>OX336396.1:79766125-80966125 GCA_946902985.2 Meconema thalassinum | reverse complement strand
GTTAATGCACCAGGGGCCAGAGAGCTGAGCTTTATTGGTAAGCGTCCCTAAGGCTACAATGTAGGTATCCGTGAAAAAATGAATTACAGATGTGTCTATAAACTACGAAAGCTATTTAGATTGCTGACGACGATCATACAGTGAGATTCTTTGGCTGGAGCGGGACCGGCGGCCGACTGCTGGGCGCGCACGCCTTCCGTCAGCCAACCGAGCTGGGGCCGCACGGCTGTTCGAGGCGAAGGCGAGGTAACCAGGGTCATTTAAGTCATTATGTCACTAAACTTTAATCAACTAGGGTGTGTAGTGCCAGCACACAGATAAGAAGGTAACATAAATAATAGATGCAAGATTTAAATAAAGAAGCACATATGATTTTTTATTTCTTGGGAATCTGGATGACCTCACGTCCCCAGTATCATTTCACAGAATATAGTAAAATTGTTCTCCTTCAGCTGACAGACAGTAACTTTGGAAGTTACATCGTTATATTATGTAGCTACTCCTGCACCCCCTGCTTGTCTACTGTAATTAATTGAAGCACGGACGTAAGCCCGTTTGATGTTCAATTGTGGGTTAATTTATAATACAAAGTGTACATATTAATTACCCGTACTCTAGTGGAGCTGGAGAACAATATAGGCTACGGCAGCAGATATCCCTCACAACAGAAGAGAATTACGACGTGTAAACGCTAATTTATTTTCACGGTACATCGCCTGTCTGTCAACTGAAGGAGAACACTCTTAGCTTCTCATGTGGATAGGTAAGTTCTTTAATCATGATTTTCTGTTGAATTTACCATTAATTATAGTACTTTGTTGCGGTTTCCATCGGCGCGCAATCCGCGGTGCAAGCTCTGTTGGCTGGTGGAAGGCGCGCGTGCCCGGCAGCAGGTTGCCCGTCCCGCTCCCTGTGCTTACAGTGTGGAAAAGATTATCAGAATTTAATCGTACACATGACCGCTTTATTCAATCTAATAATAATTATGATAAACTAGGTACCAGCCCCGGCTTTTCACGGAAGCAGTTGTGAATTGAAGGCAAATTACTTAACGAGGCAACATATCTACCGTACTCGGAGATATTAGCGTTAATGAGACCTCGTGATTCTGGGAAAAACTCACACTCTCGCTGGTTAAACTGTTATAAATAGAGGGTGAACCAGAACTCCACCGACAAACCCTCGAAGGTTGCTCAGGATCTCCCTTCGACTGTTTTAGTGTGAAGGACCCGTGGCCTCCAGTGGTTAGTTACAGAGTGATAATGTAATTACGATTTATTCAGTTTGTTGCCTTCAATCATCCGTGTTTCTGTGTAAAAAAAAACTGTAATATGCAATAACAAAAACGTACAACACAAAACAAAAAGTAGTGCAACAACCCTCCGACGAAACAGGTACATGTAAGGGACAGTTCTGCATTTGTTACGTGAGACAACGTAGACTGATGTAAAAACAGCTAGGACCAGAGAGGTGTAGGCCTACTTTATTGGTAAGCGTCTCCAAGGTTAGGATGTAGTGTGCCCTTGCAAACAATAAATACGTGATCATAGTCCGCTAGCTCAATAGGACATTCGGGGCATGGTACATTATCCCACTCTATGATTCACGTATCTTGGATCAAAGCATAAGGATAACACTCAAATAAACATCAAAATCACAATATAAAAACTATTTAATATTAGTCAAATTTAGGCGCTACAAAAACAAACCTTTACAATGACATATTTCACACTTGTCCTTAAATGAGCAAGGAATCATAAGAACATATCTTTGAAAATTAATGGTTAAAGGTTCCACTGAACCTAACAAAAATCAACTATCACTTCCATATAGCACTTTCCTTAAACTGCACATACGAGCTCCATGTGGCTCTGTGTTAACATTTACAAATTTACATGATCAAAACACACTCTTTACTCCTTTATTGGAGTATTACTTTATGGTGTTAATTGTTTATAATAACAATTACCATTTCATTGGGTGCACATGATGTTTAAATTATCATCTCACTTCATACAACTCTATATTTGCAATGTCCGGGAAGAATTCGTGTACCCCAGGAGTTTTGGAAACTACTGATTATATCAAGTTAAGACAAACTCCCCAGGTTATATTAAGATTTCCAGATACTCGGGAACAATATTTATTTTGTGTAACAAACAAAGGGATTTTTATTATAATCTCCATAACGATTATATCATTATTAAGACGGTTCTGAACGAAGCCAAGCAAGAATAGTTAATATAAAAGGATCTCGGCGCAAACTACCGGATCATCTCAAATGTTTATGACGTCTGTAGACCGCAAGAACACATGGGCTCTCCTTGACCTACCACAATCGTTTAAAAGCGACTCGTCTCGCTTGTCAAGACACTTAGGCTTATTTATGAGGGGGGGGGGGATACCCTTGCGGTCTCCTCACCCTGACGGGATTCTTACCAGCCTGCAGGCTACAAGTATATCTCTTTCTTAAACTGGAAAAGTAACACATAAGATTCTTTCAACTTTAAATTATGCGGCTATTAACATCCGCTCATTTGGCTCAGGTCAGAACAATAATTGTTGAGTATCAACATTGGCTGGTATGAGATTAACACAACCAAAAATAAATAAATAAAGGGGTTTTCGAAGTAACTGAACATGAGTTCGAAACTCTGGCCGGCCTCCGAGGCAATCCCATTCAGGAGGACTTAGGACCTATAAGATAGAGCGAGGGCATTCAATACCGATCCTCCTTAATTAGCGACTTCTGGGCGGCTTGGCACGGTCCCCTGCGCGTAACATCTTATATATAAAAGTGAAAGTCTGTATGTGGGTGGGTATGTGGTTGCGTCTGTTCCGTATACAAATCTACACCGTTCCACCAATCTCAACCAAATAGCTTAGGATCCAGAAGGAACCGCTGGCTACATGAATTTTCGATAGACTTTATCATTCTTCTGATTTCAGCCCTTTTGCACTCAAGCACTGGCTAATCAAATCATAAAATATACTCATGAAGGAATGGCAAGGCAGATAGTTTCCATGGCAACATAGCTCAAGTCGAGACACGGCCGACTGGATGCCAGTTGCGCTCTGCACTACCGGTATAGAAAATGAGGATCTTTTCTTGAAATCCCGTTAGTTACTCAACTGCTCACACAGCACTGTCAACCGAGTTTAGCATAACAATTACTTGACCCTATCTACGATATATTTGTCAAATACCACTCACTCACTCACTCACTCATCCATTCATCACGAAATTTCAAAAACCACCGAACGGATTGGAATGAAATTTGACACGCATCTTCCTAAAGGGCCGAAAATGCCCACTAAGAGCGGATTTTTGGATATTCAGGTTCTAAAGGGGTGTTAAGGGGGTAGACCTGCATTTCACTGAATAGCAATATCTCCCGATTGGTTTCATTGGGGGATGTGATACTCTGTATATAAGCTCATCATTAAAAATAAGAAGAAATGTGTCTGAGGGTTTTTCGATGTGGTGTATATTATGAGGTGAAAGGGGTGAAAAGTGGGAATTGAAAGATTCCTAACGGAGCGTGTATCCCTTAAATGACATAGGTGAGGAGTTTGAAACTCAGCGAAGAAAAATCATCATAAAAAAGAAGTAAATATGTGTTTGACCGTTTTTTCATAAATCCAATTTAAGGGGCCCATGGGGAGGGGTGAAATTCTGGGTGGGGGGGGGGGGACAGGAAAGAAAGTGTCCTAACTGATTGACTGCCTGACTCACTCATCAAACTCAGGGGAAAAAACTGCTTTAAAGTAAGTAAATATCTGTTCGACAGTTTTTTTCATAAATCAAATGTAAGGGGTTCATGGGGAGGGGTGAAATTCTGAAAAAATGAAATTGAAGGAAAATGTCCTGACTCACTCATTCACTCACTCATCAACGCCCAGCCAAAATTATTGAAGTTAGAAACATGACAGTTTGGGGATATGTTCATTTTATGTCAAAACAGTCTACTAAGGGAGGATTTTCGGATATTCAGGTTCTAAAGGGGTCTTACGGGTGTTAAACCTGAATTTCATTGAATAAAAATATCTCCCGATTGGTTTCATTGGGGGATGTGATACACGGCATATCAACTCATAATTAAAAAGTAAGAAGACACGTGTCTGGGGGTTTTTCGATTTGGGATATATTATGAGGTGAAAGGGGTGAATAGTGGGGATTGAAAGATTCCTAACGGGGCGTGTATCTCTTAAACGACATAGGCGAGGAGTTTGAAACTAAGCGGAAAAAATCAGCATAAAAATTAAGTAAATTTGTGTTTGGCCGTTTTTTTCATAAATCCAATTTAAGGGGCCCATGGGGGGGGTGAAATTCTGGGGGGGGGGAACAGGAAAGAAAGTGTCCTAACTGATTGACTGACTGACTCACTCATCAAACTCCGGGGAAAAAACTGCTTTAAAGTAAGTAAATAGCTTTTCGACAGTTTTTTTGATCAATCAAATTGAAGGGGTTCATTGGGAGGGGTAAATTCAGAAGAAAAAAAATTGAAAGAAAATGTCCTGACTCATTCACTCACTCATTATCGCCCAGCCAAAAATATTGTAGTTGGAAACATGGCATTTCGGGGATATGTTCGTTGTATGTCAAACCGTACACTAAGGGAGGATTTTTGGATATTCAGGTTCTAAAAGGGTCTTAAGGGGGTTAAACCTGCATTTCATTGAATAACAATATCTCACGAGTGGTTTCATTTGTGGATGTGATACTCGGCATATAAACTAATCATTAAAAATAAGCAGACATGTGTCTAAGGGTTTTTCGATGTGGTGTATTATTATGAGGTGAAAGGGGTGAAAAGTGGGGGTTGAAGGATTCCTAACGGAGCGTGTAGGCCTATCTCTTAAACGACATAGGCGAGAAATTTGTAACTCAGTGAAAAAAAAATTCTGCTTAAAAGTAAGTAAATCGGTGTTCGACCGTTTTTCTTAAATTAATTTAAGGGGCCAATGGGGTGGGGTGAAATTCTAGGGGGAAATAAGGAGAGAAAGTGTCCTAACTGACTGACTAACTCACTCACTCATCAAACTCAGGGGAAAAAGACAGCTTAAAAAATAAGTCAATAGGTGTTCAAGCGCTTTTTCATTAATTCAATTTAAGGGGCCCACGGGGAGGGGTGATATTCTGGTAAAAATAATTGAAAGAAAATGTCCTGTCTGACTCACTCACTCATCACGCCCAGCGAAAACTATTAAAGTTGGAAACATGAAATTTTGGGAATATGTTCGCTGTATGTCGAAAACGTCAACTAAGGAATGATTTTTGTTTATTCGGGTTTTAAAGAGGTGTTAAATGGGTAAACGTGCATTTCATAGAATAACGATATCTCATGAGTTGTTTCTTTGGGGATGTGATATTCGGTATATAAACTAATCATTAAAAATAATCAGACATATGTCTAAGGGTTTATCGATGTGGTGTATATTATTAGGTGAAAGGGGTGAAAATTGGGGGTTGAGGGATTCTCAACGGAGTGTGTATCTCTGAAACGACATAGGCGAGAAGTTTGAAATTCGGCGGGAAAAAACAGATTAAAATACAAGTAAATAAGTGTTCGGCCGTTTGTTTCATAAATCCAATTTAAGGGGCCCTTGGAGAGGGGTGAAATTCTGGGGGAAAAAAACAGGAAAGAAAGTGTCCTAACTGATTGACTCACTTACTCACTCATCAAACTTAGGGGGAAAACAGCTTTAAATAATTAAATAGGTGTTCGACCGTTTGTTTCATAAATCCAATTTAAGGGGTTCATGGGGAGGGGTGAAATTATCAAAAATAAATGAAAGAAAATATCCTGACTGACTCACTCACTCATCATCAACCAGCCAAAATTATTGAAGTTAGAAACATGAAATTTTGGGGATATGTTCGTTGTAAGTCGAAAACGTCCACTAAGGAAAGAGTTTTGGATATTCAGGTTCTAAAGAAGTGATAAGGGGGTAAAAATGCATTTCATTGAATAACAATATCTCACGAGTGGTTTCATTTGGGGATGTGATACTTGGCATATATACTAATCATTAAAAATAAGCTGATACATGTCTAATGGTTTTTCGATGTAGTGTATATTATGAGGTGAAAGGGATGAAAAGTGGAGGTTGAAAGACTCCTAACGGAGCGTGTATCTCTTAAACGACATAGGCGAGGAGTTTGAAACTCGGAGGAAATCAATCAGCTTAAAAATAAATAAATAAATAAATAAATAAATAAATAAATAAATAAATAAATAAATAAATAAATAAATAAATAAATAAATAAATAAATAAAATAAATAGGTGTTCGACCGTTTTTTCATAAATACAATTTAAGGGGCCTATGGGGAGGGGTGAAATTCTGGAAGAAAAACGTCCACTAAGGAAGGATTTTTGGATGTTCACTCTCATCGACCAACCAAAACTATTAAAGTTAGAAGAATGATATTTTGGGGATATGTTTGTTGTATGTCGAAAACTTCTACTAAGGAGGGATTTTTGGATATTCAGGTTCTAAAGGGGTGTTAACGGGGTTAAACCTGCATTTCATTGAATAAAAATATGACACGACTATGGCGCGAGCGAAGCGAGGCTAAAAATGAGATGGTGTGTGTCTGTGTATTACTCAATCACGCAAGTACCACTGGTCCGATTTTCATGAATTTTACATGGAAGTAGCTGATTTACCTGGTTAACATATAGGTTACTTTTGATTTCAATACTTTGCACTATTTAAAGATGGCGACCATTTTTGTGACGTCACTACTCCCTTTGGTTTCAAACTTTCATATTTCCATTTCAAATAGAAAGAGAACGCTAAGAATTAGCAAACTTTTGATGGCATATACGAGGTTTAAAATAACATTTTCTATCCGAGAGGTATCTCCAACGGTTAGCGAGTAAAACCTAAATTTGTGCTATAAAACACGGTCAACGCCGAGCGGTGTGGTTGGACAAAATATTCCATCCTTAATCTCCCTCTGCGCAGCGCACGCCTATCCCCTGTTTTAACTGTCACCTTCACATTTTAATTTATTTATGACGCGTAGCGAAGCACGGGTACTTCAGCCAGTAATATATAAAATTCAGCACCCTTTCAAAATTTGCATTTAGCAAATACACTCAATTCTTCAATACCGCACACAATTACTCCCCACAATTAATTATTTCCTGGCATAAAATCACAGCAATGAAGTGGGAACAATTAAATACATACGCTATCAAAGCCTTAATTACAATAGTAATTACGTGATGCCGTTCCAGTAAGATTATTTATTTCACAACAATTATTTAATCTCCTTCTATTGAACATTATTTACCTGTTGTATTTAATTCTTGACATTTCTTTAACTAGAACACTATAGTTCAACAAGCATTATTATTATTATTATTTTAAGGAACCTAACGGCTTCCATAATTCATTATTACTGAACATTAATTTAACAATTAATCATTCCTGAGGTTTTTACCTTCTATTCTTGCTTGTATAAAATATTACTTTATCATTTCATTTAATGGTATTCCAAACGAATACTACTCCACTGAGTATTTATTTAACACATTCATGTGGTTAATTTCACAATTAAGCTATCTTTCATCATACAGTACACTGTTTTCAAATATTCCTGTTTTCAAATGAGCATAATTTCTCCATATTCTTTGTTACACGAATTCTCCCAAGAAACAACACATACTCAAAATATGTTACTTACATGACTTTCCAAAGCTGCTCACCCTGGATCCCAACGAATCGACATTTTCGCCCACATATTTGGACTTAAGCCGTCATCCCACTCATTTTAACACGCGTTACACACACTAATTCTTCCTTAATATTAGACATTTTACATACACTGATATAAGCCTCCGTGGCTTAGGAGGCAGCACGCCGGCCTCTCACCGCTGGGTCCGTGGTTCAAATCCCGGTCACTCCATGTGAGCTCTGTGCTAGACAAAACGGAGGCAGACAGGTTTTTCTCCGGGTACTCCGGTTTTCCCTGTCAAAATTTCATTCCAGCAACACTCTCCACTATCATTTCATTTCATCTGCCATTCATTTAATCATTTCCCCAGAGGAGTGCGACAGGCCTCGGCAGCCGGCACAGTTCCTATCCTCGCCGCTAGATGGGGCCATCATTCATTCCATTCCTGACCCGGTCGGAGACTGGAAGCAGGCTGTGGATTTTCACATACACTGATAACCTCTGCTTGAGGAAATACACTCATGATTTCGTTAGCACTCTAAAACACTATAATATTTATAAAAACACTTGAAAATATTTGTTACACTTGAAAAACATTTACATATACAAATTTTCACTTCTGGCATGGAATAATGCCGTTCACACACTCCTATCGGGTTGATTGAAAATCTCGTTCACAGCTTCCCTCTACTAGTAACGGATATAATTATATCATAATCTGGTTCCTTTTAGTTATCGGCACTCCCTGAGCAATTGCACGATACTATTCTCGTTCAGTTGGCAAGTTTTTGTCTTGCAGAATGCCTATGATTGACATTAGTCCTAGAGTCGCTCTTTATTGTACTAACGCGCTATAACAATGTTTTTGCTTTAGTCCACGTTTGGACTTTGTCCCTGGAATACTGTAGTATTCTACTCGTGGAACGATTTCCAAAGTCTTTACTAATTTTACTCGGCGGTTACTGCCTTTACTTCAGGTTCTCTAACCTATCGTCACTTATGCTCTAATATCCTAAGCACAGGAAGATTAGGCTGTTATCCTAGGTTTTGACCCTGACACGGTTCTTTAACGCACTTGGATAAATTAGAGTTTCACTACACTTTTAAAGTCTCGTTCACTGTCGAGATGTTTTGGTACTATCTTCGATAACTGATTCTATTACTGTTCGTTTCTAAGGCTCTATAATGCCTTCGTCGGCTGAATATATTTCTTAGTCAAAGCACAAAACTTTGCCAAAGTCCAAAGACTGGTTATAAAGTTCCTAGCACGACAATAAGTTCTTCCCAACGGGAATTACGAAGACTGAAAGATTCGGTGACGCAGCACGACCATACGTGGTCTGATGATGACTGCCTGAACTGTGAAGCAGCGCTTCCGTACGAGGTCTGATATAAACTGCATGATTACCCTCTGGCAGGCTGCTTATTTATTCAAATCCTCTAAAAATAGATTAGTTTTGCTCCTTCTCAAAACCATTTTCTAAACCAAACGTCTTACGTTTGTGAAAAAATTATCTACTTGTTACTCACGATCTAAACGTTTCAATAATACTAACATTTCCAAAACTCGATCGTGATAAATTTCTTATAAAAATTAAACTGTGCTCCTGTAGTGTGTAGGTGTAAGGTCTTTTTGTACCACTCTCCTAGCCGCTGGCTAATTCCACCTTCAATTGCGTAATGCCTCCTCAGCGTTTCTATACTGTTCAATTATTATACATTTTTATAACTCTTAAAATTCTGATTTCCGGGATAATTAACATTTCCGATGAGATCTTTTAAGATTTTTGCTTATTTCTTGCCAATTTCAGTATTTCACCACAGTTTCTGGTCCCGCCTCCCAAACAGTGTTGCCGTATTATCGCTAAGTCAGGACTTCTAAGTGAATCTTCTGTCTCTGTCTTAGCGATGGAAATTTCCTCTCTGCGATTGCATCTTCAAACACAAGCAGCTTTAATCACGTAGGCCGGGTGATCTCATACACGCCATGTGTGCAGTAACTCAGATAACGCCAAATCCTCCCTTAGTCACGCATAGATTTTCTCACTAACCATCCAGCTGGCTTGAAACTGTACTGACATCCTTTAGGTTCTTCTTCCTTTCTTTTCTTAAAAGATCATGTATTCGAACGTTGTGCCACCCACATGGGCACAGTAGGTATCCGTGAAGAAATAATAATTCTGATCTGAGGGCTTGAACGGGGTACGCTCAGCCTCGTGGGGGTAAAACTGAGAAGATGTGGGTATGATTCCAAACTCAACCATCCCAGAAGTGGTTTCTTTTGGCTTCCTACTTGAAGAGTAATGCCGGAAATCAAGTGTCACGGCCATCTCCTATCCAAATTCTGACCCCAATAGAAAATACATACAGTAGTGCAGCCATTACAATGACACAGGCTATCAGACAATTCCACACACAAACATATATACATACATACATACATACATACATACATACATACACAATCAAACGGGGTTACATGACCACGATGTCACAAAGCTCTTACTGCAAATGCATCAGCAACGGTAATAGAGGCTTCGGTAAAGCTTAAGGGCAGTCCAAACTCCTGATGTGTAGGCAATTGTACTGCTTTGATTGTACAGCGGGTCAATCGAATCTCAAGGCGAAATCTGTAGTCTCAGTGACTACAAAGCCTTCGCTATTGACTAGCTAGATCGTCTCACTGCAGATCTGGAAAGGGAAGGTGCCTAAACAACAGGGATTTAGACTGCACATCTTATTTTCCGAAGTTCGTATTACTGTTAGCTGACCACTTAACTGTGCTGTGTTACGAAGGATGATTTTAAGTAAGGGCCGTTTTTTTAAGCCCGTAGTTACCTCCCGGCATCCTTTACGAACAAGCAGGCTTCTGTTGCATCTGTGTAGACAACCTGTACGCTGAACTGTGCATCTTTACAATGTTCAAGGGTATTGATTCGCCCGCCGCGTTTGAGGTACGATCAGTGATAGGTTTTTTGAGTGCAAGAAACATGTCGGCTGCAGACATTCATCGTCAGCTTTGTGGGGTGTATGGTGATAATGCAATGACGGAAGGTAAAGTGCAAAAATGGGTACGCGAGTTCAAAAGTGGCCGTGAAAATGTTCATGACGATTAACGCTCACGTCGACCATCTGTGATCACAGATTTCGACCTCTTTTCGCAGCTGAAACGTCATATTGGTGGGAAGCGCTTCGCCGACGATGAAGAAGTGAAAACAGGTGTGAATTCATTGTTGTCAGAGCAGGCGGCAAACATTTATGCAGAATGATTTCAGAACTTAGTTTAAAGTATGACAAGTGCCTAAATAAACAAGGCAACTAGGTATAAAAATAGAGGAAGGTATGTAAAATCTAAAAATAAGTGTGGTTTCAAAATAAAATGTTCAGTTAATTTAAAAAAAACGGTCCTTACTTAAAAATATCCATACGCCATACAGTCGTGTACTATGAGCGGCTGAGCTGCGAGCAAAAATTTAAGTCCTGTACAGTAATAACATAAATTCTTTGCCGTAACAGGTTACTTTGCTACAGAGTGTCAGGAAGGACCAACAGAAGTAGCTACGCTCACCATGTCAAGCTCTTTCCGGTCTCGGTAGACATGGGTTTGATCCCCACTGTTGGCCGTCCTTGAAATGGATTCCGTGGCTTCCCATTGTCAACTCCAGGCAAATGCTGGGACGGTACCTTCAAACAGACAAAGACCGCTTATACCACATCCATGCCCAGTTCAATTTCTCCTCATTCATCTCTCATTGCCTCCTTTCGTGAGGTTGGCATCAGGATGGGCATCCGGCTGTAAAAAACCATCACCACATACAATTTCATCGCATCTCATCCCCGATGCCGTTGAAAACGGGAATAATAAGGGTTAGACATACAAGGTGTCAGGCAGGCTGAAGTTACATAACAATAAATTGGATAACCAGACGCTAATTTTATGAGTTCGTGGCTGTATATATTTGTCTTAAGAATACAAATATTTCCCTAATGAAAATGAAAATCCACAGCCTGCTTCCAGACACCGACCGGGTCAGGAATGGAATGAATGAAGCCCCCATCTAGCGGCAAGGACATAAACTGTGCCGGCTGCCGAAGCCTGTCGCACTCCTCTGGAGCAATGATTAAATGAATGACAGATGAAATGAATTGATAGTGGAGAATGTTGCTGGAATGAAATTTTGATAGGGAAAACCGGAGAACCCGGAGAAAAACCTGTCTGCCTCCGCTTTGTCCAGCACAAATCTCACATGGAATGACCGGGATTTGAACCACGGACCCAGCGGTGAGAGGCCGGCGTGCTGCCGCCTAAGCCACGGAGGCTTTAAAATATTTCCCTAATACGGCTATGAAATACCTTCCAAGAGATCTGTTCCACAATACGTTGCAATTATTCGTAATGATTCATTAGTATGCCTGGAAGCATTTAAGTCTTGCGTATAATGCATGATAACAGGTTGCGGATGCTGGGGGTGGTGAACAATGTCGTCAAATAGGATTTAGCCAAGTTATGCGCACATCTGCGTCCAACCATTACCATCCCTCAAACTGCTCCACACTCAGGATTCGTGCAGCAAACATCACGTTGTATTTACTGCTCAAGTTGCTACTTGGGTTAATAATAATATCGTATGGCCTCGGATGCCTGGTGCAAGCTTTGCTATTTGACACCCAGAGGGTAGCTTGCATGTCGAATTTCGTAGTTCCTTGACTATGAAAGTCAAGGAGGTTAGATGTTAGATATCTAATCTCCTTGAACACAATAGCGCTTTCTAGTAGAGAAATGAGGAACTTTGTGCTGGCGGAAACTCCCGAGATTAATTTTGCCATTATGAACTCGGCCTACTGAATTCAAATGGGTTCTTTGACATGCCAACATTGTATGACATGCGTATCGTATTTTTGCCGCCTTTCAAAAATCACTTACCACGGTCAGGGGCGAACCTGCAATCTTGGGGTTGGTAGACCGACACGCTATCCACTCACCCACCGTGGGTTAATAGCGCGCGTACCTTATGATAGGAGACTGGGACTCAATGTCTCAATCCTGCTAGTTGGTGTGCAACTTGTTCTTCGCACGTAGGCTTTGAACTGTTAGGTCGTGTAATGTACAAATAGTGCAAATCGTTGATGATGAAAATTGTTGTTTTAAGGGGCCTAACATCTAGGTTATCGGCCCCTAATGGTCTGGGTGATAGTGAAAATGTCAATGAAGTGGAAACCAGAACGAAAATTAAGTGAGAAGTAAAATACTTACAAAAAGGAACTCCGATTGAAACTACTCACAAAAATGAGATCGGTAATATTTACAAAAGGGAATTTAGAACGAAAATACTCACAAAAGGATTAGATAGAAAAATACGCACAAAATGTACGTTAAGTTCAAAATACGTACAAAATGCAATGCACAGTCGAAATACTTACAAAATGCAAGTGAAATTCAAATTACTTACAAAATGCAAATGAGATTGAAAATTCGAACAAAATGCAATTGAGGTTCAAAATACTTACAAAATGCAATTGAAATTGAAAATACACAATGCAATTTAGATTGATAATGTCCAGTTCAGATTCAAAATACTCACAAAGTGCAATTGAAATTCAAAATACTTACAAAATGCAATTGAAATTGAAAAAACTTACAAATTGTATGGAAGATTCAAACTGCTCAATTGGATGGACAATACTTACAAAATGCAATTTAGATTGAAAATGCTTACAAAATTACGGAAAGAAAGGGGGTAAATCCATTTTTTCGGAAATGGGATTATGACGCATCCTGATGGCCAGCCAGATCAGTTGAAATTAATTTCAAATAAAGTGGTAAATCACCGAGATACCGAGGTTTTTATTTTTAGTGGAAACGGAAAGAACGTCCCATATCCTCTTACTTTTCATGATTTAACTTTAGTTGTTATTTGTTTTACATGAACTTCCTTTGGACGAAATATTTTAAGATTTATTTCTAGTACGGTACCGGTCCATTCCCTGATTCTGGAGCCATATCAGTTCACATTATTTGCTATGAGTTGTAGCAATGTTCTGGTTGAACGTATATAAATATCAGCTTTTATCTCCGGGTTTCAATTCGAAGAGAAGACCTCTTTAGAGACTTAATGGGGCAGTCATTGTCGAGTCTTCTAATGGCAGTCGTTAGAAGACGATCCTCATTAGACAATCTTTTGATCCTGAAAATGATGAGCCATTCCAGTCGTCAAGGTGCCTTAACAGCCTGGTTGGCGGCAGAAGCTTGCGGTCGTTGATGGCAATGGCCATTTCCTCGACTGGCATCCCACGGGATAAAGCCTGCCCTCGCAGATCCATAATGCATCGCTCTCAGAAGTACTGTAAGCCAAAACAATTTCTGATATCATTTGAAAGTTAGATACTTTTACTCAGTAATGTCTTATGACAGGTCAAACATTTGAAGCAGGGTTGAGGAAAAACCCTTTAAAAGTAAGACGCTTCTTTGAAAAGTAAAGCGGAGTAACTTAAATTCGTTAATTATCGATTTTAAAAGGGCGTGACTTTTATGGCTGGTGGATTCTTTTGAGTGTCCACTAAATTAATGCTATCTCCATTTTTTTAAAAAAAAACTCTTGATACACCGGAAGGTGGAGGTATATTTCACTGGGCAAAGAAATATACAGTACTGTTTGTAGAAAGTGAAACACAAAGAACAAGAGATGTGACCACATTGCACTATCGGTATATACAACAGATTAGAGACATGACAATACATTACTGATTAGAAGGACAGTCCGGTACATGAACGTTGACGGTCAATCTTCAGTACGGCGTCACGCCACCAAGTGCTGCACTCAGAGCTGCTAGACGTCGTGCATTGAAATCATACAGCGCTTGAATACGCTGCTGGGGAATAGTCCTACCGTCCCACGTGGTTTGTAGGCGAGTACACAAAGCATCAACAGTGGCGGCAGGTGGACCTGAACGAACAAGTTGCCGACCGACCATATCCCAGACATGTTCGATGGGCGACATGTCGGGCAGGCCAGGGAAGTAGAGGTATCCGTCGTTCTGCGAAGAAGGCTTGCACATTCCTTGCCACATGCGGGCGGGCATTGTCCTCCTGAAATATAGCCTGTGGAACGGCCTGCAAAACTTCCCTGATGTAGCGGACACTGCTCAGATTGCCCTCAAGACGTACGAGGCGCGATCGCCTGTTCCAAGCAATAGCGCCACAAACCATTACACCTGGTGCTTGTCCGCTATGCCGCTCAACAATACTCACATGCTGACAGTGTACCCTATGATATCGGCGAGGCCTCGTTGCACTTGCGCTTACACGTTTCCACTTGGTATGACGGCCCCACGCCAACAGAGCTGTGCGGAACACTGACTTGTCCGGTCCCACGACAGAGGGCACTGGTGGGCCAATATGCACGTCATCGCTCTGCGATTTCAATCACTTTGTATGGTACCGTAGGTCTACACGACCTCTGTTCTGAGAGTGTCTCCGACCATTTCTTCTGGGTGTTTCACTTTCTACAAACAGTACTGTATATTGAAATCACTAAATTTGTCTTGTATACATACAAAAAATGTTCTACGGATTTATATCATCATATATATTATTTCAGTAGTATAGATCCCACCTGCGGCGCTCACAAGCGACCGATCGTGACAAATGAGCATTCAAATGAAAGCGTATAGACAGCTGTGACGAATATCTATAATTTCTTACAAAAATGACTTTGAAAAATGTACGAAGTGTGCGATTTCCAGATATTGTTGTTGTAGGAAAATACGCTCCATAATTGGTGTCCACTTCACATTTTGGCCGCTGTGACGCCTGATTCAAGTCATTTTAACATTCTGAGGTCTTTCCTTTATGATTTTGCATGGATTTCAGAAACAGTAAATCAAAGGAATGAGTACTCAAATAGTAGAATTTCATAAATATCGAATAACCGGTGAGTGTTATGATGATCCAATTTTCAGTGATTGCCTTCTTAAGTTAGGGAACGTAGAACTTGGAATTCTAACTGAAATGTAAATAGTGTTCTATAATCATTTGGTTGAAATAAAAACATAACAACCTTTCTCCTTAAGTCTCTCATTATAAACCTATTGGGGAAAGTGTGGTTTATGAACTTGCGAGATTTCTCGCACGGGTCCGCTAGTATATATATAATTCCGAAAACGTTTTCTCTTGGCGTAAGGGTGTGTCATAATCATGTTTTCTTTCAGACAAATGTTTTAGGTACTTTCTAGAGAACTATTGACCTTTTAAAACTGATTGTGCATATTAAGGGAGGTATAATTCATTTTCTCTCAAAACTCCATGTTTCCCACCCCTTTGGCCAATGGTTAGTGCTATTGATAAACTTTATGGAAATAAGTTTTTGGCTCTTAGACTATCCGAAAAATACTACGAACTTAAATTGGATTCAATTCTTCAAAAACTAAGAATGTTATAGCGATAAGTTTCACGTTTTCATAAAAGGCTCCCCATTTCCACCCCTCTGGATGAGATTTTGCCCATTAACGAACTTGACCGATATTTATAGGGTTATATATCAAACGGAATTCTACAAGGAGATCCAATCAGCCCAATATTATTCAACATCATGACAGCAGACATCACAGAAATAATCATAGATACCTCAGCATCGCTTTTACTTTATGCGGACGACATGGCAATAGGTTCAGAAAACATAAAATAGATCCAAAGGGTCCTCAACAGGCTCACATAATGGTCAGAAAGAAATGGCCTACAAATTAACCACAGCAACACCAAACAGATGACCTTCAGGAAAGGAGGAAGACATGCACTTAAAACACAATGACCCTGCACAACAAACCACTAGAAGTAGTGCCGAAATTCTAGTATCTCGGAGTCAACCTCTAAACTACTCTAACATCTTACAATATCCACGTTAGAGAAAGAGCGGCCCCAGCAATAAAAGCCATCTACCACATCGAACAACCTCAACAAATATCATTGGGTACAGCTATGCTACTGTTCAGAACAGCCATATCACCAATAGCAACCTGTGCATTACCTGGGAAAACTCACACTCAGCGACCTGATGATAACAGAAAAAGTCAAGGGCCGATATCTTAAGAGGATTTTAGGCATAGGAAAATCTGCCCCTTCAAGGTTGACATAATTATGTATTAACCGAAGAGGACTACTTCATCAACGACATCAAAATAAAGTTTTACCTCCCAAACACCAAAGCCTATGAGAATGCACACCGAACCTTAAATGAGAACCGAAATGCCATTTGGTCCGACCTTTACTCCACTGATGCCATAATGACGGAAGAGTGGAAACAAGCTAACTACGATCTACGACACGTAATCACACGTTACGCCACCCATGGATTTCACTATAGATTGTGCAAACCCAAGAATTTCCACCAACCAAATGAAGACTGTGTATGTGACCTGTGCAACGAATATTTTGAAAGGTACGACGCACAAAACTGAAAAATGACGACAACCTCAATAATAAGACTGGCATTAGCAGAATTGATCATTTGTACAAATATTTCTTTGCACATTGTGCGCTTTTCTTTTAATAATATCATGTATACATTCGAAAGTGATTGGTGTAAGCAGGCGGTAGTTATTGAGTCCACAATGAACTGATACAGATAGATTATGTATAAACTTAGGAAATGATGGTGGTTTGGGGATCTGGGGGATGTTAAACGTTAAGATACGGTATGTCTATTTTTTTTGGAAGTTGCAACTTGGTACACATTGAGATAGTTAGCTTCCGGATTTATTTATTTATTCGTATCAGAACTATACATTTTAAATATTAAAAGAATGGTACTTAATAACACAAATAGTGTCTGTCCAAAATGTTGCCAAGTCACGAGCATTAGGTGTCGCAGCCATCAAATCCTCCATTGTGCAACTTAAAGGACACTTACTGCAATTCATGAAATGGACTATGGTTTGGACTTCACCAAAATCACATAGCCTGGATTTGCCAGGAAAGCCCCACTTTATCATATTGGTTCTTGATCTACCAACACCAGTGCGAGGCCTGTTCAATGACTTCCACGTGGACCAATGTTCGTCATGTCCTGGAGGGAGATGTTCAATTGGTAGTATCCAGTCATCAAGTTGAGTATTTCCGGATGAAATCTACCATAAACTTATGATATTGAATTTTCAACCTCTCCCCACCCTGGATTTTATCTGCAACAATACTACACTCAATTACAGCTGAAGACCTCGTGGCGTATTGGTTTGCATTCTTACCTGTCACCTTGGAGGTCCAGGTTCGATTCCCAGCTGGTCTGATGATTGGAACGGGATACACTCGACCTCGTGAGGCAAAACTAAGAAGAGGTGGGTTCAGTTCCCATCTTAGAAGTGGGTCTACGTGGTTTCCCAGTTCTACTTCAGGAAAATGCATAGATGGTTCCTGACTTAAGGCCACGGCCGCCTCTTTCCCAATCCTAGATTTGGTTACAACTATACACACTACTACAAGAATCACAAGTTTGTTTGTTATTGTTTCATTAGAGGGGCTTGGACATCCTGGTCATTTAGCTCCATGTACTTGGGTGTGCATGGGGAGCCTCTGTGGCTTAGGGTCAGCATGCCGGCCTCTCACCGCTGGGTCCGTGATTCAAATCCCGGTCACTCCATGTGAGATTTGTGCTGGACAAAGTGGAGGCAGACATGTTTTTCTCTGGGAACTCCGGTTTTCCCTGTCACAAATTCATTCCAGCAACACTCTCCACTATCATTTCATTTCATCTTGTCATTCATTTAATCATTGCCCCAGGGGAGTGCGACAGGCTCCGCAGCCGGCACAGTTCATATCCTCGCCACTAGATGGGGGCTTCGTTCATTCCTTTCCCTGACCCGGTCGGTTGACTGGAAGCAGGCTGTGGATTCTCATTTTCCACTTGGGTGTGCATGAAAATTTTGTCTGATAACCTTTGTTATTGTAATGGCTGTATTAGTAAGTGTAGCCTATTTGTAATTCAGGTAATAATTCTAATAGTATCGTATGACCTCGAGTGCCGGATGCAAGATTTGTTATTTGTGCCCAGAGGGCAGCTTGCATGTCGAATTTTGTCGTTCCTTGAAACACTATGAAAGTCAAAGAGGTTAGATATCTAAGCTCGTTGACACTATAGCGCTTTCTAGTAGAGAAATGAGGAACTTTGTGTAGGCGGAATCCCGAGATTAATTTTGCCATTATGAATATGGCCTACTGAATTCAAATGGGTTCTTTAACATGCCAACAACGTATGACATGCATGTCGTGATTTTTGTTGACTTTCAAAAATCAATTACCACGGCCAGGAGCGAACTTGCAAGCTTGGGGTTGGTAGTCCTCCACGATAACCACTCACCCACCGTGACGAGCTGTAATTCAAGTGAGGATTTGGAAGGTGGTGGTCGTAGCATGAAGTTAAGAACCATTCCAGCATTCACCTGAAGTAGAAATAGGGAAACAATATAAAATCACATATAGGATGGTTGACATGGAAATCGAACCAACCTTTTCTCAGTTTTACCTCACGAGGCTGTGCGTATCCCTTTGCAGATCTCAGACCAGAATTATATTTCTTTGCGGGCCTCAGGGATGACAGCCAAGAATGCTAGCCGCTACACTAAGAGGTGATGAGACAGATTCCACACACACCCAAATACACGTGGATGATGGCTAAGGTGTCCCAAACCTTTGAAACGATTTAACACTATTCGAATAACTTTCAGGTTAAGAACTAAGATAACGAGTCGTAGGAATTAAAAGTTACGGATTGTACTCAGGATAATTGGCGATATTCAGATATACAGTAAGTATAACCCATCCTTGCGATGAGACAGGAAGTCCTGGTCTTCTAAACCACCGGAAGTGAGTGTTTTGTTCCCCTGACCGCGGGCCGTAACGAATATATTAGCCTAGCCTTCTTTGCCCAGGGTTTGCCATACATATTCAACAGAATATATCTTTACTTTATGAATGTTATCCTATGCTGACAGTGTTTTGAATAATGTCATTACGTTCGTAAAAAAACCGAGACACTTTGCATTTTGCAATTCTCATGTAACGGCAAGAATTTAAATACACTTTGAACGAAAAAAACATTTTCAGCCTTAAAGCATTGTGGTCTTTTAATTTCAATTTGCATCTAGCCTATCATTATCTTCGAATAGTACAGCCAACACAATGCCACAGGTCATCACACAAAATACACACATACAAATAAAAGGGGCTATATGACCACAATGCCACAGCCCCTAAAACAAGCAACAACAATAAAGATCACTTCAGAAGCAACAAACGTTTCACCAAGCATAATAACCCGAAAAAAGTTCTGAAAATTAATATAACGGTCGTAAATGCCTTCATGTGATGATGATGTTCATTATGATGCTGCTGATGATGATGTTGATGATGATGCTGTTGATGATGATGATGTTGATGATGATGTAGTTGAAGTTGATGCTGTTAATGTTGATGATGATGCTGTTGATGATGATGATGTTGATGTTGATGCTGTTGATGATGATGCTGTTGATGATGATGCTGTTGAAGTTGATGCTGTTAATGTTGATGATGATGCTGTTGATGATGATGATGATGATGATGATGATGATGATGATGATGCAGTTGATGCTGTTGATGATGATGCTGTTGATGATGATGATGATGATGATGTTGATGCTGTTAACGTTGATGATGATGCTGTTGATGATGATGATGATGATGATGATGATGTTGATGATGATGATGTTGATGCTGTTGATGCTGATGATGATGATGCTGTTGATGATGATGAAGATGATGATGCTGTTGATGATGATGATGATGATGCTGTTGATGATGATGTTGATGCTGTTGATGTTATGTTGATTATGGTGCTGTTGATGATGATGCTGTTGATGATGATGATTATGCTGTTGATGATGATGCTGTTGATGATGATGCTGTTGATGATGATGCTGTTGATGATGATGTTGATGCTGTTGATGATGATGCTGTTGATGTTGATGCTGTTAATGTTGATGATGATGCTGTTGATGATGTTGATGATGATGCTGTTGATTATGATGCTGCTGCTGATGATGATGTTGATGATGATGCTGTTGATGATGATGCTGTTGATGCAGTTGATGCTGATGCTGTTGATGATGATGATGTTGATGCTGTTAATGTTGATGATGATGCTGTTGATGATGTTGATGATGATGCTGTTGATTATGATGCTGCTGCTGATGATGATGTTGATGATGATGCTGTTGATGATGATGCTGTTGATGCAGTTGATGCTGATGCTGTTGATGATGATGCTGTTGATGTTGATGCTGTTAATGTTGATGATGATGCTGTTGATGCTGTTGATTATGATGCTGCTGCTGATGATGATGTTGATGATGATGCTGTTGATGCTGTTGATTATGATGATGATGCTGTTGATGATGATGCTGTTGATGATGATGATGTTGATGATGATGCTGTTGATGATGATGCTGTTGATGATGATGCTGTTGATGCTGATGCTGTTGATGATGATGATGTTGATGTTGATGATGATGATGCTGTTGATGGTGATGCTGTTGATGCTGTTGATGATGATGATGATGCTGTTGATGATGATGCTGTTGATTATGATGATGATGCTGTTGATGATGATGATGCTGTTGATGATGATGCTGTTGATGATGATGATGCTGTTGATGATGATGATGCTGTTGATGATGATGCTGTTGATGGTGATGCTGTTGATGTTGATGATGATGCTGTTGATGATGATGATGTTGATGACGATGCTGTTGATGATGATGCTGTTGATGGTGATGCTGTTGATGTTGATGATGATGCTGTTGATGATGATGATGTTGATGACGATGCTGTTGATGATGATGCTGTTGATGTTGATGATGATGTTGATGACGATGCTGTTGATGATGATGCTGTTGATGTTGATGATGATGCTGTTGATGTTGATGATGTTGATGTTGATGCTGTTGATGATGATGATGTTGATGATGATGCTGTTGATGATGATGCTGTTGATGCTGTTGATGTTGATGATGATGCTGTTGATGATGATGCTGTTGATGATGATGATGTTGATGTTGATGATGTTGATGCTGTTGATGCTGATGCTGTTGATGATGATGATGTTGATGTTGATGTTGATGCTGTTGATGTTGATGCTGTTGATGCTGATGCTGTAGATGCTGATGCTGTTGATGATGATGCTGTTGATGATGATGATGATGATGTTGATGCTGTTGATGCTGATGCTGTTGATGATGATGATGCTGATGATGATGATGATGATGATGATGATGATGATGATGATGATGCTGTTTTGTTGTTGTTATTGAGTCATTTGGAGGCTTTGAAACTTCCTGGAAATGTAGGCGCATATACGTGGGAGGCGCATATACGTGGGAGTGTGGGGAATCTGTCTGATAGCTTGTGTCATTGTGACGACTGTCCCCTGTGTGTATTTTTAAATGGGCCTATGGTTTGTGGGCAGGAGATTGGCGTGGCCTTAATTTAGATGCCATCCTAGCATTCACCTGGTATTGAAGTGGGGAAACCACGTATGACTACATCTAGGATTGGGGAGATAGGAATGTAACCCAATTATTCTCATTTCTGCTTCACGAGGGTGACTGTACTGTACCCAAATCACGGACGCTTCAGTGACATAGTGACGTTGAGATATAGAGACGTAGAGACGTTGGGTTATGTTTACAACGAAGCGGCAGATTTTGAATCGCGCGCCGAAAGACTTCAAGCAGCGAGGGGGATGTGACGTGGAGCCTGTGACGTGCACACTTGCCTACGTGACTGCATAATTTTGGAATTTCCTCGAGACGGCGGATTTGAATTTTTGAAAGTAGTACAGTTTTATGGCAATTGAATTTGGAGAAGATACAGCTATCTAGCAGAGAGATACTTTCACTAGAAGCCGAGATACGGCAATGGAATGTTCTGGAAGTTTTGATCGCTATACTGTGACGTATCGCCGGAACCTGTATAAAAGAGGCGAGGAACACCACTGAGATATGTACTTCGTCCGTGTGACTGCTCGGGTAAGCATCATCGCCACGCTGTGAATCTAGTACGATACTGTTACTACAGTCAACGAGAGAACATAGTCGCCTGGACTAGTGTTCAGGACTTAGTTTATTGTCAGTGAACTAAGCATTTGCACTATTCACGATTTTGCCTGTCTGGGTGTAACTTAGCCGACGTCTGGTTCCATCTGTTTTACAGATTGCGGTTGAGCATATCCAAAGTGCCAGTTATAGGATATTAGAAAATAACTTAGCCTACGATGCAGGACAAGTGTTGCTTAGCGCACTTGTTACAGATAATATCTGATTACTCGCTGAGGGACTAACATATATTAGGCATTCTTCGACATCCACAGATACCAGATTGTTAGTGCAAAACTCGACGAATTTCATGCTGCTAAAAGTTGATCCTGTCATAACTAGTCAAATATAGAACAGTGAAATCACAGTCTACAAGTGAACTTTATAAAAGTGAACGAGTCGTGTTCAGAATTGCAACATTTCATTATGTTGGACATTAGAAAGTATAGCGGGAAAGTTTATGAACGCGCATTTATAACCGCCAGTATGTGTCGTTAAAACCGTGCGAGGATAGGTTTGCAATGGTCGGCAACGAAGATGAGGTAATGGAGTCGCTGATGACCAAGGGAGATCGCTATGTTTGTGGCGAACACCAAGGACACGCATTACCATCACATCAAGAATGAAGTAAGCTGATATTCTACATGTATTTCTTACTAGGTTAAAGTAGTTGAGAATTTCTTTTATCATTCATAATGGAAAGTCAACACCATCTCCATGTCAAACTCCATGTGTATTTGTCCAGTACGACAAATGGAGCACCATTGTAGGGTCCGACAGTTTAATATACAATTTTTCTATACTGTCAGAACAACAGTTACATTTATTCTGAATTTCTTTAAAGAAATAGGAATATTTTTTCTTATAGCTCTTAGATGCTTGAGCGAAACTTGGATTATTTAAATTAATTCTTGATTATTTGATAATAATAAATTACAGTGAAGTAAAAAGGGAAATAAATATTCTAATAATTATTTATGTGAGGATACACCGTAAATTACAGTATTAATTTAATTAAACTATTTGGGATTATTTTACATTGCGATGCGGCCGCGTATAAAATTCCCCTAAAAACAAAATGGCATCTGTCATGACGTCATCAACGACGTCACTCCTCTGGCAAGCTTACGGGAAAAGCCTGGGTAATAGGGGTTTTTGGGTGGGGAAACACAAAAACCTTCGAATTCGCGATATTTTTTTACGCATCGAAATCTAAAATTGAGCTATGCAGCTCAATTGCATATTTCGATGCGTATAAAAATTTCTCGATTTCAATTGATATTTTCAATTTCCTGCATCGAATTCTACAATTGGACTATATAGATCAATTGTAGATTCCGATATACCTCGTATTTCGAACAATTTCATAATTAAAAAAACGTGCATCGAAATCTACAATTCTCCTAAATAGCTCAATAGCATATTTCGATGCGTATAAAAATTTCGCGATTTCAATTGATATTTTCAATTTCCCGCATCGAATTGTACAATTGGACTATATAGATCAATTGTAGATTCCGATATACCTCGTATTTCGTACAATTTCATAATTTAAAAAACGTGCATCGAAATCTACAATTCACCTAAATAGCTCAATAGCATATTTCGATGCGTAGAAAAATTTCGCGATTTCAATTGATATTTTCAATTTCCCGCATCGAATTCTACAATTGGACTATATAGATCAATTGTAGATTCCGATATACCTCGTATTTCTTACAATTTCAAAATTGAAAAAACGAGCATCGAAATCTACAATTCACCTAAATAACTCAATAGCATATTTCGATGCGTAGAAAAATTTCGCGATTTCAATTGATATTTTCAATTTCCCGCATCGAATTCTACAATTGGACTATATAGATCAATTATAGATTCCGATATACCTCGTATTTCGTACAATTTCATAATTTAAAAAAAACGTGCATCGAAATCTACAATTCACCTAAATAGCTCAATAGCATATTTCGATGCGTAGAAAAATTTCGCGATTTCAACTGATATTTTCAATTTTCCGCATCGAAATCTACACTTGGACTATATAGATCAATTGCAGATTCCGATACACATCGTATTTCTTACAATTTCAAAATTGAAAAAACGAGCATCGAAATCTACAATTCACCTAAATAGCTCAATTGCTTATTTCGATGCGTAGAAAAATTTTGCGATTTCAATTGAAATTTTCAAATTCCCGCATCGAATTCTACAATTGGACTATATAGATCAATTGTAGATTCCGATATACCTCGTATTTTGTACAATTTCATAATTTAAAAAAACGTGCATCGAAATCTACAATTCACCTAAGTAGCTCAATAGCATATTTCGATGCGTAGAAAAATTTCGCGATTTCAACTGATATTTTCAATTTTCCGCATCGAAATCTACAATTGGACTATATAGATCAATTGTAGATTCCGATATACCTCGTATTTCGTACAATTTCATAATTTAAAAAACGTGCATCGAAATCTACAATTCACCTAAATAGCTCAATAGCATATTTCGATGCGTAGAAAAATTTCGCGATTTCAATTGATATTTTCAATTTCCCGCATCGAAATCTACACTTGGCCTATATAGATCCATTGCAGATTCCGATACACATCGTATTTCTTACAATTTCATAATTGAAAAAAAAAACGTGCATCGAAATCTACAATTCACGTAAATAGCTCAATTGCATATTTCGGTGCGTAGAAAAATTTCGCGACTTCAATTGATATTTTCAATTTTCCGCAATTGTAGATTCCGATACACATCGCAATTCTTACAATTTCATAATTCGAATCGGAGGTATGTTTATAGCATTATAATTTCTGTATAAAACATTGAAGGTTTCGTCTTTTTATGTTTTCCACTGTATGAAACCTATTTCGCTAATACAATACACTGCTATAGTATGTCTTTTGCAGGAGTTCTTGTAAATTCCAATTTTGACCAATATGTTACCGATCACTTAACTTACTATGACAAATTTTCAATGAAATGCAACAACAAAAATAAATATAGGAACATAACACGACAGACATCAAATTCCACTCACCTCGCAATGAATGACTCCCAATTCTGGGCAGGTATTTGTTCCGAACACACAACACAAAAAAACTCTTTCTTTTCCATGGCTCAGAAATTATATCAAAACCAATAATGAAAAATTTAGTGATAGCAGTTCACTTTAGACCATTCTTTGTATAAATATCTTTAAAAACTGAAATTACATGATTTAATAGTCAGGAGGATATCAGGAGTATTAGATGTTCACTGCTCCGCTGTCATAGACCCACTTACATAGTTGAAATCAAAGTTCTCACCCCCACACTCAAAAGTTAACAAGAAAGAACCGCAGCTTTCACACGTGATGTATGAAATCACTAAGTGAACTCAATTACAGTGTTTATTTATGTATTTATAATGTTTTACATACAAAAAGAGACCTAACCTGGGGCTTACGCCCCAGACCCCCTTGCTTGTGGTACTAACATTAATTTTTGACCTAGTAGCGGACATAAATCCTATCTTATTAATGTTTTACATACAAAAACAAACCTAACCTGGGGCTTACGCCCCAGACCCCCTTGCTTGTGGTACTAACATTAATTTTTGACCTAGTAGCGGACATAAATTCTATCTAATTAATGTTTTACATACAAAAACAAACCTAACCTGGGGCTTACGCCCCAGACCCCCTTGCTTGTGGTACTAACATTAATTTTTGACCTAGTAGCGGACATAAATTCTATCTTATTAATGTTTTACATACAAAAACAAACCTAACCTGGGGCTTACGCCCCAGACCCCCTTGCTTGTAGTACTAGCAGTAATTTTCCACAAGATAGTTCCTAACTTAGTAGCGAAGGCGTGTGGTGAATTTCTTTATTCAAGTTGGTAACGTATTCACATGATCGTCTTTCGGGTGTCACATGACTGTCAAAGATTGCATTCTATCCGTGAAATAACAATTATTGCGGTGCAGCAGTGGCTATTGAGTATGAAGAGATTGTGAAACAACTCCCCGAAAGGTATGCATATCATAAATGATATATTTTCAATAAGCTAAGGTGTTGAAAGTGATGAAAAGGGAGGATGGTCTAAAGTGAACAATAAATAATTTAGTTTACATTTCATCTTCACAATAACATACATACCCATACATACTCATTCACTCCAGGCATACAACATACACTCAAAAGTTAACAAGAAAGAACCGCAGCTTGCGAACAATAAATTAAAAAGGGCACAACTTGGCCAATAAAACAAATTCAATATTACTTCATAATGTAAAATGAAAGACAAATTAACGCAGACTTCTCAATGAAAACAAATGTACAATGATTTAGTGTACTTTAAAAATTAAGATTAAATTAACCTAGCCTATCATTTCAAAAAATAAAAAATTATATACTTCATTATTGCAATTAAACGCTACTACGCATGGCTACTTCTCAAATAGAATAATAAACGCCGAAAACAAGAATTAACATTTCAAGACCAAAACTAACAATCTTTCAGTACTTACCAACAACCATCCAGCACGCCCCTTCATCATACGTCAGCCCGTTATATCCAAATACTACGTCACACACCACTGCACCAAAATGGAATTCTAACACACGCCATTCACGAATTCAAACTTTCATTACAATTCACCAACACAATTGCGTAGACGACACTACTAATATCACAATCTCGTAATAAACATACGCAAACAGGTGAAAAAAAATGGCCGACTGTCACGAGAAAACCGCGCGAAACTAATGTATCAATCAGCTGACGAGCTCCCGGCAAGCAATGCGACTGAATACGTCAGTAGTGACATCACGGTAACGTCACTGATGTAACTAAAATTTCCCCAGACGGGGCCGCATCGTAATGTCGCAATGAACCAACTATTTGAAAGGTGATAGCATCATTATTGTAATTTAATTTACACTATTAATAATTAGTGATGTTATTAAATTAAAAATCATGATATGAGAAAGTTGTAAATAACTTGTGATACTTGTTAAATCAAGGTGAGGGTTTAAACATTTTGTTTAATTGTTTATATTTGAATATTTGATAACTAGGGTCATAATAATAATTGTAAATGTTGTAAAAATCATAACAATGATTAAATAAGATATTGCCATTTCATGTGGTTAGAAGGAATAATAACAATAAACATAGAAATTGTTTAAATAGTTATAGAACAGTGATAAATCCAATAACATTTATTTATTTATTTCAATATTTGTGAAGCATAAGTTAATATTTATGAACAGAGTTAGAAATAACAAGGGTTATTTATATTTAGGAACATGGTTAGACAAATGAGTTTGTGTAAATAACATCAAATGGCAATAGTTTTGAGTTTAGAAAACGTTTCTAAAAAGCACCAAGTAAGAATGAGGAAGAAGGTAAAATAACGGCAGGTATTAAAAATGTATCAACTAGGTTGAATTTGTGTAAAATAGAGGCAGGGAGATGTTAACCAGGAATAATTACATCTTTTCATTGGAATCTTTATGAATTTAAGAATACACAGTAATTTGTATGACGGAATATTACAACGCCTATAAAAATATAAAAAATTGTGGAGAAATAATATTAGAATCATATGTGATGATTATCGTTGAAAATACTATGCGACTAGGATGTCGACATTTATATTTCTGTGGAGACTGAGGGTCATCCATGAGGAAATTAGTTCCTGAGTTATTGAAGAGGTTAATAAGAGCATGTGTTGTTCATAGTAGTTAAAGAAGGGTGAGGCGAGAGGGCCTCCCCATATTCCCGTCCAATTCAAATCCTGTAGGATTGAGTATTTATTTCTAACCTGGGTCAATTATCTAGATTCCCGATTTTGTGCCTAAATAAATAAAATATGATTGTTATATTTGATGACCCTGACCGAAACTTATTGTGAAAATATATGGTTGCTAATGCAATAAAAGAAGATAAATAAATATCTGAGAATGTTTATAATAAATACCCATACTTGGGAGTGCATGAAATAATAATAATAAATTTTGGAATAGTCAATTAACTTAAAGCCAATCTTCTTGAACTAATTTTGAGAGAAGGGAGACCTGTTATAAATAATTTTGAAGGAAATTTACAAATGATGATAATAATAATGATAAATTCTGTTATGAATATTTTGATATTTAAATATTGTGAAGATTAACTGACAGTGAGAATAATAATTATTTGATGAGAAATAGAATTAATTAAATGATAGAAAATTATAACAATTTATATTGTTAATAATAATTTGTGTTTATTCAATATAACATCATTTGAGATGATTATAAAATAATTCATTGGTGATGTGAGACCAATTGTGAATAAGAAAATACAAAATATGAATTTTATTATTACTCTAAAAAGATGAATTTTATAAACAAATTGTTCAATGAAACAAAGTTTAAAAAATGCAAACAATATTAACATTAGGCCACCATGTTAGCCGGATATTAATACACACATCAAAAAAAGTTTTGCATCACCTCGGTTCCAAGAGTTCCGGAACCGTTAAATACAAAGGGAATAGAGATCAACACAAACAACATTTCAGCTCGTTTTATTGCTCATGAGACCCACACATTGCATGTTGTACCATCATACAGCTAGACTTTCAGCATTTGTGGTCCAGATTGCAGTACACACCACTACCTCTAATACCCAGTAGCACGTCCTCTTGCATTGATGCATGCCTGTATTCGTCGTGGCATACTATCCACAAGTTCATCAAGACACTGTTGGTCCAAATTGTCCCACTCCTCAACGACAATTCGGCGTAAATCTCTCAGAGTGGTTGGTGGGTCAAGACGTCCATAAACAGCCCTTTTCAACATATCCCAGGCATGTTCGATAGGGTTCATGTCTGGCGAACATGCTGGCCACTGTAGTCGAGCGATGTCGTTATCTTGAAGGAACGCATTCACAAGATGTGCACGATGAGGTCGAGAATTGTCGTCCATGAAGACAAATGCCTCTCCAATATTCTGCCGATATGGTTGCACTATGGGTCGGAGGATGTCATTCAGGTATCGTAAAGCCGTTTCGGAGCCTTCCATGACCACCAGTGGCGTACGTCGGCCCCACATAATGCCACCCCAAAACATCAGGGAACCACCACCTTGCTGCACTCGCTGGACAGTGTGTCTAAGACGTTCAGCCTGACCAGGGTGCCTCCAAACACGTCTCCGACGATTGTCTGGTTGAAGGCATATGCGACACTCATCGGTGAAGAGAACGTGATGCCAATTCCGTGGGGTCCATTCAGCATGTTGTTGGGCCCATCTGTACCGCGCTGCATGGTGTCGGGGTTGCAAAGCTGGACCTCGCCATGGACGTCGGGAGTGAAGTTGCGCATCATGCAGCCTATTGCGCACAGTTTGAGTTGAAACACGACGTCCTGTGGCTGAACGAAACGCATTATTCAACATGGTGGCATTGCTGTCAGGGTTCCTCCGAGCGGCAATCCGTAAGTAGCGGTCATCCACTACAGTAGTAGCCCTTGGGCGGCCTGAGCGAGGCCTGTCATCGACAGTTCCTGTATCTCTGTACCTCCTCCATGTCCGAACAACATCGCTTTGGTTCACTCTGAGACGCCTGGAAACTTCCCTTGTTGAGAGCCCTTCTTGACACAAAGTAACAATGCGGACGCGATCGAACTGCGGTATTGACCTTCTAGGCATGGTAGAACTACAGACAACTTGAGCAGCGTACCTTCGTCCTGGTGGAATGACTGGAACTGATCGGCTGTCGTACCCCCTCCGTCTAATAGGCCCTGCTCATGCATGGTTGTTTACATCTTTGAGCAGTTTTAGTGACATCTATGAACAGTCAAAGGGATTGTATCTTGGATACAATATACACAGTCAACGTCTATATGCCGGAGATCTGGGAACCGAGGTGATGCAAAACTTTTTTTGATGTGTGTATTATGTTAATGCAAAATGCTACAAAGGAATTTGGTGAAATAATTTTCCATAATTATTAATTTTGGAAAGCATAATCTACATGTGAAAGTGATACAATTTTAGAAATATTTATCTAACACTTGAACAATCAAATATCAATCTTCAGAAATGGAAAACTGCGAGTGTACAGGTAGGGATCATAAGAACTCTTCACCGAATCATGATCGCCTAGAAGTGTGTAAATTGAGATTTTTAATGATACCATAATGGACTGATCATTTTCTGGATATCATTCATCGAAGAGTAGGAGTGTTATTAAGTTTTGTGGTGTGTTGATTTTTTGTGTGTGAGTGTTTTATTAATGTTGATGAATTATGCCAAAGATTTAAAATTTTAATTACAAATAAATTGAGATATTTTTATAAATTGTGCTATTTTCGATTATTTCTCTTCCTACCTTACTTGCATATTGCCGATATCAGTGAAGCCAAATTTTAAGTTTTCGCCCAGATAGACCCTGAGATAGCTTGTATCTCGTGCTGAACTGATTTCGGTAATTTGCAAAATGGGGTCGTTGGACTCTGGTCCAAACGGGCTCAGTACCCCGCTCTAGCCCTCAGACCAGTATTGAATTTCTTGGTACAGCAATGAATCGAATCCGAACCGCCGCGGTGACAGTTAAGAATGCTAGTCACTACACCACATGCTGGACACTGACCATTATGATAGTGTTAGTGCATTCAGAGCACAAAAGGCCTTTTCTGTTCTTGATAGAGTTTGCTATAAATTTACTCGAAGTGTTGGTTGGTTCCTCAGTTTAGGGGCTGCGACAACGTGGTCATATAGCCCCGTGTACATTGGGTGTGTGTAGAATCTGTCTGATAACCTGTGTTAATTGTGATGGCTGTCTTATTGGTGTGAGTTATCTGTTTTAATTCAAGTAAGGACTGCAGACGATAATTTCAAGTAATTCCTACTTTTGCTACCAAATGCTACCGTCCACGACACCTAGCTGAAAACTTGGCTACCAGATGCCATCGCAACCAGACTCTGGCGACAACATTTGGAACTTAAGAGCATTAATGAAATCTACCCGACAAATTTTGCTTCACACAATTGAAGTTAGTTACATGCCATAAATATATAACATGGGCCTGCCGGCTTTACTTCCCCTATGAAGTCAGGCATACTGAGGGATTTTAAGGCTCTTTTAAAGATCCGATGACTTTGGCCGGGTTTGAACCCACGATCTTGGGCATAGAAGCTCAGCATGAAACCAACTACACCACCGAAGCCGAAGCAGAAAATACCAGTGAAAATAGAAATTAGGTTGAATTTAGGGGGGTTATATGCTACATAGTGTACATCCGCGGAATACAGATGTGTCAGTGCAGGTGTAGTGAATTGTGTTTAATAAAAACACCACTCTGGAGGCGAGTTAAGTTCAGATGCCTGGGGCTGTGCACAACAGTAATTGAGACGTAATGAGAAGAGAGAAGCTCTAAATGACATTCCAGGCGGTCCAGCAGGCGTCGCGTAATGTCGTGTGACGTTGACACTCAACATGACGCTTATGTGACAGGTGGTGTCTTGTCATTCTGGCAATCAGACGCTCGCATTCGAAATTCTATCTCATCGTGCAACTGGAATACATTTATATGTGACAGAAGTGAGGAACGTTCTTCAGGACACCAAGATTGATTAATAGAGATATATAGATTCTGCGAATGACGGACTCGCAAAAAGTGGTTGGACCATTGACACGAGGACGATACAGAGATTAGTTTCCCTTTTTTTTAATATGATGATGATGATGATGATGATAATTGTTGTTTTAAGGGAACTAACATCTAGGTTATCGGCCCCTAATGGTTTGAGTGATAGTGAAAGATGAGATGTGAATGAATATAGGCTAACTAATACTAACTACAGACTTATGAACTAGAAGAAGAAATGATAAACAAATATAGAATCAAGGACATGAAGAAAAGAAATGCCCTCAACCCTCGAAGAATGAGGATTGAGGGAGGTGAAAGGAAGGAGAGCTTTGAAAGGCAGATAGGACAGGGAAGGAGGAGAGGGCCCGACCCAAAGTCAGTGGAAAAAGCGGAGAAAACAGACCCAGCTAAGGAATCCCTCGGGATCGCCAACTCCCGAACTCACCAGCCGTGAGCCCCTGAGGGTGTAGCAATATCCAGGGTCCACATGAAGTGGTGGGGCTACATACACCCTGTCACCTTGAGGGCCTTGAGTAGAAGGTAGGAGATACCATGAAAAGAAAAAGAAGCCTCACCCCTCGAAGAAGGACGGTATCAGGAAAGAGCCAATTAAGGCGGGAAAGGAAGAGATTCCCTAGGCCTCGGATACCCTAATACCGTCGGGATCGGAAGAGAGCAAGAGTTGACCAAGAGAGGTCGACAGGAAAGAAGACGGAGAGGAGCCCGGCACAAATAAATGGAAGCAATGCCGGACTCAGCTGGGGTTCCGTGGTCGCCAACTCACGTCCCACTAGAGGTGACCCCTGGGGGGATTTTATAATAAAAAGAACACAAAGTTACATGAAAAAAATATTGGTTCCAGAAATGGCAACGTTTGAGCTATTTTTCGATATAATTGAAACTTCTCTGGATTGTATGAATAAAGGAATCTCTCTCTATACAAAAATGAAATTTTGTCTAATTTTTTTCTGAATTTCCACGGAAATTTGCGATATTTGCGCGTTTCAGACTCTTTTATGACGGATGCCCGCAAAAATATTTTTTGTCTGCCTGTCTGTCTGTCTGTCTGTCTGTCTGTCTATCTGTCTGTCTGTCTGTGTACAACTTTGTGTCCATATAACTTGAGAACAGCTGGGTGGATCAATTTAAAATTTGATACAGATATCGATCAGAGGCACCACATTAATCATTGATGTAACTCTTCTCCGTGCCTCTCATAAAAGGGGGCCTATCCCTTAAAATACATACTGAAATAGGCGTAGAAGGACGAGATAAAGCTTATTTTAAACCCCTCTAATGTGAGAAACAAAATTCGGGGGCCCTAAAGTGACCCCAAACACCACATTTTAAGGCCCTATAGCCAACAGTTATTGAGATATTCCCAGAAAACTAATGTAATTTCATTTAATAAACTAATTTTTATTTATCGTATGGATTTTAGTGCCGGGAGTGCCCGAGGACATGTTCGGCTCGCCAGAGACTGCAGCTGCTTCCAGCGGACACCCTTAGGGTGAGCTACAAGTTCCGTTCAATTTCAAGTAGATCGAACTTTATTATTATTATTATTATTATATGGCATACAACGACGAGACAAAGATCATTTTTTGCCCCTCAGTGGCAGAAACAATACTCGAGGGTTCCCTATAACTACATTTTAAGGCTGTATAACCAACAGTTTTTGTGATATTCCCAGAAAACTTATTTAATTTAATTTAATAAACTAATGAAGGAATGCAAGCCGGTAACCATGACAACAGGTTCTCAAGAGAAGACATCCAACTTTGAATCTATTTCTGTTAAAGGCAATGCTATTTTTTGCGGCTATTAGGAATTTGGACCATTGGAGGCTAAAAAAAACTGAATATTCATGCACCACAAGCCTTTATAATTTGTTAAAGGTGTCTTCCTCTGGATGGGGACTTTACACAACGGTGAGGGTCAGTCTTTATGTGAGGTGTATTGCGTTTTGTCTGCGAGGTTATCAATTTTATTTTCACGTCAGGAAGTACACGTTAGATGAATTTAGATTCAGCACATTGACGTTTTTTTTTTTTTTTGGTTTTTTTTTTGACAAACGGGTTCATGGTAAGGATGATTTTGTTTGATACTGTGTTGTTGATATATCCATATTCGGACATCTGGGTGATCTGTTGTAGGTTGGATGGTTCCTCAGTTTAGAAGCTGCGACAACGCGTTCACGTAGCCTCGTAGACTTGGAGTGTGTGTAGAATCTGTCTGATAAACAGTGTTAATTTTGATGGCTGTATTAGTGTGTGTTATCTGTATTTCAGGCAAGGACTGCAGACGATCAATTTCCAGTAGTTCCTACTTTTGCAACCAAATGCTACCGTCTACGACACCTAGCTGTGACTTGGCTACTAGATGCCACCGGAACCGGAACCTGGCGGCAAACTTTGGAACTAATAGAGTGTTAATAAAATCTAACCTACAAATTTTGCTTCACACAATTTAGTTAGAGGAAGGTTCTATTACATGCCATAAATCTATGACATGGGACCGCCGGCTTTACTTCCCCTCCGAAGTAGCCTAAGGCATACTTAGGGATTTTCGGCCTTTCTGTGTATCTTTATGTACACCTATAACTCGTGTTCGAATGTTTGGAGCATCGTAAAATTAGGTTTCTATGAGAGTCATTACACCAATCATTTACAAAACTCTTCACCGTACTTCTCATAGAAGGGTTGGTATAGGAGAAAACTTTTCAAAATACATGCTAAAATAGGCGAAATATAAAAATTATCCTAGAAGGACGACCAAAGCATATGTTGCGCTCCTCAATATGAGACACAAAATTCGGGAGTCTATAAAGAGTCTGCGAAAACCACATTTTAAGGCCCTTAAATTAACAGTGTCTGTGATATTCCCAAAAAAACTAACTTCAATCTGATAAACGTATGAAGGAATAACAAGCCCCTAACCATTGCAACAGTAGCCCAATTGATAACGTCTGATTATTAATACCGAAGACAGTTCGAAGAGCGGGTACTTCTGCTAATCCAACATAACATGCTCATTTTTGTTTATTCCTTTAATTATGGAATGTTTTACTAAAATCTGTAGTCATGAAATTAGCGATGTTCAGCAGCGTTGAAAATTATTATTATTATTATTAATACCTACAGCGGTAGCTACGCTCGCTAACGCGCTCTCTGTGGACTCGGTAGACGTGGGTTCGAGCCTCACCGTCGGCCGTCCTTGAAATGGATTTCCCTTGTGTTCCCATTTTCAACTCCAGGCAAATATTGGGACGGTACCTTCTGACAGGCCATGGCCGCTTCCTTCCATATCCTTGCCCAGTTTCATTCAGCATCATTCATTTCATCTCTCATTTACTCCTGTCATGAGGTTGGCATCAGAAATGGCATCCAGCCATAAAAACCATCCGCCACAAGGTCTTTCATCGCATCTTATCCCCGACCCGTTGGAAAACGGGAATAATAAGGGTATAGACAGACATTATTATTATTGGACTATTATTATTAAGGAACGTTTTACCTCAATTCCTATAGGCTAAATGGAAGTTTATAATATAATTTTGAACAGTTATTGTAAGGTTTATACCTTTTCTATATGCATAGGAATTTTGAGCGGCCAGATAGCCCGAAAGGACCCATGTGCATCTGGGTGCCGGAATTTTGACTCGCCGGGGATTTTAAACATGGCAATAAATCTACTGACTCAGTTCCCTCGAACTTCAGCACCCTCAGATGATAATTTATTACGCCAGGATTCAATTCTGCAACCTTTGGAACAACAGGAGAGGTCGTTACTGCTGCGCTACGAAGCCAATCATATGTTTCAAAAGGCGAAATACGTCAAGATGTATTCTCAATAAAATCGTCTCTATTGATCGCAAATAACTTTATAGGTATTCAAATAACTGTGGCATTCTATCTCATGATTTCGAACAAAAGAATTGAACATGCACATATACCTAGGTACAATACTAATACTTGTCCCTTAATTATCGGAGTGGCATACTCAGCGCTGACCTTTTTTTAAACCCAGCCCTTCGGGTATTTGGAGTTTCGTTTCGTGATATACTGTACTACCTTCCCAATAATAGTCTGTCTACACCATCCTGCCGCTGTTGGCTGAGAGCTCATTGTATTTCGTTTACTCCTCAAACGTCCTCTGTGACCCAGAACAAGGTCCAGCCAGATTCCCGAGAGACTGAACTGAAGCAAGGAGCCCATTCCCCCGAGACTTCAATGCTCTCAACTCTGCAAAAGGGGCCTGATAGGTCTTCACCAAGGACGTGGATACGGTAATGAGATTGGAAGAGGTACAGCTTGTCTATCTATTTAACTACTCATCTTTTCCTGCTAACAAAACAACTAAGCAAACAATATTTCCAGAACAATTAAAAATTACGACAAGAAATTTGAAAAGAAAAGTCTGGTATTATCATATTAGACATTGGAGTTAGGCTAGTCGTTTTTATTTATTTATTTATGTATTTATTCGTCTATTTATTTATTTATTTATTTATTTATAATATCGGCGTACAAGCAGACATGGAATCATTATAACAAAAGAGCAGTATCTCGTAATGCAAAACTGCGCCTTTACAACGCAGTTGCTTTGCCTGAAGCCTTGTACGCGACAGAAGCCACAGTCATTAGAGGAATGACGAGAATTCATGATATTGAGAAACAGGAACGAAAAATTCTTAGGAAAATCCATGGCGCTGTTTTCCATAATGGAATTTGGGTCATGAGACCAACAAAGGAACTTTATGAAAATACAGACACCATTATAGATAAATTTAGGAAGAGACGACTGCAGTTCTATGGACACATATATAGGATGGATGAGAACAGACTCACTAAGAAGATTTTCAATATCGTGAATGCAAGAAAATTAAAGACCAGTTGGATAAAAGACGTACATGAAGGCATGGAATTACTTAAAATCTCTGAAGATGACATTAATCACAGAGAAAAATTTAGAAATAAATTCAGAAACACGAAAATTGTACAAGTTTCAAGGAAGGACACATCAGGGAAAAAATGGACAGAGGAAAGGAAGAAAAAGCACAGTGAACTAACGAAGAGGTTTTGGGAAGAAAAGAAGAGAGGAAGAGGAAGTGAAGCTGTAATTGGCTCAAATTCTCACGCTCACCTGAAGGGGAAAAATTGGAAATAATAATAATATCGGCAATCAGAGATTACTGTCGACTCAAACAACTTCAAAAACTATGGGAATACAAAGAGGTTTTCATAGAACTAGGTAAGTATAACACATAAAATACTAATTTAAAGCCATTTTCTTACGACTATAGAAATTAAATATGACTCACTAATATCGTTCGAAAATAGAAAGTAAAAAAGGAAAGAAGGTAGTAGTGATCGTTGTTTAAGGAGAAAAATACTCATGGTCACTTGCTCTAGTGACAGGGTGTTTTTGAAAAACAAAACAAATTATACCTGTTGCTACTGATACTACTACCACTAAGTTCTGTCTTAAACACATACTGTAAGAATATTTTTTTAAGAATTAAGGGGAATTAATGACGGGTGAAAATAAATTCCCTCAACTTCGAAGAACGATGAATGAGGAACTTCAAAGAAATAATGCTATGGAAGGGAAAACAGTAATATCAATAAAAAACATCTTAGGAATTACTCGCGATCGTCAACTCCCGAAGTCTCTAGCTTTAGACCTTCGAGGATGTGGTTCTGTCCATGTGCACCATGTGAGTGAGACTGCACACATCCTGCCCCCTTTAGGGCTTTTTTTTTGCAGATGGCAGGAGATACCGTGAAAAGAAGCGATCTGATCCCACAAAAATGATGGGGTCAGGAAAGAAACGGCGAGTGCCAATTGAGGTGGGCAATGAAGGACTCCCTAAGCTTTGCTTACCGTTATACCTTCAGGGTCGAAACAGAACAACCGTTAAGGGAGGTCGGCAGGATAAATGGCAGAGACCAAGTAAATGGATGCAATATTGGCCTCAGCTACTGTCCCATGGTTGACACCCCAGGAAAATTAGTTGTGAGCACCTTAGGGGATGTGGATGAAGCACGAAAGCTTATAATTTTACGTGACCATTAATCTTGCGGTCTTAAGTTAAGGGTGCTCCATTTTGCAGGGAATCCTAACCATTGCACATGACACCCACTTGTATTAACCGATAATCGAACCCGGTCCACCTCGACGGATATCAAGTAGCTTCCGCTCTGCGCCATTGCACACCCCAGTTTTCAGGAGGCAGAATAATTTACATTTACTATTGTGCAAATCCGCTTCTAATGACAATAGACCTTCTCGTAGAACAATGATTTCAGACAAATCCTCAGTGATTTTATGCTATTGTATTTATTATTTTTTACGAGGGAAGAGGAAAATCATACATAAGGCACTTGATGTGATTTTCCATAGGAATACAACAAACACAAATAAATATTATAGAAGTCCTCAAGTGTGTGGGATTCTTACCCACTAAAAACCACACCCAATCCTTTTGATAATATCCATCCCGGGACCACTTACGTATTATTTCAGGATGGTATCGTTTTCTATGCTTCTCGAACACCTTCTTACTTCTCTATTCATACGCAGTCCTTAGATCGCAGCCTTACTCCCTTAAATCATATGGCGGATAACCGTTTCGACAAAGAAAGCGACATTGTCCCAGCAGTAGGCCTACTGGTTCCATAGCATAATTTGGACAATGTTTCCTGAAGTTATTGAATTAACGTCGGTTTCAAGTTGTTGTCTTTCTGCAGTCCATCGAACGCAGACGAAGAACGTATGCCTGTAATAATAATAATAATAATAATAATAATAATAATAATAATGTCACAACCATGAATTATACAAGCACGTGGAGAAGATCAGTGACACGATTCGAAAAAGAAGGATTGCCTTTTATAGCCACGTGACACGAATGAGCCCAAGCAGGATATCAAAACGGATATTGACGTACTTTTAAGATAAGAAAACCAAAGGGGCATGGTTTACGGAAGTTGAGAAAGATCTACGTGAAATGGATATTTCCCCTAAAGATATCCAGGAGCGTGTTCCACTTCATGAAATATTACGTACCCACAAAGGTTTCCAGGAAAAGCCGAAGCTGAAGACAGGGAAGGTGTGGTCCAAAGAGAGAAAGGAACAACACCGGAGACGAATGCGGGAACAATGGGCGGTAGTTAGAGCTCGGAAGAAGAGACAGTTGAACTGACGAGGTCCCTAGTTGGCCGAATCGAAGAAAGAATAATAATAATAATAATCCTCACAGAGGAAAGAAATACAATAAGGGAAATATTGGACCAAAGCACACAGATGAAGGATACAGGCTTCACTCCAGAGACAAACCGACAGCAGTAGCTCAGCTGGCTAAAGCGCAGAGTTAGGTCATGGGATCAAGCTCTCTGCTGACTCGGTAGACGCGTGGGTTCGAGCCCCACCGTCGGCCGTCCTTGAAATGGTTTTCCATGGTTTCCCCATTTTCAACACCAGGCAAATGCTGGAACGGTACCTTCTGATAAGCCACGGCCGATTCCTTCCACATCCTTGCCCAGTTTCATTCATCTTCACCCATTTCATCTCTCATCCCGACACGCAGGTCGCCCATGGGCGTCGAATAGAAAGGCCTGCACTCGGCCTCTGAGGAGGCCACACGAAAAAAAAAAACGCCAGGGACACCACAGAGAAACTGTCCAACCTCACAGCAGACATCAGAAAGGGGCGACTAAAATTTTACGGCCACATCAGCAGACTCCCACGAACCAGACTCACCAACAAAATTCTTAGATACATACAGCGGCTCAAGATTACTACACCCTGGATGATGCAAGTCAAAATTGATCTAGTAAAAGCACAGGTCGACCCAGAAGACGTCATAGACAAAAGCGTATTTCGACACAAGGTAGCCTATACATGTGGGAAGTGTTGTCAGAGAGAGCAGCACCTACAGCCCAAAGACCAAAGTGGACCGAAGAAAGGAAGAGGGCCTATAGTGCACGAATGAAAGAGTACTGGAAAGACAGGAAGAACAAAAAGTCATGATTGCCTCGCGTGGTCTAATAGGCCTGTAACGTGTAAAATAAATAAATAATAATAATAACTAGGAATACCCACAACAAAAAGTGTCTGTCTAATGATCTTAAAATACAGCACTACTGTCGACCAAATTATTATGGGCACTCGAGTTTGAAGGTTGTTTGTAAAGTAACCAAAAGACCTACATACAATCCAATATCATCATTTTCATCGTTCTATTTCACGTTAGTTTATGTAGGTTTGGAATTATAAATTTATATTTTAATATTTTTTATCACAGTTGAAACACAAAAAGGGCCCGTTTTTAAGCGTGTTTCAACCATGCGTCACATTTAAGAATTATTATCTCACAAACCCGTCATCAGATCGAATCCAAATTTTAACACAATAAACATTGGAATGTTGTATAACTGGTTTATTAAGTTCAAAATTTGGTGTGTTCAAGAACGAAAGTTGTTATCATTTTTTGTAAGGTAACTTTTTCTCGGCTCGAGGTCGTTGGAAAATGTAGTTATTGGTTGCGTTGTAATCCTTATACATCAAAAGGTTGTGATGTATGACTGTGAAATACGTAAATGAATTCACTTATTTTATATCGGTTTGTATTTGTACGGGGAATTAAGACATAGTTCACCAGCTAGTCGCTCCGGGAAATGCTGTACAACGTTGCTGATATGGAGCCCCTGATATGGAGTTACGTTACAGTTAGGCTACAGCACCGCAGTCAAACCGGAATGCCAGTATGCGAGTGAATGTCTCGTACTGAACTACAAATTGGATACAATAGAAGTACTAGAAAGAAGAATTATACGCAAAATGCTCGGTCCTTTAAAAACTACAGTATTCTGGAAATTAAGAAGTAATGATGAAATAAATCGAAAAATAGAAAACATATCAGAAACAATACTGAAGATTAGATTGCTATTTTTTGGACATTTGTACAGGATGGATGACAGTAGGTTTACCAAGCATTCCTGTGGAACAAGAAGTCAACAACAACCTGGGTACAAGAAGTCAAAAAGGATTTGGTTAGAAATATTATCACGGAAGAAGATATACCACAGAGAGACATTTTTAGGCAAAAAGTGCTAAAAATTAAAGGATTCCAAGGGTGGAAGGGAAAGAAAACTGGTTTGAAATGTTCCGAGGAAGGGAAGAGGAAATATAGTGAGATGCTGAAGGAATGCTGGAGGAAGAAGAAGGAACAGCAAAGGACAAAGCATTGAAATTAGCTCGTGATCTCTAGACGACCGAAACGAAAATAATAATAATAATAATAATAAATAATAATAATAATAATAATATCCCAGTTGGTGTCTCTCTGTTAATGGTTTGTTATAAAGGACTGGGAAAATGCAAAGAAGAGACTTGGCATGAAGAAACACCAAATGCAAATAATGCAAAAGACTGCCTTCCTTGGTACTGCAAGTATAGTATTACCCTTTCACGAATTGATTGCCGGCGGTCGAGATGGGAACTATTCCTTGTTTACTTGTGTTACACGTCAGCCTGCTTCGTTGACAGGTACAGATGGGCGAGTAGGATATGACTCACCTCCAGTAGCCTCGGTTATCGTTTGACTGTCCGTGGTGACATGAGCTCCTGTGACTCGCAATGCAGAATGAACTCTTGTCATCGCTGTGTTCCCCGCTTCACCCCGCGGGGCAGCTGCTACAATAAACAACCAACACTGGCGCAGTCACGCTCAGCGGCAATCAAATCTTAAATGGGTAATACGTAAGGATTTGTCTCTACAGAGACTTGCTCTGAACATCTCGCGTTTCATGTAACGGGCAGCCTACTGTACTACCACGGCTTCCCCCTGTCCTACCTGCCACGAACAGTAGTGTGGCCACACAGAAGCCTCCAGCGGTAAGCTTTCTTAACACCTGCTGAATGACATCAGATGCCCTATGGCTGGTTTGCGATGGCAGTGATGGATTCCTCTAATGCTGTGATTTTCCATAGGAATACAACAAACACAAGGAATGTCATACACGTCATCACAACGACATTCCCTAGCCAAAAGGAGATGACAACATCAATAATGACCCATGAGTAGGGCCCGGATGTTGATGACATGTCATCTTTTTACTGAGCTGTCTAAAACGATGCTGAAGTACATAGAAACTCCGGACGGGCCACCCCGTCTTCAAATATGTCATTTTTATTTTGCAACTTTTTGCATTTTTTGCTATTTTTCCATTTTAAGGGCATTATTTTTAGGTTTAGTAGAATTTTTTTTTTTGTCATATTTTAGAGAAATCGGCCTTTTAAGGTCATTTTTAGCCTATTTTCAATTTTGAAAAAATAGGCTTATGAGATCACCTTTTGTCCGTGTGTGTGTGCGTGTGTGTGTGTGTGTGTGTGTGTGTGTGTGTGTGTGTGTGTGTGTGTGTGATTCGTGTGTGTGTCCCCCCCTAATAAAATCGAAACGGCTGGAGCGATTTCAATGAAACTCGGGAAGTTCATAGCACTATTCCCGGCGACCTCGACCGTGCCCTTCAAATTTTGTTACGTCTCTGCAATCCAACATGGCGGCTGTGCGAAATATTTCACTAGCATTCAATATCTCCGAAACTATTACCGATATCGCCCTGAAATTGTGTACGGTGATAAAGGGCACTACTAGAAGTTCACCTATGAGACTTTCAAAAACCTGGTGACTACAAAACCAACATGGCGGCCAAGCGAAGTTGAGATATTTAAATAGACTTTTCTCGCGATTTAACTTTCTAAATGTAATGAAACATGGTACAGCAAATGTTTATACACATTGTAATGCACTGGAGTCTAATTTAGTTCAATTGTTTACATTACCTCAAAATGGCGGCTGTGCGAAATATTTCACTGACATTCTATATCTCCGAAACTATTACAGATATCACCCTGCAATTTTGTACGGTGATAAAGGGTACTGATACAGGTATACCTATGTATATTTCATAAACCTGTAAAGTACGAAACGAACATGGCGACCAAGCGAATTTAAAATATTTTAATAGACTTTTCTCGTGATTTAACTCTCTGAGCAAAGTGAAATGTGGTACAGTAATTGATTTTGCAGATTGTAATGCACTGCCATCTAATTTAATTCAATTGCTTACATAACCTCAAGATGGCGGCTGTGCGAAATTTTAAAATTAAGTTTTAATTTCTTGTGTCGTAATCATGCGATCGAAGTGAAAGTTTGAATAATGAACCTAGGCAATAAGTGTCCTTGAATGGTACATAACTCTATGGCCTATACACATAACACTCCTAAATGGTGAGCTCCCGAAATATTTAGAAGGTTCTCAATATCTATGAATCTTTTACAGCAACCAAACTGAATTTTTTAATGTTCATAGAGACTATGAACGTATGCTCACCTATAGGACTTTCAGGAACCTGGTGAGCACAAATCCAACATGGCGGCGACGCGAAGTATAAATATTTAAATGGACGTTTCTCGCGAATTAACTATCCGAGTGCCGTGAAACGTTGCACGTTAAATGCTTATACAAATGTTGATCCACTGGCATCTAATTTATTTCAATGGTTTGCATTATCACAAGATGGCTGCTGTGCGTAATTTTAAAATCTCGTTTTTACTTCTTGTTGTCTAATCATGCGATTGAAGTTTGAATACCACACGTACACAATAATCTTAATGTAATAGTACAAAAATAAAAATCCAACCTGGCGACCATCTGAAATATTTAGACGGTTCTCAATATCTACGAATCTGTTACAGCAATTAAACTGAAATTTTGTATGTTGATTGTGGCAGTTAACATAAGTAGGATATATGAAAATAGGCTGTATAGTTCTTCACGGAACTACTTGTTTTTAATTTAGCCATGTGACAGCTTAATATGAGGGAGTCACGTCTTTCAGAGTTAAGAAGAAGTTAGTAGCTATGAACATAAACCTTTTGTTAAGTGCTAGAAATCTATTTTAGTTGACTTTTCAGTTTGAGCTTCAGATATCATTTTTGAAATATTGGTGAGTTTATTATTATAAGATCATTTTCTCCTTTTTATAGTGCATTTTTCGAATTTTTGAAATTTTGGTGAGTTTTCTTCTTCTTCTTGTTTCGAATGGGCCTACTTTGGACCACGCTTGTTCAACTGTTGAGCTTTGATCTTTGCCCAGTGTTGTCGCATTTTCTGCCGGTGTAACTCCTTCCTTTCATCTGTCCAAGGGGTACCTTTCTTCCGGGGTTTTTCCTGAAATCCATGGACTTCCTTCAGGGCATGTCTCACAGATTGCCTGTCTTGAAGATCTGATATTCCCAGTTCATTAATGTCTTTCTCAGTTTCTGTCAGCCAAGTGGTACGAACCTTCTTGTTCTGCCAGAAAGTGAACAGCCTATTGGTCAGTCTTTTGGGAGGCAATCTTGCCACATGACCATAGAATGCTACTCTCCTTTTCCTAGCACAGTCAGAGAGCCTTTCTATATGTTCGTAGAGCTCGGAATTGTGCCGCCTACGGTATTCCTCATCTTCCTTTACCGGACCTAGGATCTTCCTGAGAATTCTCCTCTCTCTGACTTCCATTTTCTCCATCAGACCACTTCGGTTCAATGAGAGACACTCCATGGCATACAGGGCTTCTGGTCGTATGACTGAGGTGTAGTGCTTCAGTTTCAGGTTGCGTGACAGGCATTTCTTGTTGTAGATGTTCTTTGTCAGTCGATAAGCCAGTTCCAGCTTGTTGACTCTCATGGATAATGATGCTCTTTCTGATAAGTTGGGTTCAATCCATTCGCCGAGATACTTAAATTTCTCAATCCTCTTGATTTTTCCCTGTTCTAGTAGCATCTCTCTGTTAGCTTCTTTGATGTTGGTGAAGAATTCTGTTTTTTCCAGCGACACTTGAAGACCCACTTTGGCTGCCTGTCTTCTGAGGCAATTGACCTGCATTGTTGCTGTTTCCAGAGAATCGGCAATAAGTGCCATGTCGTCAGCAAAGGCCAGGCAATCTACAACCAGTCCTTCCTTCCTACGCCCCAGGTATATCCCACTCTGGACACCCATATTGGTCAGTTCCTTGCGCCATTCTCTCACAACCTTTTCAAGGACACAGTTGAAAAGAAGTGGAGAAAGTCCATCCCCTTGTCTCACCCCTGTTTTTATCTCGAAGCTTGCTGAGACCTCGCCTCTAAATTTAACCTTGGAATGGGTATTGGTCAAGGTTTCTAGAATGAGTTTGCGGGTTTTGTTGTCTAACCCTAGTTCTTGGAGTATTCTATTAAGTGTTTCCCTATCAACAGAGTCGTAGGCCTTCCTAAAATCAACAAAGGTGACAACCACCTTGCGGTTTCTCAATTTGGAATATGCAAGTACAGTTTTCAGGTTGAGGATCTGTTCAGCACAGGATCGGCCCTTCCTGAAGCCTCCCTGATATTCTCCGAGTTGACTGTCCAGTTGACTTTCTGCCCGTGTTAGTAATGCCTTGGAGAAAATCTTGTATGTTACCGGGACGAGAGAAATCCCACGGTAGTTGTTTAGGTCAGTAAAATCTCCTTTCTTGTGGAGGGGATGGATCAGAGCTGAGGTCCAGTCAGGTGGTAATTTCTCTGTTTCCCAGATGTTCTGTATGATCTCGGTGAGTTTGCACACAGCATTGCTTCCAGCACATTTCCAGAGTTCACCAACAATGGAGTCCTCTCCAGCTGCCTTGTTGTTCTTAAGAAGTTGAATGATTTCACGAACTTCTTCCAGTGAAGGAGGCAGCGAGTCCGGGTTTGGTGTTGTTTGTATGTAGTCAAAGTCTTCGCTGGGTGGATCACAGTTGAGCAAGTTCTTAAAGTACTGAGCTAAGAGGCGACAGTTGTCCTTGTCGTTAAAAGCCAGTTTGCCCTGTGAGTCTTTGAAGTGGAGACTTGGTGGAGTGTATTTTCCGAGTGACTGCTTGAATGTTTTGTAAAAGTCTCTGGTGTTATTTTTAGCGAAGTTCTCTTCGATTTGGGTTAGTTGGTTGCGTGTGAAGGCCCGTTTGGTTCCTCGGATTATCTTGGTTGTAAGCTTCCTTTGTTCCAAGTAGTTCTCCCAATTTTCCTTAGTCTTTTTAGAGTTCCATTTCATCCAGGCTGTCTGTCTTTGAGCTATTGTGTTGTCACAGTCTTCAGTCCACCACGGATGTTTCTTTCTTCTAGTGAGGGGAGCAAGTTCACTAGCCGTCTTGACAAGAGCTTCTTTCAGTTGGTCCCAGTTGTTAAGATCTGCACTGTTCAGTCTTCGACTGACTTCTTGATTGTTCTTAAGTCGCTCTATATCAAATCTGACCATCTTGGAGGTTCTGTGTAATCTATTGTTTCTAGGTTGGAGTCGCAGTTTGATCTTTGAGAGGTAGTGGTCTGAGTCCAGATTGGCGCTTCTTAATACCTTCACGTTTTGTATTTCCTTTTGGGATTTTCTTGAGATGGCCACATGATCTATCTGGAATTCACCCAGGTTGATGTTAGGAGAGATCCAAGTCTTTTGCTTTCTTGGCAGATGTTTAAATGCTGTAGACTTCATAACCAAGTCGAAAGCCCTGCACAGTTCCACCAATCGTTCTCCATTGCGATTAGTTCGTTTATGCGCTGGATAGTTGCCCACTATGTTTCTGTATTTTTTCTCCCTTCCTAACTGGGCATTGAAGTCACCAAGCAGTATGGTGGTATGTCGGTCTGGGATTTTAGAGAGAATATCTTCTAGGTCTTCCCAGAATTTGTCAGTTCTGTCTGGGTTGCGCTTGTTGTCCTGGTTGGTTGGGGCGTGTACATTGACTAAAGTGTAGCCCTTGTTAGCACATTTGAGAGAGAGGATAGATACACGACTGCTTGGAGAACTAAAGTCGATGACTGAATCCAGTATCTTATGGCTGATTATAAATCCTGTACCTAAGTGGGGTACGTTCTTCATTACTCGCTGACCGACTTTTCCTTTGAGGATTCTGTACCCTTGGGATTCAAGGGCATGGTCATCAGTGAATCTGGTTTCCTGTACTGCTGTCAGTACTATGTTATGTCGTGTTATTGAGTCTGTCAGATGTTTCAGTTTACCCACTTTGAGCAGTGAATTGGCGTTAAATGTTGCGAAGAAACTTTGCCGTCTTGATCTGAGTTTACGTCCAGGAATTTCAGGATGCTCCGACTCATCCTTAAAGCATGTTAGTGCGGACTCCCCAGAATCCGAAGGTCCGCTAACGTTGCCATGGGCAACGGTGGATTGGTTACCACCTGGGGTAGTGCATTTAGCGAAATTTTCCTCCATGCTCAGTTGAAGATCATTCTTCATGGGGCAGCGACGAGTCACTGTCCAAGGTACTGCTCAAGTTGTTAGCTTGAGAGGCTTATTATTCGGGGTTGTCACCCCTAGACAGGTTGCCTTCACTGTGGCTAAGGAGCCCTGTCTACCCCACCCTTGCCAGGGACTACCCTCCGGGCCAGAGGGACCTGGGGCTGCTTGGGCAGGGGCGCCACTCCCTGAGTGGAGCTATCCATTAGGAGTCTCCACTAGCTACCCTCAATTTTGGTGAGTTTATTATTATAAGATCATTTTCTCCATTTTACAGCGCATTTTTAGAATTTTTGAAATTTTGGTGAGTTTATTATTATACGATCATTTTCTCCATTTTATAGTGCATTTTTCGATTTTTTTAGGTCATTTATTACAGTCATTTAAAAAAATGTTAAGTGCATTATTTAAACTTTTTTACGCCATCAACATCCGAGCCCTAGCCATGAGTATTACACACGCAAACGTCATTTTAGAGCGATTGTTTAATAGCTAAAGCAAGAGCTAGAACAAAAAGTTATCCGCATTCTCACGAATGTTATCCGCTCCGCATCCGCACAACTGGTATCCACATCGACACATTTGTTACCCAAATCCACTGATATCATAAAAATATTTTTAGCCTACTTTTCACACTTTGTAACAAGTAGTTCCGTAAGAACTATATAGCCCATTTTCATATATCCTACTTATTAACATCATACGTTAATTGCCTCTATCAACATGAAAAATTTCAGTTCGATTTCTGTAACAATAATAATAATAATAATACTAATAATATCGTATGGCCTCGGGTGCCGGGTGCAAGCTTTGTAATTTGACACCCAGAGGGTAGCTTGCATGTCGAATTTCGTTGTTCCTTGAATCACTATGAAAGTCAAGGAGGTTAGATATCTAAGCTCCTTGAATCACTATAGCGCTTTCTAGTAGAGAAATTAGGAACTTTGTGTTGGTGGAAACTCCCGAGATTAATTTTGCCATTATGAACACGGCCTACTGAATTCAAATGGGTTCTTTAACATGCCAACATCGTATGACATGCGTGTCGTATTTTTGCCGCCTTTCAAAAAAATCACTTACCACGGCCAGGAGCGAACCTGCAATCTTGGGGTTTAGACCGACACGCTATCCACTCACCCACCGTGACAAGCATTTCTGTAATAGATTCGTAGATATTGAGAACCGTCTAAATATTTCAGATGGTCACCATGTTGTATATTTATAGGCTATATGTAGGCCTTAGAGTCATGTACTACTACATGAAGATTATTATGTAGGTGTATTATTCAAACTTCAATCGCATGATTATAAGACAAGAAATAAACACAGGATTTAAAAAATTCGAACAGCCGCCATCTCGTGGTTATGAAAACAATTGAAATAAATTACATGCCAGTGGATTACAATTTCTATAAGCACTTACCGTACCACGTTTCGCCGTGCTTTGATGGTTAAATCACGAGTAACGTCCATTGAAATATTTACATTTCGCGTTCCCGCCATGTTGGATTTGTCATCACCAGGTTATAGAAAGTCCCATAGGTGACCTTATGTCCATAGCTTCTATCAACATACAATATTTCAGTTTAATTGCTGTCATTGATTAATAGAAATTGAGAGCTGTCTAAATATTTCGGATGGTCGCCATGTTAGATTTTTATATCATGTAAGCCATAGAGTTATGTAATATTAGATGACGATTATTGCGAACGTATGTAAATAAAAGACAGGAGGAAAGGAAATGCCCTCATACCTCGAAGAATGAGAATTGAGGGACTTAGAAGGAAGGAGATCCAAGAAAGTTAGAGGGGAAAGGAAAAGGCCCCAAAGGCAATGGAAAAACGAGGTGGGGGGACTTGACCCAGCTCAGGGGAATCCTTCGGGGTCTCCAAATCCCGAGCTCACAAGCCGTGAGCCCTTGAGGGTGTAGCACTATCCAGGGTGCACCATAAGTGGTGGGGCTACACACACCCTGCCTCCTTGAGGGCCTTGTGCAGTAGGAAGGAGATCATGAAAAGAAAAAGATGGTGGCTTACAAAATGCAATTTAGATTGAAAAGACTTACAAATTGCAATTAAAATTCAAAACACCCACAAAAGTGCCACCACCTACATTGAAAGACTTACTAAAAAGCAATTTAGATTGTCAATCCTTACAAAATGCACTTGAGGTTGAAAATACTCGCAAAATGCAATTTAGATCAAAAAGACTTACAAATTGAAACTTTAGATTGAATATACCTACAAAATGTAGTGTACATTCAAAACATTCGCTTAAGGAAATTTAGACACACCGGGAGCCAACTAACAAAAGACAGTGCGGGAATCTTAAAGGGAAAAGTAAATAGAATGAAAACAAAACAAGAAGTCTGACCCCTCGAAGAATGAGGGATCAGGAAAGATGAGACAAGGGTCAATTAAGGCGGGAAAGTGAAAGACTCCCTAGGCCTCGGATACCCTAATACCTCCGGGGTCGGAAAAGAACAAGAGTTGACCAAGATAGGTCGACAGGAAAGAAGACGGAGAGGAGCCCGGCACAAGTAAGTGGAAGCAATGCCGGACTCAACTGGATCCCGTGGTCGCCATCCCTCGTCCCACTAGTCGCGAGCTGTTGTTAGCTACCTGGGCCCATTCTGTAAATGTCCAAAGATCATGACCCTTCTTTTGTGGATGGTGTCTGGGATCTTATCCAATCTGAGGTATAGGCTAATTCTTGGTTCCTTTTCTTTTCTTCTATACGACCCATCTTCTGTTCTTTGATGTCCAAGTATCTTCCTAAGAATCTTTCTCTCTATTAGAACCTACTTTTTGATCATTCCTTCTTTTTTTGTCTGACACAAAACTTCAGCTGCATATATGGCTCCTGGATAAATCACTGCCTGGTAGTGTCTCAGTTTAGTGTTGATCGAGATAATCTTCTTGTTATGAAGTGTTCCAGGTTTATATTGATTAGATTCAAAATATTCCATGTGCTGCTGATTAACATGTTTTCCACTGATAACTTCCATTGCTCTCACAACACCTGATATTACTGCCCGCAGCGTGTGAGGAGACACGAGTGCGTAACGCAGTGGCGCGTGCCAACTCACGGGGCGTTCATTAACAGCAACACTTGGCTCTTCGCCAAATACGTATATAACCCAGAATGTGCTGCGTTGCGCTGCGCTATGCATCTAAAACAGGCAGACTGAATCGATTCCATCTACTTCTAAATTAAATATTTAGAGTTTCATTTCACGGTATTTTCCTCCTGGAAGCCGAAGTTGGCCGGTACAGTTCGAGTTCCAGGTGCGAGTAAAGAGTGAACGTGTTGAGATTGCATAATGAGAACAGGTAATTTCTTTTGCTGTTATTTCAACAGTAGCAGTACTCTTCTGTATCTACCGTGTAAGAAAAGGCGTTACTTTAGTTTACGGCGTAAAACAAATTTATTCGCATCACTGCATATTAGACTTGCCGACAGTGGTAGCTACGCATGCTAACGCGCTGGGCTTGGCCATGGGACCAAGCTATCTGCGGAGGCGGTAGACATGGGTTCGAACCCCAACGTTAACCATCCTTCAAATGGTTTTCTGGGACGGTACCTTCTGACAAGTCACGGCCACTTCCTCTCATACTCTTGCCCAGTTTCATTCATCTTTATTCAATTCATCTTTCATTAATTCCACGTATGAGGTTGGTGTCAGAAAGTGCATCCACCGTAATAACCACCGATTCCCTACATAAATGGGGGATGACATCTTCCTCGCGCTGTGATTGTGGTGCTGAACTGTCCAACGGTTCAACACATTGTCCAAGCGTGCCCCTTACGAGCATTCCGTGGTGACCCGCAGGAGTTCCTCTTCGCAACAAATAGGCTACGGTATTGAATACATCACAAATCTGGATATCTGTTTGTGACTCAGTGTATAGTTTATGTAAATATGTATATAGACTGTAATTATCTTTGTGCAATGTTTTTTTCCAAAAGCTAAATAAATAAATAAATTAATTAACCACCCACTACATAGACCTTCATCGCATCTCTTAACCGACCTCGTTGAAAAACTGGAATAAGGAAGGAAGCTTGTAGTTTAACGTGACTGTCAATCTCGTGGAACCCCCTTTTTTACGTGGAATCTGAACCACAGGACATGGCATTTCACTTTCAAAATCTACCACGCATTGACCGGGAAACGAACCGGGTTCGCCTTGGTGAGAGGCAAAGAGCTTGACCGCTGCGCCACCACGCCTGGCGGAATGATAAGGAGTAGACATACACACTGACCGTGGCTTAGGCGGCAGCACGCCGGCCTCTCACCGCTGGGTCCATGGCTCAAATCCCGGTCACTCTATGTGAGATCTGTGCTGGACAAAACGGAGGTAGACAGATTTCTCTCTGGGTACTCCGGTTTTCCCTGTCAATAATTTCATTCCAGCAACACTCCCCACCATCATTTCATTTTATCTGTCATGCTTTTAATCATTGCCTCAGAGGAGTGCGACAGGCTTCGGCAGCCGGCACAGTTCATATCCTCGCCGCTAGATGGGGGCTTCATTCATTCCATCCCTGACCCGGTCGGTCGACTGGAAGCAGGCTGTGGATTTTCAGACATAGTCGACACACTGAATATTAGATATAAAACCCAAACGAAGACAAAACAATTCTTGTTGTTGATTATTTAGGCTTTGCGACATCGAGGCCATGTAGTCCCACTCTCTTGTTGTGAGAGCGACGGCTGTATTAGTAGGCTAGGTGCATTTGTAAGTCAACTGTGGATGGGGAAGATGACCGTAGCCTTAAGTTAGGAACCATTCCAGCATTTGCCTGGATTAGGAGTGGGAAACCACAGTAAACCACTTCCAAGATGACTAAGATGGGTATCGAACCCGGTTCTTCTAAGTTTTGCTTCAAGAACTGAGAGTTCCCCGTTCCAGCCCTCAGTTGTTGTTTCAGTCCTCAGTCTTTTGATTGGTTTGTTGCAGCCGTCCGTAGCTCCTTGTCCTGAGCTAATCGTTTCATCTATACATAGCTACCACAACCTATATCCGAGGCAATGTGTTTAACATATTCTAACCTTGGTCTACCCCTACAGTTCTTATCCTCGACCCTTCCTTCCATAACTAAGTTTGATATTCCTGGGTGTCTTAATATACTCTATGTCCTACCAACCTATTTATTCTCTTTATTAGCAGTCATCAGAACAGTCTCTCCTTTCTCCCTCGTCTTAATACCTCCTCATTTGTTACCCTATCTACCCATCTGATCTTCATAATTCTCCTGTAACACCACATTTCAAATCCTTCTATTCTCCTCTTTACTGCTGCGCCATTAGTCCAAGTTATAATTCCACCGAGCGCGACGCTCCAGACAAAGACTTTAAAAAATGACTTTCTATTACCTAAATCTATAATATTCATGTCAACAGATATTATTTCTGTAGAAATGCTTTCCTTGCCTGAGCTAACTTACTTTTTATATCCGCTTTGCTTCGTTCATCACTGGTTATTTTGCTTCATAAGAAGCAAAAGTCTTCTACTGCCTTTAGCTTTTCTACCCTCAGACAAGAACTAAAATTCTTTGCAGAGCTGGGAACTGGACCTGGACCTCAAGGACGACAGCCAATCATACTAGCCACTACACCACGTGTTGGTCGAATAAAAACAAACATTAGAAGCTGCCATTTAGAGACGTCAAGTCTAATACTAACAAACAGACTCGATTCCCGGCACTGCCATGGAGGAATAAAATTGAAGACATCGTCCAGGTTGTTGTTGTTTTTGTTGTTGTCGTTGTTGTTGTTGTTTCAATTAGGTGCTTGGGACATTTTTTAAATCAGCTGCATTAACTTCTATGTGAGCATGTGGTATTCGCCTGAAAACTTGTTGTTGATTTATTCAGGGGCTTTGCGACAGTGTACTTGTGTGTGTGTAATTCTGATGATAACTTGTGTTCGAAATTTGATGTTATACAGTCGGTCAACACGATTGTACCCAATTGTGATACATTTATTCCCCTAATCCTAAAAAAATACATGAGACTATTAAATAAGAGGTCGCCTCCGTAGCGTAGTGATCAGCATGGTTAGCTGCCGCCCCGGAGGTCTGGGTTCGATTCCCAGCTCTGCCACGAAATTTGAAAAGTGGTATGAGGACTGGAACGAGGTCTACTCAGCCTCGGGTGGTCCAAATGAGTAGAGGGGGTTCGATTCCCACCTCAGCCATCCTCGAAGTGGTTTTCCGTGGTTTCCCACTTCGTCTTCGGGCAAATGCCGGGATGGTACCTACTGTAAGGCCACGGCCACCTTCTTCCCTCTTCCTCGCCTATCCATCCCAATCTTCCATCCCTTCCCATCCCTCATGAGGCCCCTGTTCGCTTTGCAGGTGAGGCCGCCTGGGCGAAGTGCTGATCACATCTCCCCAGTTGTATCCATCCCGACCAGATGTTACAAGCTCCAGGACACTGCCCATAGAGGCGGTAGTGGTGAGTTCCCTCGCTGAGTCCGTGGGAACCACCAACCTAGAGGGTAAATTGACTAAATAAATTAAAAAAAAGAATTGTCGAGTGAAACTGGTCATCCAAGTGTATTTATTAATCTCATAAAGTTTATTTTCAGGATTAGGGAATAACCCATCACTATTGGGTAGAATCGTGTTGACCGACTGAAAACATCAAATTTCGATTACCAAGGCAACACTGAAAATGGCTTCAAACACCATTAAAATGACTTGTGCTATTGTGATGGCTGCTTGCCACGGTGGGTGAGTGGTTATCGTGTCGGTCTACCAACCCCAAGCTTACAGGTTCGCTCCTGGCCGTGGTAAGTGATTTTTGGAAGGCGACAAAAATCACGAGACACATGTAATACGTTGTTGGAATGTTAAAGTACTCATTTGAACTCAGTAGGCCGTGTTCATATAGGGAAAATTAATCTCGGGATTTTCTGCCAACACAAAAGTTCCTCATTTCTCTACTAGAAAGCGCTAGTCTATAGTGCCAAGGAGCTTAGATATCTAACCTCATTGACTTTCATAGCGCTCCAAGGAACAACAAATAAAAATTCGACATGCAAGCTGCCCTCTGGGCGTTAAATAACAAAGCTTCCACTCGGCATCCAAGGCCATACGATATTATTATTATTATTATTATTATTATTAGCCTATTATTATCATTATAATCATTGTGATGGCTGTATTAGTATGTATTTGTAATGTGGATTTGTGGAAGTAGGTGGCCGTGGCCATTGGCCTGGATTAGGCATAGGAAGGCACGGAAAGCCATTTCAAGGACAGCTGAGGTGAGAATTGGAGCCAACTCTCCTCAGTTTTGCGTCACGAGATTATGTAAACCCCCTTACAACCCTCAGACCAGAATTAAATCTCTTGCCAGATTGGGGAATCGCACTGAGGTTCCAGAATCCCAATACGTTCCTCGAGACCATAGGAGGTGAGTACTAAACTATGAGCTGGGTAATGTGCGAGACGAATGTATTTTATACTTCTTTAACCGTAGCCTCTGTGAATCCACCGTACACACAACAGCACGAATTTATTTCATGGATATAATAAAGATTTCATGTCAGATATTACGATAGAATTTCTCTAAATCGTGCGTAAAAAACACAAACAAAATCGAAGCACATCATTAGGTGGATCAGAGTATTTATGATAAACAAATTCTTTTCCTCAACTCCAAGTACAACACAGAATGCTTCAGTTGGTTTTTAGTAGGTTTACTTTTCGATGCTTGGAGATCTTTATCGAAATTTACAAGTAATTTTTGTAAGCAATACTTCTACAGTTTGTAGTTTTTAACATTCAACATTCTAAATTTAAGATTTTGATTTAGTAATTTAACATTTTGCAGCATCCAGGAATGTTAGATATAGCATTTTGTAGCATCGAGGAATGTCAGATATAACGTTTTTTAGCATCCAGGAATTTCAGATATAGCATTTTGTAGTATACAGGAATTTCAGACTAGCATTTCGTAGCATCCAGGAATTTGATATAAAGCATTTTGCAGCATCCAGAAATTTCAAATGTACAGTAGCATTTTGTAGCAACCAGGAATTTCAGATATAGCATTTTGTAGCATCTATGATTTTCAGATTTAGAGTTTGTAGCGTTTATGAGTTTCAAATTTGCGTTTCTGTAGTATCTGTGAATTTTCAGATTAGGCGTTTCGTAGCATCTAAGATTTTTCAGATTTAGCCTTCGGTAGCAACTATAATTTTGAGATTACTGTTTTGTAGCATTTGAAATCTTCAGGTTTAGCGTGTTTTAATACCTATGATTTTTGGTTTATCGTTTTTTAGCATCTATAATTTTGAGATTTAGCGTTTTGTAGCATTTGCGATCGTAAGATTTAGCGTCTTTTAACACCTACGATTTCCGGATTTAGCGTTTGGTAGCATTTATAATTTTGTGATTTAGCGTTTTGTAGCATTTGTGATCTTCAGGTTTAGCGAGTATTAACACGTATGAATTTCGGATTTAGCGTTTGGTAGCATCTGTGACTATTAGATTTAGCGTTTGATAGCACCCATGATTTTCAGAATTAGAATTTTTAGGATATATTACAGTATTATATTCAGAATTTACGTCTTAAATGATAGGCTATAGTGCAATAATACAAAATTGCTGGTGTTATTTACAAAGAGACAGCAGTAACCACGCTTGCTAACGCGCAGCGCTCGGCCATGAAGCCAAGTTATCTGTGCACTCGGTAAACGTGGGTTCGAGCCCTACCGACTATTATCCTTGAATATTTACTCCTACTTTAAAATTTTCTCTAATTTCCTTCATTGCTTGTTCAACGCATTGAATGAAAAGTATGGGTGATAAGTAGCAGCCTTGCCTTATACCTTTCTGAATACCGGCTTCTCTCTCAAGTCATTCGGCTCGAATAACTGCCGTCTTTTTTTGTGTATAGAAACTAGCAACCCGCCCTGGCTTCGCTCATTATCCTTAACGGTTTACCCAGTGTCAATACCGCAGAGATAATGTTACTATCCGCGTAAACCGCCGCACGGGACAACCACCGGTGTTTAACAAACGGATATCACGTCGTCTCAGCAGAACCATACGGGACGATCGAAGGGCTAATGTGAGTCAGATCACCGCCCAGTTGAATGTTGGGAGTCAGGAACCCATTTCTACCAGGACTGTAAAAGCCTCGTCCACACCGGCAGATTTGTTTCCAGAAACATTGTATGTAGACTGTTTCCCAAATGTTTCTCATTTGTATGCGGGATGTTTGTAGACTTTTTGAAAACATTCTACATACAATCGGGAGACTCGAGTGATGTTTGGAAACAGTCTGCATACAGTTTGCATACAATTGACATACAAATGACAAACAAATCTCGTGTTTCAAGAGACAAGATACAATGTTTTCTGTTTTCCAACGCAATGGAAAACACGCATACAAGAAACAAGTATTGTGTCTCGAGTCTTCCTGTGTGGACGTGTTTTGAAACTGTAGACCGGATACAAACCACAGACGCATCCAGCTAGCCACGTTTTTCCACATCATATTGTGTTAATTTAGTTTCAATTTCCCATCCTTCTTTATGGTGCACCATATAAGGTTTAATAACGCTATACATTTCGTGTGTCTTTGACATTTATTAATTCATATCGGCTGATGAAGGGACCAAAACTAATTAGGCCTTGAAACATGTCCCACCAATGACCACACAGTGAGCTCATTATATTGCCACAAAATGTAGTTTAGTGGGGCTACCGGCGGGGTGTCAAATTTCACCCCCTCCCCACAAAAAAAAGTTGTTATATGAAATATTAGTAGAATGAGTATTTTGGTTAATTATTTGACTAATACAAGAGGTACATTTACACACAATCCCCCTCCCCCCATGATCGTTTCACTTTGATCCCCCAATTTACACATTCGCAGACTTTATAAGAAATCACCCGGTGGAAAAGGTATGAATGTGGACTAGAGGTCTAATGTGGTGTGGACGCAAAACAAGCAATATACTTGTATCGGATATAATGTTTCAATACAGACTGCTTACTGTATGCAGACTTGTATGGAGACTGTTTCCAGACTCCAAAGTAGTATACATACAGTCTTCATACAGTTTTCAAACAGTTTGCATACAGTATGCAAACTATCTACATACAATCTGCAAACAAATCTGCCGGTGTGGACTAGGCTTAAGGAGACACCTGCACCGCATATGCTTCACTAGCCGACATTTCCTCATGGGACTATCCTTCCCGTGACTTTTGTTCACTCAGTGTATGTAAACAACCCTGTGATCGCTATCACATGGAATACTGCACCGAAAGAACACTTTTACTAAGTGAATATACACAGATGTGAGTGTGTTAAAGAGTAGTACAGTGACATTGTAATATTATTCTATTTGACTGCATTAACCCACGAGGACTGGCGCGTGGGTATTTTCGACCCGAGTCTTAAAAATAATGCTCTATATTTTCGTTTTGGTCAGCTCTTATTTCCTGTATCTTACACTACCTTCCCTCCTAGACTTGAAATTCGCCCTGCAAAAGAAACATGTCCATAGCTTTTTGATCACTCAAGTTATTTCTATATTATCTACGGTCGGGTCAGATTTACCCATGGCGCCAGTCCTCGCGTGACAATTTTCGACTTACGTTAGTCGGGACAATCTGTAAAAAATAAGGGGGAAAGTCCACCTATTTTGGTGCAGGACAACCACATAGCTCATGTTCTTGTTGATCCATGTTTAGGGTGTAGGAACACCTCGGTCATCAGCTCCTTTGTACAAAAATATTAAGATGACTGCTTTGCCGCCACAATCAAGGCCAATTATACTGTTAAGAAATATTTTGTCATTTTTCTGCAATTTAAATTTGAAAAATATAAATGAACCTCATTTTATAATGGGAATAGTTCATAGGAAGACACCAGGTGTAAAATTACTTCATTAAAATCCGTACGACTACGACAAAATGGAGTGACACACTATGGGTCAAAATGACCCGACGCCAGTCATCGTGTTATATTTTTTCACGCCAGTTCTCAAGGGTTAAATATATTTTATGTTCGACGATGTCGAAATGTAAATATTATATGTCAGAAAACTGTACTACAATGAGGCTCATCATAACACTATTTTTCATTATGAAACAGTTTCTCCCACCAATCAGAGCTCAAGAAACAGTTGTGTGACCAATTAGGTAAGCATACCTTCGCGCATGCGCTCAAAATCCAACATATTTCTGCGTTGGCAAGCAAAGTGAATAGTCTCCGGTTTCGGAGTGCCTTGACCCACGCATGCGCTCTGTTTAGTCAGCAAAGCCAGCGCGCCTTGTTCACAAACACTGAATTAACTGAATCCCACTGATATTTATGAATGTTTATGTTAAAACATATAATAAAGTTATAATTAAAACAGTCGTATGCAACTCGCCTATAATGGTAATTATAAAACTCGCTTATACTCGTGTCTTAATTATTGCCATTATAGGCTCGTTGCATAATGTACTAATTTTGTAGTCAACAGCGGGCTGGGATCATTCATTCCAAGAGGGGAGGGTTTGAGGACTGTTTAACTACTGTAGTAATATCACCACAATTAAAAATAAAAGTAGATGGACTATTTATTTACTAAACGACTTGTTCCATATATCTTGCACCCAGATGACAGGATCTTTAGCTCGCAGCAGGCTTGGAAAGAGGGAGTGATTATTTTCTTTGTTTTATAAGCAGAGTAGAGGTTCATAATGAGATGCTGAGTAAGTTGCCACCCATCTCGTCATCAGTCTTATTTACGAAGGTGTGTTACTACACCCCATTTCCGGTGCTAGACCAGTGTTATTTATTAGTGGCACCACCACATCCGGCGCGCGCGTGCATGAATCCCCGTCTGTGATGTACGAGAGGGGGATAATGTTTTGTCGTTACATGTGTATTGCACAATACTTAATTTATTGCACTACATAATGAATTATATGAGTACAGGAAAATAATTACTCATCACATTCGTTGTCACTTTACTGATTTTGTCGTTATATCTAGTGACTTTTTAATATGCTTTAGTGACAATCGTGTATATTTTCAAACGTGATGTAGACCATTCCTTTCCCGCAGGGGCTCACAAATTGGGAGACGAAGCTTGGTGAACCCAGAATTTGAACTGAATCCTTCAGTACCTTCTCTTGAATGTTCCAGGCTTCTCACTTTATCTAGGTAAAATATTCAAGTTCCATTGTTGATTGTGCGGCCTCTTTACCCAGTTCGAATCATCCCGGCGCTGACAGCAGATATCCTGAGGGTGGTTCCCCTACAGTTCCACACACTCCATGTACCCTATGTCAAGTAGTCCCTGTCATATATTGTGCCCGTTTGACGAGAATTTCGGGGAGCCATAGACCTTATATGAACCTTCCGACACCCCCATCTCCCAGGAAGACATATATGACGGGAAGGAATGCATTCATGGACTGGGAAAGCATTCAAGTATATGTACTCGGGGGGGGGGGGGGTGTCGGGTGTAATAAGAGGTGAAACTACCAGTTCAGAGGAATACAAACACAACAAGGCTTACATTTAAATCGCACTCAGTTTATTCAAAAAAGTGGCAGACCCCTAACTACTTCAGAGAGATACAAACGGCTAATCCGTGCTAAACAATGTTGATAATAATGTAACTCGTCTCCGTGCGAAAATCCTAATAACTTAAGCCTCTCGAAGTCCTAAGCAAAAATGGAAAATCAAAGAATGCAATCTAAGAAACTGACACGTAGTTCTTCCCCATACAATTACTTCGGAAATTCAATAATAATGATAGTACAAGCATGACTCTACAGCAAAGAATGTTATTTACTTGTTTACAATGCAAGGTTTCAGTTACATTTACAGCATAGTAAGTTTAAAGCTACGCTATGATGGTGTCATCTCCAACATATAACGTTAAAGTCATTTAATCTAATACCAATCGTACGTTAATAATAACAATTATGTAAACGAGAAGCGTTTCATCCTAAATTTATTTCCAAGCAAAAGCTATGCACATTCTAAACCTAACAGAACGCATGAAAATCTATTCTAAACAACATAAATGAGTGACGAGTAATATGTAACCCACTTAAATTACTGCGCAATGGGCACCACTGATCCTGCCTACCTACATCGCAAATTCACTGCTTGTGAAATCGGGTGGGGAGAGAAAAGTAGTCGGCGACTACATGAGTAAAACATGTCTAACGTCGCATTATCAGGTTAGATACCTCGTTTAAACACGTAACTAACTGATTGTCGTCTCTCAATAGGAATAGCTATATTTGTATTGAGGTGTGTGGAAGAATCAAGTCTAAGTAATGGTCATCAAGGTTCATTTAAGTTTATAGGTTTACTATCTGAAGTACCCGTGCTTCGCTACGCGTCATAAATAAATTAAAATGTGAAGGTGACAGTTAAAACAGGGGATAGGCGAGGAGCTGCGCTGAGGGAGATAAAGGATGGAATATTTTGTCCAACTACACCGTTCGGCCTTGACCGTGTTTTATAGCACAAATTTAGGTTTTACTCGCTAACCGTTGGAGATACCTTTCGGATAGAAAATGTAATTTTAAACCTCGTATATGCCATCAAAATTTTGCTATTTCTTAGCGTTCACTTTTTATTTGAAATGGAAATATGAAAGGGTGTAGTGACGTCACTAAAATGGTCGCCATATTTAAAAAGTGCAAAGTATTGAAGTCAAAAGTAGCATATGTGTTAACCAGGTAAATCAGCTACTTCCATGTAAAATTCATGTAAATCGGACCAGTGGTTCTTGCGTGATTGAGTAATACACAGACACACACCATCTCATTTTTAGCCTCGCTTCGCTCGGGTCATAGTCGTGTCATATTGTTATTCAATGAAATGCAGGTTTAACCCTGTTACCACCCCTTTAGAACCTGAATATCCAAAAATCCCTCCTTAGTAGAACTTTTTGACACACAACAAACATATCCCCTTCCTCTAACTTGAATAGTTTTGGTTGGTCGATGAGAGTGAACATCCAAAAATCCTTCCTTAGTGGAAGTTTTTCTTCCAGAATTTCACCCCACCCCATAGGCCCTTTAAATTGGATTTATGAAAAAACGGTCGAACACCTACTTTTTTAATTATTTATTCGTTTATTTATATTTAAGCTGATTGAAACTCGGAGAAAATCAAACTCCTCGCCTATGTCGTTTAAGAGATACACGCTCCGTTAGGAATCTTTCAACCCCCACTTTTCATCCCTTTCACCTCATAATATACACCACATCGAAAAACCATTAGACATGTGTCAGCTTATTTTTAATGATTAGTATATATGCAAGCATCACATCCCCAAATGAAACCACTCGTGAGATATTGTTATTCAATGAAATGCACGTTTACCGCCTTAACACCTCTTTAGAACCTGAATATCCAAAACTCTTTCCTTATTGGACGTTTTCGACATACAACGAACATATCCCCAAAATGTCATGTTTCTAACTTCAATAATTTTGGCTGGGCGATGATGAGTGAGTGAGTCAGTCAGGACAGTTTCTTTCATTTATTTTTGAGAATTTCACCCCGCCCCATGAACCCCTTAAATTGGATTTATGAAAAAAAAACGGTCGAACACCTATTTACTTATTTAAAGCTGTTTTTCCCCCTGAGTTTGATGAGGGAGCAAGTGAGTCAATCAGTTAGGACACTTTCTTTCCTGTTTTTCCCCCCGAATTTCACCCCTCCCCATGGGCCCCTTAAATTGGATTTATGACGAAATGGTCGAACACCTATTTACTTATTTTTAAGCGGCTTTTTCCGCTGAATTTCAAACTTATCGCCTATGTTGAATAAGAGATACAGTACATGCTCCGTTAAGAATCCTTCAACCCCCAATTTTCTCCCCTTTCACCTCATAATATACACCATATCGATAAACCCTTAGACTTATGTCTGCTTATTTTGAATTATTAGTTTATATGCCGAATATCACATCCCCAAATGAAACATTTCGTGAGATATTGTTACTCAACAAAATGCAAGTTTGACCCCCTTAACTCCCCTTCAGAACATGAATATCCAAAAATCCATCCTTAATGGACTTTTTCGATATACAACGAACATATCCCCAAAATTTCAAGTTTCTAACTGCAATAGGTTTGCTGGGGGATGATGAGTGAATAACCAAAATCCTTCCTTAGTGGACTTCTTTCCCCAGAATTTCACCCCTCCCCATGAGCCCCTTAAATTGGATTTATGAAAAAACGATCGAACACCTATTTACTACTTTTTCAAGCTGATTTTTCTCCCTGAGATTCATACTTTTTGCCTCTGTCTTTTAAGAGATACTTGCTCCGTTAAGAATCCTTCAACACTCACTTTTCACACATACACATCGAGAAACCCTCAGACATGTGTCTTCTTATTCTTAATTATGAGTTTATATGCCGAGTATCCCATTCCAAAGGAAACCAATCGGGAGATACTGTTATTCAATTAAATGCAAGTCTACCCCCTTAACACCCCTTTAGAACCTGAATATCCACAATTCCTTCCTTAGTGGACGTTCTCGACATACAACGAACATAGCCCCAAAATGTCATGTTTCTAACTTCAATAATTTTGGCTGGGCGATGATGAGTGAGTGAGTCAGACATGACATGATTTTCCTTCAATTATTTTTCAGAATTTCACCCCTCTCATTAACCCCTTAAATTGGATTTATGAAAAAACGGGCGAACACCTATTTACTTATTTTTGAGCTGTTCTTCCCCCCTGAGTTTGATGAGTGAGTGAGTTAGAACACTTTCTTTCCCGTTATTTCTCCCAGAATTTCACTCCTCTCCAATTGGATTTACGATAAAACGGTCGAACACCTATTTACTTATATTTTAAGCTGTTTTTCCCGCCGAATTTCAAACTTCTCGCCTATGTCGTTTAAGAGATACACGCTCCATTAAAAATCCCTCAACCCCCAATTTTCACCCCTTTCACCTCATAATATACACCACATCGATAAACCCTTAGACATATGTCTGATTATTTTAATGATTAGTTTATATACCGAATATCACATCCCCAAAGAAACAACTCATGAGATATCGTTATTCAATGAAATGCACGTTTACCCCCTTAACACCTCTTTAAAACCCGAACAAACAAAAATCATTCCTTAGTTGACGTTTTCGACATACAGCGAACATATTCCCAAAATTTCATGTTTCTAACTTTAATAGTTTTCGCTGGGCGTGATGAGTGAGTGAGTCAGACAGGACACTTTCTTTCAATTATTTTTACCAAAATTTCACCCCTCCCCATGGGCCCCTTAAATTGGATTGATGAAAAAACGTTTGAACACTTATTAACTTATTTTTAAGCTGTTTTTTTCCCCTGAGTTTGATGAGTGAGTTAGTTAGTCAGTTAGGACACTTTCTTTTCCTTTTGCCCCCAGAAATTCACCCCACCCCATTGGCCCCTTAAATTAATTTATGAAAAAAACGGCGAAACACCGATTTACTTATTTTTAAGCTGATTTTTTTTCGCTGAGTTTCTAATTTCTCGCCTATGTCGTTTAAGAGATAGGCCTACACGCTTCGTTAGGAATCCTTCAACCCCCACTTTTCACCCCCTTTCACCTCATAATAATACACCACATCGAAAAACCCTTAGATACATGTCTGCTTATTAGCCTACTTTCGATTTATGCAAAAAATGAAAGTAGACTTATGAGATCAACACAGGGCGAAAAAAGTGTGTCTGTCTGTGTGTGTGTATGTGTGTGTGTGAGTCTGTGTGTGTGTGTGACTGTGTGTGTGTGTGTGAGTGTGTGTACTCTGAATGTCTGTCCCCCCCTATCAATTCGAAAACGGTGAATGCGAATTGAACGAAATTTGGTACAAAGGTAGCACTAGCAAAGGACACCTCAGTGTCATGTTTTATATCGCCGCCATCTTGACGGAAACGTAATGGCGGCCACACAAATGTTCAAAGCTTAAATCAAATTACGACTAACCTAATCATCCGATCTCTACCAAATTTTGAAACAACATACCTTTATGGGGGGAGCATCTTTTGACCAAACTAATAAGTCATCAGCGTAATAGTTTGCGGATGGCGGCCATCTTTGTGTGAAAATCGATTCCCCCTATTAATTCGAACACGGTGCAACCGAATGGAACGAAATTTGGTACAGAGGTAGTACTAACAAAAGGCACCTCAGTGTCATGTTTTATATCGCCGCCATCTTGACGGAAACGTAATGGCGGCCACACAAATGTTCAAAGCTTAAATCAAATTACGATTAACCTAATCATCCGATCTCTACCAAATTTTGCAACAACATACCTTTATAGAGGAAGCATCCTTTGACCAAATAACTAGGTCATTAGCCTAATAGTTTGCGGATGGCGGCCATCTTTGTGTGAAAATCAATTCCCCCTATTAATTCAAACACGGTGAAACCAAATGGAACGAAATTTGGTACAGAGGTAGCACTAGCAAAGGGCACCTCAGTGTCATGTTTTATATCGCCGCCATCTTGACAGAAACGTAATGGCGGCCACACGAATGTTCAAAGCTTAAATCAAATTACGATTAACCTAATCATCCGATCTCTACCAAATTTTGCAACTATATACCTTTATGGAGGGAGCATCCTTTGACCAATCTAATAGGTTATTAGCCTAATAGTTTGCGGGTGGCGGCCATCTTTATGTCAAAATTGATTCCCCCTATTAATTCGAACACGGTGGAACCGAATGGAACGAAATTTGGTACAGAGGTAGCACAAGCAAAGGGCACCTCAGTGTCATGTTTTATATCGCCACCATCTTGACTGAAACGTAATGGCGGCCACACGAATGTTCAAAGCTTAAATCAAATTACGATTAACCTAATCATCCGATCTCTACCAAATTTTGCAACTACATACCTTTATGGAGGGAGCATCCTTTGACCAATCTAATAGGTCATTCGCCTAATAGTTTGCGGAATGCGGTCATCGTTGTGTCAAAATCGATTCTCCCTATTAATTCAAACACAGTGAAACCGAATGGAACGAAATTTGGTACAGAGATAGCACTAGCAAAGGGCATCTCAGTGTCATGATTTATATCGCCGCCATATTGACAGAAACGTAATGGCGGCCACACAAATGTTCAAAGCTTAAATCAAATTACGATTAGCCTAATCATCCGATCTCTAGCAAATTTAGCAACAACATACCTTTATGGAGGGAGCATCCTTTGACCAAACTAATAGGTCATCAGCCTAATATTTTGCGGATGGCGGCCATCTTTGTGTGAAAATCGATTCCCCTTATCAATTCGAACACGGTGAAACCGAATGGAACGAAATTTGGTACAGAGGTAGCACTAGCAAAGGGCACCTCAGTGTCATGTTTTATATCACCGCTATCTTGACGGAAACGTAATCGCGGCCACCCAAATGTTAAAAGCTAAAATGTAATTACGACCAACCTAATAATCTAGTCTCTACCAAATTTTGCAACACCATATCTTTATGTGGGAAACATATTCAGACCAAACTGCAAGAACATCAGCCCAATAGTTTGCAGATGGTGGCCAAGTATGTGTGCAAATCGATTCCCCCTGTCAATTCAAACACGGTGAAACCGAATTGAACGAAATTTGGTACAGAGGTAGCACTAGCAAAGGGCACCTCATATTCATGTTTAATATCCCTATAGCACGTTGTATTTCAACAAGCTACTACAACCAACATTCAATCATACTCCTTGAAAAGGGCAAAGAGTTATAACAATACCCATGCATTTAGGAGAAAGTAGGCTATATGTTCTTTACTGAACATCTTGTTTTTAGCCTACTTTTCACATTTTGCAAAAATGAGGAAAAAGTAGACTTATGAGATCGATCCGGGAAAATGTCTGTCTGTCTGTCTGTCTGTCTGTCCTTCTGTCTGTCTGTCTGGCTGTGTGTGTGTCCCCCCCTATCAACTCCTAAACGGCTGCAGCAATCAAAACCAAATTTAGTATGAGTAAAGATGTGCACCGGAATATCTCACGTCCATATTTGAAAATGATGTCAGTGCTACCAACTGTTGAAAAAACGCACTAGAAATTTGAGCTCCATGTTGGATATCTTGCAAGGTATGCATGGGAGCTATTCCAAAATTGGCACACATGTAGATAAGACTATTTCAGTTTAATTTCCAGGAGGCCAACCATGACAGTGTTGCCAAAATAATGTTAAGCCTTCTGATAGGTCCAATGTTTAAATGCATATAACTTCTACACTATCAATTGGATTTCAACCAAATTTTGTATGTAATATCTGTACATAAACAGATATGACTGAGCGTATTCTTAAGGCCACCAGTGCTGCCAACTGTTAATAATTGCTCTCTCTATTTTTTTCATCCAAATACCTATATATCAGAAAGTATGCAAGCCAACAGCTTTAAACTATGCACACGTATATTTTGACATTTTGGATTAATTTGGAGTAACTTATATACGTCAGTTCTACCAACATGATTATAAACCTGCTGATAGTACCAATTTTTAAATACATGTAACTTCTATACTATCAGTTGGATTTCAACCAAATTTCATATGTGCTATGTGTACCATAACAGATATTACTATTAGTATTGTTAAGAGCAATCAGGACTGCCAACTGTTAATAAATGCTGTTTATATTTTTTTACCCTAATATCAATATATCAGAAAGTATGCAAGCCAAGAGCTCTATACTTTGCACACGTATAGCACCTGACATTCTAGATTAATTTGGAGTAATTAATACAAGACAGTGCTGCCAACATGATTCTATGCCTGCTGATATGTCCAATTTTAAAATACATGTAACTTCTATAATAACCAATGTATTTCATCCAAAATTGGCACAAAAAGATATCATAATATTTCAGATTATTTCTGACCAGCACACGCATGACATTGTTGCCAACATGCTTTTACGCGTGCTGATAAATCCAATGTCTAACTGCATGTAACGTCCATTGGACTTCAACCAAATTTTGTATTCTGTACCTTATAAGATGGAACTAAGAATATATTTAGTCACCAGGGCTGCCAACTGTAGTGCTCTATTAGGCTACATTATACCAGGTATATTTTGAACTAATTAGATATTTTGATATTACCAAGTTAATTTCGTCATTATTCTAGATAGGTTCATATTCTGTAGAATAATCATTGGCATGAAAAGTAGGCTGTATAGTTCTTCACGGAACTTCTTGTTAATTATTAGTTTATATGCCGAGTATCATATCCACAAATGAAACCACTCGTGAGATATTGTTATTCAATGAAATGCAGGTTTAACCCCATTAAGACCCCTTTAGAACCTGAATATTCAAAAATCCTCCCTTAGTGTATGGTTTTGACATACAACGAACATATCCCGAAAATGGCATGTTTCCTACTTCGATATTTTTGGCTGGGCGATGATGAGTATGTGAGTGAGTCAGGACATTTTCTTTCAATTTTTTCTTCTTCAGAATTTCACCCCTCCCGATTAACCCCTAAAATTTTATTTATCAAAGAAACTGTCGAACTCATATTTACTTATTTTAAGCAGTTTTTGCCCCTGAGTTTGAAGAGCGAGTGAGTCAATCGGTTAGGACACTTTCTTTCCTGTTTTTTTTCCAGAATTTCACCCCTCCCCATGGGCCCCTTAAATTGGATTTATGAAAAAACGGTCAAACACCTATTTACTTATTTTTATGCTGATTTTTTTCCGCTGAGTTTCAAACTCCTCGCCTATGTCGTTTAAGGGATACAGGCTCCGTTAAGAATCTTTCAACCCCCACTTTTCACCCCTTTTACCTCATAATATATACCACATCGAAAAACCCTCAGACACGTGTCTTCTTATTTTAATGGTGAGTTTATACGCCGAGTATCGCATCCCCCAATGAAACCAATCGGGAGATATTGCTATTCAATGAAATGCAGGTCTACCCCCTTAACACCCCTTTAGAACCTGAATATGCCAAAATCCTTTCTTATTGGGCGTTTGCGACCTTTGAGGAAGCTGCATACCAAATTTAATTCCAATCCGTTGGGTGGTTACTGAGATTTCGTGATGAATGTGTGAGTGAGCGAGTGAGTGAGTGAGTGGTATTTGACAAATACCTAGTAGATAGTGTCAAGTCTTTGTTATGCTATACTCGGTTGATAGTGCTGAGTGAGCAGTTGAGTACCTAACGGGATTTCAAGTAAAGCTCCTCATTTTCTATACCGGTAGTGCAGAGCGCAACTGTCATCCAGTCGGCTGTGTCTCGACTTGAGCTATGTTGCCATGGAAACTATCTGCCTTGCCATTCCTTCATGAGTATATTTTTAGCCTATTTTCAATTTTGAAAAAAATAGGCTTATGAGATCACCTTTTGTCCGTGTGTGCGTGCGTGTGTGTGAGTGTGTGTGTGTGTGATTCGTGTGTGTGTCCCCCCCCCCCCCTAATAAAATCTAAACGGCAGGAGCGATTTCAATGAATCTCGGAAAGTTCATAGCACTATTCCGGGCGACCTCGACCGTGCCCTTCAAATTTTGTTACGACTCACCAATCCAACATGGCGGCTGTGCGAAATATTTCACCAGCATTCAATATCTCCGAAACTATTACCGATATTACCCTGACATTTTCAATGGTGATAGAGGGAACTACTATAAGTTCACTTATGTGACTTTTGAAAACCTGGTAATTACAAAACCAACATGGCGGCCAAGCGAATTTGCGACTTTTAAATAGACGTTTCTCGCGATTTGACCAACCAAACAAAATGAAACTTGGTACAGTATATGTTTATATACATTGTAATGCACCGACATCTAACTTCGTTCAATTGTTTACATAATCACAAGATGACGGATGTGCGAAATATTTCACCGGCATTCTATATCTCTGAAACTATTAGCGGTATCTCCCTAAAATTTTGTACGGAGATGGAGGGCACTACTGGAAGTCCATCTATAAGATTTTCAAAAACCGGTTAATTACAAAACGAACATGGAGGCCAAGCGAATTTGAACATTTTAAATAGACCTTTCTCGCGATTTAATGTTCCAAGTGCACTGAAACCTGGTACAGGAAATATTTATACACATTGTAATCCACTGGTATCTAATTTAGTTCAATTGTTTACATAACCTCAAGATGGCGGCAGTGCGAATTTTAAAATTAAGTTTTTATTTCTTGTGATGTAGTCATGCGATCGAAGTGAAAGTTTGAATAATGAACCTACGCAATAATTTTCCTTTAATGGTACATGACTCTATGGCCTATACATTTAACAATCCAACATGGCGACCATCCGAAATATTTAGACGATACTGAATATCTACGAATCTATTTTAGCAATCAAACTAAATTTTTAAATGTCCATAGGGGCTACGAACTTAAGTTCAACTATAGGACATTAAATAACTTGGTGATCACAAATCCAACATGGCGGTGACGCGAATTATAAATATTCACATGGACGTTTCTCGCAATTTAACCATCCGCGTGCAGTGAAACTTGGTACAGTAAATCTTTATCCGAATGTTAATCCACTGGCATCTAATTTATTTTAATTGTTTCCATAACCTCAAGATGGCAGCTGTGATTTTTTTTTTAAATCTCCTTGTTTTTTCTTGTGTCTTAATTATGCGATTGAAGTTTGAATACTACACGTTCACAATAATCTACATGTAACAGTACATAACTCTAGGACCTACATATATAAAATCCAACATGGCGACCATCCGAAATATTTAGTCGGTTCTCAATATCTACGAATCTATTACAGCAATCAAACTGAAATTGTGTATGTTGATAGTGGCAATTAACATAAGTAGGATATATGAAAATAGGCTGTATAGTTCTTCACGGAACTACTTGTTATGAATTTATGAGCCTTTGCTCGAGAGCAAAAGGGCCTAAATCAGAAGAATGAGAAAGACTATCGAAAATTCATGTAGCCAGCGGTTCTTTCTGGGTCCTAAACTATGTGTATGGAAAATTTGGTTGAGATTGGTGGAACGGTGTAGATTTGTATACGGAACCAACCCACCCACCCACATACATACAGACTTTCACTTTTATATATAAGACTAGCTGGAGTACCCGTGCTTCGCCACGCGTCATAAATAAATTAAAATGTGAAGGTGACAGTTAAAACAGGGGATTGGCGAGGTGCTGCGCAGAGGGAGATTAAGGATGGAACATTTTGTCCAACTACACCGCTCGGCGCTGACCGTGTTAATAGCACAAATTTAGGTTTTACTCGCTAACGGTTGGAGATACCTTTCGGATAGAAAATGTAATTTTAAACCTCGTATATGCCATCAAAAGTTTGCTATTTCTTAGCGTTCTCTTTTTATTTGAAATGGAAATATGAAAGTTTTAAACCAAAGGGTGTAGTGACGTCACTAAAATGGTCGCCATCTTTAAATAATGCAAAGTATTGAAATCAAAAGTAACCAATATGTTAACCAGGTAAATCAGCTACTTCCATGTAAAATTCATGTAAATCGGACCAGTGGTACTTGCGTGATTGAGTAATACACAGACACACACCATCACATTTTTAGCCTCGCTTCGCTCGCGTCATATTCGTGTCATATTGTTATTCCATGAAATGCAGGTTTAACCCCCTTAACACCCCTTTAGAACCTGAATATCCAAAAATCCTTAGTAGACGTTTTCGACATACAACAAACATATCCCCAAAATATCATTCTGCTAACATGTAATAGTTTGGGTTGGTCGATGAGAGTGAACATCCAAAAATCCTTCCTTAGTGGACGTTTTCTTCCAGAATTTCACCCCTCCCCATAGGCCCCTTAAATTGGATTTATGAAAAAACGGTCGAACACCTATTTATTTTATTTATTTATTTATTTTTAAGCTGATTGATTTCCTCCGATTTTCAAACTCCTCGCCTATGTCGTTTAAGAGATACACGCTCCGTTAAGAATCTTTCAACCCCCACTTTTCATCCCTTTCACCTCATAATAATACACCACATCGAAAAACCATTAGACATGTGTCAGCTTATTTTTAATGATTAGTATATATGCCAAGTATCACATCCCCAAAAGTAACCACTCGTGAGATATTGTTATTCAATGAAATGCACGTTTAACCCCCTGAAGACCCCTTTAGAGCCTGAATATCCAAAAATCCTCCCTAAGTGCACGGTTTTGACATACAACGAACATATCCCCAAAATGGCATGTTTCCAACTTCAATATTTTTGACTGGGCGATGCTGAGTGAGTGCATGAGTCGGGACATTTTCTTTCTTTTTCTTCAGAATTTCACCCCTCCCGATGAACCCCTTCAATTTGATTGATCAAAAAAACTGTCGAATAGCTATTTACTTACTTTAAAGCTGTTTTCCCCCTGAGTTTGATGAGTGAGTCAGTCAATCAGTTAGGACACTTTCTTTCCTGTTCCCCCCCCCCAGAATTTCACCCCTCCCCATGGGCCCCTTAAATTGGATTTATGAAAAAAACGGTCAAACATATATTTACTTATTTCCTATGCTGATTTTTTTCCGCTGAGTTTCAAATTCCTCGCCTATGTTGTTTAAGAGATACACGCTCCATTAGGAATCTTTCAATCCCTACTTTTCACCCCTTTCACCTCATAATATACACCACATCGAAAAACCCTCAGAAACGTGCCTTCTTACTTTTTAATGATGAGTTTATATGCCGTGTATTACATCCCCCAATGAAACCAATCGGGAGATATTGTTATTCAATGAAATGCAGGTTTAACCCCCTTAAGACCCCTTTAGAACCTGAATATCTGAAAATCCTCCCTTAGTAGACGGTTTTGACATACAATGAACATATCTCCAAACTGTCATGTTTCTAACTTCAATACTTTTGGCTGGGCGATGATGAGTGAGTGAGTGAGTTAGTCAGGACATTTTCTTTCAATTTTCTTTTTTCAGAATTTCACCCCTCCCTCATGAACCCCTTAAATTTGATTTATGAAAAAAAACTGTCGAACAGCTATTTACTTACCTTAAAGCAGTTTTTCCCCCTGAGTTTGATGAGTGAGTCAGTCAGTCAATCAGTTAGGACACTTTCTTTCCTGCCCCCCCCCCCCCTAATTTCACCCCTCCCCATGGGCCCCTTAAATTGGATTTATGAAAAAAAACGACCAAACACATATTTGCTTACTTTCATGCTGATTTTTTCCGCTGAGTTTCAAACTCCTCGCCTATGTCGTTTAAGAGATACACGCTCCGTTAGGAATCTTTCAATCCCCACTTTTCACCCCCGTTCATTTCATAATATACACCACATCGAAAAACCCTCAGACTCGTGTCTTCTTATGATGAGTTTATGTACCGAGTATCACATCCCCCAATGAAACCAATCGGGAGATATTGCTATTCAATGAAATGCAGGTCTACCCCCTTAACACCCCTTTAGAATCTGAATATACAAAAATCCTCTCTTAGAGGGCATTTGTGGCCCTTGTAGAAGCAGCATACCAAATTTCATTCCAATCCGTTCGGTGGTTTCTGAGGTTTCGTGATGAATGAATGAGTGAGTGAGTGAGTGAGTGGTATTTGACAAATATATAGTAGAAGATAGTGTCAAGTCTTTGTTATGCTAAACTCGGTTGACAGTGCTGTGTGAGTAGGTGAGTAACTAACGGGATTTCAAGTAAAGATGCTCATTTTCTATACCGGTAGTGCAGAGCGCAACTGGCATCCAGACGGCCGTGTCTCGACTTGAGCTATGTTGCCATGGAGACTATCTATCTTGCCATTCCTTCATGAGTATATTTTATGATTTGATTAGCCTGTGCTGGAGTGCAAAAGGGCCGAAATCAGAAGAATGAGAAAGACTATCGAAAATTCATGTAGCCAGCGGTTCCTTCTGGGTCCTAAACTATGTGTATGCAAAATTTGGTTGAGATTGGTGGAACGGTGTAGATTTGTATACGGAATCAACCAACCCACCCACCCACATACATACATACAGACTTTCACTTTTATATATAAGATTTAGTTTTATTCGACTTCCTAGCTCTTTGTTTATGTTCATTTTTAAATGGAAAATCCTGATATTTATTATTACTTTCTTATTTATCAGATTAGTTCAGTCCTATCAGTTAAATTGTATTGTTTAGTGACCATGTTAAATTCGTTAAGTGTGAAAAATTGGTGTAACAAAGCATCCAATATCAAACTCATCATTGGAAGAAAGATCAATTCCAAACATCAAATATCATCTCTGTGTGCTGATCAATACCACTGATCCATCGATCATCTGCTGCAATAACGAGACGAAAGTCGTTCACGTTATCAGCACATATAGTACCAAAACTTGTACTAGGCAACTAAGGGCAATCGTATCCTACCTCTGTAGTGCGTTTTAACATAACATGGGTTTGATTAAATTTAAACAATCCAAGTTTGTGGACAAGATTTAACTCTACTGTAATGACAGCTGTGCATTCTGAGCTTATAGAAAGGTGCATTATTTGCTCATATATCAGACATCTAAAGTCTGGGAAAACTTGTATTAATAAACCTGGGTTTTTGTTTACAGTCCTAAAATGACCCCTCACTTCGAACTCAAGATAGCCTGCTCAGCTCATCTTACAAAATTACAGTTCATAGCTTGTTTGGTAGTCGTCTGAATGTCGAATTCTATAAAGTTACTCTTTCACTTCTCCACATATCGTAAACAGGTTTGATGCAGTATTGTCTAGTGTTCACTCCACTCGCAGTCTTCTAACATAATTTTATCAAGAAAAGAGTGCGCTGTAGTCACGTTTACAAGGTCGATAATAAAAGAAAAATGTGACATTGGCTTGTTTCACGGCCAACAGGTGGTCGCAGGGTTTACTGTCCCAGTAAAAATGCAGTTATTCAGACATGATTATATAACAAAAATCCTACACGTTAAAGAGTGTGGGTTCGATGCACTGTCAAACTAGAAAATGTATAGTTACAAAAACGTTGGCAAAAGCGTTTGTCCCAAGTTATTGCAAATGATACGACATAACTTGTGGTTGCTTCACCACTAGGAATACATGTTAATAATTAATCCTACCTAAGAATGAGCGGCGTAAGGTCTTACTAAACCAATCCCCATTACGAGATCGTACATAAAAAGATGTTTCGGCTTGTAGCCAGACTCACGTGCGTTCTTCACATTTCCTCAGTGAAATGACTTGCCTGGTTTAGGTTGCAAGTAAGGCATGGTGGTAAGATGCCTATGATACACGTGCCTTCCTTTATAGTATAATCCAGCCATCACTGAACCCCGCCATCCTGGGGTTTCTACTCCATTCCCAATTCCATTATGAAAGGAATAATTGGCATTTCGTCAGCATGTGGAATGTGTATGGTTAATGCCATTATGACGTGGCATTCGTAGTAATAATAATAATAATGTTATTTGTTTTACGTCCCTTTTAACTACACTGGCTTTTAGAGACGCCGGGGTGCCGGAATTTTGCCCCGAAGGGGATCTTTAACGTGCCAGTAAATCTACTGACACGGCTCCCTCGCATTTGCGCACCCTCAAATGCCAGCTGACTGCGCCAGGTTTCGAACCTGCAACCTTGGGCTCAGCAAGCGAGAACGTTACCCCTGAGCGGCATTCGTAGTTTGCACTGAATTTATCATTAGATTGTAATTAGCAATTTCTCACTGAAGCTAAACTTGTATCAGCGGGTGAGCAAATAATAATGGCCATGGATTTTCTCCGCTCACAGATTTTAATCCCAGCAGCTTGTGCTACTGTGCACACTAAATACTTGGTGAATTAAATCACACCTGATTTGTTCATTACCGTATCGCACTGTACCTGGTAATATCGTAACACTTTAGAAAAACGTGGTTGGCGGCGTGTTCGATGCCAGCGTGGAAAAATTACCAAAATATCGCAAATATCCACAATTTGCCTTCACTAATTATTTTAATTCCACTTAACAGCTTTGCTGCACGCAAAAGCGTATCACAGTTCGTCGGATTAAATTAACTTCGACAGATATTTGTCGATTTTGACAAGCATAAATTTCTACGTTGTCACGGGACCATGCCTGCAGTAAGAATCGTACGTTATATCAAGACAATGCTTGTGGTAAGAGTCGTTTAGCAAGAAGCCCGATGCACTATCTAGCCATCAGTCAAATGTGCGACTGTGAAATATTTATGGCATTCTCTGCGGGTTTTAACATTCATGTTTCCTTTACATAGTAAATCAAATCACTCTCTGGTGCATCAAAAATGTGTACAATATTGGTTAATAAATACAGTCTTATGAAATACATAAAATTATATACATCCACGGTGCGGCAACTCATGTAAATCAAATGAGCGCTATTTGTGCCTTCTCCTTGGAAGTCTCCGCTTCTCTCAAGGATGGTAAATCCCTCATGAGCCTTAGAGGTCACATGGCAGATGTGATTTCAGGCTCAATATCTCACTCCTAGACCCAAATACACACACCTACAAGTTTTGTATATTATGCCATCATCGTTCGGTGATACTTAATATTAATATTATTCACCTACTCATCCCAAGATAGTGGGATCGAATCCCGGTTCTGACAGTATGCATTTGAGGGTGCACAAATGTAAGGGAGCCTTGTCAGTAGATTTACTGGCACGTTAAAGATCCCCTTTGGGGAAAAATTCCGCCACCCTGGCGTCTCTAAAACCCATAGTAGCTAAAAGGGACGTAAAACCAATAACATTATTATTATTATTATTAATATTACTCATTTCGTCACGATTTATGCGTAGACTACTTACAAATAAAAACGATGCAGTTTCTTAATGTGCTTCGGGCCAAATGAATGAAACGAACAATTGACGAAAGTTGTACTTTTTTATCAAACATATTTTTTCATCCTTTATAATGTGAACAGGCTTCTGGTAATTTTAAAAGTGAAACAAAAATGACCTTTAAGTTCAATTTACAAGTTACGTCATTCGTCAGTGAGGTTGGAAAGTCGCGTAGAGCGTAAAATGAGGTGTTTTTTCTTTCTTTTGTTATTTAGATCGTAGGCTTTCGCGACCGGATACTAGTTTATCATCTAGGCTTACAGGTTGGAGCCGCGTCGTAAATCGGTGAATGTTATTGTTTCTTATTGTATTTTTTGTGTTATTTGTTAAGAAATTACGTAAACATTTCGTTTCTCCCCTCCTCGGTTGTCATCTACGTAATCATAAGCTTTTACTTTTTAGTGATTATATAATATATGGACGGCCCCTAATGAAAGAAAACGTCTGACCCCTGGAAAAATGAGGGTCTCGGGAAGGAAAAGATAAGGGTCAATCAATCGCCAGGATAGCCAATTAAATCCAAACATGCTCATCAACTAGACGTTACTGCAGATATTTACATTAAATGATCATATTCACTTCCCAGTGAAGCAGTGACGTTCTATATACGCGGCTTCCGCGATGTTTAGGAAGCATTTGTGGTGAATTGATGATGTAGCTAGACTCATGAATAATGCGCGAACCTCACTTTCACTGGCTCGTGCCCGCGAAACAACAAACGTGACTCCACCATCATTACCTCTCTCTGTGACGGATAGAGCACGCTCATAAGGCTCGTTATAAATGAGCTGTACCAGTCTGCTTGGTTCCGTGTCCATGGCGGTCAATTTGAGAACGAGGACAGTCGTGTTGGAGCGCCGATCCATTCATCTAAATATCAGATAATATTTTCTGAAACTAATATAGGCTACCTCTGAACACAAAGTTAGAAATTTAAAAATTAGGACTTCATCAACTAAGGTGATAGAAAAATTTGCTTCTTTCAAGCACGGAGAGGAGGATGTATTTACAAATAAGGAGCCATGTGAGTACAGTTTTAATGCATGAACTATGCATGGTGGTTCTAAATTCCCATTACAGAGCTCAGCATTTTTTCTAGGTTTGTGCCGAGTCATGTGTGGGGTTTCGCCTAGGACAACAAGCTGGCTCATCAGCGGGCACTTGGTGTCCCCACCCGGACCCCTACAGGAGTAGTGAACTGCGCGCTACCTCCCTTTTTATGAAGCGCACCTACGCCCCTGTACTGCGAGGATGTAAAGCTCAAGCAGCCATAACCTCCTTATGAAGGCTTCTAAAAAGATGGTACTGTATATTGGCTTTCATGGCCACTGAATTAAAACTCAGCTATATTTCTAGGTTTTTGCCATGTCTTGTTTGGGGTTTAACCTAGGACACCAAGCTGGCTCATCAGCGGGCTCTTGATGTCCCCACCCGGACCCCCACAGAAGTAGCGAACAGTGCGCTATACGGCACAAACCTAGACAATTTGCTGAGTTTAATTCACTGACCGTGAAAGCCAAGATTCCATCTTTTTTGAAAGACTTCATAGGGAGGTTATGGCTGCTCGAGCGTTTAGTTCTCGTGGTAAAGAGGCGCAGGTGCGCTTCATATAAAGGGAGGTACTGCGCAGTTCACTACTCCTGTGGGGGTCCAGGCGGGGTCACCAAGACCCCGCTGATGAGCCAGCTTGGTGTCCTAGGCGAAATCCCACACAAGACACGGCACCAACCTAGGAAAATTGCTGAGTTTTAATTCACTGGACGTGAAAGCCAATATACCATTTTTATCCTATTATAGACTTTGAGGGCTTGTAGTGGGAACCAAGAAAGTTATGTTTAGCATAGGAACTTGTGTCCGGAAACGTACCGTCTTCCCGCTACCCGCAAAGAACTACCAGAGCACACGTTCACATCTCCCACATTTTTGGCACCACTGACAAGAGTACGTACGTCATTGAACCAAATAGCTTATAAAGATAATAGCGGAAACTCCTCGCCAAAACTGGAGACAGTGCTCCCCAGCACCGCCTGGCGGTCCGAGTTGGCAACGTAAGACCAGCTGATTTACAACCGTGAGATCCAACCAAACAATTATAAGAAATGATTGACCTGTGGATGATCTAATTATCCAATTGTAATGGTTGGTACGGGGAGTATTTGTGCCACATATGGCTGAAATAATTATAAACAACAAGTGACCTAAAATCTTTCTTCAGATTCCCAAGAAATAAGGAAATGTAAGTAACTTATGAAATTATTGAAAACAAGTAGCCTACCATTACACTGATAGTTCGGTTTTCTTATAATACAGAATGCTTTTACAATATAATTTAGCATATTTTAGCCTGTTCTTTATATATTTATCGATGCACGCTGTGGGTAATTCGAAGCCGAAGAGCTGACTTAGATGACGTACGGTATTGAAAAGGAATGGCCCAGAACATTTAAACAAAACTCATGTTGTATGCTCAGACCACTTTGTGGAGAAAGATTTCAGGAACAAAAACTTGTTAAGTCAAGGGTAAGATCTTTGTAGGTTGTTGATAGTAGGCCTAATGTTTATATTGAAATAACAGCCTCTATAAAACGTGGTGACTCTACGGTACAGTAGGCCTAACATTTAACAACATGCTTCAATATTTCTGATTGAAAGTATACGTACGGTAGTTATTTATTGTTGTTATAAGGGGCGGAACAGCGAGGTCCTCTGCCTCTAAAGTGTACGTATTGCACTATTAAAGCTAAGGAGGTTGGTGTAATCTAACAAGTTCAGAAACACAAATTTTAATTTTACTGCCTTTATTAGGAAATATATAAGAAGGTAACTGTTTTTTAATGTAATTAAGCGTGTTCAACTCGTTTTTAAATACCAGTATGTAAAAAAGGATAGATTAAAACCAATGTGCTAATATTTCCTTGTAATTATCAGTATTTGGCCTGGTGCAGTGCGTTCAGTTCTACTGCCTTTGGCAAAGCAAACCATATGCAGAAGCAGTCCAGTATTTTTTAGAATTCTATATAAATATTGTACAGAACCAAGTATCTTTTGTTTCTTTTAACACTAATCTTTAAATTATTTGCTGCCTACATATCAAGCCGAGACATATGTTAACTTCACAATGCAATTTCGGTCGGTGCGCACTCAAAAATGCTAGCTGTGGGTGGCAAGGCGAGTAATGCTGTCAACTCGCACCAAGAGATGGCACTGTGATCGCTGTCTCCAAACGAGCGCATGCTTTTACGGCCGAGTTTCCGCTATTATCTTTATACGCTATTTGATTGAACAATCACCTGATGTCACGTATCTCCTACAGGTTTGTTGACATTCTATACCTTTACGAAATCTCACAGGTGCCACATACTTGGTATTCCTTCAAAACGTACTGCATGAGTTCTTAGGCGATCTGCCACTGTATGTGCGTCAAAACATGTGGTTTCAGCACGATGACGCACCTCCTCATTTTTCAATTGCGATCCGAGATCATCTGCACCACAGATTTGGTCAACAGTGGATAGGTCGTGGAGGCCCGATTGCCTGGCCTACACGTTCACCGTGCTTGGCCCCGCTAGACTACTAACTGTGGGGTCACATGGAAACCTTGATTTACGATACCCCTGTGGAAACCGAGGAGACCTACTGGCGCGGGTTATGGCAGCAGCGGATGTTGGAAAAAAAAAGGAAGGAAGATTGTAGTTTTACGTGACCTTGAATCTTGTGATTATGAGCCACGGGACCTCCTTTTTACGTGGAATCCGAACCACAGGACATGGCATTTCACTTCGAAAATCTCACATGCATTGACCGGGAATCGAACCCGGACCGCCTTGGTGAAGCGGAAGTTGGAGGACCAGGGATTGATGATCGCGTGTACCAAAACATGGTACGGAGGTACCGTGCCTATGTTGGTGTCGTCGTCACATCGAGCCCCACCTATAATTGGACCCAGGCGACAAGCAACAGGAGTCGCACAGAGCACCGAAAAATGCGGGAGCTATGAACGTTTGCTGTAGTGTTTATTTTTGGGTACCGGGAAGACGGTACGTTTCCTGACATAAGTTCCTATGCTAAACTTAACTGTCTTGGTCTCCACTACAAGCCCTCAAAGTCTCTAATGGGAATTTATAAACACCTTGTCTATTAAAATTTGTTTCAAATGTTGTCTGGACTTATGATAATGGCAATATTAGCAACAATAAATGACAAATATAAGACAATGTTTAATATAAAACAACAGGAACCGCCCCTGTTTGTTAATATCAAGAAGGGCACTACATACATCACAAACATTTTCATTTCACACTGTTTTGCCTTTCAGCGTCCAAACTTCTCTGCAAGACTAGTCTGTTTGCGAACAAGTCGCCTCTATGATCCCTCATTAGTAGTTATCATTGCGACCTCTTGTATGCTTCATCTCGTGGGACGAGGGTTGGCGACTACGGGACCCCAGCTGGATCCGGTATTGCTTCCACTTACTTGTGCCGGGCTCCTCTCTGTCTTCTTCCTTGTCGACCTCTCTAGATCAACTCTTGTTCTCTTCCTACCTCGATGGCATTAGGGTATCCGAGGCCTAGGGAGTCTCTTCCTTTCCCGCCGTAATTGGCCCTTCAATCATCTTTCCTGATCCCTATTTCTTCGAGGGGTCAGACATCTTGTTTTTCTTTCAGGTATCTCTTGCCTTCTGCACAAGGCCCTCAAGGAGGTAGAGTGTGTGTAGCCCCACCACATCTGGTGCACTCCGGATAGTGCTACACCCGCAAGGGTTCACGCCTGGTGAATTCGGGAGTTGGCAACCCCGAGGTATTCCTGAGCTAGGTCCGGATTTTCCCCCCTTTCTCCATTGCCTCTGGGACGGGCTCTCTCCTCTTTCCCTTTCGTATCTGCCTTTCCTGGCTCTCCTTCCTTCCAAGTCCCTCAATCCTCATTCTTCGAGGGTCGAGGGCATTTCCTTTCCTCCTGTCCATTGGTTGCCTTATTCTTTATTTGTTTACCATTTCTTCTTCTAGTTTGTAAGACTGTAGTTAGTATTAGTTATAGTTTTCATTCTCATCTCATCTTTCACTATCACCCAAACCATTAGAGGCCGATAAACTAGAATTTAGGCCCCTTAAGTCAACAAATATCATCATCACCATCATCATCATTATCATCATCATAACCTTCGTCTTTGAAATGCAGATCTTCATACTACACACCCTACGTTTCTGTTCAAGTTCTAACATATTGACTTGTAAGCTTTTGACGAAGTCCACCATTACAAATAGGCCATCAGTACGGCCCACATGTTGATGCCGTAAAAAAAAAAAAATGCACTTAAAATTTTCAAAAATGACTGTAATAAATGTCCTAAAAATTTGAAAAAAAAAAACACTATAAATTGGAGAAAATGATCTTATAATAATAAACTCACCAATATTTCAAAACTCACATCTTGTTCAAACTGAAAAGTCAATCAAAATAGATTTCTAGCACTTAACAAAAGGTCTATGTTCACTTTAGTCTGAGTTGCACTGCACTACGCATGCCATTCTGATGTTGTCAAATGTAAATGATCTGCGATTATCAGCCAAAAAGTTTTATAATTATCTCGAAAAGCTGCGTTCAACATCGACTGATGTGATCGGAGTGTACTTGGAGTGAGGAAGGTCATTTGCCGCTAAGTCCTTCTCAATCCCATCCGTGCAGTAGTTTTCCCCAGAAAGAATGTTTTGTACCCGGTGTTTTTGTCCGGCAATTCTTTAAGTTTTGATGAAATAGCCTCAGCAGTTTCGCCACGATTGTTGCTAAGACTAGTTTCCACCCGGTTGATTAAAGAATTGGAATCAATATTTCAATATTTCAATATTTCAAATTATCTTCTTAATTCTGAGAGACGTAACTCCGTCATATAAAGCTGTGACATGACTAAATTAAAAAAGACCTCAAAAGGCCGATTTCTCTAAAATAAGACCAGACAATCTACCAAACTTTAAAAAATACTGTTAAAATGGAAAAATGGCAAAAAATGCAAAAAGATGCTAAATGAAAATGGCCCGTCTGGAGTTTCTATATACTTCAGCATTGTTTTAGACAGCTCAGTAAAAAGATAACTTGTCATCAACATCCGGGCCCTAATAATCAGCATAGGCCAGACTGCTTACCTGGTTTACACCTAATTGAATCCCACCCAGCCAGTTTATGCTCTTCAGCAAATGGTCCATATATAAAATAAACAGTATTGGTGAGCGGTTACAGCCTTGCCTCACTCCTGTAACCACCTTGAACCAAGGGCTCATCCTACCATCAACTCTCACTACAACCTGATTATCAACATATATACTTTTGATTGCGTGTAGCAGCCTTCCCTCGATACAATAATCCCTCAACATGCTCGGCATCTTCTCCCTGGGTGCTCTGTCGTACGCCTTCTCTTGATCTACAAATTCAATAAAATCAAGTGGTAAAACTTTAACACATGAAGAAACCTAACGTACTTACCAGGGATCTTACTACACTCCGACCCTTATGGATCGACAACCTTAATCCACAAAATAATGTTTTTGCCATGGACCCTACGCAATCGTGTCCCCATATATTTCTATGCAAATGACCGTTGAACTATCTCCTGTGTCCCAGGAACTTGGCAAAGGCAGTAGTTGATAAATAGCCCTGATAACAAGTGCTCGGCCATGGTCAGTCTTATCAGATGTTTGAACAGGGTGGCGTATTCACTGGAATACCACACAAGCCTTCTATCTTGAGTTCATTCATATGAACAAGGGTCACTCTTATTGAGGGAAGAGTTCAGAAAGAATTTCACATTTTGAAGCATGCGTTTCCTACAGAAATGTGATGTTCCCAGTGAATTACCCACCTTAGGGTGTTGATTGGTGGAGATCGTTGTTTTATAGGCGCGTAATCTGTAGGTCACCTGCTCCTGATGACATGGATTAGAATAAAAATGAATATTTACTACTGATTTACATCAAACTTATATACGGAAATAGTAGAATATATGGACAAAAAATGAATAATAATAAAAATAATAGGGACAGGTCACCTCGTAGTTCCACCCCTTAAAACCTTAATAACTTTTTTTTTTCATAGTCAGTTTACCCTCCATGTAGACTTTTCCACGGACTCGGCGAGGGATCCCAACTTTTCCACTCTACGGGCAGTGTCCTGGAGCTTGACGTCGGGTCGGTGGATACAACTGGGGAGGCGGGATTTGCGCCTCACCTGCAAAGCGAACAGGGGGCCTCATGAGTGATTAGGGAGGGGAAGAATGGGAGGGATGGATAAGAAAAGAGGGTAGGAGGCGGCCGTGGCCTGAGGGTAGTTACCATCCTGGCATTTGCCCGAAGACGAAGTGGGAAACCACGGAAAACCACTTCGAGAATGGCTGAGGTGGGAATCGAACCCCCTCGACTCATTTGGACCACCCGAGGCTGAGTAGACCCGGTTCCAGTCCTCATAATTGTTCAAATTTCGTGGCAAAGCCGGGAATCGAGTCTCGGAGATCCTGGGTGGTAGCTCCACTATGGAAGTGACCCTAACAAGGAAATAATAAATACAATCCAGCAAAGACATGAAAAAGTTTAAAGAAATAGGAAAATAATACCTTAAGTCAATAAATTAAAATTCTTGAGTTCAGTGTGATATTATAACCTTCTTCAGTAATCAGCAGTTCATACAAATTAAGTTGCAAGATTGAGACATTTTATCAAGAAAAAGGCTGATTTGAAATATATTTCCAAATCTCAAATGATTAAAAATATTCTAAAAGACCAACAATCAGATCTGTTACAATTTTTAGATTAGCGATGTAAGATAAATCTATCAAAAAGACAGCTCGAAGTGGAAATGCCAATGATCCCTCCCTATATTATTCTGCTAAGGTCCCATTCCAGTTTTGTACCGAAAATAAGGTCCCATTAACACCAACCTACAGGTTCAGCATAACCCAATGCATGAGCGAAACGCACTCGCCTACTCTTTAAATGCCTCACAATTAAATAAATACCCTAAAACATGTATATTTACAATGAAATAATTAAAGAATGCAACACGGTAACCATGGTAACAGAATCTCACAGTTCCATCTATTTCTGTAAGACGCAATGCAATTCCAATTATTACATTACTGTGAACGTTTCCAGATGGTTCTAAGGTTATCACTGAACCAAATTAAGCTGTAAAATTCATCAATACATACAGTATAATGCGCTTAAGGGGGGTCAAGGGGCACTCTAGAATTTATTCACACAATTTTCACGTGAGAGTGTGGTACAAAAGGTATTTTTCACCCGACTATAAAGGGTCTCCGAAAACCACATTAAAAGGCCCTTAAATTAACAGTGTCGGGGATATTCCCAGAAAACTAACTTCGCCCTGATATGCCTATGAAGGAATGACAAACCCCTAACCACTGCACCAGTAGCTGACTTGATAAAGTCTGATTATTCATACCAAGGATAAATCAGTCATAGCATTCATGATTGAGATTTTGCTAAGTGTACTCTTTACAACTAGAATATTCGCGGGCGAAGCCGCGACGGAAAATGCTAGTAAATACTAAACTAGCAACCCTCGCCGACTTCGCCCTGGAACAGTTATGAATGCATTATGTGATAAGCGCTTTTGTTTTCGATGTCAACGAACTACGACCTGTATCCGTTTTACGTCTCGGCATGATGGTTAAAATCACCGACTGGACTATTAATTGTATTATCATGGAGATGCATGTGCAACAAATTCTTGTCAGACGGAATTTAAGAATGGTGAGGTGCCTGGAAAACAAATCCCTCTTTCATCCAATCTTAACTTGACTGTGTATTTTGTGGAACGAAAAGTTCACGGGCGAAGTGAAGAAAATCCGTGTTGCACTTCCAGGGAAACTCCAAACAAAACCAATCTTCTCTGAAGTATTAACTCAACATGACTCGGCAGTTTGATGATTATGATGATAATTGTTGTTTTAAGGGGCCTAACATCTAGGTTATCGGCCCCTAATGGTCTGGGTGATAGTGAAATTGTCAATGAAGTGGAAACCAGAACGAAAATTAAGAGAGAAGGAAAATACTTACAAAAAGGAACTCAGATTGAAACCACTCACAAAATGGAGAGCGGTAATACTTACAAAAGGGAATTTAGAACGAAAATACTCACAAAAGGAATAGATTGAAAAATACACTCAAAATGTAGGTCAAGTTCAAAATACGTACAAAATGCAATGTACAGTCGAAATACTTACAAAATGCAATTGAAATTGAAAATACACAATGCAATTTGGATTGAAAAATGCACATTTCAGATTCCAAATAATCGAAAAGTGCAATTGATATTCAAAATACTTACAAAATGCAATTGAAATTGAAAATGCTTACAAAGTGTAGGGTAGATTCAAACTACTCAATTGGATGGACAATACTTACAAAATGCAATTTAGATTGAAAATACTTGCGAAATGTAATTTAGATTCAAAATACCCACAAAATGCAATTGAAAATCAAAATACTTGCAAAATACGCACCCTACAAAATGCAATTTAGATTGAAAATACTTACAAAAAGAGGTTTAGGTTGAAAATACAAAATGCAATTGAAATTCAAAATACTCACTAAAGTCCCAGCCCCTATATAGAAAGACTTACTATAAAGCAATTTAGATTGTCCTGCTTACAAAATGCAACGGAGATTGAAAACACCTACAAAATGCAGTGTAGATGCAAAAAAAAAAAAAAGAGCCTTACAGTCGTCGCATATGATGTGTAACATCTGACATAGAAGAAACCTCACGTGAAATTGTTGATACACCGGTATTTTATAGTATTATTGACACAAATATTAAACTATTGTAAAAGGGAGTGTTTTACATATATTGTAGTTTATAATACGGACCTCATTTTATTAGATGATTTGTAGCTTCCACCAGCACTAAACTAAATAAAGAATACGATATGGATCAACTAGATTAATAGACGCGACACCGCTCATAAACTTAAATTCCTTATAAACAGGTCCTCTTCATTCAACACGTAATTTCATATGGATTCTGTTAAAATGAGCCATATTGATATGATAAATATCGTTTAAAATGATAATCTGGTAGCAAAAATATCTACCCCGCCCAGGATTCGAACCCAAGATATCTAGATTCACAATCACACGCACTAACCCCACGGCTATTTCGACTACGCAAATATTGTGCAGAAGATGGTGCCTTATTTCCACGTTCCAATAATACTGCATTACGGAATTAAGTTCCATTTATATTTTGCTTGTTTCGATAATGTTCCTGCGTGAAATTGAGTTTAAAATGCCTTATGAATAGGCCCTCTTGTGAGTAAAGAGAATGTATTGAGTAATAGTTCATGAAGGCTTGCTCAATTCTCGTATAACCACAACGATTATATTATATTGATGACTGCATTACCGTTATGTGGGTTAATATTTGAATAGCCATTGTGCAGAAACATAATACCGGCAATGCCGACTACTTACAATGTTTGATATTAAGGCATTTTACTATTTAAATACTGATACGAAGACTTCGAACATGTACCATGTCATTTGTTTCTATCACTTGACCCCGGAGTTAGCATGAGCGTTTGCCGTTCAGTATGTCATATACATTCCACATGGCCGAGAGTGCGTCATGGTATCAATTTCTGACACCGCGCGCTGATTGTTTCTCTTAACAGTGCCAGCTGGATCGATCGATCGAGTTGGCAGTGCGTCTTATACTTCCGTTCGATACACCACTGCCAGCTAGGGCACACTTCCGTTCGATCGATCGAGCGGGCAGTGCATACTTCTGTTTTCCACCACTGCCAGCTAGTACACTACCGTTCGGTCGATCGAGCGGGCAGTGCATACTTCCGTTTTCCACCACAGCCAGCTAGTACACTTCCGTTCTATCGATCGAGCGGGCTGTGCATAGTTCCGTTCGATCCACCACTGCCAGCTCGATCGTTCCGATCCACTTCCGTCCCCAATTTTCAAAATTACTCCCACAAAACTATCCAGCAACCGAGCGGAAAGATGTTACACATTAAAACAAGTAGTTCCGTGAAGAACTATACAGCCTATTTTCATATAACCTACTTATGTTAATTGCCACTATCAACATACACAATTTCAGTTTGATTGCTGTAATAGATTCGTAGATATTGAGAACCGACTAAATATTTCGGATGGTCGCCATGTTGAATTTTATATATGTAGGTCCTAGAGTTATGTACTGTTACATGCAGATTATTGTGAACGTGTAGTATTCAAACTTCAATCGCATATTTAGGACACAAGAAGTAACAAGGAGAGTTTAAAATTTTTCAAAGCTGCCATCTTGAGGTTATGGAAAGAATTGAAATAAATTAGATGCCAGTGGATTAACATTCGTATAAGGATTTACTGTACCAAGTTTCACTGCACGCGGATGGTTAAATTGCGAGAAACGTCCATGTGAATATTTATAATTCGCGTCGCCGCCATGTTGGATTTGTGATCACCAGGTTATTTAAAGTCCTATAGGTGAACTTAAGTTCATAGCCCCTATGGACATTAAAAATGCAGTTTGATTGCTAAAATAGATTCGTAGATATTCAGTATCGTCTTAATATTTCGGATGGTCGCCATGTTGGATTATTTAATGTATAGGCCATAGAGTCATGTACCATTAAAGGAAAATTATTGCGTAGGTTCATTATTCAAACTTTCACTTCGATCGCATGACTACATCACAAGAAATAAAAACTTAATTTTAAAATTCGCACTGCCGCCATCTTGAGGTTATGTAAACAATTGATCTAAATTAGATACCAGTGCATTACAATGTGTATAAATATTTCCTGTAACAGGTTTCAGTGCGCTTGGAACATTAAATCGCGAGAAAGGTCTATTTAAAATTTTCAAATTCGCTTGGCCGCCATCTTCGTTTTGTAGTTAACCGGTTTTTAAAAGTCTTATAGATGGACTTCCAGTAGTGCCTTTTATCTCCGTACAAAATTTTAGGGAGATACCGCTAATAGTTTCAGAGATATAGAATGCCGGTGAAATATTTCGCACATCCGCCATCTTGTTATTATGTAAACAATTAAACGAATTTAGATGTCTGTGCATTAAAATGTATATAAACATTTACTGTACCAAGTTTCATTGCGTTTGGTTGGCCAAATCGCGAGAAACGTCTATTTAAAAGTCGCAAATTCGCTTGGCCGCCATGTTGGTTTTGTAGTTATCAGGTTTTCAAAGGTCACATAAGTGAACTTATAGTAGTTCCCTCTATCACCATAGAAAATGTCAGGGTAATATCGGTAATAGTTTAAGAGATATTGAATGCTGGTGAAATATTTCGCACAGCCGCCATGTTGGATTGGTGAGTCGTAACAAAATTTGAAGGGCACGGTCGAGGTCGCCGGGAATAGTGCTATGAACTTTCCGGGTTTCATTGAAATCGCTCCTGCCGTTTAGATTTTATTAGGGGGGGACACACACACGAATCACACACACACACACACACACACGCACGCACACACACACGGACAAAAGGTGATCTCATAAGCCTATTTTTTCAAAATTGAAAATAGGCTAAAAAACGCTAAATGGAATTTAGATAGACGGGGGTCCAATAAACAAAAACAGTGCGGGAATCTTAAAGAGCAAAGAAAATATAATGAAAAGAAAACAAGAAGTCTGACAAGGGCCAATTAAGGCGGGAAAGTGAAAGACTCCCTAGGCCTCAGATAAGCTAATACCGTCGGGGTCGGAAGAGAACAAGAATTGACCAAGGGAGGTCGACAGGAAAGATGATGGAGAGGAGCCCGGCATAAGTAAGTGGAAGCAATGCCGGACTCAGCTGGGGCCCCGTGGTCACCAACCCACGTGCCACTAGATGTGAACCCCTGGGGTCGACTCGCCAGTTTGCTGCTGGCTCTATCTGGGGCAATAGGCTCGCCCGATTGCTAGGCTGTAACTGGGGTGATTGGCTCGCACCTAGCTAGCTCGTAAACTGTCACCTCAGTAATTGAATGGAGATTGTTGGAAGAAATGAAAACGTAAATACACTTATAGTGGGCGATGTATTGAAGATAGAGGTATGCCCTCCCGGACTTCTTTGTAGAACTATTCATGCTGAACAATTCTTACACTCATAGTATATTGATATATTTAACGGTTTGCCCAGCGTAGGCTCAAAAAAGCGCACGAACGCCAGGTTTTTCTTTCGACTTTTTCTCTGAAATTGTTTCTGCTTGGCTTCCTTTGATCATAAATAAGTTATTTTCTACAGAAACCTTCCTCGAGATATCTTTTACAGAATTGTGAAAACCGCATCAAAATCCATTCAGTAGTTCTCGATATTACCCGTGACATCCAAGAATCGGGGACATTGTTTTATACTAAGTAGAGATACGCAATCTACAAATATGCGATTGAATGTTTATTCAATTTTCAACAAACTAGTCACTGGTATTATCAATAAATGTCCTTTACTTGATTGTCTCTATTTGTACATTGATGAGACTCATCTCCTATCCTCTCCCACTGTTTGATATACATGTTCATCAAAAAATAATTACTAGGCTTTAAATAATTACTATAAAAACGATTAGAGGTGACGGGATGGTTTTAGCTTTAAAATGCGAGGATAAAATAACGTTTATTTTTCATACCTTAGTAAGTTTCAATGTGAGCCGCGTCCATATATAATGTTTTCCACGAGAATGTTAAGGCCCTTAAATTAACAGAACGGGTACTTTTGCTAGTTTGATTATACAGGGTGTAACTACGAAGGTGGATCAAAAACTTAGTTGCACTAACGCGCTGCAGCAGCGCTCTGTGTGTCGCAAACGTGGGCACACAGCGAAGAAAGGGACAGACACTGCCCACACGTCTGTTAGGCAGGTCGCTGTGGTGTCTCGTCTTGTATGGTGTGAATAGCGGCCAAATGCAATGGCACGTTGACTGGACGTTCACTCCAAATATGAGGTGCGTGCGACAATCCGATTTCTATGGGCCAAAAGGAAGAATTGCACGATTAAAGAGAAGCGCCGGGGGAAATTGAGCGCCGGTGTGATTTTGTTGCACGATAACGCAACAAGGCCCGCCAAATGAGCGAACTGCTGCAGCGTTTCAAGTGGGAGGTCTGGCAAAATCCATCCTACAGTCCCGACCTAGCGCCAAGTGCCTTTTATCTGTTCGGTAAGCTCAAAACGGAGCTCGGTGGTCAACGTTTCCAGACCGATGAGGAGGTGAAAGCCGCTGTCTCCGTGTGGTTGCAGGACCCTGGACGAACTTTCTGTGCATCCGGCATCGACAAGTTGGTTGTGCGTTCGCAGAAATGTTTGGAGTCTCTTGGAAACTATGTGGAAAAGTGACGTTAAATTGTATGTCGGTATAGGCGTGTTGCTGTTGTATAGGTGGTGTAATAAATGGCCATAACTGGGAAGTGCAACTTATTTTTTGATCTGCCCTCGTAAATATGTGGGAAAGCTCCAGGGATTCGAAGGAGGACCTGACAGCAAGCAAAACACGTCCTGTAAACATTTGGTGTATTTGCTTTCGGTTCCGTGTTACAAGCTTTGTTTGTGGTGTACATAACACAGACCACTTCACTATGCAGGTTGGTCATTTGTGTTGATAAAGTGTACGTTACTACTTACAGTTCTCTACAGAAGGTGCTCAAAATGGCTACCAGGAGCTGTAATGCAGGCGTCTATGCGCCGCATCATTGACTGTCTCACACGCTCCCATATTCCCGGCGTCTGTCGTATCTGCTGACATTCTTGCTCTAATTGCTGACACAGCATGTCCACGTTATGAATTGGTGTGGCATACACAATGGCCTTTAAATGATCCCATAGGTAGAAGTCTAATGGGTTGAGATCGGGAGAACGAGCAGACCACGGTGTCGGTCCCTGACGCTTTGAATGCAAAACAAATGTACACAGATTTGAATAGCGATGAAACGTACAAGTGGCCTGTGTGCCCTCCACAAATGACCAACTAGCATCGTGCCGCCGTCTGTGTTATACACACCACAAACAATGCTTGTAACACGGCAACGAACACACATACACCATAGCCTATGTTTACAGGACACGTTTTGCTTGCTGTCAGGTCCTCTATCGAATCCCCGGAGTTTTCTTTACATATTTAGTTACTACTTCTTCTTCTTCTTCTCCAGCATGATTAATCCCACTTATCTGGGGTCGCTGATGTGGATATTCCTCCTTCACGTTGTTTTATCCCGAACCATTTCCTCCACAAGCCCCCGCTGTTTTATGCAGCCGTTGACTCCTTTAAGGTGTCAGGTTATTTTCCGCCGCCCAACACTGGCTGGCTGTACAGTCTACCCCATTCCGTAGCAGGAAAATCCTGGCCATACAAAATTATAAGCTATCTACAATAAAAACAACTATAAAAAATACATATAAAATTTTAAGTAATATAAATGTTAGGGATTGCTAGCTAATTCAAGGAGGACGCATAGAAGCGAACGCTATTTAATCACCTGAGTAGGCACGCGACGAATCCAGTAATGATAATAGCTTAGGCTATAACTGGAACTGCTGGATTTATGTGAATATTGTGAACATAACCTTATATATTTGTCCATTGATTGTCTCCCCTGGAAAGATCAACCAAACATATACAAAGGTGCGGGTATTAGACGTCAGGAGTCTCAGGCATCATAGATGGCCGTGGAATTTCATGATCATTAAAGCCCGGAACTACAAAATGTCCAATCAATGTCAAACAAAAACAACATGGCTGCTATTTTGGATATCGGAACACAAATTATAAATTGATTCAACCATTCCAACAAGAAAGCACCAATCCACAAGACAATATGCACTATCACTTGAACAAACACTAATAATCCTTGAAAACATGCGATTATCCCAAAAAAATGGTAAAAAAAACACTAATCAAAAGGCAAATCTGTGGCACCGCATTGCAACCCAGGTCTTATCACGGCCACCTACTACCTACATATTTAGTTACACCCTGTATAATTAAGACGAATCTGTGACACTTTTTTCTTCATGTGGCCTCCTGAGAGGCTGACTGCAGGTATTTCTTGTCGACGCCCGTGGGCGACCTACGCGCCGGGATGAGAGATGGAATGGATGAAGAATAAAACTGGGCAAGCATGTTGAAGGAAGTGGCCGTGGCCTGTCAGAAGGTACCGTCTCAGCATTTGCCTGGTGTTGAAACTGGGGAACTCTCGGAAAACCATTTCAAAAACGGCTGACGGTGGGTCTCAAACCCACGCATCTACAAAGTCAGAAGAAAGTTTGGCCCCATGACCAAACGCGGCACTTTAGCGAGGCTACGTCAAGGCAGTCGATATCTATGAGATTAGTATTATATAAGGGTTCTTACGTCTTGAGGTAGCCTACTTGCACAGTGGGCATCTCGAAATGTCTAAATTAGTTAATAGTTTACAGCTATCATAAGGACATTTAGTAATAAGGTGAAACCATATAAGTCGCTAAAAGAGTAGCGACAACATATAATCAAGATGGTGGCTTGGCGTACTACTGTATATAAATACACAAATTAGTAACTCAGGAGAAGCCTCCGTGGCTTAGGCGGGAGCACGCCGGCCTCTCACCACTGGGTCCGTGGTTCAAATCCCGGTCACTCCATGTGAGATCTGTGCTGGACAAAACGGAGGCAGACAGGTTTTTCTCCGGGTACTCCGGTTTTCCCTGTCAAAATTTCATTCCAGCAACACTCTCCACTATCATTTCATTTCATCTGTCATTCATTTAATCATTGCCCCAGAGAAGTGCGTCAGGCCTCGGCAGCCGGCACAGTTCATATCCTCGCCGCTAGATGGGGGCTTCATTCATTCCATTCCTGACCCGGTCGGAGACTGGAAGCAGGCTGTGGATTTTCATTTTTCAGTAACTCAGGAAATAGTTGCACAATTAAGACACAACATGACAACTTTTAGATGAGATTAGATATGTATTTATCCATTTGATCAATTACATGTATACAATACATATTTGATATAGGACACGTCAGAAATTACATCTATAAAATAAAAGAACTTGAAAATCCACAGCCTGCTTCCAGTCTCCGACCGGGTTAGGAATGGAATGAATGAAGCCTCCGTCTAGCAGCGAGGATATTAACTGTGCCGGCTGCCGAGGCCTGACGCACTCCTCTGGGGCAATGATTAAATGAATGACAGATGAAATGACATGATATTGGAGAGTGTTGCTGGAATGAAATTTTGACTGAGAAACCCGGAGTAACCGGAGAAAAACCTGTCTGCCCCCGTTTTGTCCAGCACAGATCTCACATGGAGTGACCGGGATTTGAACCACGGACCCAGCGGTGAGAGGCCGGCATGCTGCCGCCTAATCCACAGAGGCTTATAAAATAAAAGAACTTACAGATGTATACTACTAATACTAAAACTATTTATAACTTATTATCATAATAGATCTTAAGGGATACAATCTTATTGGACAACTATTTACACCTTACTCTATTATCACAATTTGGAAACTTAATTCTATAAATACAACAACATACAGCTAGGTATTACAATTAAAATAGAAAAGTAAAACATAATTATAGATTTCATCGCTCATATACGCTAAGATATTCAACTACAGAATAAAAACAATGGCACTGCTGATAAGCTTTCAACATTCTTTCAAAATAAAAATAAAAACTGATACACACACTAATTCAGCCATCACAATTAACACCGGTTATCAGACAGATTCTACACACACCCAAAGTACACGGGGCTACATGACCGGGTTGTCACAGCCCCTAAACTGAGGAACCAATCAACCAACATTCTTTCAAAGGTTTTTATATTTGGGGAAAATTTTATATACTGGGGTAGTTTATTGTATAATTTAACTCCTGTGTGAAAAGTTCCTTTTTGATATATGTTTGTGTGTGCGTGTGAAATATGAATGTTTTGATTTTTTCTTGTGTTATGCCTATGAACATCATTGTTTGTTTTAAGAAAAACAACTTGGTGGGAAAGGAGTATTAGGCTACATAAGAAGGTCCAGTAGCATTGGTTATAAATGTTGCTTAATTATTTCACGCAGTGGTCATCCTGTAATGCCATAAAACCCACAAAAATACGAACGGCGCGACGTACGTGTGGAATTGATGATTGCAAGCCGATGTGATCAACAGAATCGTACTTGGAGACTGTCTTATCTTTTTCTTGTGAACAGAGCTCGCGAAAGAAAGGATGCTCCTGTCGTTAGCACCGCGGCAACCTGCGTCAGACACAGAGCTGGTAATGACCCGTGAGAGAAGAAAACCACAGTGATTAATTCTATCAGATGGTTGATAAGACAAGGTAATGGGCTGGCAACAGGAGCACACGCTACTGTTGTTCGTTGTTGTTGTTGTTGATTCATTGAAGGGCTTTGCTACATCGTGGTCATGCATGATGATGATAATTGTTGTATTAAGGTAAGAAAGACCCGTCTAGGGGCGAAAAAATTGAAATATTAATTGTTTAGCGTTTTTAGTTATATACAATGTAGAGAACAGGAATTTGTCAGAAAAGTCGAAAAAATATGAAAAATTGTCATTTTATAAGATATAAATGACTATGCTGCACCATGAATGTCACCGCCCATTTTTACAGAGATTCATGTTTGTGCGTATAACTTCTGAACTATTATAGATCGATTTCTGATCTCACTTCCTGTCTGCTCTGTTGAGCGCAGACTTTGTGTTGGTAACAATGACAACTTCATGCATTGTTTATATTACTAGTGGTTACTGAACATCGTCATAATATTATAATCACTGTGATTTTGCATTGACCTATTGAAGAAATATTGTTTAAGGGGCAGAACAGCGAGGTAATCTGCCCCAATTATTAATAATTGAATCGTTGATTTGAAGACGGAAACAAGTCCACTTATTTGCAAGCAGATAAGTTGAAAAACGAATTTCTTTATTTTTTATTTATTTATATTGTTTTTATTTACTTATTTATTTATTTGTTCATTTATCGATTTATTCATTTAACAGATAAAGGAAGTAGGAGAAGCAAAATAACCAGTGATGGACTAAATGATGCAAGCTATGGGGCAGGAATGTTCTAAGAATTGTCAGAGGTAACAAAATGTAATGAAAAACTTCAACCTCATATTTCTCAGTTTAACATTTTTCACTTCTTTGGTACCATTTTAAGAAAACTAATAAAGATAGGTCCATATTTTTTATTAATGTACCAACATCATCCTAATGAACAATAATAAGAAGGGATATCCCTTTAAATAACATACAAAATGAAATATAAATTTTTTCGACATAATTTTGGATTAAATTATAGTACTTTAAAGAAAAAATCATATTGGCAAAAGTATTTCGTTTTTGTCAATAATCCTTCTTATTTTTGCAGATAATGATCTAAACAGTAATCCCTGAAAATTTCAATTAGCTAACCCAAACAGATTTTGAGTAAAGTGTACCAAAACTTTGAAAACATGGCCGAGATAGGCAGGTCTTTCTTACCTTAAGGGTCCTAAGATCTGGGTTATCGGCCCCTAATGGTTTTCCTAGTGAAAATTATAAAACGAATAACTACAACTAACTTACGAACTAGGCGAAGAAAAGGGCAAAAAATAAGGAACAAGAGAAATAAACGATAGGGAAAAAGGAATGCCCCCAATCCTTGACTGAGGGAATGGAAAGAAATAGAGCCATGAAAGGCAGATAGGGAAAGGGAAAGAGGAGATTGCCCATCCCAAAGGCATTGAAAAAAAAGGGATAAATCTGACGCAGTTCAGAAATACATTGGGGTCGCTAATTCCAGAGCTCAATAGCCGTGAGCCCTTGAAGATATAGCACTATCCAGGGTGCACCGTAACTGACGGGGCTACACACACCCTGCCTCCTTTAAGGCATTCAGCAGAAGTCAGGAGATACCGTGAAACGAAAAGAAATGGTTTGGGCCCTCTAAGAATCATAAGCGATGCGACAAGAGGCAATTAAGGTAGGTAAATGAAAGATACCCTATGCCATGGATGCACTTAATCCGTCAGGGTCGGAAGAGAACAAGATTTGACCAAAGAAGGTTGAAAGGAAAGAATACGGAGAGGAGCCCGATGCAAGTAAGTGGAAGCAATTCCGGTCTCAGTTGGAATATCGTGGTTGCCAACCCACGTTTCAGTAGCCGTGAGCTATCGAAAGGCTGTGATGTTTTGGTGTTCGTGGGTAAATAGCGGGAGAAGACACCGTGATGTTTTGGTGATCGTGAGTAAGTAGCGGAATAATACACCGTGATGCTTTGGTGTTCGTGGGTAAATAGCGGAAGAAGACACCGTGAAGTTTTGGTTAACGTGGGTAAATTGCGGAAGACACCGTGATGTTTTGGTGATCGTGAGTAAATAGTAGAAGACACTGTGATGTTTTGTTGATCGTGAGTAAATAGCAGAAGACACTGTGATGTTTTGTTGATCGTGGGTAAATAGCGGGAGAAGACACCGTAATGTTTTGGTGAACGTGGGTAAATAGCGGGAGAAGATGACGTGATGTTTTAGTGATCGTGTGTTAATAGGAGGAGAAGATGACGTGATGTTTTGGTGAATGCGGGCATATAGCGAGAGACGACACCGTGATGTTTTGGTGATCGTGAGTTAATAGCAAAAGACACCGTGATGTTTTGATGGTAAATAGCGGCAGTAGATACCGTAATTTTTGGACGGGAGCGAATGAACAGAGGGGATATATACAGTGATGTTTGGGCGGGGGTGAATTCATAGCGGAGATAGGTACCGTGATGTTTGGGTGGGCGCGAATGAATAGCGAGGATAGATATTGCGCTTTGGTAGGCATGAGAAAATAGTGAATGTTGGTGCCTCAATGTGTTGGTATATACACTGAAACTAAGAGAATTGGGCAGTAATGTTCGAAGGAGTTGACACATTTTTCTCTCCTGTTTATCGGGGTTTTATTTTGTAATGCCACAATCGTAATAATATCTCATTTGACCGCAAAGCCATAATCGTGAAGAGAAATCCGTGAAAAATAACTGACAATCATCAATAGTTGGCACCTATGTAAGAATAATAATCTTTAGGGTACTCCACGAAATGTTCCCTACGCTGTTTCTTTTGTGTGTGTGTGTGTGTGTGTGTGTGTGTGTGAGCCGTGTGCTCTCCGTCTCTATGTACTTTCTCATTCGTTTCTTTTACAGAAGTTAAGAAAAAGAGTCGTATCGTTAGCAGAATGTTTTAGCCAGTCACCGAAGCGAAGAGCCGATAATGGCTCACGTGCTGAGAGATAAGACAAGTGCCTGCAAAAAAAAAGGGAGGAGGGGTAACATAAGCTACTGTTGTTCTAGTAAATTAGAGGGATGTCGAGACAGAGGGGCTCCATTGGAGTGGAACGCTGAATAGGACGGGCAAGACGGGACAGTCGACGCTGCTGTGAACGGATTAAGAGAAGACGTAATTCAGGAGCAGCCTAGTGCGTTACTAATCGCAACGGGTGAAACAGAGTTGTATGGGAGGTTTCTTTGCTGGGAAGTACAGTCGTGATCAAATGATAGAATAAATTGTGATATTGGCTTATAAACACTTCAGATATGTCAATACGTGCATATAGCCTACTTTATATGCCACTAGCTATCCGAGCGGAGTAAAGGAAGTGATGACAATTTCTACGTTAAATCCCCATTCCAGAAGAATAAAAATGAAAGTCCTTTGACAGAAAAATGGAGGAGAGTCTCGCCCTATAAATCACTAATCGTTGAGTAATTTATACTACCCCCATCTGATTCACCCGATAATGTTCGCTTGATGAACGAAACATTTCATCCTATAGTTTTCTCCCTCTTCTGTAGTCCCTAACAAATACACAGGGTATCTCTTATTAACGTTTAAAACTCTCTATAGTGACGTAGATGGCATTGAGACAAGTAATTTGGCATAGGACACTTATGTTAACCACAACTGTTAAAAATATGACGTCATCAGGTGACTGCTCAGCTCAAGCGGTGAGGCCCGTGCTGCCTTACGCGCACCAAAGCAAAGGTTGAATATCGTATCACTCTGGTTCCGTGTCTTAATGTCAACAATCTGCTTCCACTTGAAAGGAGAAGAGAGAGAACAAAGAAAGCTGATGGATAGGCCCCAGATTTGAACCTCGAACCCCACGCGCCCGAGTCGCACACGCAGAGTTGGAGCCAGATTTATATGACATTCAACGTTTGCTTTGGTGTGCGTAATATAAGAGAGCACGGGCCTGACCACTTGAGCTGAGCTGTCACCTGATGACGTCATATGTTTAACAGTTGTCGTTCACTTAAGGTATTTCCGGACACTTGCGACCCTAAGTGTCCTATATCAAATTACTTGTTTCAATGCCATCTACGTCGCTACAGAGAGTTTTAAACGTTAATAAGAGACACGCTGTATAACTGTTGTTTCATTAGAGAGACTTGGATATAATCGTCATTTAGCCCCCCGTGTACTTGGGTCAGTGTGAAATTTTGTCTGATAACCCGCATTATTCTGATGGCTGTATTAGTGTCTGTATTTGTAATTCAGGTACGATTGGGAAGGAAGCCGTCGTGGCCTAAAGTTAGGCGCCATCCAGGCATTTGCCTGGAGTAGAAATAGAGAAACCACGGAAAACCACCTCCAGAATGGTTGAGTTGGGAATCGAACACGCCTCTTCTCAGTGTTGCCTCACGAGGCTGAGTGTACCCCGTTCCAGCCCTCAGACCAGAATTAAATTTCTGTATTTTAACAAAATAATAGTCCCATGAAGGACTCAATATCCTATTGTCATATATCTTACCTATGTTAATTGCCTCCATCAACATATAAGACTTCAGTTTGATTGCTGTAATAGATATGTAGATATTGAGAACCATCGGATGGTCGCCAAGTTGGATTTTTATATATGTAGCCTGTAGAGTTATGTACTATTAGATGAAGATTATTGCGTCGGTTTATTATTCAAACTTCAATTGCATGGTAGGACACAAGAAATAAAAACGAGATTTTAAAATTTCGCACAGCCACCATCTTGAGGTTATGAAAACAACTGAAATAAGTTAGATGCCATTGGATTAAAATTTGAAATATGGAAGTATCGTCGGATGCTTCGTACACCAATGACCGTTGAGGTGGAAAACCCGTGATGCTGGATCGGATGGGCAGGAAGATGGAGGTATTCTACAATATCAAGGAAAAGAAACTACAGTACTTTGGCCATATGACTCGTATCTCTAAATATCGCCTCCAACAGCTCATCATAAAAGGCAAAATAGAGGGACGACGCAGACCAAAAATTTGCAAGAATGGTTTGACCTTGACTAAGCATCTCTGTTTCACACAGCAACATCAAAGGAAAGGATAGCAGTGATGATCGCCAATCTCCGACGCGGAGGTGGCACGTAAAGAAGAATTTCGACAGCCTACAGCCCACACGTGTGGGATTCGCCCTGTCAAGGACACCATGCTGCCAACTTAACTGCTGATGCTAGCTCTGGCAGAAGCCGTAGTCACTGCGGAGAACATTTCCTGACACCCTGTATTATACGTTTGTTCTGCTACAGACATGCTCTCTCCACCAAACCGTCCTTACGTTAGATGTTAACCAGACTTCGGAGGAAGAGAAGGCTCACAAAACGCATTACGTATGCCTGAAGACGTCTGGAGTAGGCAGATATCAGCCAAATGACACTAGACAATGCCCGCAGCAAGGGGACTAAATGGTCTCTCTGTCTTACTCTGAAGTCTAGCATTTGAATCTCACCACTACAAAGACAGATAACGCCCTCAAGCGAGCACTGCGTCTATCGACTGATGGCTCGTCTGTGAAAGGGTTCTGATGTCCGCATATATGAGCTGACGACAAAGGCCAAGAGATGGAAGGGGTTAGCAGATGTCTGCAAATCGTGATGAATATTAGCGTGTGTGTGTCAGAAGAATACCTTTGTTATGCTCCGGCTAACAGACTAACAGAAAATTGAGAAAATTTAAGCTAGACATGCATTTAAAAAGTTTATAATTATAATATAAAGGGAGAATATCAAGCCGGTTTCCGGAAAGGGCGATCATGCGTCGAACAGATTATAAACCTCAAATCTACCCTCTCCTATTTGAAGATCAGGAATAAGAAATTTGTGGTGACCTTCGTAGACTTTAAGAAGGCCTATGATTCTATTGATCGCAACACCCTGATTCGAATCCTAAGAATTTGGCCTGGACAACAAAACCAGAGCGATCATCCAACAATCGCTGACCAACACCACCTCGAAGGTGAAGTTTAGGGGCGAAATATCAGACACCTTTGTAATCAAGACAGGAGTAAGGCAAGGAGATGGTCTCTCACCAATACTCTTCCAACTGTGTCCTCGAGAAGGTTATCCGTGAGTGGCGTAAATAACTCAATAAACAAGGAGTTGCAAGCGGAGTCAGACTGGGTTACAGAAGCCGGAACATCACAATTGACTGTCTAGCCTTTGCCGATGATCTTGCAATCATTTCTGATTCATTAGAGACAGCCACGGAACAGTTTAATCAGCTTAGTGCACAAGCAGCGAAGGCAGGACTCCAGATCTCCTTTGAGAAAACTGTGTTCATAACTAATATCGTACCGGCGCCCAAACACCTTGCTGTGGAACAATGAAAAATTAAGCGAGGTGCAAAGTTTAAGTACCTGAGAGAAATTATAACACGTAATGTATCAGAGAAAGAAGCATTCACATCACGCATGAGCAAAATGGAAATGGCCTACAATTTAACTAAGGATATCTATAAGAAAAGATCAATATCCTTCAACGCAAAACTAAAACATTACTGCAGTGCCATCCGTCCGGAGGTCTTGTATGCTTCTGAATGCCTCACGATGAACAAAAAAGGCTTGTTCGAAAAACTGGAGGCCAAAGAAAGGAAAATTTTGAGAAAGATATTAGGTCCCATCAAAGAAAACGGGGAATACAGAAGACGGCATAACCATGAACTATATACTCATGTGGAGAAGATAAGTGACGTCATCCGGAAGAGAAGGATACATTTTTTTGGACATGTGAAACGAATGAGCCCAGCGAGACTGACCAACCGCAACATAACTTACTTTCAGGAGAGGAAAACAAAATGGGCCTGGTTCATTGAACTGGATAAAGATCTGAAAGAAGTGGGGATATCACCAACAGACGTTCAGGAGCGCGCCCCACTCAAAAGGAAACTTCAAGCTTGCAAAGGTTTCCAAGAAAAACCGAAGCTGAAAACGGGAAAGATTTGGACCCAGGAACGGAAGGAAGTCCACCGAGAACGAATGCGGGCGTACTGGGCAAACATCAAAGCCAGTAGAAGACAGTTGGAATGACGCGGTCCATAGATGGCCTATACGAAATGAATGAATGAATGAATGAATGAATGAATAAGGGGTGTACAAATGAAAAGGTACCAAACGATACTGTGGATAAAATGTATTCATTAGGCTACTCAAAACTAATCACCACAGGCCTGTGCACTGGTGTCCCATGAGCTTGAATAACCGGAGGATTCCCCGTTCCCAGAAGTCTTGTGGTTGTGACAGGAGTCAATCCTGTACGGTGTCGTTTTGTTCGTCGTCCGATTGGAAACGTTTTCCCTTGAGTTGTGTTTTTAACGGACCAAATAGATGGAAGTCGCAGGGTGACAAGTCCGGCCTGTAGGGCGGATGCTCAAGTTGCTCCCACTTGAACTTGGCCAATACACCTTGTGTGACGTTTGAGACATGTGGGCGAGCATTATCATGGAGCAGAATCACTCCCCTCGTGAGCAGTCCAGGCCGTTTGTTCTTGATAGACTTGCGTAGGCTACGGAGTGTCGCACAATACACGTCACTGTTAATGGTTCGTCTCAATGGAAAACGTTTTCAGTCGGACGAACATCCAGTCTGCCTCGTTGTTTATTAATATGAAGCAAGTTGTGAATAATAGGAACAAGTCTTTAAGGAAATATGAACATATTAAAATACTATCCAGAACACACTAAAATATATTTCTACGTAAGAAAAGTAGAGCCTACCTCTAAACAGACGAGACCCTCATTATTTTTCTCGCTGATTATGAAGACGATCTGGATCTCAGTTACCTGAACATTTCTTTCTACTTTATTCGCCCTTGAATACTGTAGGTGTGGCATACACAATGGCCTTTAAATGACCCCATTAGTAAAAGTCAAATGGGATGAGATCATAGGCACGATCATGCCACGGTGTCGGTCCCTGACGCCCTATCCAATTGTTTGAACTCCCCCCCTCCCCCAGGTGCTCACATCTAAAGGGACGTGGGTTGGCGACCACGGGGTCCCAGCTGAGCCCGGCATTGCTTCCACTTACTTTTGCCGGCTCCTCTCCGTCTTCTTTCCTGTCGACCTCACTTGGTCAACTCTGGTTCCCTTCCGACCCCGACGGTATTAGGGTAACCGAGGCCTAGGGAGTCTCTTCATTTCCCGCCTTAATTGGCCCTTGTCTCATCTTTTCTGATACCCTCCTTCTGCGAGGGGTCAGCCTTCTTTTTCTTTTCATGTTATCTCCTGCCTTCTGCTCAAGGCCCTCAAGGAGACAGGGTGTATGTAGTCCCACCACTTCTGGTGCACCGTAGATAATGCTACCCCCTCAGGGGCTCACGGCTGGTGAGTTCGGGAGTTGGCGACCCCAAGGGATTCATGAGCTGGGTCCGGTTTCCCCCTTTTGTCCCTTACCTGTGGAAAGGACCCTCTCCTCTTTCACTTTCCTATCTGCCTTTCATGGCTGTCCTTCCTTCCAAGTCCCTCAATCCGCATTCTTCGAGGGTTGAGGGCATTTCTTTTCCTCCTGTCCTTTATTTGCCTTATTCTCCTTTTGTTTTCCATTTCTTCTTCTAGTATATAAGTTAGTAGTTAGTTTTAGTTGTAAGTTTACATTTCATTTTCATCTTCACGGTCACCCGAACCATTAGGGGCCGATAACCTAGATGTTAGGCCCCTTAAAACAACAATTATCATCATCATCATGTTTGGACTTGAATAGCGATGAAACGTACAAGTGGCCTGTGTGCCCTCCACAAATGACCAATAAGCATCGTGCTGCCCTCTGTGTTACGCACACCACAAACAGTGCTTGTAACACGGAAACGAAAGTAAATAGACCATATGTTTACAGAACATGTTTTGCTCTATGTCAGATCCTGTATCGAATCCCCGGGGCTTTCCCACATATTTAGTTACAACTGTATAGGGCCTAGATATTTTTAACGGTTTATCCAACATAACCTTAAAAGACGCACGGACGGCAGGCTTTTCTTAGACTCGATTCACTGAAATCATTACTGATCGGCTTTCTTTGTTCATACATGAATGTTTTTCTACAGAAACCTTCCTCGAGAAATCCTTTACAGAATGGTGAAAACCGCATCAAAATCCATCCGTTTCGTCCAAGAAACGGGGACTTCGTTTTATATTGTGTAGAGATATCATATTGAAGTTCTGCTTCTGTCAGTGATATTCAATATACTCTGAGGTGCAAAAAAAAGCAACAATTAACTTCTGTAAATTATTCATATTTATAATAATAACTAGCTGTACCCGCCATGCGTTGCAATGCCGATCAAAGAAAGTGTTGGCGTTGTAACTTTGTTTGTTGAAGTGGTTTTGGATTCCCAATATTTTTTCTTTTTCCGTTAACCACCTCTAAACTACTGTAAAATTGATTTACTAACTCAAAAAACATCCTGGGAGCGTGCTCAACAACTCACCAAAGTTTTATCGCAATGAAATGAATGGCATATGAACTCATACGGGACTTTGTTGAAACGATTCGAGCGCCGTCACCCATTTGTTGAATATACTCGTACGCTACCAATTGTAAAATGGATCTACTAATTCGAAAACCTTCCCTGGCCTGTACACAACAACTCATCAAAGTTTCATTACAATCGAATGAATGGCAGATGAACGCATACTGGATTTTGTATAAACGATTCGCGCGCCGTTACTCATTTGTTGAATCTACTTGTGCGCCACCCATTGAAAAACGAATTTACTAATTCATACACCTTCGCAGGACTGTATTCAACTCACCAAAGTTTTATCACAATCGGATGAATGGTATATGAACGCATACGGGACTTGATTGAAACGATTCACGCGCTGTCGCACATTAGTTGAATCTACCCGTGCGCTACCATATTGTAAAATGGATTTACAAAATCGCGGGAGTGGAAACAACATTTCACCAAATTTCATCGCATGAATGGTATATGAACGCATACGGAACTTTTTTTAAACGATACGCGCGCCGTTACCCATTTGTTGAATCTACTCGTGCGCTACCTATTGTAAAAAGGATTTACTAAGTCAAAAACCTTTCCTGGACGGTGCACAACAATTCACCAAAATTTCATAGCAATCGGATGAATGGTATATGAACGCATACTGGACTTTGTATAAACGATTCGCGTGCCGTCGCTCATTTTTGAATCTACTTGTGCGATACCTATTGTAAAATGGATTTACTAAGCCCGAAACCTTCCCTGAAGTGCACACAACAACTCACCTAAGTTTAGTCGCTATCGGACGAATGGTATATGAACGCATACGGGACTATGTTGAAACACTTCGCTCGTCGTCGCTCATTTGTTCAATCTACTTGTGCGATACCTATTGTAAAGTGGATTTAGTAAGCCAGAAGCCTTCCCTGAAGTGTACACAATATCTCACCCAAGTTTCATCGCTATCAGACGAATATTATATGAACGCATACGGGACTTTGTTGAAACACTTCGCGCGTCATCGCTCATTTGTAGAATCTACTCGTGCGTTACCTATTATAACATGGATTTACTAAGCCAGAAACTTTGCCTGTAGTGTACACAACCTCTCACCCAAGTTTCATCGCTATCTGACGAATGGTATGTGAACGCATACAGGACTTTTTTGAAACGCTTCGCCCGTCGTCGCTCATTTGTTGAATCTACTCGTGCGCTACCTATTGTTAGGTGGATTTACTATCCCATAAACATTCCCTGAAGTGTACACAACATCTCATCCAAGTTTCATCGCTATCAGACGAATAGTATATGAACGCTTACGGGACTTTGTTGAAACGCTTCGCGCGTCGTCGCTCATTTGTTGAATCTACTCGTGCCCTACCTATTATAACATGGATTTACTAAGCCGGAAACCTTGCCTGTAGTGTACACAACCTCTCACCCAAGTTTCATCGCTATCGGACGAATGGTATGTGAACGCATACAGGACTTTGTTGAAACACTTCGCCCGTCGTCGCTCATTTGTTGAATCTACTCGTGCGCTACCAATTGTTAAGTGGATTTACTCAGCCAGAAACCTTAGCTGAAGTGTACAGAACATCTCATCCAAGTTTCAACGCAATGGGATGAATGGTATATGAACGCATGTGGGACTTTCTTGAAACAAACGCACGCCATTTTGTTGAAGCTACTCACGCCATCTATTGAAAATTGGCTTTACTACCCCTATACAAATTATGTTGAATAACTAACGGGATTTCATGTTAAGAGCCTCATTTTCTATACCGGTAGTGGAGAGTGCTACTCGCATCCAGTCGGCCGTGTCTCGTCAAGAGCTAATGTTGCCTGGAAACGACTTGCCTTAGCTGTCATTTGCGTTACGTTTGTATAGTGACTTGTATTCTCTTTGACGTTTTATATCACGTCACGGGATAAAAAAAAAAAGTATCCTATGTCCGTCTCCTGGTTCTAAGCTACCTCCACACCAATTTTCAGCCAAATCGGTTCAGCCGCTCTTGAGTTATAAATAGTGTAACTAACACGACTTTCTTTTTTATAGACTAGCTGCACCCGGCGTGCGTTGCAATGCCAATCAAAGAAAGTGTTGGAGTTGTAACTATGTTTGTTGACGTGCTTTTGGATTCCCAATATTTTTTTTTTCTTTTTTCGTTAACCACTTCTAAACTATTGTAAAATTGATTTACAATCTCAAAAAAATCCTGGGAGCGTGCTCAACAACTCACCAAAGTTTCATCGCAATGAAATGACTGGCATATGAACGCATATGGGACTTTGTTGAAACGATTCGAGCGCCGTCACCCATTTGTTGAATATACTCGTACGCTACCTATTGTAAAATGGATTTACTAATTCGAAAACATTCCCTGGCGTGTACACAACAACTCTTCAAAGTTTCATCACAATCGAATGAATGGCATATGAACGCATACGGGATTTTGTATAAACGATTCGCGCGCCGTTACACATTTGTTGAATCTACTTGTGCGCCACCCATTGAAAAACGGATTTACTAATTCATACACCTTCGCAGGACTGTAGGCCTACTCAACTCACCAAAGTTTTATCACAATCGGATGAATGGTATATGAACGTATACGGTACTTGGTTGAAACGATTCACGCGCTGTCGCTCATTAGTTGAATCTACTCGTGCGCTACCATATTGTAAAATGGATTTACAAAATCAGAAATCTTCGCGGGAGTGGAAACAACATTTCACCAAATTTCATTGCAATCGCATGAATGGTATATGAACGCATACGGAACTTTTTTTAAACGATACGCGCGCAGTTACTAATTTGTTGAATCTACACGTGCGCTACCTATTGTAAAAAGGATTTACTAAGTCAGAAACCTTTCCTGGTGTGTGCACAACAATTCGCCAATGTTCCATAGCAAACGGATGAATGGTATATGAACGCATACGGGACTTTGTATAAACGATTCGCGTGTCGTCGCTCATTTGTTGAATCTACTTGTGCGATACCTATTGTAAAGTGGATTTACTAAGCCAGAAACCTTCCCTGAAGTGTACACAACAACTCACCTAAGTTTAGTCGCTATCGGACGAATGGTATATGAACGCATACGGGACTAAGTTGAAACATTTCACGCGTCGTCGCTCATTTGTTTAATCTACTTGTGCGATACCTATTGTAAAGTGGATTTAGTAAGCCAGAAACCTTCCCTGATGTGTACACAACATCTCACCTAAGTTTCATCGCTATCAGACGAATAGTATATGAACGCATACGGGGCATTGATGAAACGCTTCGCGCGTCGTCGCTCATTTGTTGAATCTACTCGTGCGCTACCTACTGTCAAGTGGATTCACTAAGCCAGAAACATTCCCTGAAGTGTACACAACATCTCACCCAAGTTGCATCGCTATCAGACGAATAGTATATGAACGCTTACGGGACTTTGTTGAAACGCTTCGCGCGTCGTCGCTCATTTGTTGAATCTACTCGTGCGCTACCTATTATAACATGGATTTACTAAGCCAGAAACCTTGCCTGTAGTATACACAACCTCTCACCCAAGTTTCATCGCTATTGGACGAATGGTATGTGAACGCATACAGGACTTTGTTGAAACTCTTCGCCCGTCGTCACTCATTTGTTGAATCTACTCGTGCTCTACCAATAGAAACCTTACCTGAAGTGTACAGAACATCTCACCCAAGTTTCATCGCAATGGGATGAATGGTATATGAACGCATGTGGGACTTTCTTGAAACAAACGCACGCCATTTTGTTGAAGTTACTCGCGCCATCTATTGTAAATTGGATTTACTACCTCTATACAAATTACGTTGAATAACTAACGGGATTTCATGTTAAGAGCCTCATTTTCTATACCGGTAGTGGAGAGCGCTTCTCGTATCCAGTCGGCTGTGTCTCGTCAAGAGCTACTGTTGCCTGGAAACGACTTGCCTTGCCATTCCTTCATTAGTTTATTTTAGCTGTCATTTGCGTTACGTTTTATAGTGACTTATATTCTCTTTGACGTTTTATGTCACATCATGGGATAAAAAGTATCCTATGTCCGTCTCCTGGTTCTAAGCTACCTCCACACCAATTTTCAGCCAAATCGGTTCAGCCGTTCTTGAGTTATAAATAGTGTAACTAACACGACTTCCTTTTATATATATAGATATCGTATGGCCTCGGGTGCCGGGTGCAAGCTTTGTAATTTGACACCCAGAGGGTAGCTTGAATTCGAATTTCGTTGTTCCTTGAATCACTATGAAAGTCAAGGAGGATAGATATGTAAGCTCCTCGAACACTATAGCGCTTCCTAGTAGAGAAATGAGGAACTTTGTGTTGGCGGAAACTCCAGAGATTAATTTTTATCCTACTTTTCACATTTTGCAAAAATGAGGAAAAAGTAGTCTTATGAGATCGATCCGGGAAAATGGGTGTCTGTCTGTCTGTCTGTCTGTCCTTCTGTCTGTCTGTCTTGCTGTGTGTGTGTCCCCCCCTATCAACTCCTAAACGGCTGCAGCAATCAAAACCAAATTTAGTATGAGTAAAGATGTGCACCGGAATAGCTCACGTCCATATTTGAAAATGATGTCAGTGCTACCAACTGCTGAAAAAACGCACTAGAAATTTGAGCTCCATGTTGGATATCTTGCAAGGTATGCATGGCAGCTATTCCAAAATTGGCACACATGTAGATAAGACCATTTCAATTTAATTTCCAGGAGGCCAACCATGACAGTGTTGCCAAAATAATTTTAAGCCTTCTGATAGGTCCAATGTTTAAATGCATATAACTTCTACACTATCAACTGGATTTCAACCAAATTTTGTATGTAATATCTGTACATAAACATATATGACTGAGCGTATACTTAAGAGCCACCAGGGCTGCCAAATGTTAATAATTGCTATCTCTATTTTTTTTATCCAAAAACCAATATATCAGAATGTGTGCAAGCCGACAGCTTTAAACTATGCACACGTATAGTACCTGACATGTTTGATTAATTTTGGAGTAACTTATATACTTCAGTTCTACCAACATGATTCTAAGCCTGCTGATAGGGCCAATTTTTAAATACATGTAACTTCTATACTATCAGTAGGATTTCATCCAAATTTCGCATGTGCTATGTGTAACATATCAGATATGACTATAAGTATTCTTCAGTGCAATCAGGGCTGCCAACTGTTAATAAATGCTGTCTATATTGTTTTACCCTAATATCAATATATCAGAAAGTATGCAAGCCAACAGCTCTATACTTTGCACACGTATAGCACCTGACATTCTAGATTAATTTGGAGTAATTAATACAAGGCAGTGCTGCCAACATGATTCTATGCCTGCTGATATGTCCAATTTTAAAATACATGTAACTTCTATACTAACAAATGGATTTCATCCAAAATTGGCACAACAACATATCGTAATATTTCAGATTATTTCTGACCAGCACACGCATGGTATTGTTGGCAACATGCTTTTACGCGTGCTGATAGATCCAGCGTCTAACTGCATGTAACGTCCATTGGACTTCAACCAAATTTTGTATTCTGTACCTTAAGAGATGGAACTAAGATTATATTCAGTCACCAGGGCTGCCAACTGTAGTGCTCTATTAGGCTGCATTATACCAGGTATATTTTGAACTAATTAGATATTTCGATATTACCAACTTAATTTCGTCATTATTCTAGATAGGTTCATATTCTGTAGAATAATCATTGGCATGAAAAGTAGGCTGTATAGTTCTTAACGGAACTTCTTGTTCCATTATGAACACGGCCTACTGAATTCAAATGGGTTCTTTGAGATGCCAACATCTTATAACATGCGTGTCGTATTTTTGCCGCCTTAAAAAAAAACACTTACCACGGCCAGGAGCGAACCTACAATCTTGGGGTTTAGTAGACCGACACGCTATCCACTCACCCACAGTGGCAAGCTATATTATTTATATTTAAATGCTATAAAATACACGTACTTGATCATAACTATTTCTTATTAAAGCACTTAGAATACTTTTACACATATTTGAGCCTATAGACATTTTTTTGTAACACTTCAACTATTTTTTGACACTAGTTTTTCTATTCACTGTATTTTCACGATAATTACCAACATTATGCAGATTTTGGAAAATTTTGTCTAACGTTAAATTTGTCACTGTATGTTGAATATCTGTTCATATTTTCCATTCATCTCAATAAACTGCACACTTTGAATATCACATCAAAATAACGCAGGTTATCGGATAAATTCCACACATACCCAAGTAAACTGGACTATATGACCAAGATGTCTCTAATTGTATCAACAACCACAACACAATGCAATTTCCGTACTCGGTCAAACGTGTTGCACCGGAGGAGAGATTCGATACAGATCTGTGCAATCAAGCATAACATGCTATAGGATACCACGATAATCAGATAAAATGAATACATAAGTTATGGCCCAAGGAACAAGGTTGATCAGGTACAGTGAGGCGGCTTCTGTGGTGTAGTTGGTATTATAGTTCATCTACTGTAAGTTTGCACTTTTTTGACATTTCTCGCGGGAACGATACTCCTGCAGAACATATCAATCCGCCTTTACCACGTGCATTCCAGCCAATGAGCTATCACCCACATGGCACACAGCAATGGCCGCTGTATTCCGTCAAGGTGTCAACAGCTGTTATGAGTTGCCTAAACTTACATTCATCTCGCAATATCGATTCATTGCCCGTATTTAAAACGAAACTTGTACTTCTTTGTGACATTTATCAAGTAATCGTTCTATGACAGAATGTTACATCATTGGACGCGCTCACCTTGGCTATGACACAGCAGCTGATAACTTAAATGTGAGAGTGGAATTATTTTAGGCCCATCATTTCACAGCTCGAGGAAAATGCTTACAAAGGTATGGTGTAAGATGTCCTTAAGACGATACGATCATTACTTGACCTGTTGGATTTATATTAAAATAAAACGTACGAAACATTTGACCATGTAAGTTAACTTTTAGGCCTAGGCCCTACACAACAACTCATATTTTAGGCCTGCTTTTTTGCACCAATCATGCTATACGAAAATTATTCACCAGGCCAATGTCCTTGGGGAAATCAATAGTTCTGATGCCTTTTCTTTTACCTTAAAAAAGAGAGAAATAAAATAAATAACTTGAACAAGAAATTCTGTATCTGCTTCCGACTCGATAATCAAAACAAAGATGTCCGACCTGGAGACATCTCAGGCTACATATTTACTCAACATTTATGATAACCACTATATACTGTACATGTATTTATCTGAAAAGTGAACACGCGTTCAAATGGAAATAATACTTTCAGACGACTTTGCGCAATATTATCAATTATAATTATTATTATTATTTAATATAATTAACCCGTTATTTTCTCAGTCGGATGAACACAGTAAAGCGTCCATTACCAACCGCACGCCCATCCCACGAGTACGTGGTAGTTCAGTTTGATAATGCAACTTTTCAGTCTGGCCGACAGAATATGTTGCCAATATATTCGCAATTACTGGGACAAGCGAAAACATAACCTGAAAAAACTTACATGTGATTAAAACATGTATATATTTGTTATGGACAACAGGTTATAAATTGAGTCTTTCCTTATGAAGGTTGGCAACCCTAGCTGTCAAAAAAGTGCAAACTTACAGTAGATGGACTTTACCGTTTCACGAATTGATTGCCGGCGGTCGAGATGGGAACTATTTTTGTTTACTTGTGTCACACATCAGCCTGCTTCGTTGACAGGTCGAGTTGCGCGAGTAGGATATGACTCAGATCCAGTACCCTGGTCATCGTTTAACAACATTGCCCGTGGTGACATGAGGTCCTGCGACGCTTATCTGACGCAATGCTGCTTGACTTATGTGCAGACCTCATTCTGTCATCACTGTGTCCTCCGCTGTACCGCGCGCGGCTCATGCTACAATAATCAACAAACACTGACGCAGTCATGGTCAGCGGCAATCAAATGTTAAATGGGTAATTGCATGCTGAGCTTCTATGCCCAAGATCGCGGGTTCAAACCCGGCCGAAGTCATCGGATTTTTTCAGAGCGTTAAAAATCCCTCAGTATGACTTTCTTCGGAGGGGAAGTAAAGCCGGCGGTCCCATGTCATAGATGTATGGCATGATAAAGAACCTTCCTCTAATTACATTTGTGTGAAGCTAAATTATTGGTTAGATTTGACTAACGCTCTTAAGTTCCAACGTTCGTCGCCAGGAGCCGACTGCGGTGGTATCTAGTGATCATATTCAGAACTATTTGGTCGTTGACGGTGGCGCTTGGTAGCTAAAGTTGGAACGACTTGAAAATCGAATGTCTGCAGTCCTTACTTGAATTAGAAACAGATAACACACACTAATACAGCCATCGCAATTAACATCGGTTATCAGACAGATTCTACACACACCCAAAGTACACGGGGCTACATGACCGCATTGTCTCAGCCCCTAAACTGAGGAACCAACCAACCAGCTACAGTAACATAGCAGAAAGACATCTACAGAAACACTGCATAACTATTACAAAAAGTCTTGGTTTGATGTTAACGGTAACTGATTGTGTGCTTGCAACGCCAGTCCGGAGTTCGAGGCCGGAGTGGCAGCCTGCTATTACGTAAGCTTGCCAAGGCAAGTGGAACGCCAGCTGCCGTCACGGGGCAGTGCCCGCGCTCAAAGAATGGCTATATAATGGCACAATTCCAACAGTTGTTATTGTTCCATTTGAAAGACTCGGACATCGAGGTCATCTCCCCCGTGTACTTGGGTGTGTTTGGAATTTTGCCTTACAACCTGTCTTATTATGATGGCTGTAATAGTGTTGGTTGGTTCCCTAGTTTAGGAGCTGCGACAACGCTGTCATGTAGCCCCGTGTACTTTGGGTGTGTGTAGAATCTGTCTGATAACCGGTGTTAATAGTGATGGGTGTATTAGTGTGTGTTATCTGTAATTCAGGTGGGGACTGCAGACGATCAATTTCAAGTAGTTTCTACTTTTGCTAACAAATGCTGCCGTCAACGACACCTAGTTGTGAACTTGGCAACTGGATGCCACCACAACTGGCATCTGGTGGCGAACGTGGAACCTAATAGAGCGTTATTCAAATCTAACCAAAAAATTTAGAGTCACACAATTGTAGTTAGTGGAAGGTTATTTTACCTGCCATAAATCTATGATAAAGGACCGCCGGATTTACTTGCCCTCTAAAGGAAGACAATACTGAGGGATTTTAACGCTCTTAAAAATCCGACGACTTCGGCTGGGTTTGAACCCACGATCTTGGGCATAGAGACTCAGCATGCTACCAACTACGCCACCGAAGCCGCTGCCTTATTAGTGTGTGTATTTATAATTCAGGTGAAGATTGGGAAGGAGATGACCTTGACCTTAAGTTAGGAACAATCCCAGCATTTTCCTGGAATAGAAGTGGGGAAACCATTTCATGATGACTGAGGTGAGAATCGAACCCACCTCATTTCAGTTTTTCTTCACGAGGCTGAGTGGGCCCCATCCCAGCCCTCAGACCAGAATTAAAATTTCTTGGCAGAGCAGGGAATCAAATCTGGATCTCCTAGACGACATGAAAGAATGCTAGACGCTATACCACGAGGTGGTCAACAGTTGTTCTTGTTGTTAATTCGTATCAAGGGCTTGGGTATCATTGCTCAATTTGTCTGATAACCTGCGTTTATGTGGTGACTTTAGTTACTGCAAACATCAGGATCGGGTAGGTAACTCACTCCGGGACTTGAAATAACGTAGTCTACTATCTTGGCATCTAACTGCAGGGAGCATGAAAACTCCCTGGGAATAACGACACCCAGGATAACCGCTGTCAGCGCTGGAATTCGAACCTCCGATCTTCGTACTCGCTATAGCTCCCCATTGCGGTCGTGATAAGAGAATTAACGCGCATGGCTACACTTCAGGGTAATAAAGTCGTTAATTCGTTTTTGCATCATCTCAGCAAAGTACTCGTAAGCGATTTCTGCATTTTGTTTCCAATTCTAGTTCGGGACGAAGCGATTGAATGTATCACCTTTATAGATTTGTTGGTGGAATTTGAATTTGAATTTATTGTTTCTCTTATACAGGCCACTGAGGCTACAAAGCCTCTTTATGCAGCTCTCTTCATTCAGAGGGCGGTTAAATACAATAGAATAAATGAAGAAAAAAACTTAACCTAAACAATCAGTTGGCAATAGAAGTTCTTGTTATTACATACATTCACCTTGAACATGATAATTGTATAGCTGATAGATTACAATGAAAGGAGTGTTTTATCGCTCTGATAGGAAGTCCTGAATACTGGTGCAATTTATATTCATTCCAGAGAATACTAGCTGAAATACGGAATGAACCTTTGCATTTTCGGTTCTGTGATGAGGTATCTGGAGCATTTGTGCAGTGTGTCTATTCGCACGGTTATGCACTGATTGCACTGTGCAGTAAATATAAGACGGAATTTTGAATTTTAGAATTTTTATCACAGTCAGAGCCATGGCATTACTGTCTTCGTTCCTTTAACTTTAGCCATCCAATCTGGAAGTAAAATGGAGTTATATGAGACTCTCTTGGTACATTGAGAACAAACCGCAAGCAAGCATTTTGCATTCTTTGCTATTTTGTATTGAGGACCTCTCCCATATCATGGTAAATTATAGATCCATAGTCAAATATTGGTAATATCAAACTCTGTATCAGTATCTTTCGTACATTTTAAGGCAAATAGAAGCAAGTTCGCCTAATTTGATATAATGACGATGCAACCCTTTTCAGAATCATGTTTGTGTGATCCTGCCACGATAATCGAGAGTCAAAAATAACTCCCAGATTTCTTACTGCTGACTGGTACGGAACTGTTTGGGATGCAAGCTGTAAAGGTGGTACTGGGTCAAGTAGGGAACTGAGTAATTTGGTATAGCCGATGATGATCGGTTGCGTTTTTTTCGAAGGTAAAGTATTAGATTATAATCGAGTGCGTACTGAGATAGGCTTTGAATGTCACTGTTAATTAGGGCTACGTTCAAATGAATGGATTCCAGATCCGTGTGTAGATATAGCTGTAGGTCATCTGCGTACATATGATGTTGACGGAATTTAAGGACAGATGGAAGGAGACTGTTTGAGGGTGGCATTGTGGGTTTGGTAGTTTTTTGTAGAATTGCTGTATTTTGTCTTGTATATTCAAATCCGATGATGCCTGCTTGATGAGCGAAACATATCATCCAATTAAACCACCCACCATTTGTTAGAGAAGTATGTTAATTGGTGTATAAATAAATAAGCCATGAAATATTTCCTTCAGATAGACTAATTATCGTCCATTTCTGACCAATCACAATGGCCACCCTTGCGTTGACTGACTGAAGAGCAATTCTGTTGATTGCAATTTTTATAATTATTTTCTATAATCCGAATTTTCGTTAGTCCAGATCACCCCATGTGCCTTTTCAGTCCGGACAATAATTGAGGTTCTGCTGTACCATACCTCCATTTGCCAGAATGGAATGTAAATGAAAACGGAAACGAAACCAAAACCAAAAAACAAAACAGAATCAAAACGAATAACAAAACCAAAAACAAAACAAAAAAAACAAAAAATAAACATATCAAAACAAAAACATATAAAAACAAAAACCATAGAAAACATATAAAAACAAAACAAAAAACATATGAAAACAAAACAAATATATAAAAGCAAAACTAAAACTAAAACAAAAACATATAGGCTAAAACAAAACAAAAAACAAATAAAACAAAACAAAAAACATATAAAAACAAAAATAACACAAAACATATATAAAACAATAAACAAAACAGAAAACATATAATTACAAAACAAAACATACAAAACAAGACAAATCCAAAATCCAAACACTAAACATAAAAACAAAAAATTAAACTTAAACCATATTCAAAACAAACCAGAAAATCTATCAAAAACAAAAAATTAAAACAAAGAACTCAAAAATACAAAACGAAACATTAATCATACAAAAACAGTACATAAATCATACAAAAACAAAACAAAAAATAACACAAAGCATATAAAAACCAAGAAACAAAACAGAAAATGTATAAAAACAGAACCAAACCTAAAAACAAAACACAAAAAATATTAAAAACAAAAATCAAAACAGAAAACATATGATAACAAAACAAATCATATACCGTAAAAAACAAGACAAAACGAAACGGAAAACGCAAAACATATATAAACAAAAATCTGAATAAAGAATCATATGCATAACAAAACAGAAAACATATAAAAACACAACACAAATCATATTAAAAACAATAAACAAAACATAAAATATATAAAAAAGAGGGCCAAACATAAAATAAATCATATACGATAACAAAAACACAAAACAAAAAACATATAAATGAAAAACATAACAAAACACAAAACATATAAAAAACAAAACAAGAAACAAAAGAAAATATAACTAAGGAACAGAAGAACACAAACCAAAACTGACGAAACACCCCAATCTGAACTACTGCAGTCAACGCCGGGATTCGAATCTATTATTTTCCGTTACAGTCGTGGTGCAAGTTTTCACGCGCATGGCTACTCTGCATGGTACAGTATGTGGCTCGGCCTAGTCTGACGAGGAAGAGGGCGGGGAATCTCGGAGTGTTTCCTCCTCGCTTACATTGGCACAAGATATTTCACGGCTTCCTATTTATAGCCTCCCTCACGGAGTAGGATGAACATAGCAGCAATTCACAAGGTTTCATCGCCTGAAGGGGAACACAAATAAAACAAGATACATGTGCGCTTTGCTGCTTAAAATGGGGGACAGGATGTAGGTTAACAAACCGGAAGTAATGTTGCATATGGTCCCCAAAGAGCTGGCCGTACACATACTCTTCGATTACAATGCTTGTTTCCACATCCGGACATTCCGTACCACTTGACTCTTGTTGTTGTTGTTAATACTGTAATAAAGAAAGCTTTTCAGTCGGTCGACACGAATTGTGCTCAATTACATTAGGCGGGTAACAAGTATTTACATGCCCTACAAACTAACACACTCTTTATGTACAAATACCTACTTAATTGGATGACATCTTTCGAACTTCACGCGTTCATCCTCAGATCCTGTTCACTTAGGCATAACTACACACATCAAAAAAAGTTTTGCATCACCTCGGTTCCCAGATCTCCGGCATATAGACGTTGACTGTGTATATTGTATCCAAGATACAGTCCCTTTGACTGTTCATAGATGTCACTAAAACTGCTCAAAGATGTAAACAACCATGCATGAGCAGGGCCTATTAGACGGAGGGGGTACGACAGCCGATCAGTTCCAGTCATTCCACCAGGACGAAGGTACGCTGCTCATGTTGTCTGTAGTTCTACCATGCCTAGAAGGTCAATACCGCAGTTCGATCGCGTCCGCATTGTTACTTTGTGTCAAGAAGGGCTCTCAACAAGGGAAGTTTCCAGGCGTCTCAGAGTGAACCAAAGCGATGTTGTTCGGACATGGAGGAGGTACAGAGATACAGGAACTGTCGATGACAGGCCTCGCTCAGGCCGCCCAAGGGCTACTACTGTAGTGGATGACCGCTACTTACGGATTGCCGCTCGGAGGAACCCTGACAGCAATGCCACCATGTTGAATAATGCGTTTCGTTCAGCCACAGGACGTCGTGTTTCAACTCAAACTGTGCGCAATAGGCTGCATGATGCGCAACTTCACTCCCGACGTCCATGGCGAGGTCCAGCTTTGCAACCCCGACACCATGCAGCGCGGTACAGATGGGCCCAACAACATGCTGAATGGGCCCCACGGAATTGGCATCACGTTCTCTTCACCGATGAGTGTCGCATATGCCTTCAACCAGACAATCGTCGGAGACGTGTTTGGAGGCACCCTGGTCAGGCTGAACGTCTTAGACACACTGTCCAGCGAGTGCAGCAAGGTGGTGGTTCCCTGATGTTTTGGGGTGGCATTATGTGGGGCCGACGTACGCCACTGGTGGTCATGGAAGGCTCCGAAACGGCTTTACGATACCTGAATGACATCCTCCGACCCATAGTGCAACCATATCGGCAGAATATTGGAGAGGCATTTGTCTTCATGGACGACAATTCTCGACCTCATCGTGCACATCTTGTGAATGCGTTCCTTCAAGATAACGACATCGCTCGACTACAGTGGCCAGCATTTTCGCCAGACATGAACCCTATCGAACATGCCTGGGATATGTTGAAAAGGGCTGTTTATGGACGTCTTGACCCACCAACCACTCTGAGAGATTTACGCCGAATTGTCGTTGAGGAGTGGGACAATTTGGACCAACAGTGTCTTGATGAACTTGTGGATAGTATGCCACGACGAATACAGGCATGCATCAATGCAAGAGGACGTGCTACTGGGTATTAGAGGTAGTGGTGTGTACTGCAATCTGGACCACAAATGCTGAAAGTCTAGCTGTATGATGGTACAACATGCAATGTGTGGGTCTCATGAGCAATAAAACGAGCTGAAATGTTGTTTGTGTTGATCTCTATTCCCTTTGTATTTAAAGGTTCCGGAACTCTTGGAACCGAGGTGATGCAAAACTTTTTTTGATGTGTGTAGTATATGATGTTGATGAATCACAATTAAACACAAATTATACACTATTTATACAGGCTGATGTTTTCCACCGTGTGCAAACTCTAGGGATTGGTCGAGGAGAGGATACGGAACAGAAAGAGTCTAATGCACGTATGTCCGGAAATGCATGGTTTGTTTGTTAGGGACAATTTATTAGATCATCCTTTGTTACAGAGACGGCGCGGCGGTCTAATACGCGCTGTACCATGCAGCCACAGTCACAGTATTTGTTAGCCTACTTTCGATTTTTGCAAAAAATGAAAGTAGACTTATGAGATCAACACAGGGCGAAAAAAGTGTGTCTGTCTGTGTGTATGTGTGTGTGTGAGTCTGTGTGTGTGTCTGTGTGTCTGTGTGTGTGTGTGTGAGTGTGTGTACTCTGAATGTCTGTCCCCCCCTATCAATTCGAACACGGTCAATGCGAATTGAACGAAATTTGGTACAAATGTAGCACTAGCAAAGGACACCTCAGTGTCATGTTTTATATCGCCGCCATCTTGACGGAAACGTAATGGCGGCCACACAAATGTTCAAAGCTTAAATCAAATTACGACTAACCTAATCATCCGATCTCTACCAAATTTTGCAACGACATACCTTTATGGGGGGAACATCCTTTGACCAAACCAATAGGTCATCAGCGTAATAGTTTGCGGATGGCGGCCATCTTTGTGTGAAAATCGATTCCCCCTATTTATTCGAACACGGTGCAACCGAAAGGAACGAAATTTGGTACAGAGGTAGTACTAACAAAAGGCACCTCAGTGTCATGTTTTATATCGCCGCCATCTTGACGGAAACGTAATGGCGGCCACACAAATGTTCAAAGCTTAAATCAAATTACGATTAACCTAATCATCCGACCTCTACCAAATTTTGCAACAACATACCTTTATGGGGGGGAGCATCCTTTGACCAAACCAATAGGTCATCAGCGTAATAGTTTGCGGATTGCGGCCATCTTTGTGTGAAAATCGATTCCCCCTATTAATTCGAACACGGTGCAACTGAATGGAACGAAATTTGGTACAGAGGTAGTACTAACAAAAGGCACCTCAGTGTAATGTTTTATATCGCCGACATCTTGACGGAAACGTAATGGCGGCCACACAAATGTTCAAAGCTTAAATCAAATTACGATTAACCTAATCATCCGATCTCTACCAAATTTTGCAACTACATACCTTTATGGAGGGAGCATCCTCTGACCAATCTAATAGGTCATTCACCTGATAGTTTGCGGATGGCGGCCATCTTTATGTCAAAATTGATTCCCCCTATTAATGCGAACACGGTGGAACCGAATGGAACGAAATTTGGTACAGAGGTAGCACTAGCAAAGGACACCTCAGTGTCATGTTTTATATCGCCGCCATCTTGACGGAAACGTAATGGCGGCCACCCAAATGTTCAAAGCTTAAATCAAATTACGACTAACCTAATCATCCGATCTCTACCAAATTTTGCAACAACATACCTTTATGAAGGGAGCATCCTTTGACAAATATAATAGGTCATTAGCCTAATAGTTTGCGGATGGCGGCCATCTTTGTGTGAAAATCGATTGCCCCTATTAATTCGAATACGGTGAAACCGAATGGAACGAAATTTGGTACAGAGGCAGTACTAGCAAAGGGCACCCCAGTGTCATGTTTTATATCACCGCTATCTTGACGGAAACGTAATGGCGGCCACACAAATATTCAAAGCTTAAATCAAATTACGATTAACCTAATCATCCGATCTCTACCAAATTTTGCATCAACATACCACTATGGAGGGAGCATCCTTTGACCAAACTAATAGGTCATTAGCCTAATATTTTGCGGATGGCGGCCATCTTTGTGTGAAAATCGATTCCCCCTATTAATTCAAACACGGTGAAACCGAATGGAACGAAATTTGGTACAGAGGTAGCACTAGAAAAGGCCACCTCAGTGTCATGTTTTATATCACCGCCATCTTGACGGAAACGTAATCGCGGCCACCCAAATGTTAAAGGCTAAAATGTAATTATGACCAACCTAATAATCTAGTCTCTATCAAATTTTCCAACAACAAATCTTTATGTGGGAAGCATACTCTGACCAAACTGCTAGATCATCAGCCCAATAGTTTGCAGATGGTGGCCAAGTATGTGTGCAAATCGATTCCCCCTATCAATTCAAACACGGTGAAACCGAATTGAACGAAATTTGGTACAGAGGTAGCACTAGCAAAAGGCACCTCAGTGTCATGTTTTATATCGCCGCCATCTTGACGGAAACGGAATGACGGCCACCCAAATGTTAAAAGCTTAAATCAAATTTCGACCATCCTAATAATTTGATCTCTACTGGATTTTGCAACAACATGCCTTTTTGTGGAAAGCATCTTATGACTGACTACAAGGTCATCAGCCCAATAGTTTGCAAATAGCGGCCATGTATGTGTGCAAATCCATTCCCCGGATCAATTCAAACACGGTGAAACCGAATTGAATGATTTTTTTTACAGAGGTAGCACTAGCAAAGGGCACCTCATATTCATGTTTAATATCCCTATAGCACGTTGTATTTCAACAAGCTACTACAACCAACATTCAATTATACTCCTTGAAAAGGACAAAGAGTTATAACAATATCCATGCATTTAAGAGAAAGTAGGCTATATGTTCTTTACTGAACATCTTGTTGAAAATGATTTCCTAGTACCTCCATGCATGCGTGTATGCGCCATAGCATGTTCTGTCTCACAAGTTCACATCGGCCAGGCTGCATCCGAACAGTGTCAAAGGCAGCATGACTTCTCTGCTCCAGTGTCTCCACATCTAGAATAGGCTCTGCATACACATACTTTTGGATTGCCCAATAATCATAAATCACACGGGTTGAGATCTGGTGAACGAGCAGGTCATGCAACTGGACCTCCTCGTACGATCCATCGACCAGGGAGGACACAATTGAGATAGATCCGGACGTTAACGGTGATGTGGGCTGGAGGACCATCATCTAGCAGCCACATAACCCTGCGAATCATCAATGGAACGTCTTCCAGCAAGGGTGGCAAAGTCACCCGCAAGTTCCGGCCTGTTAGGCAACGTGGAAAGAAGACTGGTCCCTAGCATGGACACCATGCATTTCCGGAGACACGCCCATTAGACCATTTTTGTTCCGTATCCTCTCCGCGATCAATCTCTCGAGTTTGCACACGGTGGAAAAAATCACCCTGTATTACATAAGTTTGTAAAACCTTGAGTAACGTGTCCACTATTTACAAACAGTATATTACACTTCTATGGTTGTTGCGTTATTACTATTATTATTAATGTGGATTAAGTCTGTTTCCTGTTGTCTATTCAATTGTTATTATGGATAATCTCAGTAAGTTATTGAAATTATCTGCTATTTGGTTATTATTGTTATAAATCAACCGCTCGTATTAAACTATTGGCCTAATTGTATTGCAATGTCTCGCGTGGAAAATACACAGTTAAAAAATTCCTCTCGGCACGCCGGAAGGCGGAGGTATATTTCACAGGGCAAACTAGGAAATACGCTATAATAGGCAAAATATGCAGGTTTTCGTAGAAGGATCAGACCTCATTTATTGCGAGAAAGTAGTTTACGATTGGAGCTTAATTAACTTTTTTTTTCGTCTTTCTATGCATATTCTTAACATTTTACTGTCGAACCTGTCTCTTCTCAGTTTTGTCTCACGAGGCTGAGTGAACTCCGTCCCAACCCTCAGACCAGAATTACATTTCTGGACAGAGCCGGGAATCGAAACCGGGCCTCCACGGTGTCAGCAAAGAATGCTAGCACCTACGCAAAGAGGCGGACGAATTGATGAGTTGTTGTTTGAGTCTTCAGTCTTTTGACTGGTTTGATGCAGCACTCCATGCCTCCCTGTCCTGAGCTAATCGTTTCATCTCTACATAGCTACCACACCCTACATCCGAGGCAATCTGTTTAACATATTCTAACCTTGGTCTACCCCTACAGTTCTTGTCCTCGACCCTTCCTTCCATAACTAAGCTTGCTATTCCTGGGTGTCTTAGTTTGTGTCCTATCAACCTATCTCTTCTCTTCATTAGCAGTCGCCAGAAAAATCTCTCCTCTCCCACTCGTCTTAATACCTCTTTGTTTGTAACCCTATCTACCCATCTGATCTTCATCATTCTCCTGTAACACCACATTTCAAATGCTTCAATTCTCCTCTTTTCTGCTGCACCTATAGTCCAAGTTTCACTTCCATAGAGCGCCACGCTCTAGACAAAGGCTTTCAAAAATGACTTCCTAATACCTAAATCTATATTCGATGTCAGCAGATTCCTTTTTTGTGGAAATGCTTTTCTTGCCTGAGCCAACCTACTTTTTATATCCTCTTTGCTTCGTCCATCACTGGTTATTCTGCTTCCTAAGTAACAGAAGTCTCCTACTTCCTTCAGCTTTTCACCTGCCAATTTGATCTCCATAGAGGTTTCTGATTTATTTCGGCTGCATTCCAGTATTTTTGTTTTACATTTATTAATTTTCATCATGAAATCTTTCCGTAAGACAGAGTCCATACCATTCAAAAACTCATTCAAATCCTCAGGCTTGTCAGCCAAGATGACGATGTCATCAGCAAATCTCAGAGTTGAAATTATTTCTCCTTGAATCTTCACTCCCACTTTAAATTTTCCTCTAATTTCCTTCATTGCTTGTTCAATGTAAAGATTGAAAAGTATGGGTGATAAGTTGCAGCCTTGCCTTACACCTTTCTGAATACCAGCTTCTCTCTCATGTCCTTCAACTCGAATGACTGCTGTCTGGTTTCTGTATAGATTGTATATCACCCTCCTATCCCTGTACTTTATTCCAATCGATTTCAAAATGTCAAACAATTTAGTCCAATCAACGTTATCAAAAGCTTTTTCTAAGTCTACAAAAGCCATGAACGTTCTCTTATCTTTCCTTATTCTACCTTCCAAAATCAGCCTAAGACTTAGTACAGCTTCCCTTGTTCCTACATTTCTCCTGAAACCAAACTGGTCTTCACCCAACTCCGTTTCTATCTGGCTCTCAATCCTCTTGTAAATTATTCTAGACAGGATCTTTGAAGCATGAGTAATCAAGCTGATTGTACGGTAATCTTCACATCTGTCAGCTCCCACTTTCTTTGGTATAGGGATGATTACATTCTTCTTGAAATCAGGGGGTACCTCACCTGTCTCATAAATCCTACACACCAAGTGAAATAACCTGATCAGACCTTCATCTCCTATGCAGCGTAGCAACTCAATCGGTATATCACCTATGCCTGGTGCTTTGTTCCTGCTTAAGTCTTCCAAAGCTCTATCAAATTCTGATCTCAATATTAAATCTCCTTTCGCATCCTCATCAATTTCCTCCTCCCTTTCCATTACATGATTCTCAATCTCCTTTCCCTTATACAAACATTCTATGTAAGCTTTCCATCTCTCAACCTTTTCTTCCCTATCTGTTAGAGGCTTTCCATTTGTGTCCTTAATATTACAGCACTTAGTCTTCTTTTCTCCAAAAGTATTCTTAATCCTTCGATAAGCTGTGTCTACTTTTCCTAATTTCAGACAATTTTCTATACCTGCACATTTCTCTTTCAACCATTCTTCTTTCGCTTCCTTGCACTTCTTGTTAACCTCATTTCTCAGACGTCTGTATTCTGCTTTCCCCTTTTCATCTCTTACATTCTTGTGCTTCCGCCTTTCACCCATCAATTCTAGTATATCCTGAGTGATCCACGGTTTTCTACCTATTCTCTCTTTCCTACCAATGTTTTCTTCTGCGGATTTTGTTATTTCATTCTTCAAAAGTGCCCATTCGTCTGCAATTGAAGTTTGTTTAGGGTTTTTCATTAGTCCTTCCTTTATACTCTTCTTGAATCTTTCGTTTACATTCTTCTCTTTCAGTCTGTCTATTGCCCACCTTTTTGGCTTTTGACTTTTCTTCAGTTTCTTCAACTTTAATCTGCATTTCATTACAACCAGATTGTGGTCAGAGTTTATGTCAGCACCAGGATATGTTTTACAATCCAAAATCTGGTTTCGAAACCTCTGCTTGACCATAATGAAGTCGATTTGGTAACGCCCTGTATCTCCTGGTCTCATCCATGTGAATATTCTTCTATTGTGGTTATTGAATAAGGTGTTAGCTATGACCAACTCATGCTCAGTGCAGAATTCTACCAGCCTGCTTCCTCGATCATTCCTTTCACCTAATCCGAAATCTCCTACTATCTTCCCTTCTCTCCCTTTTCCTACCACAGCATTCCAATCTCCCATTACTATAACATTTTCATCACCCTTGATATACCTCAGAATTTCGTCTATTTCTTCGTAGACCTTTTCAACATCCTCATCATCAGCTTGACTGGTAGGCATATAGACTTGTACCACTGTGGTGCAGGTAGGTTTAGTATTTATTTTTGCTACAATAATCCGTTCACTATATTGCTCATAATATTCCACCCACTGTCCAAGTTTCCTACTCAATATGAGGCCAACCCCTGCTTGGCCATTATTTGATTTAGTGCTAATGACCCTATAGTCTCCTGACCAAAAGTCCTGCTCTTCCTGCCAGCGCATTTCACTAATCCCAAACAAATCCAACCTCAACCTATCCATTTCCCTTTCTAAGTTTTCTAACCTTCCACTTCCTAGCAGACTTCTAACATTCCACGCTCCGATCCGTAGAATGTCAGATTTCCTATTTGTCACTTCTGTGATGTTAACCCCCTCTCGAGTAGTCCCCACCCGGAGATCCGAACGGGGGACTAGTTTACCTCCGGATTGAAATTTTACAAGGGAGGAGGCCATCATCACATGTATTTATGCATAGAGAGGTGCATATCCTCGGGAATAGCATACGGCTGTAGTTTCCCGTTGCTTTCAGCCGTGCAGCAGGACGCAGTGTAGCCATTATTTGGCTTATATTATCAATATCTTAACCGTCTATAAGACTAGTAAAGAATTGATTTATTCTGAAAGGCTGCTACTCCCTTTCAGAATAAGTAAAGAGCAATTCTACTAACAAAAATACTAACCTTCTACCGTACTAACAATTAAATACCAAAATTCTACTAACGAAAAAAATACTAAAGTTCCACCAACAACAAATACTACCACTAAAACAGTCTGTCACCAGGCACACTCACATGCAATCACACATCACAGTCTACTCAAACAATGAACTATTACTAATAAACAATGCAACTGCTACCAGACACACACACACACACCACAGTCTAATAGAACAATCACATATATCTAATAGACAAACTAACTACCTACTTACAACTACAACTAACTACATACTTACTGTACTGTTATTTGAATTGACAATATTTACAAAATGCAATTTAGATAGAAAATACTTACAAAATGTAATTTAGATTCAAAATAGTCACAAAATGACCTACCTAACCACCTTAATAAAATCAAAATTCCCGGAAGTGTATGAGAAGATAATTCGTTTATACTTGAGGACAAGGACTTTTATCAGAATCCGTCACCTGAATAGGCATATCAAGATCAAATTACTGGAGAAATATGCAGCAATCAAGAACAAACTCTGGGTCGTTTCGTCATCTAAAACTCAAGTCGCATAAAAGGTAAGTGTTTATAAACTGATCATTTTCATACCAATGTTACATTAATAATGTATGTTGTTGGGACTGGGACATCTTGATCATCAGCTCCGTGTAGGCTACTTGTCTTCAATTTGTAATCCGTGCTTTTAAGGTGACTGTTGTAAAGTGTGTGTGACCGTAATTATTAGGGACGGAAATGGGGTAAGTGCTCCGGAACTTGAAACAAGGTAGGCTACTATCTCGGCATTTGCCTGGAGAGAGTGTGGAAAGCCGCTGTCAGCGCCGGGATTTGAACCTCTGAACTCCCGACTTACTACAGCTTCCCATCGCGGTCGTAGTGAGCAATATAACGCGCTTGGCTACACCGCAGGATCGCTAAAGCATTATTATGTAGCCTATCTATTGCTAAATTTCGTATTTCCATCCTTTGCACGTCTTTTATTGTGTTTTGTGAGGCTTCTTTTAAGCTCAGCAGATACTATGGTGCGGTAGCGTAGTTAATCTAAAATATTTTTGTGTGTGTTTATGAAGTATATTTCGCATTATAAACCACTGCAATATATTGTTTATACCTTTCTCTTTATAATGCGCATATTGCCATTATTGTGATTGAATACCACGAGCGGAAAAGAGAAGCGAAATATGACTGTGTTTCCCGTAAGAATGCATTGTAAATATCAGCTGGCATGCGCCTGCGACATCCGAGCTGCGTCACAGCTTATCAGCCAATGGGAGTGAGAGGCACCGGAGTGTCCTACCTTATAGGCTGTGTTTCTATCTCCCAAAATTTTAAAAATGGCACCCCGTCGTGTTCGTTAAGCCGCCATTTTGGACACGATGACGGCCTAGGGTGGGGGCTTAACGAAGCCCTGAGAATCAAAACGATCTAAAATTTTTCCGAGCATGGTCTCCAATCAAAACGTCACTGATTGGCTGAGCACTTATTGGGTCCTTCCCGCCACACAGCCGCAATCAAATCCGCCATTAACCTCAATTTAACATAACCTAAGTTACTTAAATTACAAATATTAATAATGTTGGTGAAGGGTGGGTGACTTGTGGATTAGATAAGCCATTTTTAGTGTTGCCTTCTATAGATTTGTGTTTTTTTGGCAATCTCGTTATCTTGTAGACATTAAGATAAATAGTTATAATTCGGGGGCCTATCACTCAGTAGCGGTTTATCACAACAGTAGCAACTATTACGAATAGCTGTACTATAATAAGATTTTTCTGCACCTTCGCGAAATAGTGACGGTGGTTTGAGATTATTTTTGACTACCATTATGGGGTTTTAATAGTTTTTCATAGAGCATTTTTGTTGTCTTGTAGGCATGATGGATTTGACATGTTAGGTCTGCTTGTAGCCCACAGGTTTTTTTTCTGGTTTTTGGAATAATGCTCATTCTCATTACCATTAAGTGCAACCGTGTTGACCGACTGAAAGACATTGAATATTTCGTTTATTAAGGCAGCACTGAAATATGGGTTGCAACACGATATGGACTTGGAACTCATGTTCGCTTAACAAAATAACGATACATCAACAAGTCATCCTTGTAATCTCTGCAAATAATAAAAATATTTCCCATCCAATATAGGCCTATTCATGTTGAACGGTAGAAAGTTATCAACCTTTATTAAGGCAACACTGAAAAATGTTAATTTTGATCTAGCCTACTTACTCGGAGTCATCTGCAACAACGTCCCTAGAGATTCAGTTTTTTAAAATCTCCCTTTCCTATGGTCAAATAACACATGGATGTTCCCTATTTTTCTTACGGGGATTCAATGATCTTATGCTGAACTAATTAATAATAGGGCATGTACCCCAACCCCTTAAAATATGAAGTTATCAGGATAAAAATAATGTCCATAACCATCAGAAACTTGAGAACACAGATCAGGAGAATGTTGATCGACCATGGATGCAAGACCAGAAAGTCTTAAAGAGGAGTGTTTCATTTAGAGGCTTGGAACATCATGGTCAAGACCCCTGTACTTGGGTGTGTGCTCAATTTGTTTGAAAACCCGTTGACAGATCATAAGTTAATCTGTGGCTGGAATCCACTCCGTCCTATGCTAAGCTGCGAGTACTGGGCACCATTAGTGTTCTGTGACTACTGTATCAATTTCTGAAAATTGTGTCATAGGCCTATGCATAGACAAGTCGCTGAGAATGTTGTCTGAATGGTGAATACCAGTAGGCTAGCCTACTTAGCTGCCTCCTTCACTAGCATTTCCAGACACCTGGGTAGTTGGTAAAATGAAATAGAAAAATCACTTGAATGATTCAAGTTGTCCTTGATTGCCCTCGAGGGACAGTGTACCCCAGTCCAGATCTTAGTTCAGAATTAGTTTCGTTGACGGAGTTGGAGAAACAGTTACAATACCTATGGTACTACTAGACCTAGTACGGTATATGTAGATGGAAGCAACCACTAGGTAGCTTATGTCCCATTAGTTGGGAGTGTTAGGGAATGGGAGATGGGTTCAACATTTCAGCCTATGTTGTTGTATATTTCATTAATATATGAGATCTAAAAGTGTATCATAGGAATATTAAAGCAAACCATAATATATTACCAGTTGGTCAATTGGATACAACAATTCAATGAAACATTCTGTTAATAAATATGAAGACACTGGCAATATCAGGTTCTGTTTGAAAGTCATTGCACACATCCAGAATTTGAATTAAATGCTGGCGCCAGAAAAACCTGCAGAGGAGATATTGTAATGACGATGTTTATTAACAGCTATTTTAAATACACCAAAATTAGACAGTATATGACTGTCGTTTTTACAATCAAAGGCCTGTACAATATGTGATGGGAATGAGCCGTTTTATTGCGAACGTGTCCGCAAACCTCCGGTATAGAAAAACCTTTGGAATTTTATCATACCTTTCTCAGGTATCAAATGGCCTAGTGTCCCCAAAACCCCTGGTATAGGAATATTTTTGGAATGTTTTCATCCCTTTCTCAGGTAGCAAACGGCCTTGTGTCCTCAACCAATGCCCTTCCACAACCTTGCATGTGCTATCGCCAGGTTTAACCTGTAAGCAATATTTCATTCTGCATATGGGGATCTTCGCTGGTCCTTCAATCCACCTCACCATCTACCTGTGTTACATAAATAACTATGATGCCTGGTAAATGATGATGTAATCAGACAGGCGCTAAGCCTCAAAGGACAACAATCCTATCTCAACTAGGTTTGCCAAATTTCAAGAATGGAAAAACGGAACACATGTCCCAAAACATTTTTATTTTTATCAAGGTTGTTAAATGTTGTAATAAATAATACACATATGTATTAAACAAGCATCACATAATCTAATACACAAAATTAACACTAGATATTGCTGACATATCAAATAGGCCTATGACACCAGCAACTTACAAATACTTTTCATTTGAACGACCCTTTACAAGGATTTTGTTTTATCTGTAGGTATCTTCTGATAAAATTCACTACAATTTTCGTCGTAATTGAAATATGTGAACAATTCTTGTGTCATCAAACTAATGGAGCTTTTGTTTCTATTATCTCTCCACTAGCTGTAGTGTCCGGCTTCGCTCTGTGGATTCATTTGTTTTACAGAACTGGAGTTCTCAAGGATAAGGATCTGAAAGTAAATTTGAAAGCACCAACGCTTATTGCAGCTGATAACCTCAGTATACTGCACCAACACCATCGCCCTTATACAGAGGCATACTATGATAACTGTTTTAAGGGGCCTAAAAAATCTTTTTGCACTAATTACTCCCCGTGACTGCAATTTATAAGCAGCTCGCAATTCTGCACCAGAGCATTGGTAGGGGCGACGTGATGCAGCCCGCATTAGATGGCAACAAAAGACTTCGGTACTATTGAAGCCGTTCTGGAGCGCTTGTTCTTCCGACTTACTGAACAAAAAGCAAACTTTAAGGTTACCTGAGAGGTGTAGCCTAATACTACATAGCCTAAACTATTCCTCTTGAATCAGGCTATCATATACAAAAAGAATTTTTCGAATCCGACTGGTAGTTCCAGAGATTAGCGCGTTTAAACATATAAACAAACAGACAAATTCTTCAGCTTTATTATATTAGTATAGATTTGATATTCATGACAGAAAAATACCTCCGTAAAAATCATTGGAGGGGAAAATGCTTGAGTATGAACTTCACAAGGACTAAGATATCCCTTAATGTGTTTGCCCCGAATAAATCTATAAAATGTAGCCTACCCATCTATCTGACACATATATTATATAGAAATCATTTTCTCTTTCAAACTTGCACCTGTACCCTACCGCTCAGTAAAGTGAAGCACCGCGGCCGGCGTGCCGATACCGAAGCTATTTTGACGTCGCTAACAACTAATCGCCAATCACGTCAGTCATGGATTGCTCAAACGGGACATTTGAAAATTGGTGCGAAATTAAATATATTAACCAAAAAACGGAATATTTGGCGTTCTATGAAAGATTAAAACGGAACGAGGAACAAAACAAGAAAGAACGGAATTGTTCCGGGTAAAACGGAACGTCTGGCAACTCTATCCTCAACCCCCAATCTGTTTCTTCTACAGGGCGCCCGAGAATGCTCTCCGCAGTGGGTACGTGCAACTTTGAGTGGTTGAGTCATGAGTTTAGTTGGCTGCACTGCACTGTGTCCTTCAAGGCGGAACTCCCCCGTGTGGGCTGTCAGTGTGTATTGCGATAAGCGAGCGAGCCTGCATGTCCTCAGTGTGTATTACAGTAAGCGAGCGTTCAGATAGATTATTGGAAGAGTGCAACAGTATACAGGCGGTAATGTTTACTACTGAAGAGAGAGTTTTTTTTTGTGGAATACGTTTTTCGCGAAGGTGATCGGTTTACAGAAAATGTAAAATTAAGATTTCAGGCGCGGTTTCCTAATTCAAAGTGTCCAAAGCGAGATACTGTTCGGGATTTGGTAAGTAAATTTCGTGTGACTGGCTCAGTTCACGATGTACCAGGAAGATGCAGGCCTACGCCTTTAACAGACGAAAAACTTGATGAAATCTCCGATATAATGCTGAGTAGTCCAAGTAAATCAACACGAAAATTAGCTCAACAAACAGGAATCTTTAAGTCGACAGCACATAAAGCTGTAAGAGACAAGCTTCAGTTGTTCCATTATAAAGTTACCGGGGTTCATGAATTAAAACAAACTGATTAAGGAAAAAGAGCGATGTACTGAGAATGGTTCCAGCATCTGTTATGAATGGCTGTGGTGAGTACAAAGTGTACGGTTTATTTGTTATGGTGCAAGCGGCAGCCGTGATACCAATGTAACTGCTGTAGCTAGCTCTCGCAGACGCATGTAGGCGCTGTGGAGAACATTCCCGGACTCACTGTACTATGTAGCACTAACAGTATGTCGGAGACAGCAGTAGTAAGGCTGGTTGTCACGCGAATCTTCGGAAATAGTTTATTTTCGCGTGTCCCCGAACACCGCCAGACAGAGTGAGAGTAAGCTTCACTTACTCGTACACTTTCGTTTCATGTAACTGCTTGGTGATTCGCACAGTAACAGGTTTGGACCCTTATAATGACGTAGCCAATTTCCCCATGAGCTTGAGCACACGAATATGAAAATTAGGTTGTCGGATTTAATAACTTGATAGCGCAGAACATGCGTGGCACGACTTTAAAACATCCAGCTACAGCATAATTATAAAGTCATTCACGAAATACAATATTGTCCAACAAGACTGGTTCATATTTTAAGAACAAGAACGATTACGGATAAGTTTAGTCTTGCAAAAGAACATTTTGATAAAACTCTTCTCTAGTGAACATAATGCTGTGTCTTTGAGGCTTCCGTATTTTAACTGGTTTGCTGCAGCCCTCCACGACTCCCTGTCCTGAACTAATCGTTCAATCTCTTAGGCTATATAAAACCAAGTTTCCTGACTGACTGACTGACTGACTGACTGACTGACTGACTCATCATCGCCCAGCCAAAACTATTAAAGTTAGAAACATGAAATTTTGGGGATATGTTCGTTGTAAGCCGAAAACGCCCACTAAGGAAGGATTTTTGGTTATCCAGGTTCTAAAGGGGTGTTAAGAGGGTACACCTGCATTTCATTGAATTACAATATCTCCGGATTGGTTTCATTGAGGGATGTGATACTCGGCATATAAACTCATCATTAAAAATAGGAAGATACGTGTCTGAGGGTTTTTCGATGTCTTGTATATTATGAGGTGAAAGGGGTGAAAAGTGGGGGTTGAAGGATTCCTAACGGAGCGTGTATCTCTTAAACGACATAGGCGAGGAGTTTGAAACTCAGCGGAAAAAAATCAGCTTAAAAATAAGTAAATACGTGTTCGACCGTTTGTTCATACATCCAATTCAAGGGGCCCATAGGGAGGGGTGAAATTCTGGAAAAAAACAAAACCGGAACGAAAGTGTCCTAACTGATTGACTCACTCACTCATCAAAAATCAGGGGAAAAACTGCTTACAAATAAGTAAATAGGTGTTCGTCAGTTTTTTAAGGGGTTCATGGGGATGGGGTGAAATTATGAAGAAAAACAATTGAAAGAAAATGTCCTGACTCACTCACTCACTCACTCACTCACTCACTCATCATCGCCCAGCCAAAATTATTGAAGTTAGAAACATGACATTTTGGAGATATGTTCGTTGTGTGTGAAACCCGTACACTAAGGGAGGATTTTCGGATATTCAGGTTCTAAAGGGGTCTTAAGGGGGTTAAACCTGCATTTCATTGAATAACAATATCTCACGAGTGGTTTCATTTGTGGATGTGATACTCTGGATATAAACTAATCATTAACAAGTAGTTCCGTGAAGAACTATACAGCCTATTTTCATATATCCTACTTATGTTAACTGCCACAATCAACATACAAAATTTCAGTTTAATTGCTGTAACAGATTCGTAGATATTGAGAACCGTCTAAATATTTCAGATGGTCGCCAGGTTGGATTTTTATTTTTGTACTATTACATTAAGATTATTGTGTACGTGTGGTATTCAAACTTCAATCGCATGATTAGACAACAAGAAGTAAAAACGAGATTTTAAAATTACGCACAGCAGCCATCTTGTGATTATGCAAACAATTGAAATAAATTAGATGCCAGTGGATCAACATTTGTGTAAGCATTTAACTTGCAACGTTTCACGGCACTCGGATAGTTAATTCGCGAGAAACGTCCATTTAAATATTTATACTTCGCGTCGCCGCCATGTTGGATTTGTGCTCACCAGGTTCCTGAAAGTCCTATAGGTGAACATATGTTCATAGTCTCTATGAACATTTAAAAAAATCAGTTTGGTTGCTGTAAAAGATTCATAGATATTGAGAACCGTCTAAATATTTCGGGAGCTCACCATTTAGGAGTGTTATGTGTATAGGCCATAGAGTTATGTACCATTCAAGGACAATTATTGCCTAGGTTCATTAATCAAACTTTCACTTCGATCGCATGATTACGACACAAGAAATTAAAACTTAATTTTAAAATTTCGCACAGCCGCCATCTTGAGGTTATGTAAGCAATTGAATTAAATTAGATGGCAGTGCATTACAATCTGCAAAATCAATTACTGTACCACATTTCACTGCGCTCAGAGAGTTAAATCACGAGAAAAGTCTATTAAAATATTTTAAATTCGCTTGGTCGCCATGTTCGTTTCGTACTTTACAGGTTTACGAAATATACATAGGTATACCTGTATCAGTACCCTTTATCACCGTACAAAATTGCAGGGTGATATCTGTAATAGTTTCGGAGATATAGAATGTCAGTGAAATATTTCGCACAGCCGCCATTTTGAGGTTATGTAAACAATTGAACTAAATTAGACTCCAGTGCATTACAATGTGTATAAACATTTGCTGTACCAAGTTTCATTACATTTAGATAGTTAAATCGCGAGAAAAGTCTATTTAAATGTCTCAACTTCGCTTGGCCGCCATGTTGGTTTTGTAGTCACCAGGTTTTTGAAAGTCTCATAGGTGAACTTCTAGTAGTGCCCTTTATGACCGTACACAATTTCAGGGCGATATCGGTAATAGTTTCGGAGATATTGAATGCTAGTGAAATATTTCGCACAGCCGCCATGTTGGATTGGAGAGACGTAACAAAATTTGAAGGGCACGGTCGAGGTCGCCGGGAATAGTGCTATGAACTTCCCGAGTTTCATTGAAATCGCTCCAGCCGTTTCGATTTTATTAGGGGGGAACACACACACGAATCACACACACACACACACGGACAAAAGGTGATCTCATAAGCCTATTTTTTTCAAAATTGAAAATAGGCTAAAAATGAGCAGACATATGTCTAAGAGTTTATCGATGTGGTGTATATTATGAGGTGAAAGGGGAGAAAATTGGGGGTTGAAGGATTCTTAACGGAGCGTGTATCTCTTAAACGACATAGGCGAGAAGTTTGAAATTCAGCGGAAAAAAATCTGCTTAAAATATAAGAAAATAGGTGTTCGACCGTTTTTTCATAAATCCAATTTAAGGTGTTCATTAGAGGGGTAAAATTCTGAAAAATAAATGAAATAAAATGCCCAGCCAAAATTATTGAAGTTAGAAACATGAAATTATGGGGTTATGTTCATTGTATGTCGAAAACGTCCACTAAGGAAGGATTTTTTGATATTCAGGTTCTAAAGGGGTTGTAAGGGGGTAGCCCTGCATTTAATTGAATAACAATCTCCCGATTGGTTTCCTTGGGGGATGTGATACTCGGCATATAAGCTCATCATTGAGAATAAGAAGACACATGTCTGAGGGTTTTTCGATCTGGTGTATATTATGAGGTGTATGCGTGAAACGTGGGGGTTGAAGGATTCCTAACGGAGAAGTATCTCTTAAAAGACAGAGGCAAAAAGTATGAAACTCAGGGGGGAAAATCAGCTTGAAAAATAAGTAAATAGGTATTCGACAGTTTTCTTCATGAATCCAATTTAAGGGGCCCATGGGGAGGGGTGAAATTCTGGGAAAAGTAGTCCACTAAAGAAGGATTTTTGGATATTCACTCATCATCCCCCAGTCAAACTTATTGTAGTTATAAACTTGAAATTTTGGGGACATGTTCGTTGTATGTCGAAAACGTCCACTAAGGATGGATTTTTGGATATTCATGTTCTGAAGGGGTGTTAAGGGGGTTAAACTTGCATTTCATTGAATAACAATATCTCACGAGTTCATTCATTTGGGGATGTAATATTCGCCATATAAACTAATCATTAAAAATAAGCAGACATATGTCTAAGGGTTTATCGATATAGTGTATATTCTGAGGTGAAAGGGGTGAAAATTGGGGGTTCAAGGGTTCATAACGGAGCGTGTATCTCTTAAAAGACATAGGCAAGAAGTTTGAAATTCAGTGTGAAAAAAACAGCTTAAAAATAAGAAAATAGGTGTTCAACCGTTTTTTTTTATAAATCCAATTTAAGGGGTTCCAGGGGGGGGGGGAGAAATTCTCAAAAATAAATGAAAGAAAATGTCCTGACTGACTCACTCACTCATCATCGCCCAGCCAAAATTATTGAAGTTAGAAACATGACATTTTGAGGACATGTTCGTTGTATGTCGAAAACGTCCACTAAGGAATGACTTTTGGATATTCATGTTCTAAAGGGGTGTTAAGGAGGTAAACGTGCATTTCATTGAATAACAATATCTCAGGAGTGGTTTCATTTGGGGATGTGATACTTGGCATATAAACTAATCATTAAAAATAAGCTGACACATGTCTAATGGTTTTTCGATGTGGTGTATATTATGAGGTGAAAGGGATGAAAAGTGGAGGTTGAAAGATTCCTAACGGAGCGTGTATCTCTTAAACGACATAGGCGAGAAGTTTGAAACTCAGAGGAAAACAAACAGCTTAAAAATAAATAAATAAATAAATAAATAAATAAATAAATAAATAAATAATTAAATAAATAGGTGTTCGGCCGTTTTCTTTCTTCATAAATCCAATATAAGGAGCTCATGGGGAGGGGTGAAATTCTGGAAGAAAGACGTCCACTAAGAAAGGATTTTTGGATATTCACTCTCATCGACCAACCAAAACTATTAAAATTAGAAGAATGATATTTTGGGGATATGTTTGTTGTGTGTCGAAAACGTCTACTAAGGAGGGATTCTTGGATATTCAGGTTCTAAGGGGGTGTTAACGGGGTTAAACCTGCATTTCATTGAATATCAATGACACGACTATGACGCGAGCGACGCCGCGGGTACCTGCTAGTATCTACATATCTACCACACATGACATCCAAGACAGTTTAATATATTCTAACCTTGGTCTACACCTAGAGTTCTTGTCTCGATCCTTCCTTCATTCCTGGGTGGCTTACAAGGGAAGGTCACGATATGTTTATATTCAATTTATATTCATTCATAGCGCACTTAATAGAGCAAGTAAATTCACATAAACCATTCATATTTTACCTGCTATGGACTATTAGAACAGGAGATATCAGGCGTCAAAGTTACGATGAGAATACTGTACATATGAATGATTTATTAAACAAATGGATTATTTGAGGCAAATAGTCAATGATATGACATGAAACACTCTGTAACAGAGTTTACGTACGTATTGGAGGCAAAAAGAAATATGCAAGTCAGCAATAACAGCAGACAGTCCTCACAGTGTGCATATTTGATGAAAGCAGGTTGGTCACAGTGCTCATGGACACACTATTTCGTTAATCCTTCTTCGAGGATGTTAACAACTGGTTAACTACAAAACGAACATGGCGACCAAGCGAAGTTGAACATTTTAAATAGAACTTTCTCGCGATTTAATGATCCAAACTTGGTAGAGGAAATGTTTATACTGGTATCTAATTTAGTTCAAATGTTTACATAACCTCAAGATGGCGTATGTGCAAATTTTAAAATTAAGTTTTTATTTCTTGTATGGTAATCATGCGATCGAAGTGAAACTTTGAATAAGGAACCTACGCAATATTTTTTTCTTTAATGGTACATGACTATGGCCTATACATATAACAATCCAACATGGCGCCCATCCGAAACATTTAAATGGATCTCAATATCTACGAATGTATTACAGCGATCAAACTGAAAAATGTGTATGTTGATAGAGGCAATTAACATAAGTAGGATATATGAAAATAGGCTGTATAGTTCTTCACGGAACTACTTCTTTGTTGTTGTTGTTTAACAAGGGATTGCGACATCAAGGGCATTAGCTCCATGTACATGGGTGTGAGTACATTTTGCCTGCTAGCCTGAGTTATTAAGCCGTGTGTAGTAATTACTGCATTGGTAATTGAGGGTAGATGATATACTAATTGAGTTGCTACGCTGCTTAGGTGATGAAGATCTGATGAGGTTACTACACTTGGTGTGTAGGATTTTTGATTTCAAGAAGAATGTTATCATCCCTATACCGAAGAAAACAGGAACTGATAGATGTGAAGATTACCGTACATTCTGCTTGAACACTCATGCTTCAAAGACCTGACTAAAATAATTTACAAGAGGATGGAAAGACAGACAGAAACAGAGTTGGATCAAGACCAGTTTGGCTTCAGGAGAAACGCAGGAACAAGGGAAGCTGTAATAAGTTTTAGGCTGATTTTGTAAGCTAGTATAATGAAGGATAAGAGAACGTTCATGGCATTTGTAGACTTAGAAAAGGCCTTTGGTAACGTTGATTGGAGTAAGTTGTTTGGCAGTTTGAAAACGATTGTATTAAAGTACAGGGATAGGAGGATGATATACAATCTATACAAAACCCAGACAGTAGTCATTCGAGCCGAAGGTCATGAGAGAGAAGCTGGTATTCAGAAAAGTGTAGAGCAAAGCTGCGAATTATCACCAATACTTTTCAATCTATACATTGAACAAGCAATGAAAGAAATTGGAGAAAAATTCAAAGTAGGAGTAAACATTCAAGGAGGAATAATTTCAACTCTAAAATTTGCTGATAACATCGTCATCTTAGCCGACACACCAGAGGATTTGAATGAGTTTTTATATGGTATTGATTCGGTCTTGAGGAAAGAATACATGATGAAAATTAATAAATGTAAAACAAAAATATTGGAATGCAGCCGAAATAAATCAGAACCCCCTACGGACGTCGAATATGCAGGCCTAGGCGCTTCATGGGCAGTAGTGCCACGGGGAACAGGGTGTTTCTTCATATTATTATTATTATTCTTTATTCAGTGTCCACCTCGTTGCACAGTGCCTAGCATTCTTGGCTGTCACCCCGCAGGCCCAGAAATTTAATTCTGGTTTAAGGGCTGAAACGGGGCACACTCAGCCTCGTGAGATAAAACTGAGCATAGGCGGGTTTGATCCCTTCCTCAGCCATATTGGAAGTGGTTTTCCACTTCTACTTTACACAAATGCCGGGATGGTACCTAACTTAAGGCCACGGCCGCTTTCTAGCCAAATCCTTCATACATTACAAGTGCACACACTAGTACAGACATTACAGTGATGCAGGTTTAAAACAACTTCTACACACACCCAAGTACATGGGGCTACATGATTATCATACCGCAAAAGCCCCTAAGGAATCAATAACTTAATTCAGTACCGTATTATAGCCTACTTAAAATCCCAAACATTTTGCTGGCTCCAATGTCCTCATGGTCCAAAACCAAGAAATGAAAAGGAATGTCGACTTCCCATAGAACCCGAATGGAAAAGATTCAATGGGACAATACACAGGTCTCAAACGCTCATTGACTCGTATCGAACAATAATAATTACTTCCGCCCTAGTTGGCATAGTTCTACTTGGCGAAATATCAACTTGGAATGACCTAGAAGATGCTCAAGGGAAGAATGGCGAATACCTCAACATTGTAAGATATTGTCTGCATTTCAATGGTCTTCCTATTCCTTTGTTCCTTTCATTCACGGTCCATTCTCAAGTCGGTGTCTACTTTTAGAATTATTCAATTCTTGTTGGATGTACGTATGAGGAGATAATATTAGAATAATGTGTTATATTCGTTATTCAATACAAAAATTATTTCTGGGGTAGTCTGGTGATGATTCATAGTCAGACCAGTAAGTTATATCTTAAAGTAAAGGCTTTCCTTGATTTGTTTGATATCTAGCGTATAGTAAGTACATTAACCCAACTAACGTTTCAAATAATAAAAACAATAAAATTAGGACATCCAAGGAAGGAAGGACGGAAGAAAGAAAAAAGGAAAGAATGAATGAAAGAAAGAAAGAAAGAAAGAAAGAAGTGAGGAAGGAAGGATTGAAGGAAGGGAGTAAGTAAGTGAAGATGCAAGGAATGGAGCAAGTAGGTTAGTAAGTAAGTAAGTAAGTAAGTGAGGAAGTAAGGAAGCAGGGAAGGGAGCAAGTAAGGAAATAAGTAAGTGGGGAAGGAAGGAAGGAAGGAAGGAAGGAAGGAAGGAAGGAAGGAAGGAAGGAAGCTTGTAGTTTCACGTGACCGTTAATCTCGCGATCATGCGCCACGGGACCTCCATTGTTACGTGGAGTCCGAAACTCAGTACGTGATATTCCATTCCGAAAGCCACATAATCAGTAACAACTATTGATGACTAGTTTTTATTGCCCGTAGTTGACGGGTTCATACTGTAGGATACCTTGAATAAAACAAGTAGTTCCGTGAAGAACTATACAACCTATTTTCATATATCCTACTCATGTTAATTGCCACTATCAACATACAAAATTTCAGTTTGAAGGTTGTGATAGATTCGTAGATATTTAGAACCGTCTAAATATTTCAGATGGTTGCCAGGTTGGATTTTTATTTTTGTACTATTACATTAAGATTATTGTGTACGTGTGGTATTCAAACTTCAATCGCATGATTAGAACACAAGAAGTAAAAACGAGATTTTAAAATTTTGCAAAGCTGCCATCTTGTGATTATGCAAACAATTGAAATAAATTAGATGCAGTGGATTAACATTTCTATAAGCATTTAACGTGCAACGTTCACTGCACTCGGATAGTTAATTCGCGAGAAACGTCCATTTATATATTTATACTTCGCGTCGCCGTCATGTTGGATTTGTGCTCACCAGGTTACTGAAAGTCCTATAGGTGAACATATGTTCATAGCCTCTATGAACATAAAAAAATTCAGTTTGAATGCTGTAAAGATTCATAGATATTGAGAACCGTCTAAATATTTCGGATGCTCGCCATTTTGGATTGTTATAAGTTATGTATAGGCCACAGAGTTATGTACCATTCAAGGACAATTATTGCCTAGGTTCATTAATCAAACAATCACTTCGATCGCATCATTACGACACAAGAAATAAAGACTTAATTTTAAAATTTCGCACAGCTGCCATTTTGAGGTTATGTAAACAATTTAACTAAATTAGATGCCAGTGCATTACAATATGTAAAATCATTTACTGTACCACATTTCACTGCGCTCAGAGAGTTAAATCACGAGAAAAGTCTATTAAAATGTTTCAACTTCGCTTGGCCGCCATGTTCGTTATGTACTTTACAGGTTTATGTAAGATACATAGATAAACTTGTATCAGTATCCTTTATCAGCGTACAAAATTTCAGGGTGATATCTGTAATAGTTTCGGAGATATAGAATGTCAGTGAAATATTTCGCACAGCTGCCATTTTGAGGTTATGTAAACAATTGAACTAAATTAGACTCCAGTGCATTACAATGTGTATAAATATTTGCTGTACCTAGTTTCATTACGTTTGGATAGTTAAATCGCGAGAAAAGTCAATTTAAATGTCACAACTTCGCTTGGCCGCCATGTTGGTTTTGTAGTCACCAGGTTTTTGAAAGTTGCATAGGTGAACTTCTATTAGTGCCCTTTATCACCGTACACAATTTCAGGGCGATATCGGCAATAGTTTCGGAGATACTGAATGCTGGTGAAATATTTCGCACAGCCGGCATGTTGGATTGGTGAGACACAATAAAATTTGAAGGGCACGGTCGGGGTCGGCCAGAATAGTGCTATGATCTTACCGAGTTTCATTGTAATCGCTCCTGCCGTTTAGAAGTTATTAGGGGACACACACACACACACACGCACGGGCAAAAGGTGATCTCATAAGCCTATTTGTTCATAAAAAGAAAATAGGCTAAGAAAGGGTTTACTCGTTTGAGCTGCTGTACCCAAGGTTCCAAGTTCGAATCCTGGCGCAGTCAGTGCCAAAATGTAAGGGAGCCGAGTCTGTAAATTTACTGGCACGTCAAGTATCCCCTTCGGAGCAAAATACAGGCACCCTGGCGTCTCTAAAATCCTCAGTAGTTAAAGGTGACGTTAAACCAATTACATTATTACATACTCCTTAGTTGCTACAATACATCTTGTTTTATGGGGGAAAATGGTGCTTGGTTAAAAGTATTTCGAGTTCGGTGAGAGCCTGGAGCCATGGCTTTACACTATAGCTGGTAATAAGTGATGTTCGGCGAATGGATCAAAAATCGATTAATATAATAATTTGAAATTAATCGAAATCAATTAATCGATTATTTGACTGACCAATCGATTCATCGGCTAACCGATAAATAGACTGATAAGTAGAAACGAGATTTAATAAAAGAAGTTTACATGGGAGGTCATCGCAGTTTAGTTACGGTTATTTTGGGAACGATGTATAGAAATCTGTAAAAGTTACTTTTTGCCTAAATATACAACGTGTCCATCGTTAACAATAATCAAATAAGAGTCAGTGACAGTGGAAGGACAAATATCAATTAAATTGCGGAAGGGTTTTGAAAAAAGAAAAAGAAGAGTTTTCAGTCAACATTTTGAAATCGTGTTCAATGTTTACAATTAAGGACAGGAACATTTTAGTTTTACTTTGTTTTAGCCTAGTCTTCACAAAAAGGTAAACTATTTAAAAACAAGATGTTCAGTAAAGAACATATAGCCTACTTTCTCCTAAATGCATGGGTATTGTCATAACTCTTTGTCCTTTTCAAGGAGTATAATTGAAAGTTGGTTGTAGTAGCTTGTTGAAATACAACGTGCTATAGGGATATTAAACATGAATATGAGGTGCCCTTTGCTAGTGCTACCTCTGTAAAAAAAATCATTCAATTCGGTTTCACCGTGTTTGAATTGATCTGGGGAATGGCTTTGCACACATACATGGCCGCTATTTGCAAACTATTGGGCTGATGACCTTGTAGTCAGTCATAAGATGCTTTCCACAAAAAGGCATGTTGTTGCAAAACCGGTAGAGATCAAATTATTAGGATGGTCAAAATTTGATTTAAGCTTTTAACATTTGGGTGGCCGTCATTCCATTTCCGTCAAGATGGCGGCGATATAAAACATGTCACTGAGGTGCCTTTTGCTAGTGCTACCTCTGTACCAAATTTCGTTCAATTCGGTTTCACCGTGTTTGAATTGATAGGGGGAATCGATTTGCACACATACTTGGCTACCATCTGCAAACTATTGGGCTGATGATCTAGCAGTTTGGTCAGAATATGCTTCCCACATAAAGATTTGTTGTTGCAAAATTTGGTAGAGACTAGATTATTAGGTTGGTCGTAATTACATTTTAGCCTTTAACATTTGGGTGGCCGCGATTACGTTTCCGTCAAGATGGCGGTGATATAAAACATGACACTGAGGTGGCCTTTTCTAGTGCTACCTCTGTACCAAATTTCGTTCCATTCGGTTTCACCGTGTTCGAATTAATAGGGGGAATCCATTTTCACACAAAGATGGCCACCATACGCAAAATATTAGGCTAATGACCTATTAGTTTGGTCAAAGGATGCTCCCTCCATAATGGTATGTTGATGCAAAATTTGGTAGAGATCGGATGATTAGGTTAATCGTAATTTGATTTAAGCTTTGAATTTTTGTGTGGCCGCCATTACATTTCCGTCAAGATGGCGGCGATATAAAACATGACACTGAGGTGCCCTTTGCTAGTGCTACCTCTGTACCAAATTTCATTCCATTCGGTTTCACCGTGTTCGAATTAATAGGGGTAATCGATTTTGACACAAAGATGGCCGCCATCCGCAAACTATTAGGCTAATGACCTATTAGATTTGTCAAAAGATGCTCCCTCTATAAAGGTATGTTGTTGCAAAATTTGGTAGAGATCGGATGATTAGGTTAGTCGTAATTTGATTTAAGCTTTGAACATTTGTGTGGCCGCCATTACGTTTCCGTCAAGATGGCGGCGATATAAAACATGACACTGGGGTGCCCTTTGCTAGTACTACCTCTGTACCAAATTTCGTTCCATTCGGTTTCACCGTGTTCGAATTAATAGGGGCAATCGATTTTCACACAAAGATGGCCGCCATCCGCAAACTATTAGGCTGATGACCTATTACGTTGGTCAAAGGATGCTGCCCCCATGAAGGTATGTTGTTGCAAAATTTGGTAGTGATCGGATGATTAGGTTAGTCGTAATTTGATTTAAGCTTTGAACATTTGTGTGGCCGCCATTACGTTTTCGTCAAGATGGCGGCGATATAAAACATGACACTGAGGTGTCCTTTGCTAGTACTACCTTTGTACCAAATTTCATTCCATTCGGTTTCACCGTGTTCGAATTGATAGGGGGGGACATACATTCAGAGTACCACACACTCACAGACACACACACACACACACACAGACTCACACACATACACACACACAGACAGACATACTTTTTTTCGCCCTGTAGTGATCTCATAAGTCTACTTTCATTTTTTGCAAAAATCGAAAGTAGGCTAATAAGATGCAATTTATTTTATGTTCGACCTAACTATTATATGTCAGAAAACTGTACTATTATGAGGTTCATTATAACACTATTTTTAGCCTATTTTCAATTTTGAAAAAGTAGGCTTATGAGATCACCTTTTGTCCGTGTGTGTGTGCGTGTGTGTGTGTGTGTGCGTGTGTGATTCGTGTGTGTGTCCCCCCCTAATAAAATCTAAACGGCAGGAGCGATTTCAATGAAACTCGGAAAGTTCATAGCACTATTGCCGGTGACCTCGACCGTGCCCTTCAAATTTTGTTACGACTCACCAATCCAACATGGCGGCTGTGCGAAATATTTCACCAGCATTCAATATCTCCGAAACTATTACCGATATTATCCTGACATTTTCTATGGTGATAGAGGGAACTACTATAAGTTCACTTATGTGACGTTTGAAAACCTGGTAACTACAAAACCAACATGGAGGCCAAGCGAATTTGCGTATTTTAAATAGACGTTTCTCGTGATTTGACCAAGCAAACGCAATGAAACTTGGTACAGTATATGTTTATATACATTGTAATGCACCGACATCTAACTTCGTTCAATTGTTTACATAATCACAAGATGGCGGATGTGCGAAATATTTCACCGGCATTCTATATCTCTGAAACTATTAGCGGTATCTCCCTAAAATTTTGTACGGAGATAAAGGGCACTACTGGAAGTCCATCTATAAGACTTTCAAAAACCGGTTAACTACAAAACGAACATGGCGGCCAAGCGAATTTGAAAATTTTAAATAGACCTTTCTCGCGATTTAATGTTCCAATCGCACTGAAACCTGGTACAGGAAATATTTATACACATTGTAATCCACTGGTATCTAATTTAGTTCAATTGTTTACATAACCTCAAGATGGCGGCTGTGCAAATTTTAAAATTAAGTTTTTATTTCTTGTGTCGTAATCATGCGATCGAAGTGAAAGTTTGAATAATGAACCTACGCAATAATTTTCCTTTAATGGTACATGACTCTATGGCCTATACATTTAACAATCCAACATGGCGACCATCCGAAATATTTAGACGATACTGAATATCTACGAATCTATTTCAGCAATCAAACTGCATTTTTTAATGTTCATAGGGGCTATGAACTTAAGTTCACCTATAGGACTTTAAATAACCTGGTGATCACAAATCCAACATGGCGGTGACGCGAATTATAAATATTCACATGGACGTTTCTCGCAATTTAACCATCCGAGTGCAGTGAAACTTGGTACAGTAAATCCTTAAACGAATGTTAATCCACTGGCATCTAATTTATTTCAATTGTTTCAATAACCTCAAGATGGCAGCTATGAAAAATTTTAAAATCTCCTTGTTCTTTCTTGTGTCCTAATTAAGCGATTGAAGTTTGAATACTACACGTTCACAATAATCTGCATGTAACAGTACATAACTCTAGGACCTACATATATAAAATCCATCATGGCGACCATCCGAAATATTTAGTCGGTTCTTAATATCTACGAATCTATTACAGCAATCAAACAGAAATTGTGTATGTTGATAGTGGCAATTAACATAAGTAGGATATATGAAAATAGGCTGTATAGTTCTTCACGGAACTTCTTGTTCATTATGAAACAGTTTCTCCCACCAATCAGAGCTCAAGAAACAGTTGTTTGACCAATTAAATAATTAGATGGGCTGAGTTGCACGGCCTTCTAATTTAAATTTCACTGCCTGGCCGAGTGTCATAGTAGAGTAATCGAGGAGGCCATGGTCAAATACAAGGCATTCCCTGCGTCCCATGCGCTCTGTTCAGTACATAAAACTGGCAAAATCTCGACAGATATTTATGAATATTTATGTTCGAACATAAAATAGTTAAAATAATTATCGTCGAACATAAACAGTCGTATGCAACTCGCCTATAATGGTAATTAAGACACTCGTATGGAAATATAAAACTCGCTTACGCTCGTTTTATAAAAATACCCGTGTCTTAATTATTGCCATTATAGGCTCGTTGCATAATGTACTATTAATTAATTAATTAATTAATTGTCTGTTTTTGCTGCTGTAGACGCGTATTGAAAGAAGCGCAGTACATTTTTTTTAAGCGTAGGCCTATGGCTTTTTTTAGTGCCGGGAGTGTCCGAGGACATGTTGGGCTCGCCAGTTTTGTAGCTGCTTCGAGACGGACACCCAATAGGAGTGCTACAAGTACCGTTGGGGAGGAAACTTGGGATGTAAGAACGAGGAGTTGGAAGGTAGGGGCTGTGGCCTATAAGTGGGGACCAACCCCGGCATTTGCCTGGAAGGAAGATGGTAAACCACAGAAGACCATTTTCAAGGTTGCCGGCGGGGGGATTCGAACCTCCTCGCCTCCCGGATGTGAGCGACTGCCAGCAGTCACGCCGTAATGACCACGGCTAACTCACCCGGTAGTACATCGATTAATCGACAAAACAATTAACCAATTATTCGATCAACCGATTAATCGAGTAAACGACCAAACGCTCAATAGATTGATCGTATTGTAGCAATTAATCGATTATACACACATCAAAAAAAGTTTTGCATCACCTCGGTTCCAAGAGTTCCGGAACCTTTAAATACAAAGGGAATAGAGATCAACACAAACAACATTTCAGCTCGTTTTATTGCTCATGAGACCCACACATTGCATGTTGTACCATCATACAGCTAGACTTTCAGCATTTGTGGTCCAGATTGCAGTACACACCACTACCTCTAATACCCAGTAGCACGTCCTCTTGCATTGATGCATGCCTGTATTCGTCGTGGCATACTATCCACAAGTTCATCAAGACACTGTTGGTCCAAATTGTCCCACTCCTCAACGACAATTCGGCGTAAATCTCTCAGAGTGGTTGGTGGGTCAAGACGTCCATAAACAGCCCTTTTCAACATATCCCAGGCATGTTCGATAGGGTTCATGTCTGGCGAACATGCTGGCCACTGTAGTCGAGCGATGTCGTTATCTTGAAGGAACGCATTCACAAGATGTGTACGGTGAGGTCGAGAATTGTCGTCCATGAAGACAAATGCCTCTCCAATATTCTGCCGATATGGTTGCACTATGGGTCGGAGGATGTCATTCAGGTATCGTAAAGCCGTTTCGGAGCCTTCCATGACCACCAGTGGCGTACGTCGGCCCCACATAATGCCACCCCAAAACATCAGGGAACCACCACCTTGCTGCACTCGCTGGACAGTGTGTCTAAGACGTTCAGCCTGACCAGGGTGCCTACAAACACGTCTCCGACGATTGTCTGGTTGAAGGCATATGCGACACTCATCGGTGAAGAGAACGTGATGCCAATTCCGTGGGGTCCATTCAGCATGTTGTTGGGCCCATCTGTACCGCGCTGCATGGTGTCGGGGTTGCAAAGCTGGACCTCGCCATGGACGTCGGGAGTGAAGTTGCGCATCATGCAGCCTATTGCGCACAGTTTGAGTTGAAACACGACGTCCTGTGGCTGAACGAAACGCATTATTCAACATGGTGGCATTGCTGTCAGGGTTCCTCCGAGCGGCAATCCGTAAGTAGCGGTCATCCACTACAGTAGTAGCCCTTGGGCGGCCTGAGCGAGGCCTGTCATCGACAGTTCCTGTATCTCTGTACCTCCTCCATGTCCGAACAACATCGCTTTGGTTCACTCTGAGACGCCTGGAAACTTCCCTTGTTGAGAGCCCTTCTTGACACAAAGTAACAATGCGGACGCGATCGAACTGCGGTATTGACCTTCTAGGCATGGTAGAACTACAGACAACATGAGCAGCGTACCTTCGTCCTGGTGGAATGACTGGAACTGATCGGCTGTCGTACCCCCTCCGTCTAATAGGCCCTGCTCATGCATGGTTGTTTACATCTTTGAGCAGTTTTAGTGACATCTATGAACAGTCAAAGGGACTGTATCTTGGATACAATATACACAGTCAACGTCTATATGCCGGAGATCTGGGAACCGAGGTGATGCAAAACTTTTTTTGATGTGTGTACATCTTCGATTATTCGATAACTGAAACAAATCGATTGTAAGTGCCAGCCCTATTTTACACATTGGTCGGCGTAGTAGCCCTGGCCGGTTCGAACTTTCTCCAGCGTATCCCAGTTATTTCGAACTAGATACCCGGCTTCGCACAGGAGCAGTTTACGGGATAAACTTATAGTCCAATGTGCCACGACCGATATTAACTGATGATGATGATGATGATAATGATAATTGTAGTTTTAAGGGGCCTAACATTTAGGTTATCAGCCTCGAATGATCTGGGTGATAGCGAAAATGACAATGATGGAAGCCATAACGAAAATTATGCTGGACTGAAAATACTTAAAAATTGAACTCAGATTGAAATGACCCACAACCTGTACAGTGGAAATACTTACAAAAGGTGCCCGTAGGCCTAATTTAGAAGAAAATTCTCACAAAAGGAATTTAGATTGAAAAATACGCACAAAATATAGTTTAGGTTCCATATACTCAACAAAATGCAATTAAATTGCAAAATACTTATACCATGCAGTTGAAATTGAAAATACGTACATAATTAAATTTACTGTAGGTTCAAAATACTTACAAAATGCGATTGAAATTGAAATTACACAATGCAAGGTAGACTGAAAAAGGTCGGTTCAGATTCAAAATACTACAAAGTGCAATTGAAATTCGTAATACTTACAAAATGCTATTGGCATTGAAAATGCTTACCAAACGTATGGTAGATTCAAAATACTGTACTTACAAAATGGAGTGTAGATCGAAAATACATACAAAATACATTGTAGGTTGAAAATGCTTACAAAATATGGTTGAGATTAAAAAAAAACTCACAAAATGTAATTTAGTGACACCGTGGGCTAATTCATAAGAACAGGGCGGGAATCTTAAAGAGAAAAGGAACTACAATGAAAAGAAAAAGAAGGCTGATCCCTAGAAGAATGAGAGATCAGGAAAGATGAGAGAAGGTCCAATTAAGGCGGGAAAGTAAGAGATTCCCTAGGTCTCTGATACCCTAATACGTTGGGGTCGGAAGAGAACAAGAGTTGACCAAGAGAGGTCGACAGGAATGAAGACAGAGAGGAGCGCGGCAGAAGTAAGTGGAAGCAATGACGGACTCAGCTGGGGTACCGTGGTCGCCAACCCACATCCCACTAGATGTGAGCACCTAGGGGGGATATTAATTGGCTTCCTTCTCGGCTACTTCTACTCCATGCGAATACCGGGAAGGTTCCTAAGTTAAGGTCACGACCACCTCCTTTCCAATTCTATCCCCAAATTTTCAAATACACACACTAGTACAGACAAACACAGGATATCACACAAATTCCACACATACCCAAATACACGGGGAAATATGACCACGATGTCGCAGACCCTGAAATAAGTAACAACAGTAAGAGGCGCGGTGGTCTCATTTCCAAGTCTTACTCAATACACTTTAAGGAGAGCTATTCCATAAAATATGTTTTGTAACATTAATAGAAATAATTACCTTTGCTAATTTTGCTTCAGGAACAAGAGACTTGAGTCGGAAAACAGGTGTTATCTCAGAAAATGAACAGTGCTCCTGCATTTCAAGCTTCTTCAATTGCAGTGTTTTTCCATATGACTAACCTGAAAGAAAAGAAAATATATTTTATTTCCTGTTCCTGAGTTCTCTAAAAAACGCAAACCATTTTAAATTAGCATATCTACAGGAAAAGGTATTAATTGTTACGTTCGATGCCAAAATTATTCCTATTCTGACTTACGGGATAGAGATTATTTGGGATAGGCTGACGACAACCGACACAAGGACACTGGATAAGGTTAAAGCGCGCATTTTAAAAACAGCTTTGGGAGTATCCAGATAGGCTACACGAGATCTACATTAGTTTACGAACTATCTAAAGAAACTATGCTATTAGAAGATCTACGCTTAAAACTGCTACTTGCGCCCACGTCGACCTTTTAAGTGGTAGTCAGAGAACACATAGCATAGAAGACAGATATTTGAATGGTAGTTTACACCACGGATGCCATGATAACGACGGACTGGAAAGAAGCAAATTATCAGCTCAGACATCTTGTTACCAGGTTTGCAGTGCACGGTTTCCATCACAAGTTTGTAGGACCATACGTTTTCAAGAGCCAAGCGCCGACTGTGTTTGTCGTATGTGTGAGAAACTCTGTGAGAGATATCACGTGATGGGTTGTTCAGACAGAATTTTATCATTGACTCAATTCTGTTGTGAATCAACTTGAATGTATATAACTGGCTATTTGGCTGAATTAATAAATTATTTCTATACTGTTACGTATTAGCCTTTCAAGATACGAATGTCGCTGAACTTGGCTGTGCCAGTGTTTGTTGATAATAGCAGCAGGTGTCTTGTCAGACGAGCAGGGTGACACACGATGACGGAGTGAAGTCCGCTCATAAGTCAAGCAGCATTGCGCGCTCTGTGTTAGAAGTTACAATGTGAATTGTAAACGGATAAAATTATAATTCATTTATTTAGCGTATGGCTTTTAGTGCCGGGAGTGTCCGAGGACACGTTCGGCTCACCAGAGGCAGTAGCTATTTCAAGCGGACACCCACGGGGTGAGCTACAAGTTCCGTTCAATTTCAAGTAGTTCCAACTTTCGCTACCAGATGTCACTGACATCTAGTGGTGAACGTTGCAACTTTGACAGAAAAAAGAAAGATTATAGTTTTCCGTTACCGTTAATCTCGAGATCATGAGCCACAGGCTCCTTTTTACGTGGAAACTGAACCACAGGACATGGCATTTCACTTTGAAAATCTCACATGCATTGACCGGGAATAGAAACCCGGTCCGCCGTGGTGAGAGGCCAACAGCTTGACCGCTGTACCACCACGCCCCCAGATTTTGACAGAGCGTTTCAACGAAATCTAACCTAGAAATTTAGCTTCACACAAGTTTAGTATGTGGAAGGATCTTTTACATGCCATAAATCTATGACATGGGACCGCCGGCTTTACTTCCCCTCCGAAGGAAGGCACTCTGAAGGATTTTAACGCTCTTAAAAAATCCGATGACTTCGGCCAGGTTTGAACCCGCGATCTTGGGCACAGCAGTTCAGCGTAGAATACAACAATAAGGGGCGAATTAAGAATAGTGCGTTTCGCAACAGCACAGCTAAGCGTAACAAGAATGTATGTCAACATGGGGAGTTAAACGATGACTGAGACTACTGGAAGTGAGTCATATCGTATTGCCCTTTCAAGATATGATTGTCGGTGGCCGAGGTGGAACTATATTTTGTTTACCTTTGTCATGCTGTCAGCTTGCTCAGTTGACAGGTACAGTCGCGCGGGTAGGATATTACTCACGTTTTACTCTCCGTGATGATATGAACTCCTATTAAGTTTAGCTGTGCTGTTGAAACACACCAATCGTAATTCGTCCATTATTATTAGTTATTCTGTTATTTTCTAGCAGAAATCAAGAAAAGAAGCTTTCCACGGTGGGTGAGTGGTTATCGTGTCGGACTACCAACCCGAAGCTTGCAGGTTCACTCCTGGCCGTGATAAGTGATTCTTGAAAGGCGACAAAAATCACGACATGCATGTCATACGTTGTTGGCATGTTAAAGAACCCATTTAAATTCAGTAGGCCGTGTTCAAAATGGCAAAATACATCTCCGGATTTTCCGCCAACACAAAGTTCCTCCATTCTCTACTAGAAAGCGCTATAGTGTTCAAGGAGCTTAGATATCTAACCTCCTTGACTTTCATAAAGGTACAAGGAACGACGAAATTCCACATGCAAGCTGCCCTCAGGGTGTCAAATAACAAAGCTTGCACCCGGCACCGGAGGCCATACGATATTATTATATATCAACAAAAGAATAGTGGCAGAAAACCAAGCCTTCCGAAATATAAGAAAAAACATATTGCTAAATAATCAAATCAGTTTCAGGACTAGAAAGTTTGTTTGGAGTGTCTTACAGTATGGACTCAAAACCTGAACATTAGGGAAACTGGAGGAAAAATACTTAGGCCTAAGGCTGCAGAAATGTGGTTTTGGAGAAGAATGCCAAGAACAAGTTGGATGGACAGGAAAACAAATGGTCTTGTCCTGCAGGACTTGAAGGAGGATCGATATTTATTAAAAACAATAAAGAAGAGCAAAACGAAGTTCCTTGGACATGTATTAAGACACGACTCTCTTCTCAAAACCATTATCGAGAGCGAAGTATTGGGAAAGAAACCTTGGGGACGTCCAAGGATGTCGTACATCAAGAACTCCATTGGATGATGATGATGATGATAATTGTTGTTTTAAGGGGCCTAACATCTAGGTTATCGGCCCCTAATGGTTGGGGTGATCGTGAAGATGATAATGAAATTTAAACTATTTTTAAAACTAACTACTAACTTATATACTAGAAGAAGAAATGGAAAACAAAAGGAGAATAAGGCAAATAATGGGCAGGAGGAAAAGAAATGCCCTCAACCCTTGAAGAATGCGGAATCAGGGACTTGGAAGGAAGGAGAGCCATAAAAGACAGATAGGAGAGTGAAAGAGGAGAGGGTCCGCCACACAGGTAATGGATAAAAGGGGGAAAACCGGAACCAGCTCAGGAATCCCTCGGGGTCACCAACTCCCGAACTCACTAGCCGTGAGCCCCTGAGGGTGTAGCAATATCAAGGGTGCACCAGAAGTTGCGGGGCTACATACACCCTTCCTCCTTAAGGGTCTTGAGCACAAGGCAGGAGGTAAAAGGAAAAGAAAAAGAAGGCTGACCCCTCGCAGAAGGAGGGTATCAGAAAAGATGAGACAAGGGCCAATTAAGGCGGGAAAGGAAGAGACTCCCTAGGCCTCAGATACCCCAATTCCGTCGGGGTCGGAAGAGAACAAGAGTTGACCAAGTGAGGTCGACAGGAAAGAAGACAGAGGAGCTATCACAAGTAAGTGGAAGCAATGCCGGACTCAGCTGGGGCCCCGTGGTCGCCAACCCACGTCCCACTAGATGTGAGCCCCTGGGGGAAACTCCATTGGAGAACTGGCATGTGGTTCTTATAGCAGCATTAAGAGACTAGTAGAAACCCGTCAAATGTGGCTTTGCCTTTAGTAAATGATGATCAGGGCCCGGATAATTATGTCCTTAACTTTTCAGAAATATGTATTTGTTTATGTGATCAAAAGTGGAAGATATGTGATTGAGTTTCCAAAATATATTCTTGAATTTGTATCATATAAATGTCCCCCAGTTACTCGAAATATAGTTGAAACGTCTAGCTGCTTGCATAATCCATAATCATGTCTACAGTTCAATTAATTTAATGTTCCCGCTTAACAGGCCGGGGCTTTCCTCATTTTCCGAATCCTACAATATTTACTGCAGATGCGGGATAAAAAATCATGTATGTGCTGTTTTCGAATTTCATTCTTAAGAGATGTAGAAAAGGTCACTTCAAAAACTTTCATAGCACTGCCAATACTCACAAGTTTCGCAGACCACTGTAATTTCAAGTTAAATTTCCTGGCAAGGTAAGGACTAGTGGAGGTATAATGAGACTGTTGACTCCAGCCCTCCTACTATACTTAATGACCGGGAAATTCCTGTCTCGAAATACTACTACAATACAGAGACAAGGGTGCATTCACGAAATAGGGAAGCAAATTACTGGAATTGCCAAGGGTCGAAGTCATCTACGGAGTACAACACAACACCAAACATAGGAAATATGTGCTTATGAATAAATACACCAGAATATGCATTTATTTATAAAAACGGCAAAAATATGTACATGTAAATAAATAGAAACTATTTAGTTAAAAAATATTAAAACACATAACTATCCTGGCCCTACTCATGATAATCCTTCAAGTTTCAGAGAAGCTTGGAGCGGTCGATCACAGTTCACAGTTCAGTTCGCACAAAAACCACGTATTATGATGGCTTGAAGCACTCGCTGTGTCGCGACACTTGACTGTTAAGTTCGTGCCAATACTCAAGCTACTGTACGTTGCGATAAAATAATATTTAGCAATGAACACTCAAACTATAATGATGCCATCGTTACTTCCGACTTGACGTTTTAGTGCTTCGCAAGAGCTATCTAGCGGTCAGAAGTGAAATCATTCCAACCAGCCAATCACAGGCAGTCATTCAATTGATATATCATGACAAATCGAGATTCGTTCGCCTGCTAAATAGCGACATAAAAAAGACAGCAGCAGCCATCAGAGCAATGCATGAAATTCCTAGAGCCTATAGTCTATTACAGAAATCTTTCGGAAGCAAACTTAAAACGACTAGAAAATATTTAGTTAAATATAAAATATTTTAACACATAACTATCCGGGCCGTAATAAGGATGATGATTCCGTTCACAATTCACAATATAACTTCTGTCTAACACAAGTAGCACGTGCAATGCTGCTTGACTTACTGTACGTGCAGACTGCACTCTATCATCACTGTGTGTCACTGCTCGTCGCACAATGTTCCAGGTGCTATTATCAACAAACGCTGGCGCAGCCAATTTCAGCGGCAGTCTTATCTTGATAGGTTAATACCCGCGCAACTGTACCTGTCAACCAAGCAGGGAGACAGATTGACACAAGTAAACAAAGAATAGTTCCCACCTCGGCCACCGGCACTCGTACCATGAAATACTAATATCAATATTAGTTCTCACAATCGGGATGTAAAAGATATGGTTTCCGTTTCTTTTTAAGTAGATATTTTAATAGGCACAGTGGATAATCTTATCATTAGGGCCATTACGTAAAATTAGAGAATTCATCCATGGATTGTTATTCTTGTGCTTGTATTCGCCGCCAGGGATGCATCCAGAGTTGAGGCTGATGGGACTTCAGGCTCACTCCCCCGAAATGCTCCCACAAACCTTTGGACAATGATACTTTATCAACAGAGGTACTTTCTGGCGTTATTTAATCATGATTTTGTGATTAAGAAATCTTGTTATGAGTATTAACGGAGAAGTCTCAAATTATAACATCCGCCTTGTCAAACACTAAGAAGTTTAATAAGTAAATTAAAACGTACATGTTTCGGTATACAATGATACCTTCATCAGCGTAGATTAAATAATAAAAAGAATCTTAAAAATTGTTAACAAATACGATAGAGAAGTTGAATATCCTTACAAAAAGATTAGAATTCAAATAAATGAAAGGTCACAAAATATGTTAAGAAAATACAAAAAAGAAACAAGATCCTAATATAAGGTGCGTTCAAAAAGTAACGAGCTGGAGGCATAATTAGAGAAACCAGTACATGTATCGGCTATTGTGAGTGTTTCTCCATCTTTTGAAATCCTTAACAAATATTTTACATAACATGTAGTTTTTTCAGGGTGTTTTTCTGCATTCCCCAATAATTGAGATTATTTTGTGTTGACCGACTGAAAAGTTGCAATATCAATCGCATAGAAGTGAATAAAATATAATGTATTGTGCAAAAAGGTGTTTATAAACATCTCAATGCAAATATTTAGCGCAGAAAATTGGAAAAATCACCCACTTTGCCATAAATAATTAACGTTTAACACTTCGTGAAAATAATTCAAGACAAATTTAATTTTGTAATAATTATCGCCAAATTAGAAACCGGCTTTAGTTTTGTCAACATTTTCTTCTTTATTTCGTGCGTCGTTATCATTCCCATCTCCCCTTGCTGCATTTTTAATAATTATCGCCAAATTAGAAACCGGCTTTAGTTTTGTCAACATTTTCTTCTTTATTTCGTGCGTCATTATCATTCCCATCTCCCCTTGCTGCATTTTTAATAATTAACGCCAAATTAGAAACCGGCTTTAGTTTTGTCAACATTTTCTTCTTTATTTCGTGCGTCGTTATCATTCCCATCTCCCCTTGCTGCATTTTTAATAATTATCGCCAAATTAGAAACCGGCTTTAGTTCTGTGAACATTTTCTTCTTTATTTCGTGCGTCATTATCATTCCCATCTCCCCTTGCTGCATTTTTAATAATTATCGCCAAATTAGAAACCGGCTTTAGTTTTGTCAACATTTTCTTCTTTATTTCGTGCGTCGTTATCATTCCCATCTCCCCTTGCTGCATTTTTAATAATTATCTCCAAATTAGAAACCGGCTTTAGTTTTGTCAACATTTTCTTCTTTATTTCGTGCGTCGTTATCATTCCCATCTCCCCTTGCTGCATTTTTAATAATTATCGCCAAATTAGAAACCGGCTTTAGTTTTGATAAAAAAAATCTTCATCTTGTGCGTCGTTGTCATTCCTATCTCTCCATGCTAATTTTTTAATAATTATCGCCAATTAAAAACCAGATTTAGTTTTGGCGACATTTTCTTCTTCATCGTGTGCTTCGTTGGCATTCCCATCTCTCCTTGCTACTCCTACTATGTCACGAAGCACGTCTTTTCCATTGTAAAGTCGTGATTATAAAATGTTTTGAAGTCGTCATTTACTTCCTCTTGTGTACGTCTTTGCCTCGGGTTGAAACCAAGAAGCTAACGAACCTTCTGTCTGCGCATCTCAAAGCTTGCCTCAGGGATTAGAACGATACCGTGGCTCATTGACACATTCCTACCTCGCGATAACAGAGGCGTCTGCATGATTCTCTTTAATATTAACGATACAAGCATCTTTCATCAAAAGAGTAAACGCATGTCTTAGATAACCATGACATCGTTACCAATTAGGCTATATATAACGTGCGCTCAATCAGTAACGAGCCGGAGGCATAATTACAGAAACCAGTACCTGTATGTTAGAAGTATTGGCCCTGGCTGTTGAGGCACTTGTCCCACTGTGACACGAGGCGGTGAATGGCTGTCTCATAAAATTCCCTGGGCTGCGATGTGAACCAGTTACGCACGTACAGCTGGCCGCCGGCGTCCGAGGTGAATCGTTGGCCCGGCATAGCCCTTATCAGGGGACCAAACATGGCGTAATCACAGGGAGAGAGGTCTGGACTGTATGGAGGGTGACCGAGAACCTCCCATTTGAATTTCTGCAGGAATGCCACAACTGTGTTGGCCGTATGAGGCCGTGCATTGTCGTGGAGCGACCACGGCGGCTATGGCGTTCACTGTCACTCGGCGGACCTGGGTAATGAGTCATCAACCAGCTGGAAATTGTCATCGGTAATGCAGGGGGGTGCCCCAGACCGGGCATCATCGGCTAATGACATCCGTCCTTCCCTGACGCGCTTGTGCCACGCCTTGACTCTTGCAAGGGACATGCAGTGATCGCCGTACACTTGTGACATTCGGCGATGAATGTCCGTTCCCCCTACTCCTTCCGCTGTCAGAAACCGAACAACACCTTTTTGCTCTTCTGTTGATGCCTCCAAATCACCGTTTGCAATGCGACTTGCAGCGTTGGACGATTGGTGCATGCTGCTGCTCGCTTTGTATCGTCACGTGACATGCACGCGTGGCCTCTAGCGATGGGCTGTGACCTACCACGCTCTGGTCGGAGCCACACCTCGTTACACACGCCAAGATTAGCCGATGTCGTCACCGATTTGTGCATTCCAGATTCCGGCTCGTTACTTTTTGAACGCACCTTATAGAATCATATCATTTCGGTACTTGGGAGATGTAGAGAGCTTTGAAGCCATTTCCAGTGTTGCCAATTAAACAAATAATTGATATCTTTCAGTTGGTCAACACGTATTTATGCAAATTTATAATACAGTACTTTGGAAATATAAGACTCTTAACTGAAAAATAAATGAAGGGTTCAATCCAAGAACCAGGCAAGTCAAAAAAAAAATATCGATTAGGAACTAGCAAAAAAGAATAACAGTATAGCTGAATGAAATAAAAACAAGAAGTTCCGTGACGAACTAAAGAGCCTACTTTTCTTAAAATTTAAGATCCATGCCAATGATTAATCGATATGGATCTATCTAGAATAATGACGAAATTAAGTTAGTAATATCGAAATTTCTAATTAGTTCGAAATACTGGATACCTGGCATAATGTAGCCTAATAGAGCACTACAGTTGGCAGCCCTGGTGACTGAATATATTCTTAGTTCCATCTCTTAAGGTACAGAATACAAAATTTGGTTGGAGTCCAACGAATAGCATGGACGTTAAATGCAGTTAAACATTGGATCTAACAGCGCGCGTAAAATCATGTTGGCAACAGTGTCATGCATGTATTGGTCAGAAATAATCTGAAATAATATGATCTATTGTTGTGCCAATTTTGAATGAAATCCATTAGTTAGTATAGAAGTTACATGCATTTGAAAATTGGACCTATCAGCAGGCTTAGAATCATGTTGGCAGCACTGACGTATATTAGTTACTCCAAAGTAATCTAGAATGCCAGGTACTATACGTGTGCAATGTTTAGAGCTATTGACTAGCATTCTTTCTGATATATTGATATTAGGGTAACAAAAATAGAGACAGCATTTATTAACAGTTGGCAGCCCTGGTTGCTCTTAAGAATACGCATAGTCATAGCTGTTATGGTACACATAGCACATACGAAATTTGGTTGAAATCCAAATGATAGTATGGAAGTTACATGTATTTAAAGTTGGACCTCTCAGCAGGCTTAGAATCATGTTGGTAGCACTGACGTATATAAGTTACTCCAAATTAATATAGAATGTCATGTACTATACGTGTGCATAGTTTAAAGCTGTCGGCTTGCATACTTTCTCATATATATTGGTATTTGGATAATAGAAATTAAGAGCATTTTTTAACAGTTAGCAGCACTGGTGGTTCATAAGAATACGTTCATTCATATCTGGTTATGTACACATTCAACATACGAAATTTGGTTGAATTTCAATTGATAGTGTAGAAGTTATATGCATTTAAATATTGGACCTATCAGTAGGCTTATAATCATTTTGGCAACACTGCCATGTATGGCCTTCTGGAAATTAAACTACAATATTAGTATCTATATGTGTGCCGATTTTGAAATAGCTCCCATTCATACCTTCCAAGATATCGAACACGGAGCTCAAATTTCAATTGCGATTTTTCAGCAGTTGGTAGCACTGACATTATTTTCAAATATGGCCGTGAGATATTCAGGTATAGATCTTTACTCGTACCAAATTTTATTTCGATTGGTCCAGCCGTTTAGGAGTTGATAGGGGGGACACACACACAGCCAGACAGACAGACAGACAGACAGAAGGACAGACAGACAGACAGACAGACAGACACACATTTTCCCGGATCGATCTCATAAGACTACTTTTTCCTCATTTTTGCAAAATGTGAAAAGTAGGCTAAAAATATTTAGACCTACTGTTGTCTCACGAACAGTTTTACATCGCACATAAAGGAAATATATATTTTAAGAGGATGGTTGATAAAACCTATAAAAACCTTTGGACTAGTCTGGTTTTTGAAAAAATTTTAGTTGAATAGAAAAATGAATAAAAATAGCTTACTCCTCGAATACGATTATTTATTAAGTAAATCCTAACAAAGTACAAATTATTATTGAATGCTAAACATTCCAGGTAATTACTAATCTTGGGAATGCATTGAACTTTTCCTATGTTTTTAGAATCCCCAATATTTCACCCTTGTATATAACCCGATCTGTCTGCTTTATGGAGACAGCAATAATATCTATACGTAGAGCTGGCCTTGAAGAGGAACAAGATGAATTTAGCTTAAAAAAAAACAATTTTAGGACTTGTGTGGTTGTTGTAATGAACCCTTCAAATGTGTTAATTGATTTGAGGGGCTTGGTAGTGTAGTTGGGTGTGTGTTGAATTTGTCTGATAACATTTATTACTGTGATGGCTGTAGTTTTATGTGTAACTGTATTGGGGACAGGGATGAACTAAGTGCCCCAGGACTTCAACTAAGGTGGCATTTGCCTGAAAGGAATGTGGAAACACTCGGGAAAAAGCCCCAAAGATAACCGCTTTCAGCGCCAGTGTTCTGCTGCAGCTGCCCTCGCGGTCGTGGTGCACAATTTGACGAGCATGGCAACGCTGCGGGAAAAGAGAAAAAAAAACTTCACCTGTAATTAATTATTATTTTCAATGATTACCTTGTAAATCCTCTCAGTTTTCTTTGTAATCTGTGTAAAACCAATCCCAAGGAAATTTTCTTATATTTTCTGCCTAATATACATACATCAAAGAAAGTTTTCCATATTGCTGGTCAAGAGTCGTAGTGGTCTCAAACCCATTAGTCGTTCTAGCGTGCGTGTACAGTTTGTTGGTTGGTTGTTTCCTTAGTTTAGGGGCTTTGACAACGCGGTCATATAGCCCCGTGTACTTTGGGTGTGTGTAGAATTTGTCTGATAACCGGTGTTAATTGTGATGGCTGTATTAGTGTGTGTTATCTGTGATTCAGGTAGAAGGATTGCACACGATTAATTTTTGAAAGTAGTTCCTACGTTTGCTACCAAATACTACCGTCCACAACACCTAGCTGTGGACGTGGCTACTAAATGTCATCACAGTCAGCACCTGGCGGCGAACGTTGGAACTAATGTAGAGTTATCAATCTAACCTACACATTTTAGCATTCACGAGTGTAGTTAATGGAAGGTTCTTTTTCAAGCTATTAATCTATGACATGGGACCACCGGCTTTAATTCCCCTCCGAAGGAAGGCATACTAAGGGACTTTTTAACGCTCTTAAAATTCCGATGACTTCGGCCTGGTTTGAACCCGCGATCTTGGGCATAGAAGCTCAGCATGCTATCAACTACGCCACCGAAGCTGCCCGTGTACAGTTTACGCCACGGTTTCTGGCCGGTGAGCACCGATTGCGCAGTCGTACAGAGGATTTGTGGTGAATCTCAGGCATGTGCAATTGATGCAAGAGTTACTTTCCACGCAACTGAAAACTCACGTATCAATTGCACATGCGTGGTGGTCGCAGATTGTCCTCTGTACGACTGCGAAGCCGGGACTGATCGACCAAAGACCGTGGCGTGAACTGTACATGAACCTGTGTACACACGCCTGTGTCGATGCGGATAGATCTGTGAGAGTGTGGATATGACCTCTGTGAACGTATGCACGACCAATACATCCTAGACCGATACCAACAAGAAGGTTGATGATGATGATGATGATGATGATAATTCTTGTTTTGAGGGGCCTAACATCTAGGTTATCGTCCCCTAATGGGTTGGGTGATAGTGAAAAGGAAAGATGATTAAATGAAACTTACAACTGAAACTAAACTACTCACTTACAAACTAGAAGGGCAAATGGGAAACAAAAAGGAGAAGAATGTACATAAAAGACAGGAGGAAAGGAAATGCCCTCAACCCCCGAAGAATGAGAATTGGTTCACTTCGAAGGCAAGAGAACCAAGAAAGGCAGAGAGGAAAGGGAAAGAGGAGAGGGCCCGCCCCAAAGGCAATGGAGCAAGGGAGAAAACTTGACCCAGCTCAGGAATCCCGAAATCACCAGCCCTGAGCCCTTGAGGGTGTAGAACTACCCAGGGTGCACCATAAGTGGTGGGGCTACACACACCCTGCCTCCTTCAGGGTCTTGTGCAGAAGCAGGAGATATCATGAAGAGAAAAAGAAGGCTGACCCCTCGAAGAATGAGGGTATCAGGAAGGATGAGAAAAGGGCCAATTAAGGCGGGAAAATGAAAGACTTCCTAGACCTTGGATACCTTAATACCGTCGGCGTTGGAAAAGGACAAGTGTTGACCAAGGGAGGTCGATAGGGAAGATCACAGACAGGAGCCCGGCATAAGTAGGTGGAAGTAATGCCGAACTCAGCTGGGGACCCGTGGTCACCAACCCACGTGCCACTAATCGTGAGCCCCTGGGGGGCCAACAGGAAGGAGGTGGTGCAATGTATTGGGGTGGCATCATGTATGGTCACCGAGCCCCTCTTGTATACATCCCAGGGCGTATGACAGGCATACGGGACAGGGATACTATCCTGGCTCCTGTAGTGAAAGGCTATGTTGACAATTACGGCACAAATTTCATTTTCGTGGACGATAACACTCGTCCGCACAGACCTGGTATTGTCAAAGCCTTTCTTCAGGAGAATAATAATATTAATATAATCGTATGGACTCGGGTGCCGGGTGCAAGCTTTGTTATTTGGCCTCCCAAAGGGCAGCTTGCATGTCAAATTTTGTTGTTCCTTGGAACGCAATGAAAGTCAAGGAGGTTAGATTTCTAAACTCCTTGACACTATAGCGTTTTCTAGTAGAGAATGGAGGAACTTTGTATTGACGGAAAATCCCGAGATTTATTTTGCCATTATGAACAAGGTCTACTGAATTCAAATGGGTTCTTTAACATGCCAACAACGTATGACATGCGTGTCGTGATATTTGTCACCTTTCAAAAAATCATTTACCACGGCCAGGAGCGAACCTGCATGTTTGGCGTTTGTAGTCCGACACGATAGCCTAACCAACCCACCGTGGAATTTCAGGAGAATGGTGTTTACAGAATGGAATGGCCTGCCTATTCTCCTGATCTCAATTGTGTAGAGCAGGCGTGGACACTGCTTAATAAATAAGTCCGTCCTCACTTTCATCCCTACTGTGCTCCATGACAATATGCAAAAGGTCTTTTGATTTGTGTAGTTGGTCCGCCTCGTTGCGTAGAGGCCATCATTCTTGGCTGTCACCTTGGGTTCAATTCTCGGTTCTGCAAAGAAATTTAATTCTGGTCTGAGGGCTGGAACGGGGTACACTCAGCTTCATGAAGCAAAACTGAGAATAGGTGGGTTTTTATTGTTACCTCAGCTATCCTGGAAGTGGTTTTCCGTGGTTTCCCCTCTTCTACTCCAGGCAAATGCTGGGATGGTACCTAACGTAAGGTCAAGGCCGCTTCCTACTGAATCCTACCTCAGGTTATCAGAGAAATCTACACACACGCAAGTACACGGGGCTTCATGACAATTGCAAATGTCAGTGATGTTTTGGTTAGTTTTGTAGAGATCACCACGTATATCCTGCTTGCCCTCTCCAAATGCGTATATCTATCCAGAGTCCTGTGTCCTTCATTCCCACTGTCGTAATTTAAACTGCTATGTCACCCATAATTTACAGGTCTGTGTGTTGTGGTCGCTGGCTATTCAAATCCCTCGAGCCACTTTCCCTGGCTGTGGGAAGTGTTTTGTGTCAAGAACAGTGGTAACTCTATAGCAGACATGCGCAGTGCGTGCATCGAGCGTGACCGAGGGTCGAGGGCTCGACTAGAACTGACACAAATAGGCTATCTGCTGCGTGACACATTGTCCACAATGAGAAAATTCCCACACACTTACGTAAACTAGTCAAAATATTGCCTTGAGAAGAACCTACCTCTAAAAATCTCTGACTTGGTACTTGTTCACCATACATTCATGCCCATGTCGTGTGCGCCAATAACGTTGACTTGGTATGTCTTCGCCATACATTCTTTGACCTTGTACGTCCTTGTCAAATAATCTTTGACCTTTTGATAGATACTCTTTGAACTGGTACGTCTTACCAGATACTCATTTACCTGGTAAGTATTTGACCATACCGTCTTCATCAGATACCTTGACCTAGTAAGTCCTCATCAATAATCCTTGATATTTTGCCAGTTACTCTTTGACCTGGTACATCTTTACCAAACGTTATTTGACCTGGTACGTCTTTGACCATACCTTCTTCAACAGATACTGTTTGACCGGATACGTCTTCGTTTCATACTCTTTGAACTGGAACGTCTTTGCCAGACACTATTTGACCCAGTACGTCTTCGCTATACATTCTTTGACCAAACAGTCTTCGTTAAATACGTTGACCTGGTACTTCCTCGTGAGATAATATTTGACATTTTGCTAGATACTCTTTGAACTTATAGGTCTTTACCAGGTAGGCCCTACTCATTGACCTGGTACGTCTTTTACCATACCTTCTTCCTCAGATACCGGTACCTTGACTTAGTAAGTCCTCATCTTTGACATTTCGCCAGCTACTCTTTGACTTGTGACGTCTTCACCAAACACTATTTGACTTGGAATGTGTTTGACCATACCTTCTTCAGATACCTTGACCTAGTACGCCCTCATCAATAGTCTAGTCCTTGACCTTTCGCCAGACACTCTTTAAATTGGTATGTATTTACCAAAAACTCTTTGAACTTATACATCTTTACCAGGAATGTATTTGCCATACATTCTTTGACCATACCGTATTCTTCAAATACTTTGACCTGGCACGTCCTCGCAATACAATGATTTTACCAGATTTTGTAACCTATTACGTTTTCTACAAACGCCTGCACTTTAAAGCCTTAATCGAAATCCAAATATTTCGATCTGAGGATGGTTACTTGACGAGCGAAACATGTCATCCAATTAACCCGCCCCTCATTTGTTAGACAAGTGTGATAATAACCGTTAATATTTCATTTAATGGTACATTATTCAGCGAGACTATAATGGCAATAATTAAGACATGAGTATGTTTATGAAACGAGCGTATGGGATTTTTATAATTTCCATACGAGTGTCTTAATTACCATTATAGGCGAGTTGCATACGACTGTTTATGTTCAACGATAATTATTATAACTATTTTATGTTCGAACATAAATATTCATAAATATCTGTCGAGATTTCGCCAGTTTTAAGTACTGAACAGAGCGCATGAGACGCAGAGAATGCCTTGTATTTGACCATGGTCTCCTCGATTACCCTACTATGACACTAGGCCACATAGTGAAATTTAAATTAGAAGGCCGTGTAACTCAGCGCTGGTGCGATGCTATTCTTATCTAATTGGTCAAACAACTGTTTCTTGAGCTCTGATTGGTGGGGAAAACTGTTTCATAATGAAAAATAGTGTTATAATGAGCGTCATTATAGTACAGTTTTCTGACATATAATAGTCAGGGTCGAACATAAAAAATCATCTCTGGTATTAGATTGAAGAAATAATCCTTATTTCCGGCCCAATCTAATCGGATACATTTGGGTCCACCGACTGAAAATAAACTCTTAACAGATTATACAGGCAACACTGAACAATGGCTTCTACCATGTAGAAATATGTGCATTGTAATGGATATTAGTTCCAGGAAGGAGGCGGACGTGGCCTTTAGTAGGAACCATCCTGTTTTTGCCTGGAGCACAAGTAGGAAGCCACGAAAATCCATAGGACATCTGAGGTGGGAATGGAACGCACCTCTTCCCAGGTTTGCCTCACGAGGCTGAGTGTACCCCGCTTCATTCCACAGACCAAAATTAAATAGGGGTCCACCTCGATGCGTAGTAACTAGCATTCTTGGCCGTCACCGCAGAAGTCCGGGTTCGATTCCCAGCTTTGCCAAGACATGTAATTCTGGTCTGAGGACTGGAACGGGATACACTTAGCCTCGTGAGGCAAACCTCAGAAGAGGAGGGTTTGATTCCAACCTCAGCCATCCTGGAAGTGGTTTACCGTGGTTTCTCACTTCTACTCCAGGCAAATGACGGGATGATACAGGCCGGACGTTTCTTTTAGACGAGTGAAAAATCGTAATGGTAGCCTGGAGGCGAGTTACTACAGTACCTGTGTTGATGTCACCTGACCCATGCCATCAGATGTTGGATAAAACTATCTCACGCTACTGCTTAAGTACAGTCATTGGCAAATATAATGGCGTTCTCTTCGTAACTGTGTAACGTGTACTTCCACGTCACACAATACTTCGATGTGGACTGTACTGTTCTGCTCGGTGGTGTCGTCACATTCTCAAGACAGTCTAGAATTCCATTACATCAGACCGGTGGTGACAACTGTGAAGCGAGGGGGCGAGAGAGTGACTGTGTAACCGCAAGCTTCAGGGTCAAGGGCAATCGTCTAAAACAAACGTCCAGCTTGTACCTAACTTAAGGCCACGGCCGCCTCCTACCCAAATCCTACCTGAATTACAAATACACACACTTATTTATTTGATCGTATGGTGAGTACAACAAGGAATTCATAAGTCCAGGTCCAAGTTCTTCAACCACACAACAGCACTTCCTGAAAGATGAAACAGGTCGCTGGGGCTTCCGGAGTAGGCATGAATAGGGCAGCGCAGGGAGACATGGTCCATGGTCTGCTCCTCTTCACTGCATTCGCACATTGGAGAATCCATCCAGCCCAACTTATGGCGCAAGAAATTACAGCGTCCATGCCCAGTTCTCAGTCTGTTGAGGCGACACCATAGTTTTCTTGGGAGGTCAAATCCATTCATTTTCCGAGTTGGAATTATATCATCAGCATTAGTACCAGATGTTGAATTTGACCACTCTTCCTGCCAGATCCAGTTTAGGTTAAAATTGTCCCTCAATAGTCGGCCGGCCAATACACTTGCTGGTCTCCTAGATCGAAGTCGTTGTGGCGATGGGTAACAACATTCCTAGTGAACTGGTCATGAGGGAGATGACCGGATCTTCTTTGCTTCTCTCAGCAGAGCTTCCTTTCTCCTCAGGTGGGGTGGTGGGATATGGCTAAGTATGGGTAACGAGAATACACACACTAGTACTGTACAGACATTCGCCTCGTTGCGTAGAGGCTAGCACTCTTAGCTGTCACCACGGAGGCCGGGTTTGGTTATCGTATCTGCCAGGAAATTTAATTCTGGTGTGAGGGCGGGAACGGGGTACACTCAGCCTCATCAGGCAAAACTGAGAAGAGGCGGGTGCGATTTCTAACTCAGCCTTTCTGGAAGTGAGTTTCCGTGTTTTCCCACTTCTACTCCAGGAAAATGCCGGGACGGTACCTAACTTACGGCCAGGGCCGCATCCTACCCATATCTTACTTCAATTACAAGTACACACACTAGTATAAACATTACAGTGGCACAGGTTATCAGACAAATTCTACACACACCCAAGTGTGTGATGCCGAAAAGCCCCTAAAAGAATCAGCAACAAAATTAAGTTGAATTTAATTTTCTTTTGAGTACGGAGGCAATTTCCCTCACGAAACGTATAGGGTATTTCAATACTTATAATTTCCACATAGCATAATCCCCAAAAATGTCCCGATCCGTGGCGAAATGGTTAGCGTCCAAGGCTTTGACCCGAAGTCTCTCGGGTTCAATTCCCGGCCGGGCCATCAGGGATTTAAACTCCTGGGGTTAATTCCCGTGGCTCGGAGACTGTGTGTGTGTGCCGTCTTAATCATCACTTCATCCTCATTACGACGCGCAGGTCGCCCATGGGCGTCAACAAAAAGACATTCACTCGGCCTCTCATGAGGCTACACGATCATTACCTCAAAAAAGATCATCATTATCAGCTTCTAAAGTCTAAAAGCCTTGTCGGTGCAGCCATTTCTTACGGTCTTCAGCAGTCTTCTTCCTAACGGCATACGAGTCACATTCTATCTCCTTGACAATGTTCTTGAGATACGATTGTATTGGTCATCCCCTTGGTATTTTCCACAAAATTATTCCTTCAAAAATTACCTGGAGGAGAGTGTCATGTCTGAGTATGTGTCCCATGAATTTTGCTTTCCTTTTCTTGATGGTGTTCAACAGCCATCGATTCTCCTGGATTTGGTTCAGAACAAGCTCATTTTCCTTTTTTCCATCCAGCTTGTTCGGGTCATTCGTCTCCAAAACCACATTTCAGCTGCCTCAAGTTTTATTTCTTCTCTTTTCCCAAAAATGAAAAAAATTAAGAAATGATAACATGAATAAAATAAAATTTCTCGGCTGAGCCGGGAATCAAACGCGGACTTCAGGGGTGTCAACCAACAATAGACAGCCACTACACCACGAGCTGGTCACCAAGGAATGATACCTTGTTACTGTAGAAAGAGTCTTCGTACATTTCTTGTTACACAAGACGAATTATTTAATGAATTCACCCATTTCTCTTTATTAGTGCACAATTAAAGGTATTAATTTGCATAGGGAAAGTGAGAATTTGAGAAGTGAGCCTACATTAGCTGGGGAATGAGGAAAATATTCAAATGTAATAGACTTTCCTATCCCCAAGCTCAACTTGTCCACAGGCTCGCCAGTTATTACAATTATTCTAATGTGAGGGAGTTGTTAAAATATATCCACCAGTAGCATCCCAAGGGAGGGCTCGCTGTATAATGAATTCATAGCCAACACCCTGGAGCATGATCGTGAATGAGTTTCATTACAGTGAGTGTCATAAATGTTGCGACCCACCATGAGTCTTCTGATTTACACTTCTTTTACAGCAAACATTATAGGCTACACGGCAAAAACCTAGAATCTACCAAGAGCACTGTTCTTAATTCAGACAACACAAGTGTGCCCAAATATTAGGATGGCCCATAAGTGGTTGGTTGATTCCTCAGTTTAGGGGCTGAGACAACGCGGTCATGTAGCCCGGTGTACTTTGGGTGTGTGTAGAATCTGTCTGATAACCAGTGTTATTTGTGATGGCTGTATTAGTGTGTGCTATCTGTAATTCAGGTAAGGATTTCAGATGATCAATTTCAAGTAGTTCCTACTTTTTGCTACCAAATGCTACCGTCAACGACACCTAGCTGCGAACTTGGCTACAAGATGCCAGCGCAACTGGGCCCCTGACGACGAACGTTGAACTTAATTGGGCATTAATAAAATCTAGCCTGCAAATTTAGCTTCACACAATTGGAAGGTTCTATTACATGGGCCAGCTGGCTTTACTTCCCCTCCGAAGGAAGGCATACTAAGTGATTTTAAACGGTCTTAAAATATCCGACGACTTCGGCCGGGTTTGAACCCGCAATCTCGGGCATAGAAGCTCAGCTTGCTACCATCTACGCTACCGAAACCACATAGTTATCTCTATTGAACTAGAATGCATAGGCCTGACGAACAGTTGTTGCCATGGCAACCTGTTGAAACAAACTGTCGTTTTCCTTTTTGTCCACGCTAATCACAGATTAATCCCCATCCCTAAAACTGGGGTTGGGGCATTGCCGTGGACGTCATGAGCTCATGTTGCGTGCAGCATGAGTTGCAGCAAGGTGCCGGGGATCACGTTACCCCGTACAGTGGACTACTCTCTGTGGACAGATGTACGACCACGCCCTCCATGGTGCACGACACTCCAACACCCACATATATTTTACTGTAAAATATGAATTTTACTCTCACTATTATTATATGATGATGATGATGATGATAATTGTTGTTTTAAGGGGCCTAACATCTAGGTCATCGGCCCCTAATGGTCTGAGTGATAGCGAAAATGACAATGAAATGGAAACCAGAACGAAAATTATGTGAGACGGAAAATACTTACAAAAAAGAATTCAGATTGAAACTACTCACAAAATGGAGAGCGGTAATACTTACAAAAGGGAATTTAGAACGAAAACACTCACGAAAGGAATAGATTGAAAATACGCACAAAATGTAGGTTAGGTTCAAAATACGTACAAAATGCAATGTCGAGTCGAAATACTTACAAAATGCGACTGATATTCAAAATACTTATAAAATGCAAATGAGATTGAAAATACGTACAAAATGCAATTGAGGTTCAAAATACTTACAAAATGCAATTGAAATTGAAAATACACAATGCAATTCAGATTGAAAAACTCCCATTTCAGATCCAAAATACTCACAAAGTGCAATTGATATTCAAAATGCATACAAAATTCAATTGAAATTGAAAATGCTTACAAAATGTACGATAGATTCAAACTACTCATTTGGATGGACAATACTTACAAAATGCAATTTAGATTGAAAATACTTACAAAATGTAATTTAGATTCCAAATACCCACAAAATGCAATTGAGAATCAAAATACTTTCAAACTGCGCACCATACAAAATGCAATTTAGAATGAAAATACTTGCAAAAAGCGGTTGAGGTTGAAAATACTTACAAAATGCAATTATAATTCAAAATACTCACAAAAGTTCACCCCCTATATTGAAAGACTTATTAAAAAGCAATTTAAATCGTCATTCCTTACAAAATGCAATTGAGGTTGAAAACACTCGCAAAATGCAAGTTAGATCGAAAAAACTTACAAATTGAAACGTAGATTGAAAATACCTACAAAATGGTGTGTAGATGCAAAAAAAACCTAAAGGGAATTTAGATACACGGGGAGCCAAGTAACAAAAACAGTGCGGGAAACGTAAAGAGAAAAGGATATATAATGAAAAGAAAACAAGAGGTCTGACCCCTCGAAGAAGGAGGGATCAGGAAAGATGAGACAAGGGCCAATTAAGGTGGGAAAGTGAAAGACTCCCTTGGGCTCGGATACCCTAATACCGTCAGGGTCGGAAAAGAACAAGAGTTGACCAAGGGAGGTCGACAGGAAAGAAGACGGTGATGAGCCCAGCACAAGTAAGTGCAAGCAATGCCGGACTCAGCTGGGGTCCCGTGGTCGCCAACCCACGTCCCACTAGATGTGAGCCCCTGGGGGGAATATTATTATTTGATGATGATGATAATTGTTGTTTTAAGGGGCCTAACATCTAGGTTATCGGCCTCTAATGGTTCGGGTGATCGTGAAGATGATAATGAAATGTAAACTTTAACTAAGAAGCCTCCGTGGCTTAGGCGGCAGCACACCGGCCTCTCACCACTGGGTCCATGGTTCAAATCCCGGTCACTCCATGTGAGATCTGTGCTGGACAAAACGGAGGCAGACAGGTTTTTCTCCGGGTACTCCGGTTTTCCCTGTCCCAATTTCATTCCAGCAACACTCTCCACTATCATTTCATTTCATCTGTCATTCATTTAATCATTGCCCCAGAGGAGTGCGTCAGGCCTCGGCAGCCGGCACAGTTCATATCCTCGCCGCTAGATGGGGGCTTCATTCATTCCATTCCTGACCCGGTCGGAGACTGGAAGCAGGCTGTGGATTTTCAAACTTTTAACTAAAACTAACTACCAACTTATATACTTGTTGTTGTTGTTGTTGTTTGAGTCTTCAGTCTTTTGACTGGTTTGATGCAGCTGCCCAACCCTCCCTGTCTTGAGCTAATCGTTTCATATCTTCATATCTATATAGCTACCACACCCTACGTCCAAGGCAATCTGTTTAACATATTCTAACCTTTGTCTACCCCTACTGTTCTTGTCCTCGACCCTTCCTTCCATAACTAAGCTTGCCATTCCTGGGTGTCTTAGTATGTCGCACCTCCGGCGCAAGACTGCCACAAGTCAAAAAACATGAATGTTGATGTTTGTGGTACTTATAAATGCCTATGATCAAGTCCGTGTACTGTAGAAATGCCACAACTCAGATGCTATAAATAGTAATTCTACGGCACTGAATAGAAAACTGCCATAACTCAAGTTTTTTTTTTTTAATAAAACACATAATTATAATCCATGAAATAACTTTGTATTTTATTGTATAGTATTAGACAGTGTTAGAAGTTAGTAATAGGTTACTTTCACTTTCATTGTGTAAATATTTATATTTTTTATATTAGCTCAAAATATTTAAATGCGTCTCCTGATAAGTGTCCTCTTTGACTTGTGGCAGTCTTGCACCGGGGGTGCGATGTGTCCTACCAACCTATCTTTTCTCTTCATTAGCAGTCGCCAGAAACATCTCTCCTCTCCCACTAGTCTTCATATCTCTTCGATTGTAACCCTATGTACCCATCTGATCTTCATATTTCTCCTGTAACACCACATTTCAAACGCTTCAATTTTCCTCTTTCTGCTGCACCAATAGTCCAAGTTTCACTTCCATAGAGTGCCACGCTCCAGACAAAGGCCTTCAAAACTGACTTCCTAACAGCTAAATCTATATTCGATGTCAACAGATTCCTTTTCTGTAGAAATGCTTTCTCTGCCTGAGCTAACCTACTTTATATATACTGTATATACTAGAAGAAGAAATGGAAAACAAAAAGAGAATAAGGCAAATAAAGGACAGGAGAAAAAGAAATGCCCTCATCCCTGGAAGAATGAGGATTGAGGGTCTTGAGAGGAAGGAGAGCCATGAAAGGCAGATAGGAAAGTGAAAGAGGAGAGGGAGAGGCAATGGAAAAAGGGGTGTAACCAGATCCAGCTCAGGAATCCCTCGGGGTCGCCAACTCCCAATCTCACCAGCCTTAAGCCCTTGAGGGTGTAGCACTATCGAGGGTGCAACATAAGAGGTGAGGCTACACACAACCTGCCTCTTCAAGGGCCTTGAGCAGAAGGCGGGAGATATGAAGAGAACAGAAGAGGTCTGACACTTCGAAGAATGAGGGTATCAGAAAAGAAGAGACAAGGGCCCATTACGGCGGAAAAGTGAAAGACTCCCTAGGCCTCGGATACCCTAATACCGTCAGGGTTGGAAAATAACAAGAGTTGATCAAGGGAGGTCGATAGGATAGATGACAGAGAGGAGCCTGGCACAAGTAAGTGGAAGAAATGCCGAACTCAGCTGGGGCCCCGTGGTCACCAACCCTCGTCCCACAAGTCGTGAGCCCCTGGGGGTTTACTATTATTACTAAATACTAAAGCAAATGCCTTGTTTCAATCAGATTGTTCTTTTCTTTCACAACCAAGATTAATGCCCGAAGGGACACATCGCGCTCAATTCGGCTCACAGCACTATCTGCAACACATATGGTCAAGGGAGCGGTCGCTTGGTAGGCAATACCATTAATTGTTGTTGTTGTTTCAAATGAGGGGCATGCACACCGTGGTCATTTAGCCCCATGTAATTGGGTGTGTGTGTAATTATGTCTGATAACCCGTGTCATTATGATGTGTGTATGAATTCGTAATTCATGTGAGGATTGGGAAGGAAGAGGCCATGGCCTTAATTAAAGAAACATCTCAGCATTCGCCTGGAGTAGAAGTGGGGAAAATCCCGGAAGACCACTTCCAGGATTGCTGAAGTGGTATTCAAAATAATCAAAACCCACTTCTTCTCAGTTTTGCATCACGAGACTGAGTGTACCCCATTCCAACCCTCAGACCATAATACAAGGAGACCACGCCTACTCGTCATCACCAATTTCGTCCAAATTTATGACAGAAGTGAGAGCTCCAAATGGCTAGGATCAACAACAAAAAAAGGGGTACTGGGTGGAGGGGTAAGAAATAAACTGGAAAGACTAGAAATGGGGTATTTATGGAATAGGGACTTACGAAGGGAGGAGGGCAGGGAGTGTAAAATAGTGTGCAGAAGGGTAAAAGACATAGAGTTGCAGGTACTCAGAGAAGAGTGTGCCAACAGGAGAACCTTAACGGAGTTGGGGCGTAATCGGATGGGGAGAGCCCCATTCTAGAGTGGCTCGTGCCCACCTAAGAACATCTAGTGGTGACGCCCCTGTTGGAACCTGTGACAATCATAGAAGGTCTCACATGCCACGGTTTGACAACCATACTGTTGGTTCAAAGTCGAAATCTCTCTGAATGACTTATAAAATTACAGTGCTATCAAACAATAATTACACCCAAATTGTCTAAGACAGATCACATGCTTATTAAGCTGTAAATAATTACACGAAGGTGGTGTCTGAGGTAATTAGGGTCAGAAACTCGCAATGTTTTTATAACGCCTGCCACTTAATTTCCGCTTTAGTTTGTATCACATAAGTCCTTCGCTCTTCGTTAATGAGCCATCGCATAATAGTGCATTATGCAACTCGCCTATAATGGTAATTAAGACACTCGTATGGAAATTATAAAACTCGCTACGCATACGACTGTCTGTGTTCGACGTTAATTATAACTTTATTATATTTTCTAACATAAATATTCATAAACATCTCTGGGATCCAGTAACTTCAGTTAGTGAACAGAGCGTGCTGGGTGGTTTGTTGACTGAACAGAGCGCATGCGTCGGTCAAAGAATTCCGAAAGCAGAGACCATTTACTTTGCTTGGCAAAGCTATCGTTTACAGCCTGCATGATGTCTTGTGCCGATCAGAACTAGCATTCATTAATATTGTCACCGAAGTTGTTTGAAAGCAATGCGCTGTGTAGAAATTGGAGTTCGGGATATTAAGGTACAGTGCTATTTCTTGTCTCATATTCGCCAGTTTATTTACGCGAACATATGGCACGGTGCACTTTTCATGTCAGTAATTTATATAGAAGGATGCTGTATTGCTAACATCTGGACGTAGATTCATAAATTTTTTGCATATGTCATAGTATTTTCTTGTTACCATAAAGGTTCGTGCTGATTTTGTCTTTGTGTTTGGGATTGTAACTACAATGGTTGATCCGATATCCAATTTGAACTTTCAAATCATGTAATTCATGTCCGACATGTTGGATTTTGAGCGCATGCGCCAAGCTCTCCTTACCTAATTGGTCAATGAATGAGCTCTGATTGGCTGGAGAAACTGTTTCATAATGAAGAATAGTACTATAATGACCCTCATTATGATACAGTTTTCTGACATATAATATTTACATTCCGACATCGTCGGACATAAATAATGTAACGGGAATTATTACATCCCTGGTTGTTGCTTGATGTATGGTACGTGGTAATCAGTTCATGCTGCTGTACGGGAAAGATGAACTGGGTACCAGCACGACAAATCCCGTGGCATAGCCGTGCTCGTTAAATGATTGACCAAAACTGCGAGGGGAAGTGCAGCAGGTCCGGAGATCAGAGGTTTGATTCCCGGTGCTGAGTGTGGTTCGAGCCTTCCCCATACTCTCTCCCGACAAATGCTGGGATAGTTCAAGTATCTGGACACCTACACAATCCTCGAACCTAGTAATTACAGTTGCACGCACATGCAAAAGAATCATCCAGAAATCTGGCTAATTTTCACTAGGGTTGACCATTAATTGTTAATAACATTTAATGCAATGTAAATTAGTTGTAGGTTTGTGACATATGTTTAAATTTATGTTTATTTATCTTACTGAGAAGTTAGTTAGTTAGTTAGGGGCGGAACTACGAGGTCATTTGCCCCTTTACTGAGAAGGTTGTTGATGATGATGATACTTATTGTTTTAAGGGGCCTAACATCTAGGTTATCGGCCCCTAATTGTTTGGGTGATTGTGAAAGATGAGATGAGAATGAAAACTATAACAAATACTAACTACAGACATACAGACTAGAAGAAGAAATGGTAAACAAATAAAGGATAAGGCAAATAAAGGACAGGAAGAAAATAAATGCCCTCAACTCTCGAAGAATGTGGATTGAGGAACTTGGAAGGAAGGAGAGGGTTCGCCCCAAGGTCAGAGGAAAAACGAGACAAAACGGGCCCAGCTCAGGAATCCCTCGGGGTCGTCAACTCCCAAACTCACCAGCCGTGAGCCCTTGAGGGTGTAGCACTATCCAGGGTGCACCTGAAGTAGTGGGGCTACACACACCCTGCCTCCTCGAGGGCCTTATTCAGAAGGCAGGAGATAACATGAAAAGAAAAATAAGGCTGACCCCTGGAAGAATGAGGGTACCAGGAAAGAAAAGAGAAGGGCCAATTAAGGCGGGAAAGTGAAAGACTTCCTTGGCCTCGGATACCCTATTACCGTCGGGGTCAGAGGAGAACAAGAGTTGACCAAGAGAGGTTGATAGGAAAGATGACAGAGAGGAGCCCGGCACATGTAAGTGGAAGCAATGCCGGACTCAGCAGGGTCCCGTGGTCGCCAACCCACGTCCCACTAGATGTGAGCCCCTGGGGGGGTTGTGTATTAGGCTATTAGGGAATCGCTGTAACCACTGTAATAATCACATGTATCAGATGATGGTTGTAATACTCGTAAACAATAGGCCTACTCTCACCCCAATCTCTGTCTATCCGAGATTTGGAACAGAGGGTATTCTATTCTATTCTATCATACTAATATATAAAAATGAGATGGTGTGTGTCTGTCTTTCTATCTGTCTGTCTGTCTGTCTGTCTGTCTGTCTGTGTGTTACTCCATAACGCAAGAACCACTGGTCCGATTTAAATGAAATTTTGCATGGATGTAGCTGATTTACCACGTTTACATATAGGATACTTTTAATTTCGATATTTTGCACTATTAAAAATGGCGACCATTTCAGTGACGTCACTACACCCTTTGGTTTCAAAATTTCATATTTCCATATCAAATAAAAAGAGAAAGCTAAGAAATAGCAAACTTTGATGGCACACACGAGCTTTAAAATTTAATTTCCTATCCTAAAGGTCCTTATCACTTTTCGTTTATCTCCAACGGTTAGCGAGTAAAACCCACATATGTGACGTCACTACACCCTTTGGTTTCAAAATTTCATATTTCCATTTCAAATAAAAAAAGGACGCTAAGAAATAGCAAACTTTTGATGCATACACGTGATTTAACATTTAATTTTCTATCCAAAAGGTCCTTATCACTTTTCGTTTATCTCCAACGGTTAGAGAGTAAAAAGTAAATTTGTGCAATAAACAAGATGTTCAGTAAAGAACATATAGCCTACTTTCTCCTAAATGTATGAGTATAGTTATAACTCGTTGTTATTATCAAAGAGTATAATAGAACTATTCTTTGTTGAAGACCTTAGAAACGATTTACCTCTACCAAACGCCACAGCCTAGATAAAAACTGCTACCATCATTGAAGAAAGAAAGATAAGAAGTATATCAAGAATGTTATGGATCTGGAGACATAATCGACCGGACTGGCTGCGTGGCTCAGCGGTAACGTTCTCGCTTGCTGGGCCCTAGGTTGCAGGTTCGTATCCTGGCGCAGTCAGCTGGCATTTGAGGGTGCACAAATGCGAGGGAGCCGTGTCAGTACATTTACTGGCACGTTAAAGATCCCCTTCGGGCCAAAATTCCGGCACCCCGGTGTCTCTAAAAGCAGCAGTAGTTAAAAGGGATGTAAAACCAATAACATTATTATTATTATTACATATACGACCTGCCGTGGGCAACATCCAACTTTGAGTTGAGGCATGTCTTTACACGTCTGGTTGTGCATGGCTTTCACAACCCTAATAGAATTAACAAATCTTTCCATGACCCTACAGAGACGTGTGTATACAAACTATGTGGATATTTTCGATTGCTATTTGCCTGAAATAAAAGTAGTAATTAATAACCTGAACTAAATTCAGTTACTATGTGAAACCGTTTTGTTGTTTACTTCAAATAACATTTTCAAGTAACGCAAAATAGGCTGTTACAAACCCTTTAAAATAAAAAGTAAAAATGTATCGTAGTATCATCTTGTCATTCTTCAAATTCCATGCGCATAGAATGCCAATGGTATAGTAATCAATGGAGCCCCACGTAGACTAGTCGTGACATCTAGTGGTGAAATATCGAACAATATAATCCTAACAGAGCGAGTGCATTCTAGCGGCCAGAAGAAGAAACTTTTCAATAAAATCTGGAAGTTAATAAGTTACCTTTTTGGCAGCTAGATGTCTCGAGTAAATCTGCTGGCGAATTATGTTTTAATTAAATATATATTTTACACCATAATATGCACAATATAACGCTTAATTTTAAAACATCTGAGTCATTACAAAACAATAAACATATAACATTTCAAGCAAAAAACCTAGCTCTGATCGGGTTTGAACCTTACGCATTTGAGCGATAGGCTAACGCTCTACCACTGAGCTAATTGTGTCAACGAATGTCGTTCTATATAAAATGACTTACATAGAACTTGTTAGCAAATAATGATTTATACTAAACGATTTCATCACTGGAGTATATTATTTATATATAAAGCATTTCATACAAAGTTTATTTATTTTGTATCAGTACGCTATATTGCATGCAATACTCAAATTAGTGAAATATAAGTCAGGCACAAGATATCCGCTGCCATCTTGTCTTATTACTGAATCAGCTCAGCTTTTTAAAATCACGTCTGCACTATAGTATTACAAAATAAACTTTTAATTTCGAACGTGCCTCTTCCTTTAGAACAGTTAAAACGATTCTCGGCTCGATAATCGGAACTGGTGGGTCCCATGATATGGATTATAAAGTTTGGATAATTCGCACGGCCGCCATCCTGAAATGGTATGGCGGAAGACCTTGTAGTTTGGTCACAAGACGCATCCTATACGAAGGTATGTTGTTACCAAATTTGGTAGAGATCGGATGATTTGGTTAGTCGTTATTTGATTTTACGTTTTGAACGTTTGAGTGGCCGCCATTCAGTTTTAGCAAAGATGGCGGCGATATAAAACATGACACTGAGGTGTCCTTTGCTAGTGCTACCTTTGTACCAAATTTCGTTCAAATCGCATTCACCGTGTTCGAATTGATAGGGGGGACAGACATTCAGAGTACACACACTCACACACACACAGACACACACACACACACAGACTCACACACACACACATACACAGACTCACACACACACATACACACACACAGACAGACACACTTTTTTCGCCCTGTGTTGATCTCATAAGTCTACTTTCATTTTTTGCAAAAATCGAAAGTAGGCTATAAATTCCTCTCGGCACGCCGGAAGGCGGAGGTAGATTTCACCGGCCATTTTTCCTCATTTTTGAAAAGTGTGAAAAGTAGGCTAAAAATTAATGTGATCTCGTCAATGGCGTTGTCTTGGCAACCTCTGATAGATCATCCCTCATCAATTTAAAAGCTTGTTATTTTAACCTCTGATGGCACTTGGCATTTTTTTAAATTCCGAAATCATTTTTCTCATCCCTTGGCGTAATGGTGGGTCATATCAAAAATTCTTTCAGACAAAAGTTTTAGGTAATTATTAGGGAAATATTTTCCATTTTGTACGGTTTTGATATTGTGCCTATTAAGAGAGATATGATTAATGTTTCCCAAAAAAAACACTTTTTTCCACCCCTATGGTCAATGGTTGGTGCTATCAAAAAACTTATTTGACATAAATTTTTGGCACTTATCCGACACATATTATGAACTTTGAATGGATTCGATATTTCACGTATTAAGAGAGGTATAGCGAAATTTCACTTTTTCGAAAAAAAAGCCCCCCATTTTCACCCCCTTCGACCGATTTTTCCCATTAACGAACTCGACCGAGATTTTATAGGGATACATGTTATGAAAAAAATTCAAAGTGATTGGTGCAAAATTACGGCAGTTATCGTGACCACAAGAAACTGATTTATATATATATATATATATTTAGATACATATATACATAAATTATGTATAAACTTTTGAACTGACGGTGGTTTTGGGGTCTGGGGGATGTGAAACGCGAAGATATGTCGAAATTTTCCGGAAGTCGAAACATGGTACCCATTGCAATAGTTAGCTTTCTAATGAAATCTACCTAACACGGTCAACACCGAGCGGTGCAGTATATCTCTACATACATAAAAATTAAAGTTTGTATGGTTTTTTCACAATTTCTACGGAAATTTGAGTTATTTACGCGTTTCAGACTGTTTTATTATGGATGCGCGCGAAAATAATTTTTGGTCTGTCTGTCTGTCTGTTTGTTTGTTTGTTTGTTTGTCTGTGGACAACTTTGTTCCCTTATAACTCGAGAACGGCTGGGTGTATCAACGTAAAATTTGGTACAGATATCCATCAGAGGCACGACACTAATCATTGATGTAACCCTTCTCAGTACCTCTCATAAAAGAGGGCCTACCCCCTTAAAATACATGCTGAAACAGGAGTAGAAGGACGAGGCAAAGATCATTTTCAGCCCCTCAATGTGAGAGACAAAACTCGGGGGCCCCAAAGGATCCCCGAAATCCACATTTTAAAGCCCTAAAACCAACCATTTTTGAGATATTCCCAGAAAACTAATTTCATTTAATAAACTAATGAACGAATACAAGCCGGAAACCATGGCAACAGATTCTCAGAGGTCCATCTATTGCTGTAAGACGCAATGCAATTCCATTAATTACATTGGTGTGAAAGTTTGCAAACGGCTAGAAGGTTATCACGGAATCAAATTAAGCTGTAAAATTGATCAATGCGTATAATGCGCTAAAGGGGGTCAAGGGGTACACTAGAATTTTTTCACGCGATTTACACCTGCGGGTGTGGTACGGCAGGTCTATTATATCCCTATCCCTATATTATATTATTATTATTAGTATTATATTATGGCGTGCAACGAGGAGACGAAGCCCCTCGGTGCCAGAAACAAAACTTGGGGGCCTCGAAAACTACATTATAAGGCTCTAAAACCAACAGTATCTGAAATATTCCCAGAAAACTAATTTAATTTAACAAACTAATGAAGGAATGGAAATCGGTAACCATGACAACATTATCTCAAGGGGTGGCATCAAACAATCCATCTATTTCTGTAAGAAGCAATGTCACTCCATTTATACCTTGCTACGGTGGGTGAGTGGATAGCGTGTTGGTCTACTAACCCCAAGATTGCAGGTTCACTCCTGGCCGTGGTACAGGCCGGACATTTGTTTTAGACGAATGAAAAATCTTAATGGAAGCCTGGAGGCGAGTTACTACAGTACCTGTGTTGTTATCAGCTGCCCCAAGCACTCCGATGATTGATAAAGCTGTTTCACACTATTGCTAAAGTATAGTCACTACCAAATATAATGACGTTCTGTTCGTAACTACGTAACGTGTACTTCCGTGTCACACAATACTTCGACGTGGACTGTACTGTCTGCTCAAGTCTGGAATTCCATTACATCAGATTGGTGGTGACAAATGTGAAGTGATAGGGTGAGAGAGTGACTGTGTACAGGCTCACCCGCAGGCTTCAAGGTCAAGGGCAATCGTCTATAACAAACGTCCGGCCTGTACGTGATTTTTGAAAGGCGGCAAAAATACGACTCGCATGTCATACGATGTTGGCATGTCCAAGAACCCATTTGAATTCAGTAGGCCGTGTTCATAATGGCAAAATTCACCTCAGGAGTTTCCGCCAACACAAAGTTCCACATTTCTCTACTAGAAAGCGCTATAGTGTTCAAGGAGGTTAGATATCTACCCTCCTTGACTTTCATAGTGATTCCGGCCTGTACGTGATTTTTGAAAGGCGGCAAAAATACGACTCGCATGTCATACGATGTTGGCATGTCAAAGAACCCATTTGAATTCAGTAGGCCGTGTTCATAATGGCAAAATTAACCTCAAGAGCTTCCGCCAACACAAAGTTCCTCATTTCTCTACTAGAAAGCGCTATAGTGTTCAAGGAGGTTAGATATCTACCCTCCTTGACTTTCATAGTGATTCAAGGAACAACGAAATTTCGACATGCAAGCTACCCTCTGGGTGTCAAATTACGAAGCTTGCACCCGGCACCCGAGGCCATACGATATTATTATTAGGCTACTCCATTTATTACATTTCTGTGAAAGTTTGCAAATGGCTATAAGGTTATCACGGAACCAACGTAGACTATAATTCGTCAATGCAATTAAGGGGGTCAAGGGGTAACCTAGAATTTTTTCATGCAATTTCACGTGTGACATGTAGTACCGAAGGTCTATTATATCTCCATACAGCAACATTATTTTCAAAAATTCCTGAATCGAATCAGCATTTTTTGCGGCTTTTAGTAATTTGGGCCATTTGAGGCTAAAGAACCTGAATGTTCATGCAACACAATCCTTTATAATTTATGAAAGAGGTCTTCCTGTGTATGGGGACCTAACACAACGTAGAGGGTCATTTATTATGTGAGGTGTATTGCGTTTCGTCTACAAGGCTTTCAAATCTATTTCACGTCAGGAAGTACACGTTAGGTGAATTTAGTTTGAGAGCACATTTTAACTAATCTTTTTTGTCGACATACGGGTTCATCGTAGGGATGATTTTGTTTGATACGTATGGTAGATATACCCATATTTGGATATCTGGATGATATGTTGTAGACAATAGAATTGTCTGTCTGTCTGTCTGTCTTTCTGTGTATCTTTATGTACGCCTATAAGTCGTGTTCGGATGCTTGGTGCATCGTAAAATTAGGTATGGTAAACATGAGTCAATACACCAATCGTTTATAAAACTCCTCGCCGTACTTTTCAGACAGTAGAAGGGTGGATATAGGGAAAAACTTCTCAAAATACATGCTAAAATAGGCGAAATATAAAAATTATCCTAGAAGGACGATCAAAGCATATGTTGCGCTTCTCATTGTGAGACACAAAATTCGCTAGTCTATAAGGGGTCTCCGAAAACTCATTTTAAGGCCCTTAAATTAACAGTGTGTGTGATATTCCCAGAAAACTAACTTCGTTCTGATTAACTTATGAAGGAATGACAAACCGATAACCATTGCAACAGTAGCTCAATTGATAATGTCTGGTGTTAATGTATAACTCCGTTCGAAGAACGGGTACTTCTGCTAGTTCTAAATAAATATGGCTAAGCGTTTAGTAAATCATACCATTTTTGACGTGGGTTGAGCGAGGCAAATGTTACCGTGGTTTCCAGGCAACGATTGGCGCAGCGGAAAAGTTCAGAACGGTAATCTGAGGGTCGTGAGGTGGAGTCCCTATGTCAAACGTATTTTCTTTGTTTAAGTTTCAATATTAACGTACCTTACACTCAAATAAACCGAAATCATGTGCAATATATTGTATTTATTAATATAGCCAGAAAGGCTCCGTGGTTTACGCGGCAGCACGCCGGCCTCTCACCACTGGGTCCGTGGTTCAAATCCCGGTCACTCCATGTGAGATTTGTACTGGACAAAGCGGAGGCAGACAGAGTCTTCTCAGGGTACTCCGGTTTTCCCTGTCAAAACTTTAATTCCAGCTACACTCTCTACTATCATTTCATTTCATCTGTCATTCATTTAATCATTGCCGCGGAGGAGTGCGACAGGCTTCGGCAGCCAGCACAGTTCATAACATTGCCGCTAGATTGGGGGGCTTCATTCATTCCATCCATCCGTGACCCGATCGGACGGCTAGAACAAGCTGTGGATTTTCATTAATTTCAATATTGCCAAAAAAGCATGAAAAGGAAAGGTAAAGGAACATTTGGGATTGCTAATAAATATCCAAGAAAGTATTGTAGGCTACTTACACCGTCCACGAGACTCATGCCTCGCCCGACTCGCGCCAAATATGCTATTTTTCCTAACCGCTTAGCCATCTGGAGCTCTTGCTTCTGTCTCTTTCATTTCTAGTGATGGACTGCGTATTCCATACATTGGACGAAATCGGTGATGAGTAGGCTCGGTTCCCTTGTTAGATAAGTTAGGAATGAGGGAAAGAAAAGAAGATAACCACAGATTGTTATGATAATGGTGATTGTTGTTTTAAGGGATAAAACATCTAGGCCACATTTTGCTGAACGTCCTTTGTAGCAGTATCTTCCAATAGACGGTTTTCTTACGCACGTAATTATTGTAGCACACATTAGGCTTTTTTTTTTCTTTATCGTCACGGCTGACAAGAAAAATTTAAATGGACTTTCACGAGTTTTTGCTTTCTTTGGAGCAGTTGCTCCATTATTATGCAGATGTCTTGCGCTTCTCTACTTCACTGATAAGCAAGCCGTCTATCAACGCATGCTTCGTCGCTCTGCAGCGCTCTACACCATCCGAGCCGAGTTGAGCCGAGATTAGCCGAGCTGCCCCGAAACTAAACGCTGGTTCTATGCACTGTGCACAGAACCTCTGCGTCTCGGTTAGCACGCGCGTTTGAGAGGCCCTGCCCTAAAAGAATCAACAACTGTCGTCGGAACGGAGCCAGATAGGCCCAAGAGAGGTAAAGAGGCAAGATAATAATATAATAATAACGTATGGCCTCGGGTGCAAACTTTGCTATTTGACACCCAGAAGGTAGCTTGAATGTCGAATTTTGTTGTTCCTTGACTATGAATGTCAAGGAGGTTAGATGTTATATATCTAATCTCCTTGAACAGTATAGCGCTTTCTAGTAGAGAAATGAGGAACTTTGTGTTGGAGGAAATTCCCGAGATTAATTTTGCCATTATGAACTCGGCCTACTGAATTCAAATGGGTTCTTTGACATGCCAATATCGTATGACATGCGTATCGTATTTTTGCCACCTTTCAAAAATCACTTACCACGGCCAGGAGCGAACCTGCAATCTTGGGGTTAGTAGACCGACACGCTATCCACTCACCCACCGTGGCAAGCTAAGAGGCAAGATCAAACGGAGGAGTAGAAGTACAAGCATCGCCAGACTTATCTGAACCCCCGTAATCACCAACCCACGCCACACTAGTTATGAGCCCCTATGAATTGGAAAGATTAACAAATATTCCCTACCTACATCCCGTTGTCCATCGAAACTCCGAATAAACGAAATATGCAACGTTGGAGAAAACTCTTTCCTTGTATCCGCCATGTGAGCGACCGGTATAGTTAAGTTTAATTCCCTCGTTTCTGTGTATATGGGAAATTCGAGTTATACTGTGAAATAATATCCCCAAATATGATGATAGATCGAATTCGAGTATTTTCAGACAGTGCACCCGGATGTAATTCTTCATCTAGAAATTAAATTATATTCCCAACGAATCAAACAGGAAATAGTGGCGTAGTATAACAGCTGGAAAACGGCCAACAAGCTCGTCATTACCAACAAACCAGTTCGGTTTCGTAATGGAAGAAGAACCAGCAAAGTTCCTTCATATTTTTAATCATGAATACATGTAAGTAAATCTCCAAAGTGTAACCGTGCGTACTACGAACACAAATGGGAGTTGAATTTTACCAAATGTATACAGAAAGGAGGGGATTAACAGTTCTAATTCCTATTTCGACAACGGGCATCATGAGTGTGATTTATCCACACTCCAACCAAAGAAATGCCTGTATGGTACCTTTCTTTATTTTTAGTCCCAGTGCAAAGAGACCTAAATAATTATAGGTACATTATTACAGACATCATAAAACACAGCTTATCAGATAATTGGAAACCAAATCCAAGTATGGGGTCTGATGACCAACATGTTCCAAGCTCCTAAAATGAATAATTAACATTAAGTTGGTTGGTTCCTTAGTTTAGGGGCTGCGACAACGCGGTCATGTAGCCCCGTGTACTTTGGGTATGTGTAAAATCTGTCCGATAATCGGTGTTAATAAAATTGTGATGGCTGTATTATTGTGTGTTATCTGTTTTAATTCAAGGAAGGACTGCAGACAATAATTGCAAGTAGTTCCTACTTTTGCTACCAAATGCTACCGTCCACGGCACCTAGCTTGCGAACTTGGTTACTAGATGGCATCGCAGTCAGCACCTGGCAGCGAACGTAGAAAATAATAGAGCGTTATCAATTCTAACCTACAAATTTTGGCTTCACACAAGTGTAGTTAGTGGAAGGTTATTTTTCATGCCATAAATCTATGATATGTGCCCACCAGCTTTACTTCTCCTCCGAAGGAAGGCATACTGATTTTGAACACTCTTAAGAAAATCCGACGACTCTACCGGCTTTGAACCCATGACTTAGGGCATAGAATCTCAGCATGCTACCAACTACGCCAGTCCATGCACTTGGGGTGAGTGTAGTATTCGTCTGATATCTCGCACTATTTTAATTGAAACTAGGTTAATGGAAGGAGGCGGCCATGGCCGGGAGTTAGGAATTACCCCGGAATTTGCCTGTGGAGCATACGTGTGAAACTACGTAAAGAAACTCTTCTTGGTTGCTGAGGTGGAAATTAACCCCTTATATTCTCAGTTTTGTCTCACGAGTTCTGCCCCGTCCCTACCCTCTGTCCATAATTAATCATCTTGGCCGAGTCGGTAATCGAATCCAAATCTTAGGAGCGCTAGCTACTACACCACGATATCTAATGATAGTCATGATGGTTGCCAATACTCAGCGTGACTGTGGTGAGGAACCTTCTTCATCAGCTTGCGAGTCATCTTACACCACGTGACTGCGATTTCGAGATGCCATTCTTTCAGGCACAAAGTGAAGTCTGTGGATAGGCTACCAGATGTCACGCATACTTCCTTCCGGCTGTCAGTCTTAGTTGGTCTGGGTGATACGCAATGATAAAAATCTAAGTCCCCGAATCTTGGATGTTACGGGTAAACTCGAGAACCACTGGATGGATTTTGATGCGGTTTTCACCATTCTGTAAAGTATACCTCGAGGATGATTTATGTAGAAAATAATTTATTTATGACCGAAGGAAGTCAAGCACTAACGATTTCAGTGAAAATGACGAAAAGCTGGCGTCCGTGCGCTTTTTAAGCTTACGCTGGGCAAACCGCTAAATAGCCTATATCTATATACTATAAGTGTAAGAATTGTTCAGCATGAAAAGTTCTACAAAAATCCTGGGAGAGCATATCTCTATCTTCAATACATCGCCTACTATAAGTGGTTTTACGTTATCATTTCTTCCAACAATCTCCTTTCAGTTACTGAGGCGACAGTTTACGAGCTAACTAGGGGCAAGTCTATCACCCCAGTTACAGCTTAGCTAGCGGACGAGCTTATTGCCCCAGATACAGTCAGCAGCAAACTGTCGAGTCGTGTTGAGTTAAAAACTTTAGAGAAGAGTGGTTGTGTTTGGAGTTTCCCTGGAAGTGCAACTCGGCTTTTCTTCATTTCACCTGTGAACATTTCGTTCCGCAAAATGCACCTCCATGATAATATAATAATAGTCCAGTCAGTGATTTTAACCCATCATGCCGAGACGTAAAACGTATATTGGTCGTTATTCACTGACATTGGAAAAAAAAACATATGCCCTTATCTCGTAATGCATTCATAACTGTTCCCGGGCGAAGCCGGGTCGTGTTGCTAGTTGAAGTATGAATTCATTCGTCTGGTTATCCTGCAGCAAGAGGACCGCTTTACTTTCTAGCTACGTGAGTTCGATGGACTTTATGAAATTCTTTTTACTTCATTTTATGCGGCTTCGGTGGCGTAGTCGGTAGCATCCTGAGCTTCTATGCCCAGGATCGCGGGTTCAAACCCAGCCGAAGACGTCGGATTTTTAAGAGCGTTATAATCCTTCAGTATGCCTTCTTTCGGAGGGGAAGTAAAGCCAGTGGTCCCTTGTCATAGATTTATGGCATGCAAAAGAAACTTCCACATATTAAACTTGTGTGAAGTTAAATTTGCAGGTTAGATTTCGTTGAAACGCTCAATCAAAGTTTCAACTTTCACCACTAGGTGTCAGTGAGATCTGGTGGCGAAAGTTGGAACTACTTGAAATTAAACGGAACTTGAAGCTCACCCCATGGGTGTCCGCATTGAAGCAGCTACAGACTCAGGCGAGTCGAACATGTGCTCGGACACTCCCGGCACTAAACGTCATTCACTAAATAAATAGGACCTATTTCACTTTTTTAACTTTATTACTTTACTTCAATTCTTTAAACTTTTATTACCATTACTTCACTATTATTTTCCACTTTACGTTACTCTACTTTTCATTTTTTTCAAATTACGTTACAGTACTATTAAAACAATTTAACTTTATATTTTAAACTTTTTAATTCACATTACTATAGTATTAAAAACTTTTAAATTTACTTAACGTTATTTTTTTTTTACTTTTTGATTTACTTAATTTACAATTTTAAATTTGTAAAATTTACTTTACTTCTTAACTTTACAATTTACTATTCTAAACTTTTTTCTTTACGTTACTTCAATATTTAACTCCACTATATTTTTAAGCCCTTCTTATTTTACTTTAAAATGATTCGCCTTACTTCACTTACAAAACACTTTACCTTGCGTTTCTTACCTTTAAAATGTTATTATTTTTCGTCGCTTTGGTTGGTAAACTATTTTACTTTACGTTATTTACGTTGTCAAATTTTTAAACATTAGTTCACTTTATTTTAAATTTTTTCATCCTTTCATTCATTAAAATTTTTATTGTATGTTATTTTAATTTTTTTACATACACACATCAAAAAAAGTTTTGCATCACCTCGGTTCCAAGAGTTCCGGAACCGTTAAATACAAAGGGAATAGAGATCAACACAAACAACATTTCAGCTCGTTTTATTGCTCATGAGACCCACACATTGCATGTTGTACCATCATACAGCTAGACTTTCAGCATTTGTGGTCCAGATTGCAGTACACACCACTACCTCTAATACCCAGTAGCACGTCCTCTTGCATTGATGCATGCCTGTATTCGTCGTGGCATACTATCCACAAGTTCATCAAGACACTGTTGGTCCAAATTGTCCCACTCCTCAACGACAATTCGGCGTAAATCTCTCAGAGTGGTTGGTGGGTCAAGACGTCCATAAACAGCCCTTTTCAACATATCCCAGGCATGTTCGATAGGGTTCATGTCTGGCGAACATGCTGGCCACTGTAGTCGAGCGATGTCGTTATCTTGAAGGAACGCATTCACAAGATGTGCACGATGAGGTCGAGAATTGTCGTCCATAAAGACAAATGCCTCTCCAATATTCTGCCGATATGGGTGCACTATGGGTCGGAGGATGTCATTCAGGTATCGTAAAGCCGTTTCGGAGCCTTCCATGACCACCAGTGGCGTACGTCGGCCCCACATAATGCCACCCCAAAACATCAGGGAACCACCACCTTGCTGCACTCGCTGGACAGTGTGTCTAAGACGTTCAGCCTGACCAGGGTGCCTCCAAACACGTCTCCGACGATTGTCTGGTTGAAGGCATATGCGACACTCATCGGTGAAGAGAACGTGATGCCAATTCTGTGGGGTCCATTCAGCATGTTGTTGGGCCCATCTGTACCGCGCTGCATGGTGTCGGGGTTGCAAAGCTGGACCTCGCCATGGACGTCGGGAGTGAAGTTGCGCATCATGCAGCCTATTGCGCACAGTTTGAGTTGAAACACGACGTCCTGTGGCTGAACGAAACGCATTATTCAACATGGTGGCATTGCTGTCAGGGTTCCTCCGAGCGGCAATCCGTAAGTAGCGGTCATCCACTACAGTAGTAGCCCTTGGGCGGCCTGAGCGAGGCCTGTCATCGACAGTTCCTGTATCTCTGTACCTCCTCCATGTCCGAACAACATCGCTTTGGTTCACTCTGAGACGCCTGGAAACTTCCCTTGTTGAGAGCCCTTCTTGACACAAAGTAACAATGCGGACGCGATCGAACTGCGGTATTGACCTTCTAGGCATGGTAGAACTACAGACAACATGAGCAGCGTACCTTCGTCCTGGTGGAATGACTGGAACTGATCGGCTGTCGTACCCCCTCCGTTTAATAGGCCCTGCTCATGCATGGTTGTTTACATCTTTGAGCAGTTTTAGTGACATCTATGAACAGTCAAAGGGACTGTATCTTTGATACAATATACACAGTCAACGTCTATATGCCGGAGATCTGGGAACCGAGGTGATGCAAAACTTTTTTTGATGTGTGTACTTAACTTTTCCTTATTACCTCCTTTTATTTTATTAATAATCCTTTTTACTCTTCTTTTACTTGGATCAGGTTTACGAGACTTAACTTGTTTTTATTTATCATTACTTTAATGTATAACTTTATTTTACCTTACTCTTTACCCTTTCCTCTCCTCTCTCTCTCCCTCTTCACACTTTTCTTTCATTGTAGTGTCGTAGCATATTTTCAGAAGGTGCTCCCTACGAGCTAAGCCCCCCCCCCCCTTTCCCCTCCCCCTCCCGTGAAAGGCAAGCCTGAAATCAACTCCTAGTTTGAAGATTTCTGAAATTGTTCTCATAAAGCACGAAGGGTATCTAAAAGTGTAAACTTAAAATCCGTTAAGATGACAAAATCATTTTTGCGAACGGACCAAATTCCGACATAACTACGCCTAAACTTACAAATACAGTAGCAATAGGTTCATGGTGTATTCTAAGAAATATATTTTATCTACCGCAGTTGTATCATGTATACAATACAATACCTAATTTTTGAAAATCTTTGCTTCTTTTCATAATTGTATGTTAAAATGTATCACAACTGTTTTCGAATACTTCCTTTGCTTACTCAAGAGGACAGATCCATTAGTCCTTTTAATAATATTTATCAAACACAATGTGTACAGGTTTCGAATCACGATTAACTCCTCTGTAAGTGAATAGTCTACGTCTTGACATAAATACAAAATTAGTAAGTGAATTAATGTACCTGTTGGCTGGGCTATCCTCTATAATAAATAACGAGACTTAGTAAGTTTATAGCCTTGAGTTCGAGACCCATAATCTGCAAACAGGTTTGTATACATTTCACATTCTCGTCCTAACCCATTTACATTGATAAATGATCAGGTTGTAAAACAATTCTCACCTGACTGCATTTCTCTGTCGCAGTAGATATATAATTACAAGGCCTCTTTAGGAGCGTACTAACAAACTCAAGTGCGCTCTAACTTACAGGATTATGAAGGTGTGAAAGTTATGATCAAGTAAAGAAAAGTTTTTGGATGATGAACTGCTGATATTCTCACTGTGTGGCAAGGAGGTCGAATAACTCATATTTATAAAATTAAAACATCTAAAAATAAAATAAAAAAGATAAAATGAAAAATGAAAATAATAAAACATTAATCATAAAAAACAAAAAATGAAAAAAGAAATTACAAATATAAAATAATAAAAACATAAAAAAATTGAATGAACTAAAATAAAACAAAAAAATTAAATTAAATAAATATTTCCTTGGTCTGCCAATAGTAGTGTCCGCTTAATCATCCCAATATCATGAGTTCGATTCCCGCCAGAGGAAGGACCGCAAACATCTATGGCACACCGTGTCGTAGCTTACGATGTCAGCTTGTGAAAGATCTCTCGTATCACATTTGGTGTTTTCAAGACAAAACTAATTAAATCTCAGTCATAGGTCACCCAGTGAAGTACTGATTTTCACTGACCGGTGGTAGGCATTGAAGTATAAATTCTCCCTTAGCCCAGACATCCTGATAATTTTGGGGATATAACATAAGTCAGTCCTTATCTACACATTTCATTAACAGTGTAGAGGCAGTTTAGGAACCAATCCCGGAAAAATAAACAGTAACAGACAGACGGAAGTGTTACTTCATATGTAGAGATGTTCATCCAATCAATTCACTTCACGATCGGAAATACACAGAAGAGAACAACGGGGAGGCCGAATGTGAGTGTAGAAAGGGTTCATATAAGCTCAGCAGATGTAATCCCTAGCAGAAGACATAAAGCAATCGCAAGTTGACGGGACATTTGAATTTTTTTCTACCAGCTCCTTAGTGTAAAGAAATAAGCGCAAACAAGAACCGTGTTTATTATCTCATGATCCAGACAGGACGATGTGAGGGGGAGGTGTGAGGAATGTTCCATCCACACAAAAACACTGCATTGTCAGTAAATTCTGTAATCTCATGAGAGTGTATACAGGGTGTTTCCGAAATCGTGGGAATAATTTCGTATGAGATCCTCATTGGATTAATTAAAGTAGCTATGAAATAGGTAAAATAGTTTTATGTTCGACCCTGACATTTATGGGTCAGAAAACTGTATCATAATGATGGTCATTATAACACTATTTTTCATTATGAAACAGTTTCTCCCACCAATCACAGCTCAAGAAACAGTTGTTTGACCAATTAGATAAGGTTAGCGTCGCACCTGCGTGGAGTTCCAAGGCCTTCTAAACTGCGTTGCCTAGCGTCATAGTGGGGTAATCGAGGTGGCCATGGTCAAATACAAGGCATTCGCTGCGTCTCATGCGCTCTGTTCAGTACATAAAACTGGCGAAATCTCGACAGATATTTATGAATATTTATCTTCGAACATAAAATAGTTATAATAATTATAGTCGAACATAAACAGTCGTATGCAACTCGCCTATAATGGTAATTAAGACACTCGTATGGAAATTATAAAACTCGCATACGCTCGTTTTATAAAGATACTCTGTCTTAATTATTGCCATTATAGGCTCGTTGCATAATGTACTATTATTCCACCAAAATCAATACTATAATGAAACTAAATTACATATGTTTCGGTTAGCTTATAACCATCCTCAGATAAAATCAAATTGGAATAATATTAAACAATGAGCATCATATAATCTAAGCGTTATCAATCTATAAATAAAACGCTTAGATTGTAAGTTATGATGCTCATAGTTTGATTGGTTGGTTCCTCAGTTTAGGGACTACGACAACGCGGTCATGTAGCCCCATGTACTTTGGGTGTGTCTAGAATGTGTCCGGTGTTAATTGTGATGGCTATATTAATGTGTGTTATCTGTAATTCAGGATGCAGACGATCAATTTCAAGTAGTTCCTACTTTTGCTACCAAATGTTACCGCCAACGACAATTAGCTGTGAACTTGGCAACTACATGCCACCGCGATCCGCAACAGGTGGCGTACGTTGGAACGTAGAGAGCGTTAATCAAATCTAACCTACAAGTTTAGATTCACACAATTGTAGTTGGTGGAAGGTTCTTTTACATGCCATAAATCTATTACATGGGCCCGCCGGCTTTACTTCCCCTCCGAGGGAAGGCATGCTGAGGGAATTTTAACACTAAAAAATCTGACGACTTCGGCTGGCTTTGAATCCGCGATCTTAGGCTTAGAAGCTCAGCATGCTACCAACTACGCCACCAATGCTCATAGTTTAATGTAGTTCTAATTTGATTTTAGCTGAGGATGATTACAAGTTAACCGAAAATGACCCTATGCTTGTAATTTAGTGTCCATATTGCCTTAGGTAGAATGAAACTATTTTACCTATGCATAGGTATTTTAATGGACACGTCAGTACGGACAACTGCTATGAGGTATGAAGTACTTCACATCAATGCGTTCCTCATTGTAGGCAATAAAGAAAAAAGGAAATAAAGAATAAAGAATGAAGAATGAAGAATGAAGAATGAAGAATAAAGAATAAAGAATAAAGAATAAAGAATAAAGAATAAAGAATAAAGAATAAAGAATAAAGAATAAAGAATAAAGAATAAAGAATAAAGAATAAGGAATAAGGAATAAGGAATAAGGAATAAGCAAAGAAAAAAGAATGAAGAATGAACAAAGAATAAAGAATAAACAATGAACAAAGAAGAAATAATAAAGAAGAAAGAATAAAGAATAAAGATCATGGAACAAAGAATAAAGATCAAGGAACAAAGAATAAAGAACAAACAACAACAAACAACTAACAATAAACAATAAAGAATAAGGAATAAGGAATAAGGAATAAAGAATAAAGAAGAAGAAGAAAGAAAGAAAGAAAGAAAGAAAGAAAGAAAGTATAAGGAGAAGTTTTTACAGCATGGGTGTGGAAATGCTTGGTTCCCGAGTTGTGGAAGTGTATCTATGACACTGCCGTGTTACGTTTCACGATCATAAGTCATGGGACCTCCTATTTACGTGGGATTCAAACTATCGGACGATACATTTCACCTCGAGAATCGCACATGCATTACTTGGAAAGAGAAGCCTATACGCATTAGTGGAAGGCAAGCAGCTTGACAACTGAGACATCACATTCACACTGAGAAGAACTCATTCCATTGACCTTTTTACAACATGACTGTCTCTTTCTCTCTACACGGTACTCACATCCTGGGAGAATCCACTACATAGATTATCCTCTGATAAAAAGTCACAGGGTAAATTTAGATTTGGAGGTAATGGTTCTAATACTGCCAGTGCTACAGTTTCGATAGTGGGATTGATAACTTAGTCTAATCACGATTTTTGCTTGGAGCTGAACGGTCTAAAAGTGTAATCGAGTTAATCCACCACTATGTTTGTTAAGTAGGTTGAACTTTCATCTCCCGAAGCCAAGTGGCATCGTGAGTAATGAGTTAAATACAAATTGAGCTGAGTTGAATTCTAATGCAATCCTGAGGACATGAAAGCGTGGTATTTTAATTAACAGATCAACACGGCACGGATACGTCATTTCTAGCAAAACGACTATCTTCAGACAGCTATGTCAACTGTTTCATGATACTATCAATCACTTATTCTCAAAATGTGCCTGCTTTACAACGAATAAATTTATTTATTTATTTATTCGTGTCAGAAGCAAACAAAATACTGGATTACACTAAAATTACATACAAAAAAAAAAAAAGAGAAGTAAGCCATACAACACACAATGTCTTTTCAAACCACGGTCAACCAAAAATGTGCAACCTGTATAGCATTGGAAGTTGCTAGTAAAAGATCTTCTGCTGTACAAGTGGCAGGGCACAGCGGACAATTCAGTAGATGCTCCATGGTATGGGGCATACCGCAGTCGCAGTTGGTGGAGTCGACGGGGAAGTGCCATTTCTGCAAGTTATCCTTAGATCTTCCAACAGCAGAACGGAGACGATTAAGTGCCCTCCACACGATCCATTTCTGATCATGTCCAGGTGGGAGGCTTTCCGAAGGGTGATCCCATAGAGAGTTATTCCCAAGCCGAGAAGTCCACAATTGTTTTCTAGCTGTAGCTGGTGTAGTTAGCAAGACTGCAGTGGTGTTGAGGAAACTTCTCCTGGACTTCAACCTACGGGTGGCTGGTACATAACCGTACAACGGATGGGAAAACTGATTAACCTGTTTAGCTCTCTCTTCATTGGCTGCTACCTCACGACGTATATCCGGTGGTGCTATCCCTGCAAGCTGGTAAAGTTTTGCAAGAGGTGTAGGCTTCAAACAACCTGTAATAAGCCTACATGTTTCATTAAGCGCCTTGTTAACATTATTTGCATGGGTGGATTTGTACCACACTGGACATGCATATTCTGCCCCTGCTAAGGTAGTTGGAATTATATTTCCATTACCGAACTGAACGTCAGCAATCCAGAAGCACTGGGGCTCTCAACCATCAACCTTGAGAACGACAGCGCTTGCAACATGTTAACGAATAAATAAATAAAATAAAACAAAACAAACAAAATCAATAATTAAAAACATTTTTAAAACTCCAAATTTAAAAAAAAAACAGAATCTGTCAATTTAAAATTCCTCTCGGCACGCCGGAAGGAGGAGGTAGATTTCACCGGGCAAACTAGGGGATAGGCTATAATAGGCAAAATATGCAGGTTTTCGTAGGAGGATGAGACCTCATTTATTGCGAGAAAGTATTTTACAATTGGAGGTTAGTTAACATTTTGTCGTCTTTCTATGCATATTTTTAACATTTTACTGTCTTATGGGGATGGTGGTAACCTTCTTGTCATTTGGGGTTCATTTTTTATACTTGTGATCACACTGTCCTTATGCAAGGTTTGGAACTAATGTGTAACTAACAGTCTGTTACTTCTTCACGCAAAATTTTATCTCCCGCAGAGATGTTGGTTAGTTCCTCAGTTTAGGGACTGCGACAAGGTGGTCATGCAACCCCGTGTACATTGGGTGTGTGTAGAATCTGTCTGATAAACGGTGTTATTTGTGATGACTGTATTATTCTGTAATTCAGGTAAGGTCTGCAGACGGTCAATTTTAAGTAGTAGTACCTAATTTTGTACCAAATACTAACGTCAACGACACCTAGCTGTGAACTTGGCTGCTAGATGCCACCGCAACCAGCAACTTGCAACGAACGTTGTAACTTCCCCTCCGAAGGAAAGCATGCTGACGGATTTTTAGCGCTCTTAGAAAATCCGGCGACTTTGGCCGGCTTTGAACCAGCGACCTTAGGCATAGAAGTTCAGCATGCTACCAGTTAGCCGCTTCCCTAATAGTCAGATGGAACAAGAAGTTCCGTGACGAACTAAAGAGCCTACTTTTCTTAAAATTAAGATTCATGCCATAGATTAATCTTCAGTATATGAACCTATCTAGAATAATAACGAAATTAAGTGCGTAATATCGAAATGTCTTAATTAGTTCGAAATAAGGTATACTAGGCATAATGTTGCCTAATAGAGCAATACAGTTGGCAGCTCTGGTGACTGAATATATTCTTACTTCCATCTCCTAAGGTACAGAATACAAAATGTGGTTGAAGTTCAAAGGACGTTACATGGATTTAGACATTGGATCTATTAGTACACGTAAAAGCATGTTGGCAACAATGTCATGCGAGTGCTGGTCAGAAATAATCTGAAATATTATATCTTTTTGTACCAATTTTGGATGAAATCCATTTGTTGGTATAGAAGTTACATGTGTTTAAAAATTGGTCCTATCAGCAGGCTTAGAATCATGTTGGTAGAACTGACGTATATAAGTTACTCCAAATTAATGTAAAATGTCAGGTAATTTACGTGTGCATAGTTTAAACCTGTCGGCTTGCATACTTTCAGATATATTGGTATTTTGATAAAATAATAGAGATAACATTTATTGACAGTTGGCAGCCCTGGTGGCTCTTAAGAATACACTCAGTCATACCTGTTTATGTACACATATTACATACAAAATTTGGTTGAAATCCAATTGATAGTGTAGAAGTTATATGCATTTAAATATTGGACTTATCAGAAGGCTTAACAATATTTTGGCAATGCTGTCATGTATGGCCAACTGGAAATTAAACTGAAATAGTATTATCTACATGTGTGCCAATTTTATAATAGCTCCCATGTACACCTTCCAAGATATCCAACATGGAGCTCAAATTTCTAGTGAGCTTTTTTTAGCAGTTGGTAGCACTGTCATCTTTTTCAAATACGGGCCTGAGATATTCCGGTATACAACTTTACTCATACTAAATTTGGTTTCGATTGCTGCTGCCGTTTAGGAGTTGATAGGGGGGGGGGCACACACACACACAGCCAGACAGACAGAAGGACAGACACATTTTCCCGGATCGGTCTCATAAGTCTACTTTTTCCTCATTTTTGAAAAGTGTGAAAAGTAGGCTAAAAATGAATGTGATCTCGTCAATGGCGTTGTCTTGGCAACCTCTGATAGATCATCCCTTATCAATTTAAAAGCGTTGTTATGGTAACCTCTGATGGCACTTGGCATTTTTTAAAATTCTGAAATCATTTTTCTCATCCCTTGGCGTAATGGTGGGACATATCAAAAATTCTTTCAGACAAAAGTTTTAGGTAATTATTAGGGGAATATTTTCCATTTTGTACGGTTTTGATATTGTGCCTATTGAGAGAGATATGATTAATGTTTCCCGAAAAACCCACTTTTTTCCACCCCTTTGGTCAATGGTTGGTGCTATCAAAAACCTTATTTGACATAAATTTTTGGCACTTATCCGACACATATTATGGACTTTGAATGGATTCGATATATCACGTATTAAGAGAGTTATAGCGAAATTTCACTTTTTCGAAAAAAGCCCCCCATTTTCACCCCCTTCGACCGATTTTGCCCATTAACGAACTCGACCGAGATTTTATAGGGATACATATTATGTAAAAAATTCAAAGTGATTGGTACAAAATTACGGCAGTTATCGTGTCCACAAGAAACTGATATATATATATAGATAGATAGATAGATAGATACATATATACATAAATTATATATAAACTTTTGAACTGACGGTGGTTTTGGGGTCTGGGGGATGTGAAACGCGAAGATATGTCGAAATTTTCCGGAAGTCGAAACATGGTACCCATTGCAATAGTTAGCTTTCTAATGAAATCTACCTAATTACAAGAAAATTGTCATGTAAAAGGGACTATTACTTCTTAAATGGGATTATAAAGAGAGATTTACGTAGTTAGGGAGCGTGGTGGTGAAGTAGACAAGCTGCTTGCCTCTCACCAAGGCGGACCGGGTTCCATTCCCGGTCAATGCATGTGAGATTCTTAAGTGATATATCATGTCCTCTGGTTCGAATTCCACGTGCAAATGGAGATCCCGTGGCTCATGATCCTTTCTTTTCCTCTGAATTTATTACAAAACATAAAAGCCAAATTATAATAAAAGTAACGAGCCATTCGTGATTCTGCTATGTTCGTAAAAACACCTTAACTGCAAGCCAAGTTATTCGACTAAAGATATAACAATATTTCCTCAAGTTATCTTTTAAAACCACTATTTCGGCTTCATGTAACGCGTTTCCATACTCCACTACGATCTTACCTCACACGTTAAGGGTTTGTTTCTATGCTGCACACGAATTCACCAGCCCGCCTGCTTTTAATCACACGAGCCAGCGCGCACAAAACCTCCCATCAATATTCGGTAAGACACTAGACGTTTACGGTGGTTGTAGTTTCCGATAATCACGAATGAGAGCCTTCAAAATGAGGCCAAGTTTACTACGTTTATCCTGGGCTGAGAAAACTTTAGAAAATATATAAGAACTTTTTATTGGGTAGTTGAAAGAAATGAAACTTGAGTTTTAAACGATAACATACAGAAATTTAATTACCCTCAGACGAGTAGTTTTCCATGTATATAGTTTTAAATGAGCGGTTCCTAGAAAAGACGCCAAAATCCCGGACAATTTTTCATACATCCACAAACTAAAAAAAAATAATTATTAAAGTTATACTGTATAGTCTAACGCAGAATCAAACAAGGTAAATGTTGGTATAACTCATTTTTTGATAAGTCTGTTGGTTTGCTTGTAATTGAAGCCTAAACGCGACTATCCATAATAAAAAATTCTATGGCAGATTTCCTCAATATGCAGCTGTTCTTTGTTCGCTGTGAACCTAGTTTCCAGGCTTTGAGTATCGACAATCTCAACGGTTTGTGGACATCATTTATATTAATCAACATCAACATTTTTTTTTGAAAAAACCGAAGTGCAATGCAAATAAGCAATAATGTCGTAAACAATGCCTCTTTTGTAGCTGTGTAACATGACTGAAATACTAACTATATCGGATTATTAGAAAAATCTCTTTATTAAATTTAATTAAAACGTATACTCACTACGATTTGTTATTTATAACTAGCATGGTGTGAAATGCACTCGCTTTGGCATGCATATATCCATATTTAGCGAGACAGGAATTTATTAGATATGGAAATATATTATTACATATTTCGTTCTGCACAATATTCCTCTAGAGTTTCCTGTTTTGAGATAAATACCAATTGCACATCAATACATATAACCAGTGATACCAGTAAACCATTGTAAAATACTCTCACGGACATATCTATGTGATCACTAAGGTTCGGATGTTAAGGAAAAGTCATATTTTATTCCTGAGCTCATTTTACCTGAAATCTGAAAAATAAGTTTGAATGACGGGTCCCTGACCACGTTTAAGGCAATTTGATGTTGCCTATAAATGCATATTTCGGCCATTTTTATTGTTTAGGTCATATTTGGTTATAATTTCAGCATTTTTGTTTAAATTGAGGCGTCGTTAACAAGGTACGTATTATCTGTGTCGAGTTTCAGACACAGGATTTCCGAATAGTGTAGTAGATATATTTTTCTTTCTTTTCCCGGTACAGACAGATAGCAGGTTTAGAAGATCTGATACCAAGAAGGCGCTCCTCTATGGACGTCTTTTAGCACATCTTTCTGGACAAGTTGGATTGCGACACTATACGCATGAGGTCACGGAACATGACGATAGTGTGCTTCCGCCTTTCAACAGGATGTCACTCCAGTAGATATATTTAGTTCAGAAGCAATTAGCAAACAAGGAAATTGTTTTTTATCCATAATGGTTCGTATTGAATTTAAATTCCACTAAATGGCTTACTCTTATTTCCGTCTTTTCAATACTTGTAATATTATTAGCACTGTTTAGTACTGGTACATGTTTCGAACAATAATGTTGTTTTCATCAGCCAGATATACACATTATAAACACTTATGGGCATAAAATACATTGCAAATACACATAGTTCATAAAAAAAATCACTTGTAAAATCGAAATATCACATGTCCGATACATTGAAAAATTGTTTTGGCACTTAAGACGTTTACAGTATGTTAGTGATACTCTACCTATCCCAAAAATTCATGTCATATTTCATAGATTTTTAGGTCATATTTTACATTTTAGGTCATGTTTAGCTACTTTTTAGGTCATATTTTACATTTTAGGTCATGTTTAGCTACTTTTTAGGTCATATTTTACATTTTAGGTCATATTTAGCTACTTTTAGGTCATATTTTACATTTTAGGTCATATTTAGGTACTTTTTAGGGCATATTTTACATTTTAAGTCATATTTAGCTACTTTTTAGGTCATATTTTACATTTTAGGTCATATTTAGCTACTTTTTAGGGCATATTTTACATTTTAGGTCATATTTAGCTACTTCTTAGGGCATATTTTACATTTTAGGTCATGTTTAGCTACTATTTAGGTCATATTTTACATTTTAGGTCATGTTTAGCTACTTTTTAGGTCATATTTTACATTTTAGGTCATGTTTAGCTACTTTTTAGGTCATATTTTACATTTGAGGTCATATTTAGCTGCTTTTTAGGTCATATTTTAAATTTTAGGTCATGTTTAGCTACTTTTTAGGTCATATTTTACATTTTAGGTCATGTTTAGCTACTTTTTAGGTCATATTTTACATTTTAGGTCATATTTAGCTACTTTTTAGGTCATATTTTACATTTTAGGTCATGTTTAGCTACTTTTTAGGGCATATTTTACATTTTAGGTCATGTTTAGCTACTTTTTAGGGCATATTTTACATTTTAGGTCATAATTAGCTACTTTTTAGGTCATATTTTACATTTTAGGTCATATTTAGCTACTTTTTAGGGCATATTTTACATTTTAGGTCATGTTTAGCTACTTTTTAGGGCATATTTTACATTTTAGGTCATGTTTAGCTACTTTTAGGTCATATTTTACATTTTATGTCATATTTAGCTACTTTTTAGGGCATATTTTACATTTTAGGTCATATTTAGCTACTTTTTAGGGCATATTTTACATTTTAGGTCATACTTAGCTACTTTTTAGGGCATATTTTACATTTTAGGTCATGTTTAGCTACTTTTTAGGGCATATTTTACATTTTAGGTCATGTTTAGCTACTTTTTAGGTCATATTTTACATTTTAGGTAATATTTAGCTACTTTTTAGGTCATATTTTACATTTTAGGTAATATTTAGCTACTTTTTAGGGCATATTTTACATTTTAGGTCATGTTTAGCTACTTTTTAGGTCATATTTTACATTTTAGGTCATGTTTAGCTACTTTTTAGGTCATATTTTACATTTTAGGTCATGCTTAGCTACTTTTTAAGTCATATTTTACATTTTAGGTCATATTTAGCTACTTTTTAGGTCATATTTTACATTTTAGGTCATATTTAGCTACTTTTTAGGGCATATTTTACATTTTAGGTCATATTTAGCTACTTTTTAGGGCATATTTTACATTTTAGGTCATATTTAGCTACTTTTTAGGTCATATTTTACATTTTAAGTCATATTTAGCTACTTTTTAGGGCATATTTGCTTGCATATTTTTTACTTCTTTAGGTCTTAAACTCCCGAACCCCAGTGATCACCTAAAAGTACTTTTAATGTTTAAAACAGTTTTTTTAAATGACACTAAGAGCACTCAGTGTCCAGTTTAGCAAAAACGTAAAGTTAAGCTTTTTTACAATTGTACCAACATTTGAAAAGCTAGAAGACCCAGAAAAATGTAAAAATGTGTGTTTTGAAAAATAATCATCATATACATACAGTAACTCTAAGGGTTATACCCCCCAGGGGCTCACTACTTGTGGGACATGGGTTGGCGACCACGTGACGACAGCTGGGTCCGGCATTGCTACCACTTACTTTTACCGAGCTCCTCTCGTTCTTCTTTCATGTCGACCTCTCTTGGTCAACTCTTGTTCTCTTCCGATCCCGACGGTATTACGGTATCCGAGGCCTAGGGAGACTTTGGCTTTCCCGCCTTAATTGGCCCTTGTCTCATCTATCCTGAAACCCCAATTCTTCGAGGGGTCAGCCATCTTTTTACTATTTTAAATGATCTTGTCGACTTCGTCGTTACGCTGAGGTCTGGCGTTACGTTACGGTGACAGGACGAAATGTACCGAGAATGCACTGAATTGTGTGACGTCATAGTACGATGTAGCAGCCGAGTACCAAGAAGGCAGTGCGAGAACAGAGTTTCAAGAAGGCAGTGCGAGAACAATCAAGTAGGCTGTGAAGAAACAAAATAGAATCTTGAAACTCTGTTCTCTCACTGCCTTCTTGGTACTCGGCTGCTAGCATTTAAATTGATATAAAGTCCAGTCTTTCAGAATGACTATGTCTCTTTTCTTTTCATGTTATCTCCTGCCTTCTGCTCAAGGCCCTCAAGGAGGCAGGGTGTATGTAGCCCCACCACTTCCGGTGCACTCTGGATAGTGCTACACCCTCAAGGGCTCACGGCTGGTAAGTTTGGGAGTGGGGATTCCTGAGCTGGGTCCGTTTTGTCCCCTTTTCCCCCTGACTTTGGGGAGGGCCCTCTCCTCTTTCCCTTACCTATCAGCCTTTCATGGCTCTGCTCCCTTCCAAGTCCCTCAATCCTCATTCTTCGAGGGTTGAGGGCATTTCTGTTCTTCCTGTCCTTTATTTGCCTTATCCTTTAGTTGTTTACCATTTCTTCTTCTAGTATGTAAGTTTGTAGTTAGCATTAGTTATAGTTTTCATTCTCATCTCATCTTTCACTATCACCCAAAAGCTAGAAGACCCAGAAAATGTAAATATGCGTGTTTTAAAAAATATCTATCATATTTCAAAATAAAATGTTGATAAAACTTCCCGGTTAAATGATATTTTGAAGAAGATGCTGTAAACGGTTGTTTTCAGAATGAAACTTCTTCTATACAGATGTGAATGAAATTGAAGTTTGATTGTTTTAATCTACAGTATTCTTTGATTCTTTATCTTCAATTTGGGGGAAGCTGATTTTGAACGTCTGGAAACGAAAGTAGGTATTTCGGTTTTGATTTGACTATGTATGGGTCAACACAAGCACTCATAAAAAGGGTGGTAGCGCGCAGTTCGCTACTCCTGTAGAGGTCCGGGCACGGACACCAAGAGCCCGCTGATGAGCCAGCTTGGTGTTTCTAGGCGAAACCCCACACAAGACACGGCATAAGCCTAGAAAAATTGCTGAGTATTACAGTAATTTCCCAGCCTGAAGGGCTGGAACTGTGATTTTTTAAATGCATAGAAAATGGTTAACTTTTAGGGCAATTGATTTAATTTTTAACATTCATAGTATTGCAAATTTATGCATGAATATATATTGAGTGTAACAAACATTTTACTAATTACACTTGTGTGAAACTAAATCATATGTTAGAATAGGCTAACGCTCTTAGGTTCCAACGCCAGGAGCCAACTGCGGTGGCATGTAGTAACCAAGTTCAGGAATAGATGTCGTTGACGGTGGTGTTTGGTAGCAAAAGTAGGAACTACTTGAAAAATGAATGTCTGCAGTCCTTACTTGATTTAAAAACAGACAACACACACTAATACAGCCATCACAATTAACACCGGTTATCAGACCGATTCTACACACACCCAAAGTACACGGGGCTACATGACCGCGTTTTCACTACCCCTAAACTGAGGAACCAACCAACCAACCAACCAACCAACCAACCAACCAACCAACCAACGTTTTTGGGTCATTTTATTGTATTTTTGCTTTCATCTTTAGGTCATTATTTAAACATTTTACGTCTTCAAATTCGGGGTCTTGGTGATGAATATAAAATAATTCTAAAGAGAATCAATCATCCCTGCGGCTGGCAGGAGAGCGATTTTATAGGGGTAACCATGCACCGCCAGAGAGTTCAAAAGTGCTCTTCATTAGCGCTCGATGTGCAATTGTTCATATTCCTCGCAAGATATTGAAAAAAAAAAGTAAAATAAAGCCCATCTTTTATGGCCCAATACTTGCCCAATATTTATGAAGTCTTGTTTCTGAGATCTGCCATTGTTTTCAAGCTGGAATTATTCTAAAAATGCCTCTTTATTGACCCACTCTGTAGGCCCACTCTGAAGCATATTCACGGAATTCCAATGGCAGTGAAAGTTTGCGTTACATCATGTAGATCTTCAGGGATCATTTCAATTTAAGGAAACTACCAACCATTAACCTAGTGTAATGAATTACTGCAGGCCTTATTACCCGTAGAATCTTCATCTCAACGTTATTGCACGTACTTTGCATACAAACCGTGTATGAGATTGCTTCCACATTCTCTATACCCAGAGGCTTGCATCTTGAAGACCACCTTACATCCTCTTCATTAGTTGCACAAGCTGCCACTGTTAATTTTGTTGCCACTGGCGCTGCTTGCCAACATCCGCTCGGTCGTTTTTAAAATCCTTCTTCCCTATTTATTTTGGTAAGAGCTTGGATACAAGATTGCCTATAATTTATTTTTAAAACGTTCAAAAACATGCTGGGACTGTTTAAAGTGGAGATTTATTGTAGAGAATAGAACCCATTAAAAGTGGCGTCAAGTGAAAATATGTGAAAATGTGTATGATCCTAAATATTTTGTTGTCAATATTATATCATTTAGGGGCTTGGACATTTGGATGTGTGTAGAATTTGTGTGATAACCTGTGTTATAGTGGCGTCTTTTGTGGTGGTGGTGATGGTGGTGGTTGTGGTGGTGGTAGAAGTAGTAGCAGTAGTATTCGGTAGTATTACTTCAGGGATCATTTCAATTTAAGTAAACTACCAACCATTAGCCTAGTCTAGGGAAGGAGGTGTCCGTGGCCTTATGGTATTCATCGACCCTTCCATTAGTCATATTCAAGAAAATTTTCGATTTGTTTTATTGTCTCATTCGATAGTATGTCCTCTCTAGTTTCCAGAAATTATAGCTTATACTAGTTTTATTGTTGTTTAGCTCATTTATATTCATTTTAATGATCGGTTTGCACGCTTTTCAGCAGCTTTTACTTTGACGCATATGTGCAGCAGATAAAGCACACATTAATCTGCCTTTGAAACAGTCTACTCCAGAACTAAAACAATGTAGGAGATACTCACGGGTCGGAGAATGCAAAAGATTGACCTAAAATCAGAAGAAAAGGTAGTTTTTAGGAGTTGAAAAGTAAGACTCTTTACTCTAAATGTGTAGGGGAGAGTCGGTCAAAACAGGGTACTTAATAAACAAAGTGGCATATCTCATGAACTTGTTGTACTAATGTGTTAAATTTTTAGCCTATTTTCAATTTTGAAAAAATAGGCTTATGAGATCACTTTTTGTCCGTGTGTGTGTGTGTGTGTGTGTGTGTGTGTGTGTGTGAGAGGTGTGTGTGTCCCCCCCCCCTAATAAAATCTAAACGGCTGGAGCGATTTCAATGAAACTCGGTAAGTTCATAGCACTATCCCCGGCGACCTCGACCATGCCCTTCAAATTTTGTTACGTCTCACCAATCCAACATGGCGGCTGTGCGAAATATTTCACTAGCATTCAATATATCCGAAGCTATTACCGATATCGCCCTGAAATTGTGTACGGTGATAAAGAGCACTACTAGAAGTTCACCTATGAGACTTTCAAAACCCTGGTGACTACAAAACCAACATGGCGGTCAAGCGAATTTGAGACCTTTAAATAGACTTTTCTCGCGATTTAACTATCCAAACGTAATGAAACTTGGTACAGCAAATGTTTATGCACATTGTAATGCACTGAAGTCTAAATTAGTTCAATTGTTTACATAACCTCAAAATGGCGGCTGTGCGAAATATTTCACTGACATTCTATATCTCCAAAACTATTACAGATATCACCCTGCAATTTTGTACGGTGATAAAGGGTACTAATACAAGTTTACCTATGTATATTTCATAAACCTGTAAAGTACAAAACGAACATGGCGACCAAGCGAATTTGAAATGTTTTAATAGACTTTTCTCGTGATATAACTCTCTGAGCGTAGTGAAATGAGGTACAGTAAATGATTTTGCAGATTGTAATGCACTGCCATCTAATTTAATTCAATTGTTTACATAACCTCAAGATGGCGGCTGTGCGAAATTTTAAAATTAAGTTTTTATTTCTTGTGTCGTAATTATGCGATCGAGGTGAAAGTTTGAATAATGAACCTAGGCAATAATTGCCCTTGAATGGTACATAATTCTATGGCCTATGCATATAACAATCCTAAATGGCGAGCTTCTGAAATATTTAGACAGTTCTCAATATCTATGAATCTTTTACAGCAACCAAACTGATTTTTTTATGTTCATAGAGACTATGAACATATGTTCACCTAAAAGATTTTCAGTAGCCTGGTGAGCACAAATCCAACATGGCGGCGACGCGAAGTATTAATATTTAAATGGACGTTTCTCGCGAATTAACTATCCGAGTGCCGTGAAACGTTGCACGTTAAATGCTTATACAAATGTTGATCCACTGGCATCTAATTTATTTCAATTGTTTGCATAATCACAAGATGGCTGCTGTGCGTAATTTTAAAACCTCTTTTTTACTTCTTGTGTTCTAATCATGCGATAGAAGTTTGAATACCACACGTACACAATAATATTAATGTAATAGTACAAAAATAAAAATCCAACCTGGCGACCATCTGAAATAATTAGACGGTTCTCAATATCTACGAATCTGTTACAGCAATTAAACTGAAATTTTGTATGTTGATAGAGGCAATTAACATTAGCAGGATATATGAAAATAGGCTGTATAGTTCTTCACGGAACTACTTGTTTATGACTAGTTGTATAATATACCTACTTACAACTGGCATTGAAGAAATTATTTTTTAAGGCGTAACCGTAAATTGTTTATTTATACAAATGTTTGTCCATTACCCCGTTTTATCAGACGAGTTGGATAAACCAGGGTACTAGATTAGAGTGAACATTACAAAATAGATATACGTTTTACAAACATTGAAATTCACTTCATGTACAAAAATCACATTTATACGGTTCATCATCTTCATCTTCAATGCCGGCACTTAGTTCATGAGCCCATTCACCACACTTATAACACTTGACCCAGCCTTCTTCAGATTCCGAATTAGAGAATAGTTCATTACAATAAATGCAAGCTGCGTTATTATTTTCTCCTTCCTCTTCTGACGAGGTGTTATATTCCTGCATTTTTCTAACATTCTTCGATTTCAGCTTTACAACATTTGTGACGTCAGAAGGTGAAGTCCAAGGCTTAGGCCTAACTGACTGAGAAGCCCCTGATGTGGATGGAACAGGTATATCTGACTGGTAAGACCGTGATGTGGGTAGAGCAGATGATTTTCCGTTTGATGGCTCAGATAGAGATACCGAAGACGGGATATTACCTTTCTCCAATGGTGGGTCTGATAAAACGGGGTACTACCCTGTTCTATCCAACTTAGTGGTACCCTGTTTTATCCAACACCACCATGTTAGGAGCAAGTTGAATTCTACAGCACTTAAACCGGTCATTCATTTTGAAACACCCACAATTATGTAGTGCAAACAATGTTTAATTTATATCATCCTTACCCTACAGTCTTCAGAATAGGGTCTTGGATATATAAGCACACAATTTACAACACAACACTGTAAAAATAGATTTTACCCCTGTGATAACGCACGCTTGCACCCTACAGATTGCAACTGCTCTAAGAATGAAGGTCATCAACTGAGAAAGAGGTTACTATGTTTACCGGAAGATGTCACCACATACCAGACGAGAAAACTATGGTACCCCGTTTCATCGGACTACCCTGTTTTATCAGACTCTCCCCTACCTCAACTTTAGGTTACGATTTCTCTCACTTCATTTTTTTAAATATTTGTCTTGACTTGGGCAGTTAAAATGTCCACTTAGCATGCAGATATTAGTTTTCATTTAAAAACTAAAATATAGACAAATAATGCAGCTATGTTGTAAAGCAGAATGACGCTGTTAAATTGAAATTAGGGGTCGCGCCCCCCACAATTAATTTATTTTTCTCAATCAAAATAACGTAAATTGTAAAACACAGCTAATATATTTGCCTCAATCAATGATACAAAAACGATTCTGCTATACAACATTCTGAACATACAGCAGATCAATTTGCGACAACAATGACTCAATTAAGATGAAAAAGAGCAAAGATATCGCGTCCTAAAAATGCACGTTATTTTTGTGATTAATCTTTGAAAAAGACCCCCCAAATGTATTTAATTTTTATTTTTTAGTAAAAATCCACTAGTTTATATTCTGGGAATCAGTGATATCAATTTCAAGAAAATGAGATAACTTGTAATGAAATATCTTCAGTAGTGTCGATGAGTACCTTAAGTTAGGAATCATCCCGGCATTCGCCTGGAGTAGAAGTGGGAAACGACAGAAAACCACTTCCAGTATAACTGAGGTGGAAATCGAACTGTCGTATTGTCAGGTTTACCTCAGGAGGCTGAGTGTACCCCGTTCCAGCCCTCAGACCAGAATTATATTTCTTGGCAGAGCTGGGAATCTAACCCGGGCCTCCCCGGTGACAGCCAAAGATGCTGGCCACTATGGGACGAGGCGAGCCTCAACAACTAAGCCAACGAAGTGGACCTCAGCAAAACACAAAACAGCACAAAAAACCACTACAAACACACACACACACACAAATAAATCTTTAAACATTAAACAAAGGCAGCTTTTAAGTTAACGTGGTCATTAATATTGCGATCATGAGCCACGGGGCTTCCTTTTTACGTGGAATCTGAAGCACAGGACATGGCATTTCAATTCGAAAATCTCGCGTGTATTGACCCGGAATCTGACCCGGTCTGCCTTGGAGAGAGGCATACAGCTTGACCACTCCGCTACTACGTCCCCTAAACTTTAAACGAAACCCAACAAAGAAAATTAAAACTAACAACTAAAATATAAAAAACTAAAAGATTTAAAGAAAACTTAAAACTAAAAACGAAAACCTGAAAACTAAAAAAGAAAAGACAATACCACAAAAACTTAAAGAAAAAACACACACACAAAAATAACCTATCATCGACCTCCTGAAGAATCCAGTACAATTATTCCACACCCATAAGTTTCCTTTCCTCTTCGAACCTCTTCGAATTAACTATCACGTTCGTGTTTTGCTTTTTAAGAGCATGCTGCGCTGTTCGGAAGCTCTTGTTTGGGGATTTGCTACGTCTTTCTTGTGCAGCGTGAGAAGATTAAGTTGCGAGCAGCTTGGTCTTGGTCCTGGGTGGGATGGGGTTAATCAGGTTCCAAACAACTCGCCGGTGTTCAAAGAGATGCTGCTGCTGCTGTGTTCCCGACTCTCTCTACCATACTGCTCCATTATAAAACTAAATTAATGTGATCAGGCGTGAGCAGAAAGAAAGAATGATTTTAGATACATACAAAAGTCATGAAAATCAAATTCAATCAGTCTACAACTCGGCAAACTCACAATGAATTCTATAAACAGATTGGTGTGGTTGTCGCCAGGAAATGTTCTCCACAGTGCCTACAAGCTGCTGCTAGAGATAGCGTCATCACTTACGTTGGCAGCACGGTTGTCGCTTGTATTAAAACAAACAAACAAACAGGAAACGTTGTACTCACCACAGCCATTCATAACATATTTACCCTTTAACGAATTGATTGCCGGCGGTCGATATGGGAACTATTCTCTGTTTACTTGTGTCACACGTCACTCTGCTTCGTTGACAGGTACAGTTGCGCGAGTAGGATATGACTCAGCTCCAGTAGCTGTACGTGGTGACATGAGCTCCTGTGACGCGTATCTTCGCTTCTAAGACAGGTGGCGCACGCAATGCTGCTTGACTTATGTGCAGATTGCACTCTGTCATTACTGTGTCCTCCCCTTAACCCCCGAGGGGCTCCTGCTACAATAATAAACAAACGGTGGCGCAGCGATGCTTAGCGGCAATCAAATCTTAAATGGGTAATACACGTGCACTCTTCCAATAATCTAACTATACACACTGACGATTTCGACAGCCCACACATGTGGCCTTCGTCCTATCAAGGACACTGTGCTGCCAACTAAACTGGTGACGTAACCTCTCGCAGCAGTGCGTAGCCGTTGCGGAGAACATTTCCTGGCGCCCTGTATAACGTGCCAGCCAGTAAGGTATAATTCCCCGCGTCAGAAAGCGCCAACAGACGTGAAAAGTATCGTATAATCCACGGTTTAGGGGAGAAAAAAATTACGAGCCTTACAGTAGTCGCATATGATGTGTAACATCTGGCATAGAAGAAACCTCACGTGAAATTGTTGATACACCGGTATTTTATAGTATTATTGGCACAAATATTAATCTATTGTAAAAGGGAGTGTTTTACAGATATTGTAGTTTATAATACGGAACTCATTTTATTAGATGATTTGTAGCTTCCACCAGCACTAGCCTAAATAAAGAATACGATATGGATCAACTAGATTAATAGACGCGACACCGCTCATAACCTTAAATTCCTTATAAACATGTCCTCTTGATTCACAAACCAACACGTAATTTCATATGGATTCTGTTAAAAAGAGTCATATTGATATGATAAATATCGCTTAAAATGATAATCTGGTAGCAAAAATATCGACCCCGCGCAGGATTCGAACCCAAGATCTCTAGATTCACAGTCATACGCAATAACCCCACAGCTATTTCGACTACGCAAATATTGTGCACAAGATGGTGACTTATTTCCACGTTCCAATAATACTGCATTACGAAATTAAGTTTCATTTATATTTTGCTTGTTTCGATAATGTTTCTGAGTGACATTGAGTTTAAAATGCCTTATGCCAATGCAATGCTGACTACTTACGATGTTTGATATTAAGGCATTTTACCATTTAAATACTGATACGAAGACTTCGAACATGTACCATGTCATTTGTTTAAATCACTTGACACCAGAGTTCGCATGATCGTTTTCCGTTCAGTATGTCATACACATTCCACATGGCCGAGAGTGCGTCATGGTATGAATTTTTGACACCGCGCGCTGATTGTTTCTCTTACCAGTGCCCGCTGGATCGATCGATCGAGTTGGCAGTGCGTCTTATACTTCCGTTCGATCCACCACTGCCAGCTAGGGCACACTTCCATTCGATCGATCGAGCAGGCAGTGCATACTTCCGTTTGATCCACCAGTGCCAGCTCGATCGTTCCGATCCACTTCCGTCCCCAATTTTCAAAATAACTCCCACAAAACTATCCAGCAACCGAGCGGAAAGATGTCACACATCAAAAAAACATGTAGTTCCGTGAAGAACTAAATCGTCTATTTTCGCATATCCCATTGGTCTTTCCCATTAGAAACTCTCCCGACTATGAAATGGATTTTCCATGTGATGTATACTAAATAGCTTTTGATACACGACCTTTGTATCCACAAACATCAATTACACGAGAAATTATGTACTAGAATATACATCTTTCAGTATCAATGGTTAAGATTCCCCCCGCGAGATGGAATCTTTCTGTAACGAGTCAGGGGAGTTAAGAAAGGTAAAATGCACGGTTTCTATGATTTACGAAAAGTAAGATACAGAATTTAGTACCATTAGATCAAGATTATTATAATAGCTAAACGAAATAATAAGTTACCGCAGACTATAGGTTACGACCAAATAACCGACAGTAGTGGCTACGCTGGCTAAATCGCAGCATTAGGTCATGGGGCCAAGCTCTCTGCTGACTCGGTAGACGCGTGGGTTCGAGCCCCACCGTCGGCCGTCCTTGAAATGGTTTTCCGTGGTTTCCCCATTTTCAACACCAGGCAAATGCTGGGACGGTACCTTCTGACAGACCACGGCCGCTTCCTTCCACATCCTTGCCCAGTTTCATTCACCATCATTCATTTCATCTCTCATTAACTCCTCTCGTGAGGTTGGCGTCAGGAAGGGCATCCGGCCGTAAAAACCTTCGCCACAAAGACTTCCATCACATATAATCCCCGTCCCCGTTGGAAAACGGGAATAATAAGGGGTAGACATACACATAGGTTACGACCAAATAGAGAGTTATATTTGAAATGTGAAAAATTAACTGATTACTGTTTTTTGGGCACATTTATAGAACGGAAGATAGTAGACTAACTAAACAGATCTTCAACTTACTGAATAGTAACAAATCCAAACCCACATGGTTCATTGAAATTGACAAAGATTTGACAAACGCCAGAATACAGACAGACACAATAGCAAACAGATCACTCTTCAGAGAAGCTAATCAAAAGGCAAAATTTCAAGTAAGAAAGAAACAAACAACTGGCAGAAAGTGGACTCAGGAGGAGAAAGATCGTCACTCTAGAAGGATGAAAGAAATTTGGAAACAGAGGAAATGGACAATAGCCAACGTTGATTCATCGTAGCCTCCAAATGGGATGTTCGAAAGAGGAAGAAGAAGAAGCCTATCATAAAAATCTTCCCATCAATCGCTTGAATAGGGTACAAGGAATATAAATTAAAAAACAAGTAGTTCCGTGAAGAACTATACAGCCTATTTTCATATATCCTGCTCATGTTAATTGCCTCTATCAACATACAAAATTTCAGTTTAATTGCTGTAACAGATTCGTAGATATTAAGTACCGTCTAAATATTTCAAATGGTCGCCAGGTTGGATTTTTATTTTAGTACTATTACATTAAGATTATTGTGTACGTGTGGTATTCAAACTGCAATCGCATGATTATAACACAAGAAGTAAAAACGAGATTTTAAAAGTACGCACACCAGCCATCTTGTGATTATGCAAACAATTGAAATAAATTACATGCCAGTGGATCAACATTTGTATAAGCATTTAACGTGCAACGTTTCACGGCACTCGGATAGTTAATTCGCGAGAAACGTCCATTTAAATATTTATACTTCGCGTCGCCGCCATGTTGGATTTGTGCTCACCAGGTTACTGAAAGTCCTATAGGTGAACATATGTTCATAGTCTCTATGAACATTAAAAAAATCAGTTTGGTTGCTGTAAAAGATTCATAGATATTGAGAACCGTCTAAATATTTCAGAAGCTCGCCATTTAGGATTGTTATATGTATAGGCCATAGAGTTATGTACCATTCAAGGACAATTATTGCCTAGCTTCATTACTCAAACTTTCACTTCGAGAGCATGATTACGACACAAGAATAAAAACTTAATTTTAAAATTTCGCACAGCCGCCATTTTGAGGTTATGTAAACAATTGAATTAAATTAGATGGCAGTGCATTACAATCTGCAAAATCATTTACTGTACCACATTTAACTGCGCTCAGAGAGTTAAATCACGAGAAAAGTCTATTAAAATATTTCAAATTCGCTTGGTCGCCATGTTCGTTTTGTACTTTACAGGTTTATGAAATATACATAGGTAAACTTGTATCAGCACCCTTTATCACCGTACAAAATTGCATGATGATATCTGTAATAGTTTCGGAGATATAGAATGTCAGTGAAATATTTCGCACGGCCGCCATTTTGAGGTTATGTAAACAATTGAACTAAATTAGATTCCAGTGCATTACAATTTGTATAAACATTTTCTGTACCAAGTTTCATTACGTTTGGATAGTTAAATCGCGAGAAATGTCTATTTAAAAGTCTCAATTTCGCTTGACCGCCATGTTGGTTTTGTAGTCACCAGGTTTCTGAAAATCTCATAGGTGAACTTCTAGTAGTGCCCTTTATCACCGTACACAATTTCAGGGCGATATCTGTAATAGTTTCGGAGATATTGAATGCTAGTGAAATATTTCGCACAGCCGCCATGTTGGATTGGTGAGACGTAACAAAATTTGAAGGGCACGGTCGAGGTCGCCGGGAATAGTGCTATGAACTTACCGTGTTTCATTGAAATCGCTCCAGCCGTTTAGATTTTATTAGGGGGGGACACACACACACCTCACACTCACACACACACACACACACACACACTCACTCGCACACTCACACGGATAAAAGGTGATTTCATAAGCCTATTTTTTCAAAATTGAAAATAGGCTAATAAGGTTTTAAAGTTACGAACTGATATCAACGTGATTTTTAGCCTACTTTTCACATTTTGCAAAAATGAGGAAAAAGTAGACTTATGAGATCGGGCAAATGTGTGTCTGTCTGTCTGTCTGTCTGTCTGTCCTTCTGTCTGTCTGTCTGTCTGTCTGTCTGTCCCTATCAACTCCTAAACGGCTGCAGAAATCGAAACAAAATTTGGTAGGAGTAAAGATTTATACCTGAATATCTCACGGCCATATTTGAAAATGATGTCAGTGCTGCCAACTGCTGAAAAATCGCAATTGAAATTTGAGCTCCATGTTGGATATCTTGGAAGGTATGAATGGGAGCTGTTTCAAAATTGGCACACGTATAGATAATAATATTGCAGTTTAATTTCCAGGAGGCCATACATGGCAGTGTTGCCAAAATAATTATAAGCCTGCTGATAGGTCCAAATTTTAAATGCATATAACTACTACACTATCAATTGGATTTCAACCAAATTTCGTGTGTGCTATGAGTACCATAACAGATATGACCATGCCGATTCTTAAGAGTAACCAGGGCTGCCAACTGTTAATAAATACATGCTGTCTCTATTTGTGTTACCCTAATATCAATATATCAGAAAGTATGCAAGCCAATAGCTCTAAACTTTGCACACGTATAGTACCTGGCATTCTAGATTTATTTGGAGTAACTAATATAGGCTTACGCCAGTGCTGCCAACATGATGCTAAGCCTGCTGATAGGTCCAATTTTAAAATGCATGTAACTTCTATACTAACTAATGGATTTCATTCAAAATTGACACAACAATAGATCATATTATTTCAGATTATTTCTGACCAATACATGTATGTCATTGTTGCCAACATGATTTTACCCGCGCTGTTAGATCCAATGTTTAAATGCATGTAACTTCCATGCTATCCATTGCACTTCAACCAAATTTTGTATTCTGTACCTTTTTTTTAAGAGATGGAACTAAGAATATATTCAATCACCAGGGCTGGCAACTGTAGTTCTCTATTAGGCTACATTATGCCAGGTATACAGTATTTCGTACTAATTAGTAATTTAGATATTAACAACTTAATTTCGGCATTATTCTAGATAGATCCATATAGATTAATTATTGGCATGAATCTTAAATTTTAAGAAAAGTGGGCTCCTTAGTTCGTCACGGAACTTCTTGTTTTAATATTACAAACTCACATGGGCGTCATTTTTCTTTGTGTTTCTCATGTCCTTATTATCGTGTTGGAAGCCATTTTTCAGTGGTTCCTTAGTGATAGAAATCTAATGTTCTTCAGTCGGTCAACATGATTGTACCGAATTGTAATGGGTGGCTCCCTAATCCTAAAAGAAAAGTATGTATTCCCCCAGGGGCTCACGACTAGCGGGGATGAGGGTTGCCGACCACGTGACCTCAACTGAGTCCGGCATTAATTCCACGTACTTGTGCCGGGCTCCTCAATGTCATCTTTTTATTCGGCTTCCCTTGGCCAACTCTTGTTCTCATTCAACCACCACAGTATTAGGGTATCTGAGGCCTACGGAGTCTTTCACTTTCCCGCCTTAATTTGCCCTTTTCTCATCTTTCCTGGTACCCTCATTCTTCGAGGGGTCAGCCTTCTTTTTTTCTTTTCATGATATCTCCTGCCTTCTGCACAATACCCTCAAGGAGGCAGGGTGTGTGTAGCCCCATCACTTCTGGTGCACCCTGGATGGTGCTACATCCTCAAGGGTTCACGGCTGGTGATTTCCGGATTTGGCGACCCCGAGAGATTCCTGAGCTGGGTCAAGTTTTCACCCTTTTTCCATTGCCTTTTGGGCGGACCCTCACCTCTTTCCCTTTCCGCGCTGCCCTTTTCGGCTCTCTTGCCTTCCAACTCCCTCAATTCTCATTCTTCGAGGGTTGAAAGCATTTCCATTCCTCCTGTCTTTTATTTTACATTCTTCTCTTTTTTGTTTCCCATTTCCCCTTCTAGTTTGTAAGTTCGCAGTTAGCTTTAGTTGTAGGTTTCATGTGATCATCTTTCATTAATTTCACTATCACCCAAACCATCAGAGGCCGATAAGCTAGAGGTTAGGTCCCTTTAAACAATAATTATCATCATCATCATCATCATCAAAAATATTAATTAATAATAATATCGTATGGCCTCGGGTGCCGGCTGCAAGCTTTGTTATTTGTCACCCAGAGGGTAGCTTGCATGTCCAATTTCCTTGTTCCTTGACTATGAAAGTCAAGGAGGTTAGATGTGAGATATCTAAGCTCCTTGAACACTATAGCCCTTTCTAGTAGAGAAAGGAGGAACGTTTTGTGTTGACGGAAGATCCCGAGATTAATTTTGCCATTATGAACTCGGCCTACTGAATTCAAATGGGTTATTTGACATGCCAACATCGTATGACATGCGTATCGTATTTTTGCCGCCTTTCAAAAAATCGCTTACCACGGCCAGGAGCGAACCTGCAATCTTAAGGTTAGTAGACCGACACGATATCGACTCACCCACTCTTGGATGACAGTTTCGAAGGTCAAGCCATCATCATCTAATCTATTACACTTAGGCTATTAATTCTATGTCTACAAGCATACGTAACAGTATTTACAATATGTATACTTATTTAGTAGCCGAGAAGCCTCCGTGGCTTAGGCGGCAGCACGCCGGCTTCTCACCGCGTGGTCCGTGGTTCAAATCCCGGTCACTCCATGTGAGATTTGTGCTGGAAAAAAGCGGAGGCAGACAGGTTTTTCTCCGGGTACTCCGGTTTTCCCTGTCACAAATTTAATTCCAGCAACACTCTCCACTATCATTTCATTTCATCTGTCATTCATTTAATCATTGCCCCAAGGGAGTGCGACAGGCTTCGGCAGCCGGCACAGTTCATATCCTCGCCGCTAGATGGGGGCTTCATTCATTCCATTCCCTGATCCGGTCGGTCGACTAGAAGCAGGCTGTGGATTTTCATTTCATTTAGTAGCCGGCCCCGTGGTGTTGGCGTAGCGTGCCTGCCTCTCACCCGGAGGCCCCGGGTTCGATTCCCGGCTCCGTCAGGGATTTTAAAAACTGACGTGAGGGCTGGAACGAGGTGCACTCAGCCTCGTGAGGACAATTGAGTAGCTGGCTGACAGTGAGGCAGCGCCCCGGTCACGAAAACCAAGATTAATGGCCGAGGGGACCCGACGCGGTGATCACGCGTCACCTCAATATCTGCAGGCCAAATGGCTGTGCAGCGGTCGCTTGGTAGGCCTAGGCCCGCAAGGGCTGTAGTGCCAGGAGTCATTTTTATTTATTTATTTATTTATTTATTTATTTATTTATTTACACTTATTAGTTACAGCAGTAGTTAAACTGACACAACTAGTCAATATGTGTTAGTTATTTGCGATATTTTGTTAAGATACTGAAAGTAGTGATTGAACTTGAAATTTGCTTGCTTAGTGTGATTATGTGTGTATGGCTATCCCTTTATAGCCTACTTTTCACATTTTGCAAAAATTAGGAAAAAGTAGACTTATGAGATCGATCCGGGAAAATGTGTGTCTGTCTGTCTGTCTGTCTATGTGTGTGCCCCCCCCCCCCCCCCTATCAACTCCTAAACGGCTGCAGCAATCAAAACCAAATTTAGTATGAGTAAAGATGTGCACCGGAATACCTCACGTCCATATTTGAAAATGATGTCAGTGCTACCAACTGCTGAAAAAACGCACTAGAAATTTGAGCTCCATGTTGGATATCTCGCAAGGTATGCATGGGAGCTATTCCAAAATTGGTACACATGCAGATAATACTATTTTAGTTTAAGTTTCAGGAGGCCAACAATGACAGTGTTGCCAAAATAATTTTAAGCCTTCTGATAGGTCCAATGTTTAAATGCATATAACTTCTACACTATCAATTGGATTTCAACCAAAGTTTGTATGTAATATCTGTACATAAACAGATATTATTGAGCGTATTCTTAAGATCCACCAGGGCTGCCAACTGTTAATAATTGCTCTCTCTATTTATTTATCCAAATACCAGTATATCAGGAAGTATGCAAGCCAACAGCTTCAAACTATGCACACGTATATTCTGACATTTTAGATTAATTTTGAGTAACTTATATACGTCAGTTCTACCAACATGATTATAAGCCTGCTGATAGTACCAATTTTTAAATACATGTAACTTCTATACTATCAGTTGGATTACAACCAAATTTCGTATGTGCTATGTGTACCATAACAGATATTACTATTAGTATTGTTAAGAGCAATCAGGGCTGCCAACTGTTAATAAATGCTGTCTATATTTTTTTAACCAAATATCAATATATCAGAAAGTATGCAAGCCAACAGCTCTATACTTTGCATACGTATAGCACCTGACATTGTAGATTAATTTGGAGTAATTGATACAAGGCAGTGCTGCCAACATGATTCTATGCCTGCTGATATGTCCAAATTTAAAATACATGTAACTCCTATACTAACAAATGGATTTCATCCAAAATTGGCACAACAAGATATCATAATATTTCAGATTATTTCTGACCAGCACACGCATGGTATTGTTGGCAACATGCTTTTACGCCTGCTGATAGATCCAGTGTCTAACTGCATGTAACGACCATTGGACTTCAACCAAATTTTGTATTCTGTACCTTAAGAGATGGAACTAAGAATATATTCAGTCACCAGGGCTGCCAACTGTAGTGCTCTATGAGGCTACATTATACCAGGTATATTTTGAACTAATTAGATATTTCGATATTACCAACTTAATTTCGTCATTATTCTAGATTGGTTCATATACTGTAGAATAATCATTGGCATGAAAAGTAGGCTGTATAGTTCTTCCGGAACTTCTTGTTATTCTCGTCTTCAACGGGATCGCATGCCCTTCCTGAAACAAACCTCATGAGAGATGAAGTGAATGAAGATAAATGAAACTGGGTAAGGATGTGGAAGCAAGCGGCCGTGGCCTGTCAGAAGGTGGGGAAACCACGTAAAACCATTTCAAAGACGGCCGATGGTGGAGCTCGAACCAACGTCTACAAAGTCCACAGAGAGCTTGGTCCCATGGTCTAACGGTGCGCTTTAGCGAGCGTAGCTACCGCTGTCGATCCTAAGTGTGATTATGTGATTGCTGTTAACCTGTTCAGTGCTTCGACCGTCTATAATGTTGCACAATGACATCGTTTTTATATTCCTCATTTGCTTTCGAGTGCCGAGTGGATTTCTGTCATATTCTGCCATCTATTGGGGATTTGCTTCCGGAAGTAACTAACGAACCATTTTGTAGACGTCTGTCCTCTTCAGTTGGAGTTCATCAGTGATGTAAACAAGTATGGCAGAATAATAAGCAAATTCTTCACGTCGCGTTTGTGATTTTGGATCAAAGAATATCAATATTTGTGCTAGTAAGGAGCAACTTACTTGCCTACGGTACTGATTTTAGGGAGGGGGGTGATATTTTAGACCCGTCAACTGGTATGAGTTTTTGAATGGTATGGATTCTGTCTTGAGGAAAGAATTCATGATGAAAATTAATAAATGTAAAACAAAAATATTGGAATGCAGCCGAAATAAATCAGAAACCTCTATAGGCATCAAATTGGCAGGCAAAAAACTGAAGGAAGTAGGAGACTTCTGTTACTTAGGAAGCAAAATAACCAGTGATGGACGAAGTAAAGAGGATATAAAAAGTAGGTTAGCTCAGGCAAGGAAAGCATTTCTACAGATAATGAATCTGTTGACATCGAATATTGATTTAGGTATTGGGAAGTCATTTTTGAAGGCCTTTGTCTGGAGCGTGGCACTCTATTGAAGTGAAACTTGGACTAATGGTGCAGCAGAAAAGAGGAGAATTGAAGCGTTTTAAACGTGGTGTTACAGGAGAATGATGAAGATCAGATGGGTAGATAGGATTACACACGAAGAGGTATTAAGGCTAGTGGGAGAAGAGATATGCTAATGAAGAGAAGAGATAGGTTGGTAGGACACATACTAAGGCACTCAGGAATATCAAGCTTAGTTATGGAAGAAAGGATCGAGGACAAGCACTGTTGGGGTAGACCAAGGTTAGAATATGTTGAACAGATTGCCTCGGATGTAGGGTGTGGTAGCTATGTAGAGATGAAACGATTAGCTCAGGACGGGGAGGCATGGAGAGGTGCATCAAACCAGTCAAAAGACTGAAGACTTAAACAACAACAACAACTGGTATGGAGGTGATAATGCAAGCACGGACATAATCATTTTCAATTTGATCCTCTCAAAATAGAAATTTATTTTGAATTTACATTTAGATTAATAAAGACCCAAAACCTATAGACATTTTTAGCCTATCATCCCCCTAGATAAGTAAAAATTTATTACTTCTATTTTTAATACGAATGAAAAACCTCAGCTCTAAGGTTAAATGGTTAGGTTAGAGTGGATTGTGTATTTAGCTGCTTGAGTAGTTTGCAATCCGGATGCGAGCAGCTACATTCGTTCATTGCTGAACTGAACTCTATTTGAATAGCATAATCCGTCTATCCCTTTAAAATTTACGAATGTTTACGTATTTAAAGTACTGACGAATGTTTCGCATTCACATTACGCTCCGTTCTATTTTTACAGCTTAATTTACATATGAGGCTATTTTGGGTGTGAAAGAGCAAACACTGTGTTGAAATATCTCTTCTGGATCTGTCAGTATGCAACTCATGTCTCATTAAAAAGCAAACAATATATATGCTCCCGCTCCATGTTCGCCATGTTAAAATATTAAGTACATTTTAAAGTGCTTGGCGTTGGAATCCACAGGAATTAAACTAAAAGCTATATACCCAGGAAACGAAGTGGGTTTACACCATGGGCTCATCAGGCACGTGCCAATGGGTTTCAGCTTTAGGGTATAGCATATTAGAGTCAGATGACCTCGTTGTTCCGCCCCTTAAAACAACAATAACTAACTATAATATTAAGACCTCTATTAAATAATACCCATAGTAAATTCGCCGAGTCGAGACAGTGCGCCTGGCTACCCCGACAGGGAAAGTTATTAGTTATTGTTGTTTTAAGGGGCGGAACTACGAAGTCATCTGCCCCTATTAACACAGATTAGCTTGCCACGGTGGGTAAGTGGATCGCGTGTCGGTCTACTAACCCCAAGATTGCAGGTTCGACCCTGGCCGTGGTAAGTGATTTTTGAAAGGCGGCAAAAATACGATACGCATGTCATACGATGTTGGCATGTCAAAGAACCCATTTGAATTCAGTAGGCCGTGTTCATAATGGAATAATTAATCTCGGGAGTTTCCGCCAACACAAAGTTCCTCATTTCTCTACTAAAAAGCGCTATAATGTTCAGGGAGCTTAGATATATATTATCTAACCTCCTTGACTTTCATAGTGATTCAAGGAACAACGAAATTCGACATGCAAGCTACCCTCTGGATGTCAAATTACAAAGGTTGCACCAGGCACCCGAGGGCATACGATATTATTATTATAACACAGATTAAAGAATACAAATTTGGAATTGAATTTAAAATTTAAAGGTGGACACCTAAATTTGAAAAAACCTAAATTTAATAAAATAAAAAAATTAAAAAATATATATAAAAATTAACAAAAATTGCGGGAAAAAAATTATCATTCAAAAACGAACAAGTCGTTGAGTCAATTTACACTGGAAAATTTAGATTGCTGGCCCTAACCCACTCTCACTTATAAAGCGGATAACGCGATCAGCAGCCACCGCGTCATCGGCTAATATAAGTTTGAGTGTCATCTACAAACCAAGGTTTCTTCGTAAGTCAGCAAGATCCACACACTCGTTTAAAATGTGGGCCACGGTGAAAACGGCTCCACAGGTACAAAGTGTGGGGTCTCCCTTCTCATTAGGTACGAGTGGGTGGATCTTGTATGACCTATCCTTGGCCTACACAAAATGACGGACTCTCTCCGTGACCGGAAAGAGCTCCGCCACACGCGAGTAGTTCCCTTGATCGCTCTCAGTTTACTGGGCAGTGGGTCAGCTAGCCACTGACTCTCCCAAAATGCCAGAACTTGTAGGCGTAACTGAGAGTGAATATCTCTAGCTGGTACCTCCATTGGTCGAGGTGGTACTGATACCGCCTCTTTTGCAGCTTGATCCGCTAACTCATTTCCCGCAATTCCCATGTGGCTTAGAAGCCACAGAAAGGTGATTCGTGTGTCAGTGAGGCACAGCCCGGTTAGTTGGTCGTGGATTCCCAACACGTCCAGTTCACGTCATCGGCTCTGCCGGACAGGGATAGCCAAGCAGCTCCGAGATCATTAGTCATGCCGTAGCCCTAGAAAAGACAAGACTTGCTGCACTGTATACTGTTGCCTGTCATAAGCAATTAAGACTAATTACTTAATTAATTAAATAAATACATAAACGAACAATAAATAAACCGCGCTGTAGCATGTAACCTTCACATGTAGACTATACACAGCACTGAAGTAGGCGTACGTTCAACAGGCACAGCTCTATGCACCCCTTGCGAGCAGTCCTACAACTGTGTTTACTTCCACTATATCGACTCGGCACACAAACATTAGTCCGCTTCGTTGCATAGTGGCTAGCACTCTTGGCTATCATGGTGGAGGTCCGGGTTCGATTGTTGTTGTTGCTTATTTTAGGGGACGCGACATCGTGGTCATTATTACCACGTGTATTTGGGTGCGTGTGTGTTATTTATTTATTTATTTAGCGTATAGCTTTTAGTGCCGGGAGTGTCCGAGGACATGTTCGGCTCGTCAGAGTTTGTAGCTGCTTCTATGCGGACTCCCATGGGATGAGCTACAACTACCGTCACGTGTGGATGAGATGAAATTAATGAAGATGAATGAGCAAGTTCAATTTCAAGTAGTTCCAATTTTGGCTACCAGATGCCACTGACACCTAGCAACGAACGTTGGAACTTGATAGAGCGTTTCTAACGAAATACGTATAACCTACAAATTTGGCTACACACTACCAATTGTATTTGTAGGTTCTTTTTCATGCCATAAATCCATAACATGGGCCCGCCGGCTTTACTTCCCCTCCGAAGGAAGGCATACTGAAGGATTTTAACGCTCTTAAAAAATCATATGAATTCAGCCGGGTTTGAACCCGCGATCTTGGGCATAGCAGTTTAGCATGCTACCGATTATGCCACCGAATTGTGTGTGATAACCTGAGTTATTGTGATGGCTGTACTAGTGTGCATATTGAATTGGGGATAAGATTGGGAAGGAGGCGGTCGTGCCCTTAAGTTCGGAACCATCCTAGCATTTGCCTGGAGTAGAAGTGTGAAAACCAATGAAATCCACTTCCAGGATGGTTGAAGTGGGAATCGAACCCTCTTTATCATAGTTTCGTCTCAAAAGGCTGAGTGTACCCCGTTGCACCCCTTACACCGTAATTAAAATGTTGGCATGGCCAGGAATCCAGCCCGGACATCTAGGGCGACAGCAAAAAACGCTAGCCGCTACTCCAAGAGAATAGATATAACTGTAAATCAATTTCTTTTAGTAGTTAGAGAAGGCTAGCTGAAGGGCTTCTACCACACATTTCTTCATGCGCGTGCGCACTCGCTGTTATTTCAAGACGGCGTCTGGGGAATTCCACTCGTAACGTCGCCTGATCTTGGTCACGTCACCAGCTGCCATCATGAAAGAGACGCGAGTGCACACGCTCATGAAGAAAAGTTAAGTAGAAGTCTTTCAGCCATCCTATTTTGAGGGGCGTACTATATGGTTTCACACTTTATTTTTTTATATCCAAATGAAGTACATTACACATCAGTTGTTACGTCCACATTCTCAACATAATCTCCTTGTGACTTTATGCACTTTTGCCATCGATGTGTCATTCTCTCCAGACATTCCTGAAACCATTATTTCGGAGTGCTGCGAACCCATGCCTTGACAGCTGTGACCAGAGGTTTCTTCATGTTCCTGAACAGGTGATAATCACTTGGCACCAAGTCGGGAGAGTATGGAGGCTGTGGCAGCACCGTGAATCCCATTTGATCAATGGCAGCGGTGGTCTCTCGGCTAGTGTGGGGGCGGGCATTGTCATGTTGCAGAAGCACACCTTTAGCCCATTTACCTGGCCGCTTAGTTTGAATGGCACGACGTAAGCGCTTAAAAGGGTTGCCACATTTGCTGTACTGTTAATCGTGGCCCCCAATTCCAGTCAGTCAATGAGCATGATGCCAGAACACTGTCACCATTCGCTTGCCAGCTGATGGCACTGTTCGACATTTCTTTGTCGGCGGACTGTCCCTATGCTTCCATTGCATGGTCGCCGTTTTGCAGAACTGGATACAGCTGGCACAGCATGGGTACTCAGCACTCAGAAAGAATTGATCAAGGAAGGTCTGGAGAGACTGGCACATAGATGGCAAAAGTGCATAAAACTACAAGGAGGTTATGTTGAGAAGGTGGACGTAACAACCGATGTGTAATATACTTCATTCTGGTTGAAAAAAAATTAAGTGTAAAACAATGTAGTACTCCCTTCGTAGTTAAGAGGTCGAGAAGGTCGTTAGGTTCATGAGTTTGAGTGTACCCCATTCCAGCCCTCGCAACACTCACTCACTCACTCCGTTGGCTTTTCTGGGACGTGACGATCCCGTGTCGCTCTCACTAACTGCCTCCATTTCCTCCTATCCAGCGCAGTATTCTCCCATACAGTAATACCCATTTGTCTGCAGTCAGAGGTCACCTCATCTTGCCATCTACTCCTAGGTCTTCCAGGGGGTCTCGAGCCTTCGATCTTCTTCTCATACACCTGGCGAACTATTCTGGCAGCGTCCATTCTGATAACATGCCCTGCCCATTGCAGCCGTTTCGTTTTCATGACGTCGACTACTCTGGGTTGATTGGCCAACTTGTACAGCTCATGATTTGATCTGAGAACCCATCTTTGTGTTTCCTGGTCAAAGATGGGGCCGAAAATTTTTCTAAATATCTTGTTTTCGAAGACTGTAAGTTGGCGTTCCTCCCTTTTGGTCACACTCCATGTTTCGGCTCCGTATAGCAGTAGGCTACCGGCCTGATGATTGTGTTGTATAGTTTTAGTTTTGTTTTCCTGGTCAAAAGTTTGGAGGAAAGTAGCCTAATTTATGCAGGGAAAAGTAAACTTTGTTTGCATTCCGCAATCTAATTTGGGGTTCAACTTGTCTTCTATTGCAGTCATTTATATTTACCCCAAGGTATTTGAAGTTTGGCGTGTTCTTAAAGGTAAAATTGCCTATATGAAGGTTGTTGCGTTGGTCTGTAGTCATGTTTTCTCTCTGTATGATCATGTATTCTGTCTTCTCTTCATTAATCTTTAGACCTATTTTTGCAGCAGTTTCATTTAATTTCCTGAATAAAGCTTCAATTTCTCCTCCATTATTTCCTATTAATACAGCCCTCGCAACAGAATTTAAATTTTGGAAGAGTCGGGAATAGAACCCGTGACAGCCAAGAATGCTAGAAAAATTAAGCCGAAAGTGTATTGTGCATATATTTATTGAACGACACTGAACAATTCATACATGTATTTTATCGTTATTACGTCGACTTATGTTTGAAAGGCGATGGATTCTGAAGTATCCCGGGGAAGCAAAATGAATGAAAGGCAACAGATGTTAATTGCTCTCAATCACCCGCTGAGAGCTTTAGAATAAATTAACACATTTCAAAGTCTCCACTGACCTCATTCTCTATATTGCAGCTGTATCGAACATTTTTCTGGTCCCCAAAGTAAACAGCCCATTGATTGGATTCTGTGCCTGCGCCCGAGAGATAATTGCGTTACGAAATGAAGCGCTTCAAACTGTCCAAGTTAAATCAGTGGCAAATAGTCAACAGAACAATGAGCCGCATTGGGAACCAGTGTTGATGATGATGATAATTCTTGTTTTAAGGGGCCTAACACCTAGGTTATCGGCCCCTAATGGTTTGGGTGATATTGGAAGACGAGAATATTAACTATAACTAAAACCATACTTACAACTAAAACTTATATACTAGTAGAAGAAATGGAAAACAAAAGGAGAATAAGGCAAACAAAGGACAGGAGGAAAGGAAATGCCCTCAACCCGCGAAGAATGAGGATTGAGGTACTTGGAAGGAAGGAGAGCCATGAAAAGCTGATAGGAAAGGGATGGAGTAGAAGGTCCGTCCCAAAGGCAATGGAAGAAGGGGGAAAGCCAGACTAAGCTCAGGAAACCGTCGGGGTCGCCATCTCCCGAACCAACCAGCCATGAGCCCTTGAGGGTGTAGCACCAGAAGTGGTGGGGGGCTACAAACAGCCTGCCTCCTTAAGGGCCTTGAGCAGAAGGCAGGAGATATGAAGAGAGCAGAAGAGGTCTGACCCCTCGAAGAATGAGGGATCAGAAAAGATGAGACAAGGGCCCATTAAGGTGGGAAAGTGAAAGACTCCCTAGGCCTCGGATACCCTAATACCATCGGTGTCGGAAAAGAACAAGAGTTGACCAAGGGAGGTCGATAGGAAAGATGACAGAGAGGAGCCCGGCACAAGTAAGTGGAAGTAATGCCGAACTCAGCTGGGGTCCCGTGGTCGCCCACCCACGTCCCACTAGTCGTGAGCCCCTGGGGGATTACTTGGAAGGGCAAAGCCATCTGTTATGAAAAGAAAAATCGCTAGGGTCTGAGGGACCCCAGTATGACAGTTGACTGGGCACCTTTAAGCCGGAACAATGAAACAATGGAGCTGGCAGTTAGACCTTGTCCCCACAGTGCTACCAACCCAATTCACATGGAAGAGTAAAGCCATGTTGTTGTTGTTGTTGTTGTTGTTGTTTGAGTCTTCAGTCTTTTGACTGGTTTGATACAGCGCTCCATGACTCCCTGTCCTGAGCTTATCGTTTCATCTCTATATAGCTATCACACCCTACGTCCGAGGCAATCTGTTTAACATATTCTAACCTTGATCTACCCCTACAGTTCTTGTCCTCGACCTTTCCTTCCATAACTAAGCTTGCTACTCCTGGGTGTCTTAGTATGTGTCCAACTAACCTATCTCTTCTCTTCATTAGCAGTCGCCAGAAACATCTCTCCTCTCCCACTAGTCTTAATACCTCTTCGTTTGTAACCCTATCTACCCATCTGATCTTCATCATTCTCCTGTAACACATTTCAAACTCTTCAATTCTCCTCTTTTCTGCTGCAGCAATAGTCCAAGTTTCACTTCCATAGAGTGGCTCGTTCCAGACAAAGGCCTTCAAAAATGGCTTCCTAACACCTAAATCTATATTCGAAGTCAACAGATTCCTTTTCTGTAGAAATGCTTTCCTTGCCTGAGCTAACCTACTTTTTATATGTTATGAAAACAAAAATCGCCAGGGGGGATCCCTGTGTGACCGTTGGGGGTCAATGCACCTTTAAACAGGACAGCCTGTATAAAATTATGAATATATGTTTCATTTAGTATCACAGATTTGGCGTGCTCAACGCTGGGTGATACATGGTAATGTACTTGAGCACAATTAGCATTAACAAGTTAACACCAAAGTGATGTAATACAATGACAGACATATTGACAGCATATCAATTATAAACTGGCGAAGTAATGGGCATATCGAGTCCAACAAGTTTCCATCGATTGCCAAATGGAGCGAAGTAGTAGGTAACTGAAACAACCTCAGCCGCAATTACATTGCTCGCCAGCAGAGAGATATAGGTCTACAGTGCGTCCATCTTTGATGCTGTATTGTTGGTTGTAATTGTTTTTTGACCCTTGGACAGTGGTGCTGTTAATACTACAGGATCACTATTATTTATAGCTTGCCACGGAGGGTGAGTGGTCAACGTGTCGGTCTAATAACTCCAAGCTTGCAGGTTCGCTCCTGGCCGTGGTAAACGATTTTTTTTTGAAATGCGGAAAAAATTACGAATCCATCTTATACGATGTTGGCATGTCAAGGAACTCATTTGAATTCAGTAGGCCGTGTTCATAATGGCAAAATTAATCTCGGGAGTTTCCGCCAACACAAAGTTCCTCATTTATCTACTAGAAAGCGCTATAGTGTTCAAGGAGCTTAGATATCTAACCTCCTTGACTTTCATAGTGATTCAAGGAACAACGAAATTCGACATGCAAGCTTCTCTTTGGGTGTCAAATAACAAAGCTTGCACCCGACCCTCGAGGCCATACGATATTATTATTATTATACATTTATTTATTATTATTAAGGTGTTTGAAGCCATGTTTCAGTGTTGCCTTAGTAAACAAAAGTTTGGTGCTAATCGGTCGGTCAACACGAATGTTCCCAAATTAGTTGGATTATGCCCTAATCCTGAAAAAAATACAGGAGATTAATAAATTATTCTCATGTAATTTTGTTGAGGATTAGGGTATAACCCAACTCATTTGGGTACATTCGTATTAATAAATTAATCTCATGTAATATTTTTTAGGATTAGGGTATAACCCAACTCATTTGGGTACATTCGTGTTAATAAATTAATCTCATGTATTTTTTTTCAGGGTTAGGGTATAGCCCAACTCATTTGGATACATTCGTGTTAATAAATTAATATCATGAAATTTTTAGGATTAGGGTATAACCCAACTCATTTGGGTACATTCGTGTTAATAATTAATCTCATGTATTTTTTCTGGATTAGGGTATAACCCAACTCATTTGGGTACATTCGTGTTAATAGACTAAATTAATAAATTAATCTCATGTAAATTTTTTCAGGATTAGGGTATAACCCAACTCATTTGGGTAGGCTACATTCGTGTTAATAAATTAATATCATGTCATTTTTTCAGGATTAAGGTATAACACAACTCATTTGGGTACATTCGTGTTAATAAATTAATAAATTAATCTCATATAATTTTTTCAGGATTAGGGTATAACCCAACTCATTTGGGTACATTCGTGTTAATAAATTAATCTCATGTATTTTTTTATGGATTAGGGTATAACCCAACTCATTTGGGTACATTCGTGTTAATAGACTAAATTAATAAATTAATCTCATGAAAATTTTTTCAGGATTAGGGTATAACCCAACTCATTTGGATACAATCTTGTTAACCGACTGAAGGGCAACAAACTTTTTTATTTTTTATTTTCTTTTATTTATTTATTATTATTATTATTATTATTATTATTATTATTATTATTATTATTGCAGATAACGTGGCCGAAGGAGCAATGTCCCTCAGTCGGCTCATGGCCAATGTTGGTGGGCCAAAATCTAGTAAGAGGAGATTACTGATGACAGCCATCCATTCAGTTCTGCTGTATGGAGCGGAAATATGGGCGGATGCCCTGGCTTAGGAAGTCACTAGCGCAAGTGCAGAGGCGGGATGCTTTGCGCGTTGCATCTGCATATCGCACGATCACTGAGGAAGCAGTTCTTGTCATTGCCGGGATTATTCCGATTTTCTTTCTTGCGAAAGAACGCAAGAACATTTACCTGAGGAAATCTGATATGGGTTTACAAAATGCAAGACGAACAGCAAGAGTACAAACCTTTCATAATTGGCCGATCAAATGAGAGCAAGGAGATCAAAGCCAATGGACTAAGAGAATGATCCCTCAGGTGCAGGTTTGGACACAGAGTAAACATGGTGAAGTTGGTTATTATCTCACTCTGTTCTTGATTGGGCTTAGGTACTTCTGTTCCTATCTTAAGAAGTTGGGGAAGGTGGATTCACCAGATTGTATCTAGTTAGTTAGTTATTGTTGTTTTAAGGGACTAATCACACCTTCTTCTCCTATGGACGGTGGGTCCAAAATAGGCAGTGCCATTAAGATCACATAGATGTAGAGATATCTCCGGACAATATTGTTGCAGTGATGCTACAATATGAAGAAAATTGGAAGCTGGTAGCACGTTTTGTTGAAGATATTCTCCGAACAAAGAAGACGGATCTGGATCGTCACTGAAGATAATTCATTACGGAAGAGTGTTCTACGGGTAAATATAAAATGAATCTAGCCTGAAGTAACGGTTTGAGGCTAGTGTTCAGAAGTAACGGGGGAGGGAGTTTTAGTCGGTTGTCTGCTATTTAGGAGCTCGACAATATGTGCGTAAATGCATTTCTTCCCCTAGAAAAAGAAAACAAAATGATATTATTGCTCGAGAGTTCAAATAATAAATATCATCCTTTGACGTTTGAACTCTAGATAAATGCAACGAAATGACGAGCCCTTACACAATAATATTAAAAATAATAGTAATAATAATAATAATAAATATAATTTGGAAACCCCGATTTTTTTAAAGCGTGTGGCTTTTAGTGTAGGAGTGTCCGAGGACATGTTCGGCTCGCCAGTTTTGTAGCTGCTTGGAGACGGACACCCTATGGGTGAGCTACAAGTACCGTTGGGGAGGAAAGTTGGAATGTAAGGACGAGGAGTTGGAAGGTAGCGCCTGTGGCCTATCGTTAGGGACCAACCCCGGCATTTGCCTGGAAGGAAGATGGGAAACCACAGAAGACCATCTTCAAGGTTGCCGGCGGGGGGATTCGAATCACCTCGCCTCCCGGATATGAGCGATTGCCAGCAGTCATGCCGTAACGACCACGGCTAACTCACCCGGTAAACCCCGAGTGATAATAGTATAAATAATAATATTGATAACTTTCATTTTGAGTCTCTTGTGAGTTATTATTATTATCGTCTAGAGTTAATAATAAAGTTGTAGCCTAAGGGATAATAGAAGTACCGTAGTAATAAGGATGACATTTATTTTTGAGCAATTAAGCGATAATAATAATACTAAGAAGAAGAATAACAATAACAATAATAATGTCGTCCATTAACAATAAAAGATTGCTGATCTACGCGCACATCTTCCGTATGACTGATGGCGGACTGACTAAGAAAATCTGGAATTAAATACGTTTCACAAATCCAACATGGAAGCTGCACGAAATATTTAATCGGCATTCTACATCTCCGAAACTATTACTAGTAACACCCTGAAATTTTCTACGGTAATAGCGAATACCAAGACGCATTCAGTTATGTTACGCTTAAAAATCATGTTAAGCATAAAACCAACATGGCGGCCAAACGAAGTTAAATTATTTAAGTGGCATTTTCTCGAGATGACAGTTCGATGACACCGACCAAATAAATCGTTGTTTGCAATAGGAACGTCACTGCCAATCGCAATATCAGGCGAAGGAGGTATAGCTACCATGCATTTACTGTAACTCTTGCTTTCACCATCGCTTCGCAGTGAACGTCCCAAATGGCCTAGCCTCTGTGTGAAAGCATCTATCAGCGCGGTGCCTAATGGAGCGTTACCCGCCCATTAACAGGGTACAGCTGTTAATAGCTTCACAGCTACATGAACTCCCAGTGTGGTCCATCAGACACACTTAGTATTACTCTTAGCCAGTGATGCCAAACGTTATTTGCTGAAAATCTAGGGTTACCTGTTATTTTTTATGAGGCACGGCTTGTGGCTAAAGACTCTCTGTTCAGCAATAATTAGGGCCGCGAATAGGTTTTTATCTATTCTTTGCCTCGCCATTTAATGAACCAATGTAGGATATTTTTATGTGTCAAACCTTGGTTGGTTCGTTCCTCAGTTAGGGGATGCGACAACGTGGTCGTGTAACCCCGTGTACTTTGGGTGCGTGTAGAATCTGTCTGACAATCGGTGTTAATTGTGACGGCTGTATTAGTGTGTGTTATGTGTTTTTTTTTTATTCAAGTAAGGACTGCAGACATTGAATTTTCAAGTAGTTCCTACTTTGGCCGCCAAACGCCACCGTCAACGACTACTAGTTCAGAACTTGGTTACTAGATTCCACCGCAGTTGGCTCCTGGTGACCAACGTTGGAACCTAAGAGCGTTGTTCAAATTTAACCTATTAGCTTCACACAGGTGTAATTAGTGGAAGGTTCTTTAATATGTCATAAATCTATGAGATGGGACCGCTGGCTTTACTTCCCCTCCGAAGGAACGCATACTGAAGGATTTTTATCGATCTTAAAAAATCCGAAGACTTTGGCCGTGTTTTAACCCACGATCTTGGGCATAGAAGCTCAGCATGCTACCAACTACGCCACCGAAGCCGCCATGATTCAAACTTTCTGGGGCTAAATAGTCTATGTGAATTTCATAGCACCTAAAATACCTCAATGAAGGGTTGTGACCCGAATTGCTCTTCACACCTCTTCAGATAATGAATACGTATTTACCCGAATATATAATAATAATAATGATAATAATAATAATAACAATAAATGTTATTGCAGCCAATGGCCATACAGAATGCAACATCATGTTACAAGAGATAATTGCCTTTGTATTCATTTTCTTTTTACGTCTTACAGAAGTCTATTAGGGAGGTTACTCTGTGTTTGCACCACAGTAAATGGTATCCCGGTCGCAGTTTGGCCCACATAGCTTGCACTTGCACTTATCTTCCGGGTTATGGTACTTCTCTGTTGTGCATATTCGGTGGTGAAACCCATGGACCGCTACTCTTGTCATTGTGTGTCGTAGGTCATATGTGGCTCCCGTCCAGTCCCTGTAGATCATGGCATCCGTGGAGAAGAACTCCGAGCATATCTCTTGTTTCCATTTGATGAGTTCTCGTAGCAGTTCGTTGTAGGCTTCAGTGGCTGGCAGGAGTATGTCTAGGCGAAGTTCTTCTATGAAGAATTGTTCCTTTGTTAGCACTTAGATGAGGCGTGAAGGTGTGTACTTCGATAGACTTAGTACTATTTTCAGGAAGTGAGCGTTGACTCTTTCTAGGTCTTCTAGATTTTCCTATTTTAGGTTCTTCCATATCGCCTCTAGCCCGTAGGTCATAACTGGTACGATCTTTAGGCGGAATATGGTCATCGCTGTTTTCAAGGATAGCTTCCACAGATTCTTTATACTGTTTGTTGTCGTCCTGGCTGCTGAGGTACGTTCTCTGATGTGTATGTCATATGTGCCCCTCGGCTTTGCAGCGTGATTCCTAGATATTTGAAGTGTGAGACAATTCGAAGCGGGGTCTCCTTATAAACGATGCAATTTTACACGAATATATGACAACTTTTTTTCCATTTTTGTAGTTATCTACTCCATTGCAAATAAATGACCAGAAAAACGGTGAAAACTATTGTGTGCGTGTTTTCTTGTGAACAGTTTTTGATAGTGAATAAATGAATGAATAAATTAATGAATGAATGAATGAATGAAAGAATGAATAAAGCCTGTAGTGTCCTTAGAAGAGCAAAGGCCTCGCTCGAAAAGAAAGAGCTCGTTGATTATAACTCACGTGCTGAGCTAGTAACGTCAGTTGGTTAATTTTTTCATTATGATAGTCATAATGTTCTGACTTAACTAATACCTACTATCCATAGTTTACTTACAAAGTATGTGATTTTTGCCTCTAAGTCTACACGTAGCACTCAGTCTGACACTAATCTTGTGTCCGTTCAAATTACGGCTTTGGTGGCGTAGTTGGTAGCATGCTGAACTGCTGTGCCCAAGATCGCGGGTTTCAAACCCGGCCGAAGTCATCGGATTTTTTAAGAGCGTTTAAATCCTTCAGTATGCCTTCCTTCGGAGAGGAAGTAAGGCCGGCGGTCCCATATCATAGATTTATGGCATGTAAAAGTACCTACAACTAACATAACTTGTGTGAAGCTAAATTTCTAGGTTATATTTCGTTGAAACGCTCTATCATAGTTCCAACGTTCACCGCTAGGTGTCAGTGACATCTGGTAGCGGAAGTTGGAACCACTTGAAATTGAACGGAACTTGTAGCTCACCCCATGGGTGTCCGCTTGAAGCAGCTACAGCCTCTGGCGAGCCGAACATGTCCACGGACACTCCCGGCTCTAAAAGCCATACGTTAAAAGGAAATGACTATACACATATCGTAGCACTTTTATCATTTAACAATTCCCACATGTACTTGAACCATCGTCTTTCTAACTCGTTCCAATCCGTTCTGCGTCATGCTGTCCTAGACCAGTGTGGTCCTATTAACTATCGGAAGTCGTCCACCCGTCTTCTTCTCGGTCTGCCGCGGCTTCTTTTGCTTGTGTATGGGTCCCACATGATTGTTCTCCGCTCCCGTCTGCTCTGGTTAAGGCTCGCGACATGCCCTACCCATTTCCACTTAATTTTGATAGTAGTTCTTATTAAATAAATATGATGATGATGATAATAATTGTTGTTTTAAGGGGCCTAACATCGAGGTTATCGGCCCCTGTTAAATAAATATCACTAATACAGTATAAGAAAAACAGAATAATAGGAAATCGTTCAAGTCAGAATTATTTGGACATGCTTTTAGTTATCTACTGCGTTCTTAACATGACTAGCGGCGTGGGTCAGCGGTAACGTTCTCACCTACTGATCCCAAGACAGCGGGATCGAAACCCGGCGCAGTCATTTGGCATTTGGCATTTGAGAGTGCGCAAGTATGAGGAAGCCGTGTCAATATATTTACTGGCACGTTAGAGATCCCCTTAGGGGGAAAATTCAGGCACCCCGGCGTCTCTAAAAGCCTGCAGCAGTTAAAAGGGAGGTAAAACCAAAAACTTCATTATTATTATTATTACACGTTCTTAACAAGAAAAAAAAAGATAAACTCAAATATATTCTGTGCTTTCTAATGATTATTGATAAGGAGTAATTTTGTGAAATGAGACTATCTAACGTTACTAAAATAAAAGAGGAACAGATGATTCGCTGTTCCGCCCCTTAAACAACAATAACTAACTAAAACCAAAGAAACAGACGAATTATGGCTGGTATCATTCATTCTTGCTTGCCACGGTGGGTGAGTGGATAGCGTGTCGGTCTACTAACCCCAAGATTGCAGGTTCGCTCCTGGCCGTGGTAAGTGATTTTTTTTAAGGCGGAAAAATTACGACACGCATGTCATACGATGTTGGCATGTTAAAGAAGCCATTTGAATTCAGTAGGCCGTGTTCATAATGGCAAAATTAATCTCGAGAGTCTCCGCCAAAACTAAGTTCCTCTTTTTAGCCTACTTTCGATTTTTGCAAAAAATGAAAGTAGACTTATGAGATCAACACAGGGCCAGAAATTGTGTGTCTGTGTGTGTGTCTGTGTGTGTGTGTGTGAGAGAGAGAGAGAGAGTGTGTGTGTGAGTGTGTGTGTGGACTCTGAAAGTCTGTCCCCCCCTATCAATTCGAACACGGTGAATCCGAATTGAACGAAATTTGATAAAGAGGTAGCACTAGCAAAGGGCACTTCAGTGTTATGTTTTATATCGCCGCCATCTTGACGTAAACGTAATGGCGGCCACCCAAATGTTCAAAGCTTAAATCAAATTACAACCAGCCTATTCATCTGATTTCTACCAAATTTTGTAACGATATACCTTTATGTATGAAGAATCATTTGACCAAGGTACGAGGTCATCTGCCCAACAATTTGCGGATGGCGGCCATGTTTGTGTGCAAATTGATTCCCCCTATCTTTTCAAACACGGTGAAAAGGAATTGAAACGAAATTTGGTACAGAGGTAGCACTAGCAAAGGGCACCTCAGTGTCATATTTTAAATCGCCGCTATCTTGACGTAAACGTAATGGTGGCCACCCAAATGTTCAAAGCTTAATTTAAATTACGACCAACCTATCCATCTGATCTCTACCAAATTGTGTTACCTTATACCTTTATGTACGAAGAATCTTTTGACCAAACTACGAGGTAATTTGCCCTATAATTTGCGGATGGTGGCCATGTTTGTCTGCAAATCGATTCCCCCTGTCTTTTCAAACACGGTGAAACGGAATTGAACGAAATTTGGTACAGAGGTAGCACTAGCAAAGGGCACCTCAGTGTCATGTTTTAAATCGCCGCCATCTTGACGTAAACGTAATGGTGGCCACCCAAATGTTCAAAGCTTAATTCAAATTACGACCAACCTATTCATCTGATCCCTACCAAATTTTGTAACTTTATATCTTTATGCATGAAGCATCTTTTGACCGAACTATGAGGTCATCTGCCCAATAATTTGCGGATGGCGGCCATGGTTGTGGTCAAATCGATTCCCCCAATCTTTTCTTACATGGTGAAACCGAATTGAACGAAATTTGGTACAGAGGTAGCAATAGCAAAGCGCACCTCAGTGTCATGTTTTAAATCGCCGCCATCTTGACGTAAACGTAATGGCGGCCACCCAAATGTTCAAAGCTTAATTCAAATTACGACCAACCTATTCATCTGATCCCTACCAAATTTTGTAACTTTATATCTTTATGTATGAAGAATCTTTTGACCAAACTACGAGGTCATCTGCTCAATAATTTGCGGATGGCGGCCATGTTTGTGTGCAAATGGATTCCCCCTATCTTTTCAAACACGGTGAATCCAAATTGAACGAAATTTAGTACAGAGGTACCACTAGCAAAGGGCACCTCAGTTTCATGTTTTATATCGCCGCCATCTTGACGAATACCTAATGGCGGCCACCCAAATGTTCAAAGCTTAAATCAAATTACGACCAACCTATTCATCTGATCTCTACCAAATTTTGTAACAGTATACCTTTATGTATGAAGAATCGTTTGACAAAACTACGAGGTCATCAGGCAAATAGCTTGCAGAAAGCGGCCATGTATGTGTGCAAATCGATTCGTCATATAAATTCAAACACGGCGAAACCGAATTGAATGAAATATTGTACAGATGTAGCACTAGCAATGGGCACCTCATATCCATGTTTAATATCCGTTTAGCACGTTGTATTTCAGCAAGCTACTACAACCAACATTCAATTATTCTCCTTGAAAAGGACAAAGAGTTTTAACAATACCCATGCATTTAGGAGAAAGTAAGCTATATGTTCTTTACTGAACATCTTGTTTCTCTACTAGAAAGCGCTATAGTGTTCAAGGAGCTTAGATATCTATTCTCCTTGACTTTTATAGTGATTCAAGGAACAACGAAATTCGACATGCAAGCTACTCTCTGGGTGTCAAATTACAAAGTTTGCACCCAGCACCCGAGGCCATACGATATTATTTATTTATTTAGTATGTTTCGACCCATACAGGATCACATAAAGCAAGTTATGATCTGTTGCTGTTATTTCTCTTGTTCTTCCAGAATTCTTTCATCATGTCGCTATGTTTAGCTCGACGTTCGTCAGTCCATTTTCCCCTAGGTCTGCTGGGCTTATCTTCTGATTCAGCTTCCCAAATGTAGATCTTATGTCTGAAAGTTTTGCGGTCTTCGATATCTGTAGGTGTGATGTTGGCGTTATTGAGATCAGTTTGGACTTGTTTAATCCAAACCGTTGTCGTCTTTAATTTTTGTGAGTACATCAATATTTTCTTTGTTAATCGGGATATTATTATTATTATTATTAGGTCTATTATTGAAAACCTCTTTACAGCATATAAAACCCAAAATACTAGGCATGTCGCCTAATATAAGAAAAACGGAAAATTATTGACAGTCTGATAATGATCCACAAACCCAGCCGAAGTTGTCGGATTTTTAAGAGCGTTAAAATCCTTTAGTATGCCTTCCTCTGGAGGGGAAGTAAAGCCGGCGGGCCCATGTAATAGATATATGGCATGTAAAAGAACCTACCACTACAATTGGTTGTGTGTAGCCAAAATGTGTAGGTTATTTGGTTGGAAACGCTCTATAAGCTTCCAACGTTCACCACTGGGTGTCAGTGACAGTGGCGTCTGGTATCCAAAGTTGGAACTACTGTACTTGAATCTGAACTTGTTGAGGAACCTATGGGCGTTCATTTGAAATGCCCTGCTCTGGCAATTGGCTGCAATTCAAATATTGTAATAAAAATGATCCACAAAGAAAACCTAAAAAGTCTATTTTAAGTCTTGATGAATGTAGTACATTTGCATTTGTCTGTTGGCACAGGCTAGAGTAAATTGTAGCGGCTTCGGTGGCGTAGTTGGTAGCAAGCTGAACTGCTGTTCCCAAGATCGCGGGTTCAAACCCGACCGAAGTAGCACCACCATAGGTTATGTGGGCTGAAACACACAAAAACCAAAGGGAGCGCTATAATGCGGCGTACTAGGTAAGATGAAGAGTGAGATAGTTTGTCATTGCTTTCCTCACTGAGCCGGTACGGCAGTACTACCCTACGAGTAGAACCTTTCACAGTACACACGGCACCACCCATATCTCAGTAGCTTCCATATAATCACAGCCATGAATGAGACTGAGATATCGGTGAAAAGCCACAATTTACTCTATTTAGGCCTACTTATTAAGCGTATCGCTTTTAGTGCCGGAAGTGTTCGAGGACATGTTCGGCTCGCCAGAGTCTCTTAAAAAAATCCGACGACTTCGCCCGGGTTTGCAACCGCGATCTTGGGCACAACAGTTCTCGCAGTGAAGAGGCGCAGGTGCGCTTCATAAAGAGGGTGGTAGTGCAGTTCGCTACTCCTGCGGGCGTCCGGGCGGGGACACCAAGAGCCGGCTGATGAACCAGCTTGGTGTCCTAGCCGAAACCCCACACAAGACACGGCACAAACCTAGAAAAATTGCTGAGTTTTAATTCACTGGCCGTGAAATCCAATATACCATCTTATATGGTGGTGTATGCTCTTTTTACGAACGTCAAAAATGGATCTAACCCAAGCATTTTGGGTACGTGGTACTTTTGTGTTCAGAGTGTCTGAAAGATACTACTGAGCAGTTCTGTAAAACTGCATATAGGCCTAGGCCTACCAACGATTGCACGAGCAACTCATAAAATTACGCTTGGACAGTCGAGTTGAATCAGTATATTTTGTTCATAATGGAAGATTAATCTCGGGATTTTCCGCCAACATAAAAGTTCCTCATTTCTCTACTAGAAAGCGTTATAGTGTCAAGGAGCTTAGGTACCTAACCGCCTTGACTTTCATAGCGTTCCAAGGAATAACAAAAATTTGACATGCTAGCTGCCCTCTGGGTGTCAAATAAAGCTTGCACCTATCACCCGAGGCCATACGATAGTATTAATATTATAGTATATCTTGTGTTACTCATAAAAAAAGGAATGTCCCATTATTTTTACTGTAGATAAAAAATAGGCTACTATTTCTCAAAATGATACAATTCCTGACTGTCTAAACTTGTAATGGTTGGTTGGTTCTTAAGTTTAGGGGCTGCGACAAAGCGGTCATGTAGCCCCGTGTACTTTGGGTGTGTGTAGAATCTGTCTGATAACCGGTGTTAATTGTGATGACTGTAATAGTGTGTAAACTTGTAATGAAAACACTATTATTCCGGTCCATGCAACACAATTTGAAATTAAGAATGGATCTCAGGGGAGTTCGTGCTCGCGAGCATTTTTTTGGCTCGTATGGCGAGAACACCAAATTTCATTTTAAGAGCACCGCAGGTTCGCGAGCAGCAGGTTGAGAACGCCTGGTCTAAAGCTTTGACCTGAGGCAAGATTTGATACGATAGCTAGAGCCCTGCGTGGATAAATAAAACTTTACCCGCATCCGCATGACTGTCATCCGTATTCACCCCGCATCCACACAACTGTTATCCGCATCCACCCCGCATCCACACAACTGTTATCCGCATCCACCCCGCATCCACACAACTGTTATCCGCATCCGCCCCGCATCCACACAACTGTTATATGCATCCTCCCCGCATCCGCAAAAGAGATATCTGCATCCACCCCGCATCCACACAACTGTTATCCGCATCCTCCCCGCATCCACACAACCGTTATCCACATCCGCCCCACATCCGCACGACTTTTTCCCGCATTCGCACGTTTGTTATCCGAATCTACTGGCATTACAATAATATTTCTAATTAAATAAAGCATAAATTACTAAAGCGACATATTTAAACATTTGAAGAAAGAGTCGTTCCCCTAGGCTATGTATGCCATGTACTATGTTTAAAATGAAAATTATACCGCCAAAATTGCAACCCTTTCCTGTTCGGAGTGTTAATTATGTTTAATGACATAAATTGAATGAGATTATCTTCAATCATCATCTTACATTACTTTGTCATGAAAAAAAAAAGAACATTATGAAAAATATGATATGTCAGAAACATCCGGGTTCTAATAATGATATTAAACAAGTTCTGATTCTATTCTAAAAATTATCCGCAAATTTTCTCCAAACATTATCCGCTATCCGCACAGCCTTGCAAATGATGTCCGCATGGACTTCAACGATAACCCATAGTCTCACTACGTATCTGAACTAACCAACACTCCATTGATTACGTATTATACACACTCTGGTAGACTGCAAGTGGTAGGCTAAGAAACACAAAACCGACGAGTACATTCGTCATCTTATCTGGCTGTAGTATTAATCTCCCGACAAGCGAGTTGCAGGCGTCTGCTAGAGACAGTTTTCTGACCTCCCCCTCTCCCATGATTACACGAGCTGTCACTACTTCTTGCTCAGAACAGCTTGTAGGCTTAAAATTACGAGGGACCTCCACAGATGTGGCAATCCCAAACAGTGGCAACATGCTAACAAAGCATGTTGAAAAGCTGTTAAAATACAGAGCTTTCAGAACTGAGCAATGGCACATAGAGCAATTCAGGACAGTTCCTGTGATCATCCCCAATACTGGCGTGATTCTAAACATCTTAACCCTTTATGGGATAGTGGTCTCTATATTAACCACCTGTCATAAGGACAGTTTATGCTTTCAAAGATGCTGATAGTTGAATTTTAAGTCAAATTTTGGAGATTTTTCATACCAAAGTGCAAGTATTTCCAAAAATCAAATATTATATACGTATCTACTTGACGTAATGTGTTGATTAAATTTTAAAAAAGATATAACTAAACACATTAACAATTAAAGTGTATAAATAAAATCTAAATATAGAAACAAAAATCATAAAAATAAAATTACAATTATAAAAGAAATATAAAAATTAAAATAATAAACATAACTATAAAAAAGTGGGAGTGGAGATTCAAGGAGAAATAATTTCAACTCTGAGATTTGCTGATGACATCGTCATCTTGGCCGACAAGCCTGAGGATTTGAATGAGTTTTTGAATGGTATGGACTCCGTCTTACGGAAAGAATTCATGATGAAAATTAATAAATGTAAAACAAAAATACTGGAATGCAGCCGAAATAAATCAGAAACCTCTATGGAGATCAAATTGACAGGTGAAAAGCTGAAGGAAGTAGGAGACTTCTGTTACTTAGGAAGCAGAATAACCAGTGATGGACGAAGCAAAGAGGATATAAAAAGTAGGTTGGCTCAGGCAAAGAAAGCATTTCTACAAAAAAGGAATCTGCTGACATCGAATATAGATTTAGGTATTAGGAAGTCATTTTTGAAAGCCTTTGTCCGGAGCGAGGCGCTCTATGGAAGTGAAACTTGGACTATTGGTGCAGCAGAAAAGAGGAGAATTGAAACATTTGAAATGTGGTGTTACAGGAGAATGATGAAGATCAGATGGGTATATAGGGTTACAAACAAAGAGGTATTAAGACGAGTGGGAGAGGAGAGATGTTTCTGGTGACTGCTAATGAAGAGAAGAGATAGGTTGGTAGGACACATACTAAGACACCCAGGAATAGCAAGCTTAGTTATGGAAGGAAGGGTCGAGGACAAGAACTGTAGGGGTAGACCAAGGTTAGAATATGTTAAACAGATTGCCTCAGATGTAGGGTGTGGTAGCTATGTAGAGATGAAACGATTAGCTCAGGACAGGGAGGCATGGAGAGCTGCATCAAACCAGTCAAAAGACTGAAGACTCAAACAAAAACAACAACATAAAATAATTATGATAATAATTGTGAAAATTAATTCAAAATTATTTAATTAATTAATTCAATAAAAATATCAAAATTAAATCTATAAGAACATAAATTGAAAATTAAAAATAAATGTATAAACATTAAAAATAGGGAAACAAAAAAATAACATTATTAATGAAATGAAAATCCACAGCCTGCTTCCAGTCTCCGACCGGGTCAGGAATGGAATGAATGAAGCCCCTATCTAGCGGCGAGGATATGAACTGTGCCGGTTGCCGAAGCTTGTCGCACTCCTCTGGGGCAATGATTAAATGAATGACAGATGAAATGAAATGATAGTGGAGAGTGTTGCTGGAATGAAATTTTGACAGGGAAAACCGGAGTACCCGGAGAAAAACCTGTCTGCCTCCGTTTTGTCCAGCACAGATCTCACATGGAGTGACCGGGATTTGAACCGCGGACCCAGCGGTGAGAGGCCAGCGTGCTGCCGCCTAAGCCACGGAGGCTCTATTAATAATAATAATAATTAAAATAAATTAAAATGTAAAAACACATAAAAATATAAAATAGTTTTGCCGTATAAAGGGTCAAAGGAATCTCTCACAGAATTGAGGTTAGACCCAAGCCTTTTTAAATTTATATAAACGACGTACATACGTTAATACGTCTATTAAACACAATTTCCGTCATAATGCTTTTGCTTGCAAATAGATTCCATTAAAATGTCAAGCACTGTATACACGGAAATTCTGTTAAACATGTCTGAGTTTCAATCTATCGATGTGTATAGATATGTTTTGCTTTGTGCTCAATTTCAATTAGTTGGTTGGTTCCTGAGTTTAGGGGGTAAGACAACGCGGTCATGTAGCCCCGTGTACTTTGGGTATGTGTAGAATACATCTTATAACCGGTGTTAATTTTTATGATTGTACAGTGTGTGTTACCTTTTATAGCCTATTTTCAATTTTGAAAAAAACAAGATGTTCAGTAAAGAACATATAGCCTACTTTCTCCTGAATGTATGAGTATAGTTATAACTCGTTGTTATTATCAAAGAGTATAATAGAACTATTCTTTGTTGAAGGCCATAGAAACTATTTACCTCTACCAAACGCCACAATCTAGATAAAAACTGCTACCATCATTGAAGAAAGAAAGATAAGAAGTATCTCAAGAATGTTATGGATCTGGAGACATAATCGACCGGACTGGCTGCGTGGCTCGGCGGTAACGTTCTCGCTTGCTGGGCCCTAGGTTGCAGGTTCGTATCCTGGCGCAGTCAGCTGGCATTTGAGGGTGCACAAATGCGAGGGAGCCGTGTCAGTTCATTTACTGGCACGTTAAAGATCCCCTTCGGGCCAAAATTCCGGCACCCCGGTGTCTCTAAAAGCAGCAGTAGTTAAAAGGGATGTAAAACCAATAACATTATTATTATTATTATTATTATTATTATTATTATTGTTTTAATGTGCTAAACGGTTCCAGGCTAGTGTTCAGAAGTAAAGGGGGAGTTTTAGTCGGTAGTCTGCTACTCAGTAGCAGGAGCCCGACACTCTGTGCGTAAATGCATTTCTTCCCCTAAAAAAAAATATATATATATATATATATATATATATATTATTATTATTATTATTATTATTATTATTATTATTATTATTATTATTATTATTATAACATATACGACCTGCCGTGGGCAACATCCAACTTTGAGTTGAGGCATGTCTTTACACGTCTGGTTGTGCAGGGCTTTCACAACCCTAATTGAAATAAAAAGGAAGGAAGATTGTAGTTTTAAGTGGCCGTGAATCTTGTGATTATGAGCCACGGGACCTCCTTTTTACGTGGAATCCGAACCACAGGACATGGCATTTCACTTCAAAAATCTCACATGCATTCACCGGGAATCGAAAACCCTAATTGAATTAACAAATCTTTCCATGACCCTACAGAGACGTGTGTATACAAACTATGTGGATATTTTCGATTGCTATTTGCCTGAAATAAAAGTAGTAATTAATACCTGAACTAACACCAATGGCTTGAACTCAGTTACTATGTGAAATCGTTTTGTTCTTTACTTCAAATAACATTTTCTAGTAACGCAAAATAGGCTGTTACAAACCCTTTAAAATAAAAAGTAAAAATGTATCGTAGTATCATCTTGTCATTCTTCAAATTCGATGCGCATAGAATGCCAATGGTATATTAATCAATGGAGCCCCACGTAGACTAGTCGTGACTTCTAGTGGTGAAATATCGAACAATATAATCCTAACAGAGCGAGTGCATTCTAGCGGCCAGAAGAAGAAACTTTTCAATAAAATCTGGAAGTTAATAAGTATGTCGGCGTGCAGTTACCTTTTTGGCAGCTAGATGTCTCGAGTAAATCTGCTGGCGAATTATGTTTTAATTAAATATATATTTTACACCATAATATGCACAATATAACGCTTGATTTTAAAACATCTGAGTCATTACAAAACAATAAACATATAACATTTCAAGCAAAAAATCTAACTCTAATCGGGTTTGAACCATAGGCATTTGAGCGATAGGCTAACGCTCTACCACTGAGCTAATTGTGTCAACGAATAACGTTCTATATAAAATGACTTACATAGAACTTGTTAGCAAATAATGATTTATACTAAACGATTTCATCACTGGAGTATATTATTTATATATAAAGCATTTCATACAAAGTTTATTTATTTTGTATCAGTACGCTATATTGCATTCAATACTCAAATTAGTGAAATATAAGTCAGGCACAAGATATCCGCTGCCATCTTGTCTTATTACTGAATCAGCTCAGCTTTTTAAAATCACGTCTGCACTATAGTATTACAAAATAAACTTTTAATTTCGAACGTGCCTCTTCCTTTAGAACAGTTAAAACGATTCTCGGCTCGATAATCGGAACTGGTGGGTCCCATGATATGGATTATAAAGTTTGCATAATTCGCACGGCCGCCATCCTGAAATGGTATGGCGGACGACCTTGTAGTTTGGTCACAAGACGCATCCTATACGAAGGTATGTTGTTACCAAATTTGGTAGAGATCGGATGATTTGGTTAGTCGTTATTTGATTTTACGTTTTGAACGTTTGAGTGGCCGCCATTCAGTTTTAGTAAAGATGGCGGCGATATAAAACATGACACTGAGGTGTCCTTTGCTAGTGCTACCTTTGTACCAAATTTCGTTCAATTCGCATTCACCGTGTTCGAATTGATAGGGGGGGACAGACATTCAGAGTACACACACTCACTACCACATGGACACACACACACACACACACACACACACACACACACACAGACTCACACACACACATACACACACAGACTCACACACACACATACACACACACAGACAGACACACTTTTTTCGCCCTGTGTTGATCTCATAAGTCTACTTTCATTTTTTGCAAAAATCGAAAGTAGGCTAAAAATAGGCTTATGAGATCACCTTTTGTCCGTGTGTGTGTGTGTGTGCTCCCCCTAATAACTTCTAAACGGATGGAGCGATTTCAATGAAACTCAGTAAGTTCATAGCACTATTCCGGACGACCCTGACCGTGCCCTTCAAATTTTGTTACGTCTCACCAATCCAGCATGGCGGCTGTGCGAAATATTTCATCAGCATTGAATATCTCCGAAACTATTCCCGATATAACCCTGGATTTTTTACGGCGATAAAGGGAACTACTAGAAGTTCACCTATGTGACTTTTGAAAAACAGGTAACTACAAAACGAACATGGCGGCCAAGCGAATTTGAAAATTTTAAATAGACATTTCTCGCGATTTAATGTTCCAAACGCAATGAAATCTGGTACAGGAAATGTTTATACACATTGTAATGCACTGGTATCTAATTTAGTTCAATTGTTTACATAACCACAAGATGGCAGCTGTGCGAACTTTAAAATTAAGTTTTTAAGTCTTGTGTCAAAATTATGCGATCGAAGTGAAAGTTTGAATAATGAACCTACGCAATAATTTTCCTTTAATGGTACATGACTCTATGGCCTATACATGGCGACCATCCGAAATATTTAGACGGCTCTGAATATCTACGAATCTATTACAGCAATCAAATTGATTTTTTTATGTTCATAGCGGATATGAACTTAAGTTCACCTATAGGATTTAAATAGCCTGGTGATCACAAATCCAACATGGCGGCAACGCCAAGTATAAATATTCACATGGACGTTTCTCGCAATTTAACCATCCGCGTGCAATGAAACTTGGTACAGTAATTCCTTATACGAATGTTAATCCACTGGCATCTAATTTATTTCAATTGTTTCCATAACCACAAGATGGCAGCTGTGCGAAATTTTAAAATCTCCTTGTTACTTTTTGTGTCCGAATCATGCGATTGAAGTTTGAATGCTACACGTACACAATAATCTTCATGTAACAGTACATAACTCTAGGACCTACATATATAAAATCCAACATGGCGACCATCCGAAATATTTAGTCTGTTCTCAATATCTACGAATCTATTACAGCAATCAAACTGAAATTTTGTATGTTGATAGTGGCAATTAACATACGGTAAGTAGGATATATGAAAATAGGCTGTATAGTTCTTCACGGAACTACTTGTTTTAAATTGAAGTAAGGACTGGAGACGATAATTTCAAGTAGTTTCTACTTTCGCTACCAAATGGTACTATCCACGACACCTAGCTGTGAACTTGGCTACTACTAGATGCCTTCGCAACCAGCGCCTGGTAACGAATGTTGGAACTTAAGAGCATTGATCAAACCTAACCTACAAATTTTGTTTTACACAAGTTTAGTTAGTGGAAGGTTCTTTTACATGCCATAAACATCTGACATGGTTCTGCCAGCTTTACTTCCCCTCTGAAGGAAGGCATACTGAGGGATTTTAACGCTCTTAAAAATCCGACGACTTCCGCCAGGTCTGAACCCGCGACCGTGGGCAAAGATGCTCAGCATGCTACCAACAACGCACCAAAGTCACCATTTTCACTTAAATGAGCTTCCAAAAATATGTTCTTTATCTTTCTTTAATGAGATTTCTGCTCTCGTTTCATTGCTCTTTCGGTAAAGTGCGAAAGCCTCGCATGGGCTCGCTAGTCTCAATTAATTCCTGAACTGGAATAGTGAAGGGTAAAATACACACTGAAGTGAGTATTTACCCTCGTGCCCCTATATTTGGTTCCAACTGAATGACTTCAAAGCGAATGAGTGGGCTGTTGATCCCCAACCTCGGCCATCACCTTGAGTACTGTAGGAGGGGAGTGTGGTAAATACCTTGTCATTGCGAGGACTGGGTGAGGAAGGGTTGCTAGTATCATTTACATAATTCCCTCTCTCACTGTCTTCCCCGAGTCAAGATGACGGCTGTGATAAGCCCGAGACAGATTCCACAGCAGGAGCCAAGTGTGCTCGGTTCATGTTTCCAGCTGGGTGCTTCTTCTCGTCCAGCGCTGTCTTGACTTACCGGGGTGTTTCACTGAGAGCTTACTGAACTGCGATCACCGCTTTAACCCGCGGTGCCTTGACCCGAGCCTTAAATAATCTATATATATAAAGCACAAAGTTTGCCTGTCTGTCTGTCTGTCTGTCTGTTATGTATACAAATCTACACCGTTTCACCGATCTGAACCAAAATTTGTATACTTACCCTTTGGAACCCTGCGGGTAACCCTGTCAACATTAAATTTCGGACAGACCACCCCATGCCCTGCATTTAGGCCCTTTTGCACAAATCTACACCGTTTCACCGATCTGAACCAAAAGTTGTATATTTAACCTTTGGAACCCTGTGAGTAACACTGTCCACTTGAAATTTCGGACAGACCACCCCATTCCCTGCATTTAGGCCCTTTGGTCCAAATCCACACCGTTTCACCGATCTCAACCAAAATTTGTATATTTACCCTTTGGAACCCTGCGAGTAACACTGACCACTTAAAATTTCGGACAGACCACCCCAGTCCCTGCATTTAGGCCCTTTGGTCCAAATCTACACCGTTTCACCGATCAGAACCAAAATTCGTATTCTTACCCATTGGTGCCCTGCGAGTAACACTGTCTGCTTGAAATTGCGGACAGACCACTCCATTCCCTGCATTTAGGCCCTTTGGCCCAAATCTACACCGTTTCACCGATCTCAACCAAAATTTGTATATTTACCCTATGGAACACTGCGACTAACACTGTCTGCTTGAAATTTCGGACAGACCACGCCATTCCCTGCATTTAGGCCCTTTTTGCACAAATCTACACCGTTTCACCGATCTGAACCAAAATGTGTATACTTACCCTTTGGAACCCTGCGAGTAACACTGTCTGCTTGAAATTGCGGACAGACCACTCCATTCCCTGCATTTAGGCCCTTTGGCCCAAATCTACACCGTTTCACCGATCTCAACCAAAATTTGTATATTTACCCTTTGGATCACTGCGACTAACACTGTCTGCTTGAAATTGCGGAGAGGCTACTCCATCCCCTGCATTTAGGCCCTTTGGCACAAATCTACACCGTTTCACCGATCTGAACCAAACTTTGTATACTTACCCTTTGGAACCCTGCGAGTAACACTGTCCACTTAAAATTTCGGACAGACCACCCCATACCCTGCATTTAGGCACTTTGGCACAAATCTACACCGTTTCACCGATCAGAACCAATATTCGGAAACTTACCCTTTGGTACCCAGCGAGTAACACTGCCTGCTTGAAATTGCGGACACCACTCCATTCCCTGCATTTAGGCCCTTTGTCCCAAATCTACACCGTTTCACCGATCTCAACCAAAATGTGTATATTTACCCTTTGGAACACTGCGACTAACACTGTCTGCTTGAAATTGCGGCGAGGCCACTCCATCCCTTGCATTTAGGCTGTTTGGCACAAATCTACACCGTTTCACCGATCTGACCCCAATTTTATATACTTACCCGTAGAACCCGACAAGTAACACTGTTCACTTTAAATTTCGGATAGACCACACTATTCCCTGCTTTTTGCCCTTTGGCAGAAAACTACACCGTTTCACCGATCTCAACCAGATTTTACATAATTACCCTTTGGAACTCGACGAGTAACACTGTCCACTCGAAATTTCGGACAGACCACTCCATTCCACGCATTTAGGCCCTTTGGCACAAATCTACATCGTTCACAGATCGAAAACAAAATGTGTTTACTTACCCTTTGGAACCCGATGAGTAACACTGTCCACTTTAAAATTAGGACAGGCCACTCCATTCCCTGCATTTTGGCCCTTGGCACAAAACTATACCGTTTCACCGATCTCAACCAGATTTTACATAACTACCGTTTGGAACTCGACGAGTAACACTGTCCACTCAAAATTTCGGACAGACCACTCCATTTCCCGCATTAAGGCCCTTTGGTACAAATCTACATCGTTCACCGATCGAAAACAAAGTGTGTATACTTACCCTTTGGAACCCGATGCGTAACACTGTCCACTTGAAATTTCTGACATACCACTCCATTCCCTGCAAGTAGCTCAGGAATTCCTCGGGGTTGCCAGCTTCCTAACTCACCAGTCATGAGCCCTTGAGGGTGTACCAGAAGTGGTGGGTCTACACACACCCTGCCTCTTTGAGGGCCTTGAGCAGAAGACAGGAGATATTATGAAAAGGAAAAGGAGGCAGACCCCTCGAAGAATGAGGGTATCAGGAAAGATGAGACAAAGCCAATTAAGGCGGGTAATTGAAAGACTCCCTAGCCCTCGGATACCCTAATACAGTCTGGGTCGGAAGAGAACAAGAGTTGACCAAGGGAGGCCGACAGGAAAGAGAACTGAAATAAGCCCGGCACCAGGAAGTAGAAGCGATGCCAGACTCAGCTGGGGTTCCGTGGTCGCCAACCCACGTCCCACAAGTTGTGAGACCCTGGGGGGAGGGGGTCAGTTGTGAGAATAGCTTGCTGATTCATCGCGAGGTGACTTGAGATTACTTTCCAGAGCCCGCCGTGTTATCTCCTGCTGTCTATGCTGATGCCAGCACAGGGCCGTTGCGAAACAGTGAGTGATTCCCGGTCAATCTGTATAGGACGGGGAACCCCGAACGTGTGTCATCATATTTCGTCATCATCTGCGATCATCTCAGGTTCGTGCAGCTTGGACCTATATTCTTTGTCTTTGCCGAGCAGTACGCTCTTTCACTAGACGCATCCATTACAGGCCTAAGCCAGAAAATAAGGTTGAGACTTTGGAAGACATCGAAGCTAGACACCTGAATTACCTATATCAGTTTTAAAATAACACCATGTTCGTTTAGTAGTCATTTTTTCATTACCTTATTATTATCATCATAAGAGCAAATGACCTAGATGTTACGCGCATCATACCAATAATCACCGCCGCATAAAGTCTTTCTCGACTGTGATTTTTAAAATATTTATTTTTGGTTGGTTGGTTCTTAAGTTTAGGGGCTGTGACAACGCGGTCATGTAGCCCCGTGTACTTTAGGTGTGTGTAGAATCTGTCTGATAACCGGTGTTAAATGTGATGACTGTATTAGTGTGTGTTATCTGTTTTTTAATTTAAGTAGAAACTGCAACGTAGAATTCTTCAAATAGTTCGTACTTTTGCCGCCAAGTGCCACCGTCAACGACTACTAGGCCAAGTTCGGAACTTAGCTACTAGACGCCACTGCAGTCAGCTCTTGGTAACAGACGTAGACATCTATGAGCGTTGTTTACCTATCCAATTTAGCTTCACACAGGTGTAATTAGTGGAAGGGTCTTTAACATGCCATAAATCTGTCATGGGACCACTGGCTTTACTTCCCCTACGAAGAAAGGCATACTGACGGATTTTTAACGCTCTTAAAATATCCGACGGCATCGGCTGGGTTTGAACCCGCTATCTTGGACATAGAAGCTCAGCATGCTACCAAATACGCCACCGAAGCCACCATATAGTTATTTTTATTACAGTACATTGTGTACATTATACGTTGAAGTGTCAATTCAATACCGGTAGTAGTTTCCCTTATCATCCTGATCATAAGAGCAAATGACCTACAGTAGATGTTATGCCCATTACACCATTAATCACCACACACAATAAGTCTTCCTCGCCTGTGAATTTTGAAATATGTATTTCTATTACGGTAGTTTGTAAGTTTGACGTGTCAATTCAACAGTAGTTTTTATTATCATCCTTATCAAAAGGGCAAATGACCTAGATATTACTCCCTCATTGTCTTTGGGGGCAAATGACTTAGATTTTAAGTCCATTATATTTCTAAGGAGACTTTAATACATTATCATCATTCCACCGGGCGAAGCCGGGTACTACTGCTAGTAGCTTATAAAGATAATAGCGGAAACTCCTCGCCAAAACAGGAGACAGCGCTTCCCAGCACCGCCTAGCGGTCCGAGTTGGCAACGTTGTTGTGGGGCTTGAAGCCATTTTCTGAGTGTTGCCTTTGTAAACAAGAGTTTAGTGCTTTTAGTCGTACCCAAAAGAGCTGGGTTATGCCCTAATCCTGAAATAAATTACATGAGATTAATAATAATAATAATTTTTATTGCAGCCTGTGGCCATGTTGTTGACGTACAGTATACATTTCGTACACTAGTCTGTGCTGTATGACACTATCGACATGGTTCGTTTTGGGCAAGAAACGATATGGTAAATTTCACATACATCCCCCCATAGTTCACAAATACAATTTCGATCTGGATTATGGAACACCTTCCTTGAACAGATCTTGTGGTGAAACCCATGTACCGCATATCTGGTCACGACATGTCGCATTTCACAGAATGGATGCATCCATCTTCGGTCCAACATCGCATTTGACGTGTAGAATTCCCTGGGTATGTCCTGTTTGATATTCTGTAGATCTTGAAGCAGTTTTCTGTAATTGTCTGAAATTGGCAGTAGTAGTAACATTCGTAGGTCTTCTATTAAAAATGTTTCTCTAGCAAGCTCGTATACAAGTCTAGACTTGGTTGTCTTTGCTACTCCAAGGACTCTTTTGAGAAATATAGATTTTACTTTTTCTATTTCATCTAACTGTCTGTAGGTAAGAAATTCCCATATTAGCTCAAGTCCGTATGTCAAAACGGGCAGTACCTTTCTACATGAGATTAATAAATACACTAGGATCATCATCAGATCCGTTTACACTTAGGCTATAAAATCTATGTTCGAAAATACAGGTGAAATTATTTACAATAAGTCTATGTACAATTATTTAGTAGCAGTATTGGTCGAATTGAAACACGTTTTGGGTGAGAACGACCCTCAGTAATCTCACAATCTCTTCAATTTCTTTTACCGAATTGTTGGATTTTAAGTTGTTTTCGATAGTGTTGATTGCTTCAATAATCGGAATATTGGTGTACATGTTAGTTACGTCGAAGGATACTAGCCTGAAGCTAGGTTTCATTTGTAGGGTGTACAATGCTGTTACTAGTTCTGTTGTGTTCTTTACAGAGTTGTTTTTGTCGTTAGAAAGACGGCATTTTAAGATTTTTAGTAACTCTTTGCTGATTTTGTAATTAGGGGCATTCCTACAATTGACTATTGGTCTCATTGGGCATTCCTTTTTGTGTATTTTTGGTTGTCCCCTCAATGACGGTATTTTCGGGTTCATGTTTATAAGTTTTGATTTTTCGGCTTTGGTCAGTATGTATTCTGTTTCTTTTAGCGCACTTTTTATTTGTTTTTGGAATTTGTTGGTGGGGTCTTTTGTTAATTCCTTGATTTCGTTGTTGTTTAGGAATTCGACTGTTTTTTTCAATGTATTCTGTTTTGTTCAAAATTACTGTAGTGTTTCCCTTATCTGCTTTTGTGATGATTAAGTCATATTCTTTTATTTTTTGTTTCAACGACTTTATTTCTTTGAGCTGTTTGTTGTTTTGAATGTTATTGCTATCGCCCTCTCGTTTGAGGATTTTTTTGGCTTCGTTGGTGGCGAGAATTTTGGTTAATTTCCTGTCTTCTGCTGGGAGCTTGTGACTGGCTATCTCAATATCTGAGATTACTGAGGGTCGTTCTCACCCAAAACGTGTTTCAATTCGACAATAAAATATACACACAGAGAAAAGGCCTAGCAATGGGATCGCCACTAAGTGGGTTAATCGCTGACATCTTCATCAATGCACTAGAAAATGCGTTCTTAGAAAAGACTTCAACAAAGGGAATAGTAATATGGAAACGATACGTAGATGATGTAATTTGCATCTACGATACTGAACTAACAAGCGAAGAAACAATTCTCCAATCCATTAATAGCCTTCACCACTCTATCAAATTCACTAAGGAATCCGAAATAGACCGGAAAATAAATTATCTCGATATAACTATTGAACGTAAAGCCAACGACCTTTCATATTCCATATTCCGGAAAGCAACACAAACCTCGCATGCAATCGACAATCAGTCTAATCACCCCAGTACGCACAAACTAGCGGGTTTCAATTCAATGGTGCACAGAGCTTTAAACATACCCATGTCAAAAGACAACTATAATAAGGAAATAAGAACTATTATGCAAATAGCAAAGGAAAACAACTTCTCGCCAAGCAAAATAAATCAAATTATAGCCAAACATAAAAATAAAGATAAAAGATTCCCAAACCGGACAGTAATGAGAAAAAATTTGCGCGGTTCAACTATGTGAATGCGAATACATATAAAATCACTAACCTATTCAAAAAACAAGGCATAAAGATAGCTTTCACGACGAAAAACACAACCGCTAGGCACCTCCTAAATAGTAATCTAAATAAACGTGACCCGTATTCAAGGTCAGGGGTATATTCTATAACGTGCCAAGACACCGATTGTCAAGCTAATTACATCGGGCAGAGTGGAAGGCGAGTAGACACACGTTATAATGAACATAGGAATGCGATAAGATACGGAACACATTCAGCCGTGTGCGAACATGTGTGTGACGCAGGGCACAGCTTTACCAACATAGAGTCGGACCTTAAAATAATCCATCACGAATCGAAAGGCAGAGCTCTTGACATAAAGGAAGCAATCGAGATACACCTAGCCAAACGAAACAATCCCAACAATCTAAATGAACACACGTTCATGGAGAGTTCACCCCTCTTCACGCTACTAAAAAACACACCCTGTCGGAAACAAAACACAATTTAGCGACACAGCCAAGCTAGATAAAAAAGGGGGGAAATTAGGGGTTTTTTAATAGGTAAATGTTATCTGGGTCAGGTGTACGATGTACTTTGCTTCTGCAATAAACCAAGGCCCATATTCGCGGCAGTATTAAAGGTGCCGGGACGTCCTCATAAGACCGTCAACGCTTAGTTCGAATGGGTTATGCTCTACGCGTGGCGAGGGCCAATCCACGGGCTTTAATAGTTGTGGACCCACCTCATTCAATAACATACATCTTATCTAGGTTGGCAACACCTCACATAAACACATCGCTATCACTCCCCACAGCACGTAGGGACAGGGGGGAGGAGGCAGGGGAAAAACCAGTCGTTAAGATAACCACCGCAGTCGACCGCACAGCGAGTTCCAGTGAGCACGAAAACTGCGAGTAGCTGTAATACGGAAGACAATCAGATAAGTAGTTAGCCAAAAATTTTATAGTTTAACCATAGTTTACAACCATATAATCTCTCTAAAGTACAATCTCCGGATAGCTATCACCATTTAGCATTTCACCTAACATATATACTGCATTTAGCATACACTGACAGTTGCAGTACCAATACTGCAACTAAATAATTGTACATATTGTAAATATTTTCACCTGTATGTCAAACATAGATTTTGTAGCCTAAGTGTAATGGATCTGATGATGATCGCTTGACGATCGAAACTGGTCATCCTAGTGTTTTATTAATCTCATGTAATTTATTTCAGGATTAGGGCATAACCCATCTCTTTTGGGTACATTCGTGTTGACCGACTGAATAGCACTAAACTCTTGTTTACTAAGGCAACACTGAAAATATGGCTTCAAACACCACAATGAATGAAGTCTGTCTACAACTATCAAAGACGGTAGAACAGCCCTCGCCACGCGTGGGCCATCAGCCATTCAAACTAAGCGCTGCCCGGTCTATGAGGACGACCCGGCACCTTTAATACCGCCGCGAATACGGGCCTTGGTTTATTGCAGAAGAAAAGTGAATCGTACACCTGATCCAGATAACATTTTCATTCGTGTTGACTGACTGAAAAGCACTGAACTCTTATTTTCGTATTGGTCAGCCTTGATTTCCTGTCGCTTACAGTATGTGAAGAATGAGTGAAAAGGAGCACAGGGAAACACACAATTGGTTAACATAATGCCATCTTATTTCAACTCCAAAGAACTTATGTACAGATATAACACTTTACACTTTATGCACAGAGTTCATAACACACGAAGATAAGTCAGTCTTCCACATCCTCCCCACCCTGGTCAACCTCTAGAGGTATGACCAGCTGAATTGGACTCGTTATCCGGTTCCTCTCTGGCGTGCGAAGGATGACAGTCCTAAGTTTTCCATCTCGTCCAGTTCGTAGTTCCTCGATTACACCTCTGCCCCATACGTGGCGAGGACGGTTGTCTTCTTCCAGCAGGACCAGGTCACCTACCCGGAAGTTCGTGGCTTTTGCCGCATGTCTGACGTACGTGGTGATGATATTCCTTCATCCATCGTTTCCGGAAATCTTCTACCGCTTGTTGCTGAAGCCTGTATTTCCTTTTGAAGTCCTTCTTAATAGCAAGCTCAGGTCCTGTAGGGATTGTTGTCAGCTTCTTGCCGTGTATGAAATGACTTGGAGTCAAGGCTGTAGTGCCTTCATCCTGAAGGAGAGGGCGGGAATTTATGGTGGCTTCAATGCTTACGAGAATGGTGTACAAGGTTTCCTCATCCACTTGGCGACGGCCTAAAACTTTGCGCAAGCAGCGTTTCGTAGTGCCGACCATTCGTTCCCACCCAGCTGATGAACAGCATGCATTACTAAAAGGATGACAATTTGTGATGGTTTGACTTATCTGAAGCGGATTAGTTGGCAGTGAGAACACTTGTAGCGTCTTGTCGTTGATAGCTTGGCGTGCGTCAAGCTGACGTGATGTCTTTTCGGTAGGGTATAATGTTGTGGGCGTCGGTTGTCCTTCGGCAGTATAGAAGGCGACAAAGAAGCATTAGCATTTATTCACTAATACTAGTAAATACACATGTCACTGTTTTCGTACGAGTTTCGGCACCATTGTGGAGAATAAGTGAAAAGGAGCACAGGGAAACACATTTGGTTAACATAACGCCATCTTATTTCAACTCCAAAGAACTTATGTACAGATATAACACTTTACACTTTATACACAAAGTCCATAACACACAAAGATAAGTCAGTCTTCCACACAATACCTTCCTTCCTAGCCTTGAACTTAGGTTTAACCATGGCGTCAGTCCTCGCGTGACAATTTTTGTTTTACGTTAGTCGGGACAATCTGTAAAAAAAAAAGGGGGGGGGGGATAATCCACCTATTTTGGTGCAGCACGATCACATAGTTCACGTCCTTATTAATCCATGTATAGGGCCTAGGAACACCTTGATCATCAGCTCCTTTGTTCAAAAGAATTGAGATAACTGCTTTACCGCAACTATCAAGGCCAATGATACTCATACGAAGTTTATTGTCATTTTTCAGCTTGTTAAATTTGAAGTATAAATAACTTAATCCTCATTTTATATTGCGAATACAGTAGTTCATAGGAAGACACCAGGTGTAAAATTACTTCATTAAAACAAGTAGAATTACGAAATAAAAAGGGAGTGACACACTACGGGTCAAAATGACCCGGCAGCAGTCTTCGTGTTATATTTTTTCACGCCAGTACTCAAAGGTCAATATGTTGTTGGTCCAACTTTGGCAGGAATGGGTAAATTTTGGATGGTTCTTCTCGTCCAGCGCAGTCTTGACTTGCCGAAGCGTCTTCGGTGGCGTAGTTGGTAGCATGCTGAGCTTCTATGCCCAAGGTCGCGGGTTCAAACCCGGCCGAAGTCGTCGTATTTTTAAGAGCGTTAAAAATCCCTCAGTATGCTTTCCTTTGGAGGGTAAGTAACGCCGGCGGGCCCATGTCGTAGATTTATGGCATGTAAAAGAACCTTCCACTAACTACACTTGTGTGAAACTAAATTATAGGTTATATTTGACTAACGCTGTTAGGTTCCAACGTTCGTCGCCAGGAGCCGACTTCGGTGGCATCTAGTAACCAAGTTCAGAAATAGTTGTCGTTGACGGTGGCGTTTGGTAGCAAAAGTATAAACTACTTGAAAATTGAATATCTGCAGCTCTTACTTGAATTTAAAAAAAGATAACACACACAAATGCAGCCATCACAATTAACACCGGTGATCAGACAGATTCTACACAGACCCAAAGTACACGGGGCCACATAACCGCGTTGTCGCAGCCCCTAAACTGAGGAACCAACCAACCAATCTTGAAAGTGCTTGTCGTTGTTTCTCTAGGAAGGGGACTTGTTACGGAGCATGATTGCACTGAATTATGTGCTGCTCCTTCAAGGCCTGGTAGATTGGAGTTGGCCAAGCAAGCACCTGCTGACCATGGGGACTGATTTGTCTCTTGTGATTTGGTTTGGAACTTGTCCCTTCCCTTCATCCCTCTGACGGGTAAATGTGCCTGATGAAATGAGATGAGGGAAGTTGGTGGAGCAATCCTCGCTTTGAGTTGCCGTTGTTTATGCTGTGACCAACACGAGAAACAATTGGTTGGTTGGTTGGTTCCTTAGTTTAGGGGCTGCAACAACGCGATCATGTAGCCCCGTGTACTTTGGGTGTGTGTAGAATCTGTCTGATAACCGGTGTTAATTGTGATGGCTGTATTAGTGTGTGTTATCTGTTTTAATTCCAGTAAGGACTGCAGACAATAATTTCAGGTAGTTGCTACTTCTGCTACAAAATGCTACCATCCACGACACCTAGCTTGCGGACTTGGCCACTAGATGGCATCGCAGTCAGCACCTGGCGACACACTTTGGAACTAATAGAACGTTATCAATTCTAACCTACAAATTTTGGCCTCACACAAGTGTAGTTAGTGGAAGGTTCTTTCTCATGCCATAAGTCTATGACATGGGACCGTCGGCTTTACTTCCCCTCTGAAGGATCGCATACTGAGGGATTTGAACCCGCGACCTTGGGCATAGAAGCTCATCATCCTACCAACTACGCCACCGAAGCCGCCCGTGAAACACTTGTTAGTATTGCTATAATTTTGTGGTGTTTATTGTATCCCTGTTTAGGTGTTCCTTTTACATCAATTTTAGTCCTTATTGATGTAACAGGCCACAAGGATGGACCGCGGTCGACGGGTGATCGACAAGAAAAGGAGAAACTATAGGAGGAGCGACAAGTACCAGCACCTACCATCGGATCTCTAGCCTATTTTCATTTATAAAACAAGAAGTTCCGTGACGAACTAAAGAGCCTACTTTTCTTAAAATTTAAGACTCATGCCAATGATTAATCTGTATGGATCTATCTAGAATAATGACGAAATTAAGTTGGTAATATCGAAATTTCAAATTAGTTCGAAATACTGTATACCTGGCATGATGTAGCCTAATACAGAACTACAGTTGTCAGCCCTGGTGACTGAATATATTCTTAGTTTCATCTCTTAAGGTACAGAATACAAAATTTGGACTGAGTCCAATGGATAGCATGGACGTTACATGCAGTTAAACACTGGATCTAACAGCGCGCGTAAAATCATGTTGGCAACAATGACATACATGTATTGGTCAGAAATAATCTGAAATAATATGATCTATTGTTGTGTTAATTTTGAATGAAATCCATTAGTTAGTATAGAAGTTACATGCATTTTAAAATTGGACCTATCAGCAGGTTTAGAATCATGTTGGCAGCACTGGCGTAGGCCTATATTAGTTACTCCAAATTAATCTAGAATGCCAGGTACTATACGTGTGCAAAGTTTAGAGCTATTGGCTTGCATACTTTCTGATATATTGATATTAGGGTAAGAAAAATGGAAGCAGTATTTATTAACAGTTGGCAGCCCTGGTTACTCTTAAGACTCGGCATAGTCATATTTGTTATGGTACACATAGCACAAACGCAATTTGGTTGAAATCCAAATGATAGTATAGAAGTTACATGTATTTAAATTTGGACCTCTCAGCAGGCTTAGAATCATGTTGGTAGCACTGAGGTATATATGTTACTCCAAATTAATATAGAATGTCAAGTACTATACGTGTGCATAGTTTAAAGCTGTCGGCTTGCATACTTTCTGATATATGGGTATTTGGATAAAAAATATTGAGAGCATTTATTAACAGTTGGCAGCCCTGGTGGCTCTTAAGAATAGGCTCAGTCATATCTGTTTATGTACACATAGCACATACGAAATTTGGTTGAAATCCAATTGATAGTGTAGAAGTTATATGCATTTAAAATTTGGACCTATCAGCAGGCTTATAATCATTTTGGCAACACTGCCTTGTATGGCCTCCTGGAAATTAAACTGCAATATTATTATCTATACGTGTGCCAATTTTGAAATAGCTCCCATTCATTCCTTCCAAGATATCCAACATGGAGCTCAAATTTCAATTGCGATTTTTCAGCAGTTGGTAGCATTGACATTATTTTCAAATATGGCCGTGAGATATTCAGGTATAGATCTTTACTCCTACCAAATTTTGTTTTGATTGCTGCAGCCGTTTAGGAATTGATAGGACACACACACACACACACACACACACAGCCAGCCAGCCAGACAGACAGAAGGATAGACAGACAGACAGACAGACAGACAGACAGACATTTGCCCGAACTCATGTCTACTTTTTTTTTTTTAAGTTGTACACCATATTGGTTAAGTGATCGACGTGGCGACCTATGGCTCCAAGATTTTCGAACGTTTAAAAGGTAAACCGAAGTTTTGTTCAATTCAAAAGGATGCTACGTAGCTAAGAGAGGCTACTTCTGCTGAGGACAATAAAGAAACAACAGTACTAAAGGTAATTAAGAAGTAATCCGGCACTAAAAATACTGAATGTATTAGTGAGGTTAGGTGGGTCAAAACACAACAATTTACAAACCGCATATTTGAAGAACAATCCCTCGCTAAATGCCTTACAACAGACGATACATTTATACAAAGTGAGTCGCGTACGACAACCCATAACGGACTGCAAACACCTTCCTGCTACAAATACAAGAAAACATTACAGTAACTCATTACCGACTGCAAACATCTCCCTGTTATAAATACAAGCAAACATTCACTGATAAATCGCATACATCATAAGGTACAAACCCGTGACCCAAGTTCAAATAGTCATTCCCAGGCAACAGGAGGTTGCATATATAATACAGCAGGTTGGCCAGAGAGCGACTACAATATAATATAGAGCAAAGGAGCACAAAATAGAACATTTCTCAGAACACAGGCCAACAAAACGCCTACACACCAACGCCATAGCAACCCACGGCAACCCACAATGGATCATAGGCAAAACAAACCTGGCCTATGCACGAAATGCGAATCGGAAATCTCGAAAGAAGAAACCGCAGTATGCTGTGATGGAGGCTGCAACAGCTGGTTCCACAAGGAATGCACACCTATGACAACAACAGAATTCAATGCCCTACACTCAAAAAAGAGATCGCTCATATGGATGTGTGAGACCTGTCGAACACGCCTGCAATCTCATGGTCTCCCCCCATCGACACCAAACAGTCAAGAAATAAACCAAGAGGTAAAGGAGATAGCCATAGAAAATAAGCAATCCTGTGAAGACATCAAGGAAAAACTCGAAGAGATATCAGAAACCCTCATGAAAAAAATGGCGCTCATCCTAGAGACACAACTGCAACAGGCAGAAATACTAGCAAAAAAGGGAAACAAGACCACCATAGAAGCCAGGACAACACCGCAACAACAGAAACAGAACAACCATCAAACTCACTAACCATCACACCAGAAACACCAAATAAGAATAACCACCAATACCAAGCCAGATCATTATCAAACAAAGAATGGCCAGGATTACCCAACAGAAACACCAATCATGACACCACAACACAAGAAGAGACGAGAAGACAAGGCGTCATCCCAAGATGACCCCCACAACTTGGCATGGGAGATTCTGCAGTAGGCAAACTAAGAGCAGCAGCACAATCATCCTGGATCTTCGTAGGGAGACTAGACTCCGACACAACAAAAGAGGATATCAAAGAACACCTCACCCAAAACGGAATCAACACGATAATCAGCTGTGAACAACTCCCCTCTCGCGGCACAAACAAGGCCTTTAAAATCGGTGTGCCCATAGAGGAAAGGGAGTCAGTTATGCAGGCGAATCTCTGGCCAGACAGAGTAATATACAGAAATTTTCGATTTCGAAGGCAATAACTTCAAAGGCAAACAGAAAGTATACTCCTCGAACACCACGGAAAGACCCAGTACAGACAATGATACCAAGTTAACAGCCTTGCTATGGAATGTAGAAGGACTGACAAACGTCACACGGCTCTCAACACAACGAGCAATATTTAACGAAGATATAATCATTTTAACAGAAACATTCCTCACAAAACCATTCGATATACCCGGCTATTACAATACACACTCACTAGCACAACAGAAAGAAAAAGGAAGACCCTTTGGAGGCGTGACATGCCTATACAATAACCGCATCGGCAAAGTAAAGAACATTTACAAAGAAGAAAACATTGTCATCATCACAACAAAACACATCACAATCGCAGGCTTATACATACAACCTCAAGCCACACTGGAAGACGCGACGGAAATGCTAGTTAAAATCATTACATACGTCGAGAAAGAGCAAAATATAGTAATTGCAGGAGACTTAAACTGTATACTGGATAAACCAGGACGAAAGAGCGAAGCAATACTGGAACTGATGGAAGTGGAGGGTTATAAGCTGATGAACAAGCGAGATCTCATGACATACTTCGCACACAACGGCCAAAGTGCAATAGATTTAATCTTCACAAAAGGAAGAGACTTAACACCAGGGAAACAAGAAGCACTATGGACTCCAGCGGACACCCCGCTCAGAAAACACATCCCAATCAGAACATATCAAACTTTAAGACAAACAGGTGCACAAACTCAAACAAGCACCCGAATGCAAAAACTCACGAGGAAAATTGACACAGAGGCTTTCCACAGTCTGAGTACTGAAATAACCAAAACCAGGGGCATAATAAGTGAAAACAACCTGGACGAGGCTGTCACTGCAATCAAGGAAATCATTAAATCCGCAGCAATACCACACAAGGAAAGAAAGGCTAAACCGTGGTTCGACGTAGAATGTTACATACAACGTAGAACAACCTTGCAAGCACTACATAGAGCTAGAGACAGCAATCAAAGAGAAGCTCTCGAAGAATACTCAGCAGAAAGGAAAATATACAAGAAAATGCTGATAGAAAAGAAAAACCAACACTCAGAAAAAGAAGCCGCGCGCATAGCAGAATAAGCAATTAAGAACCCATTTATCGCCCTTTCCAACAAAAGAAGTACATTTAACGCAACAATTCAAATGCACACATGGGAAAACCACTTCTCTGACTTTCTCAACGTTCAGCGAACGACGCCAGAAACCATCCCAAGCACAAGCACTGGAACCAGAGCTGAGAACATCATCTTAACCAAAGAGGAAGTTAAAAACGCAATTATCAAGACGAAAAACAACAAAGCAGCGGGCCCTGATGGGATCTACAACGAACAAATCAAAGCCACGGAGAATTGGCTCACAGAGGCTTGGACAGAATTGTTCATCAAATGCTTGGAAAGGGGACAAATTCCAGAAGCATGGAGAAGATCTACCATAAAAGTAATATATAGAGGAAAAGGAGACACAGCAGACCCCAACTCCTACAGAGGCATCGCCCTGGAAAATAATGACCTCAAAATATTCTCAAAACTCATAACGGACTGATTGGTGAAAGAGACAGACCACCTGATACCAGAACAGCAGTACGGTTTCAGACGACAACGGAACACCACCCAGGCGATCAGAAATTTACTAGAAGAGATAGAACAGGCATTAAGACACCCGAAGGGGAAATACTTCACAGTTTTCATCGACTACAGAAAGGCTTTCGATCTCGTGAGCAGAGAGAAACTGCTCAAGAAACTGGCACATATAATTTAGAAAAGGAACATGCCATATGAAGGATTTATAACAGAAATACAGATGTTAGGTTCCACCAAACATCGCGAGTGATTGCGTTACTTACCGTTGTTTAACTACTCACTGTACTTATTTACCTACTTACTTAATTAAGTAAATAGCTAAGTAAATAATGAATTAAGTAACTTCTCACTGTACTTATTTACCTACTTACTTAATTAAGTAAATAGCTAAGTGAATAATGAATTAAGTAACTACTCACTGTACTTATTTACCTACTTACTTAAGTAAATAGCTAAGTAAATAATTAATTAAGTAACTACTCACTGTACTTATTTACCTACTTACTTAATTAAGTAAATAGCTAAGTAAATAATGAATTAAGTAACTACTCACTGTACTTATTTACCTACTTACTTAAGTAAATAGCTAGGTAAATAATGAATTAAGTAACTACTCACTGTACTTATTTACCTACTTACTTAATTAAGTAAATAGCTAAGTAAATAATGAATTAAGTAACTACTCACTGTACTTATTTACCTACTTAATTAAGTAAATAGCTAAGTAAATAATGAATTAAGTAACTACTCACTGTACTTATTTACCTACTTACTTAATTAAGTAAAAAGCTACGTAAATAATGAATTAAGTAACTACTCACTGTACTTATTTACCTACTTACTTAATTTAGTAAATAGCTAAGTAAATGACGAATTAAGTAACTACTCACTGTACTTATTTACCTACTTACTTAATTAAGTAAATAGCTATGTAAATAATGAATTAAGTAACTACTCACTGTACTTATTTACCTACTTACTTAATTTAGTAAATAGCTAAGTAAATAATGAATTAAGTAACTACTCACTGTACTTATTTACCTACTTACTTAATTAAGTAAATAGTTAAGTAAATAATGAATTAAGTAACTGCTCACTGTACTTATTTAGCTACTTACTTAATTAATTATTTACTTAACTACTTACTCTACTTATTTGCCTTGTTACTTACCTACCTACTTACTCACTTAATTATTTGCCGAGTACTAGGACAGAAGAGATTACAGTGGTTTGGCCACAACTTTCGAGCAAATTGGAGGATCGTGTATTGACAATACTTCAGTAAGTGGAGCCGAATGCGGTGGAAGATCAAGCTAGAGACCGGCAGCGTTAGAATGCTATCTGCAATAGATACCTCCTCCTTCGTGACTGATTCCTTTGTTATCACTTTTTCTCTTATTTTTCTTTCTTTTGTTCTTCTGCTGTAGGTCTTAAAGGTCCATAAGTGCAATAAATGATGATGTTGATGACTTACTTATTTACTTATTTACCTACTTACTGCACTTGGGTTGATAACCTAGATGTTAGGCCCCTTAAAACAACAATTATCATCAATTTTTACTTACTGCACTTAATTACCTACTTACTTACATGCCTACTTACTTACCTACTTGCTTACTTTCTTTCTTTCTTACTCGCACATATCTGATGACTATGATGTCCCAAATACCTAACTGGAACTACTACACCATACGTGAGCTCGCAGTATGGTTTAAAAACTCGCTAATTTTAAGATGTTAAGATACACAGCAAGTTGTGTGGGTGTCCGGGGATTATACCGCCCTCCCAGTTCCATGTCCTGCTCATCTAGGAGTGGCTCAGATGACAGGTTTGGAGTCGGGGGCCACACTATTGTCCAGCCTACACTCGAAGGAAGTGCGTTGGATCTCGGATATCAAGCCATATGTTGCCCGCGCCGCGCCGCGCCGCACTGCGCTAGACAGTTCAGTCAGCTGTCACTCTATCTGTGTTATTTGTTTTTATTTTATGAAATAAATCCTCAATTGTTGTTGTTGTTGATTCGTTTGTAGGGACTTTGATCATCATGGTCATTGTACTCCACCAATCATTTTAGGTTATTGCCAAGTGTATTGCGGGGTTTCGCCAAGATGCACCAAGTCAGGTTCATCAGCGGGGTCTTAGTGCACCCTGCTCGGACCACTTCTGGGGTAGCGTAACACTCAGCAAAAATCTAAAAGGATTGCTGGAGTATAGAAAATGTCCATGGAAACCAATATCATAATCGTGGCCATTAGTTCCATGTACTTGGAGGAGTTGTCTGATAACCTGTGTTACTGTGATGTCTAGTGTTTATTTGTGATTGAGATAAGGATTGGGAAGGAGGCGGCCGTGGTCTTAAGTTAGGAATCACCAAACTCTTTGCCTGGAGTAGAAGTGGGAAACCAGTGATTCTAAGATGACTTATTAGTTCTCCTTTACGAAGTTTAGCGTATTCCGTTCCATTTGGAAATCCAACCCGGACCTCAGGGGTGACAGCCAAAATTGCTATTACTATACCATGGGATGGTCGATAGGGATTCGTATAACGAACAACAAAATTTGCCTCTTTATAAATTTTCCTAGCGTTCCTCACTGAGAAATACCTAATTCTACCAAAATATTTAATGACGGGTTGTAATTGTCCCTAATTGACATATATATTAGCCTATGCTTTGAAGTGGCATTACACGCTTTCTATAAGATGGTTCAAGAGCTCATTGCTGTGGCCGAGATGTTCAGGTTTGTTTTTTTGATTTTTTTTTTGTTTTCATTTCTGTACGGTACCGGTATGTATTTTTGCACATTTTTGAATTTGAAGTTGTGGATACTGTTTATTCCAAATGCCTTGCGGTTCACTTTCACTTTAGTCTGTAGCTTGCCACGGTGGGTGAGTGGATATAGTGTCGGTCTACTAACCCAAAGATTGCAGGTTCGCTCCTGGCCGTGGTAAGTGATTTTTGAAAGGCGGCAAAAATACGATACGATACGATACGCATGTCATACGATGTTGGCATGTCAAAGAACCCATTTGAATTCAATAGGCCGAGTTCATAATGGCAAAATTAATCTCGGGAGTTTCCGCCAACACAAAGTTCCTCATTTCTATACTAGAAAGCGCTATAGTGTTCAAGTACGTTAGATATCTAACATCTAACCTCCTTGACTTTCATAGTCAAGGAACAACGAAATTCGACATGCAAGCTACCCTCTGGGTGTCAAATAACAAAGCTTGCACCCGGCATCCGAGGCCACACGATATTATTATTATTACTTTATTCTGTAACTATTCCGGCATTCTGTTAAGAAAATGTCCTCATCTTGGTTATACTCAACATTTGGACGCAGTGCAAATTCTGTTATGTATCAAGATATCTTGGACAATTCTTTGTCGCAATTTATTTTCATATCGTCATACGAAATCAATCAATTACTCAATAAATAAAATAAAATAATTCAAGCCCAATTTTGTCTCCATGGAACACTCAGACTACCATGACGACCAGACTTGAATTTGTTGCGTTACAGCTCATATTGGCGCTGTTTGTGTGTCGGCCTTGTGTTAGTAATGAGCGGGACATGTGGTGACAGAAACTACGGGAGAAGACAGGCAGTCCTACTTGTCGCCGGTCCTCAACAGACTGTTCCATACTCGTCACGGCTCGTCACACCCTGTCACTGCTGTTACACGTCCCACCCACTGTGTTCGCTTCCTTGCAGGGGAGACCCATCTCTCAGGAAGTCACATCCATAAACTCATAGCAAGTAGTCGTGAAAATACTCTTACTATTCGTACTGGAACAGGGGATAGGCGCTCCTGAATGTCAGTTGATCTAATCCGCACTTCTCTATCCAGTTCAATGAACCAGGCCCATTTGGTTTTCCTCTCCTGGAAGTAAGGTTGGTTGGTTGGTTGGTTAGTTCCTCAGTTTAGGGGCTGTGACAACGCGGTCATGTAGCCCCGTGTACTTTGGGTGTGTGTAAAATCTGTCTGATAACCGGTGTTAATTATGATAGCTGTATTAGTGTGTGTTATCTGTTTTTAATTCAAGTAAGGACTGCATACATTGAATTTCAAGTAGTTCCTACTTTTGCCGCCAAACGCCACCGTCAATGAGTACTAGTCCAGAACTTGGTTACTAGACGACACCGTAGTCGGCTCCTGTCGACGAACGTTGGAACCTAAGAGCGTTGTTCACATGTTTAACCTATAATTTAGCTTCACACAGGTGTAATTAGTGGAAGGTTCTTTATCATGCAATAAATCTATGACATGGGACCGCCGACTTTACTTCCCCTCAGAAGGAAGGCATACTGAGGGATTTTAAAAGCTCTTAAAAGTGGAAGTAAGGTTGATCTGTCTCGCTGGGCTCATTCGTTTGTTGTTGTTGTTGTTTGAGTCTTCAGTCTTTTGACTGGTTTGATGCAGCGCTCCCTGCCTCTCTGTCCTGAACTAATCGTTTCATCTCTACATAGCTACCTCACCCTATATCCGAGGCAATGTACAACCTGCCCTATCTACAGCTAGGAATATTTATTTCCAACGATATCTTTCCACAGTTTCTTTACAATTTTACATGTTCATACCCATACTGACAACTTCAATCATAACCTAAATAATTTTGTCTATATAACATCCACATCACTGCTCCCTCTTCAAGCTGGTTTTATATCAAGATTTATTTCATTCGTATTTAACATATTTTTGTTTTTGAAACAGATCTGTTTATATTTCATTTTAATGTGTGTGTGTTTTAGCCTTTAGACGATTAATTTTTTAGAAGTAGTTTTGAAAACAACCATTGTTTGTGGTACATTTTAAATGTAAGTCTTGCATTTCTATTCATATTATTATTTGCGCTGAGGAAAGCCACAATGTGGTACAATAAAAAGTACAAATTAATATTGACTTAAGGTTTTTACTCTTCAGAACTTATTATCTTCGTCATTTTAATGCCAAATTTTATTATTATTTATTTATTTATTTATTTTATCGATTGTTCCCCTTTAGGAGAGCGATTCATCTTGAATTCACGATTTCATCTTTGGGCGTTTTCCCTCTTTTCTTCCCAAATCCCTTCATCCTCTCCGAATGCTCCTTCTTCCGCTCAGTTGTCCATTTTTTTCCTGGTTGTCGTGATGTTCTTTGCTCAAACTTAACATTTGTAATTTTATTCCGGCACTCGGTTCGGTCGTCGAGATTTTCTATGTTGATCTGTTGTAGGTCCCTCATGACCTCTGTCAGCCATTCCGTGCCTCATTTACTCTTTGTTATGATGTTGAATAGTTTATTTGCCGTTCTGGGTTTTCCAACCTGTAGGTGTGTGTGTAGAACTTTGCACGGCGTTTTCTGATTTCTTCCATTATTGTGTTGGTCTTTTGATAGAGTTCGTTCTGAGGTCTTGCACACAATTATTATATTATTATTACTACCGGACCCGTGCGAGAACTCTCGCATGTGTATAAACCACCCGCCTGGCTTTACTGTTATGCGGGCTTCTATAAATATGTTTATTTGTTTAAACGCACTTTTTAAACAAACTGTCGATATTAATGACTGCTGCTGATTGCACAATGGGTTGTGTGCGCCCCATGTGTACAGACTACCCGCCCAGCACTAGTGCTATGCGGGCTGTACGCTCAACAGTTCTACCTGGGGCTATCGTCTTGCATTTGTTTAAAAACACTTTATAAGCAAATGAATATATTTCCGTGTACTTTTCAAGAAATGCAAGGTTTTTCCTGTACTATTGAGACGATTTGGAAGAGTTCGGAACAAACCACACCTTCTAACTCCCTCTGGTTTAGGAGCTTGAGTTTTGTGAAACATACACCTTAGCCTATTAGGTCTATATATATTGAACCCTTCAGAATAGCAGTGTTTTATGCAAGAATCTTGATCAAGGGGTCGCGCTCAGTTCATAGTGTGGTGTTTACGTCCGCCAAACAACGTGCTTTACTGAGGCAAGGGTCATAGGATAAAAACTGTAATTAAGAAAGTAAGGAGACATGACGTAAGATAATAACAAGATTTAATAACTAATTGTGCATAAAAGAAAATAAACAAACAATAATAAAAATTATCCTCCCTGAATTTTTCCCTGACAGGAATATCTAACACTTTGAGGAGTCAGATGGATCTCCCCCTTTATAATAAAATTGTGGATCCTAGTTCCACTACCTTGCATTTGAGTTTTATGTGCGCGTGATGACTAACTACGAGAAAATGAGTACTTGGATGACCGTTCGTTTACAACGGGTTAACAGCCACGGTGCTCACGAACAATCATCACGTAAATCAACGTTTATGGATATGGGCATGACATTAAAAAAAAACCTTAAAAACTCTAATGCTGACACACACTACAAATCTATTATTTACAGGAATCTGTCTGAGATCCTCATTAGCGCGAAGACGCACTTAACAACATGAGCTACCAACTGGCCAATTGCTCAATACACACCAGGAAAGACAGCATTGCACGTGACTCACGGGTCACAGAAATGAAAATAAACCTGGAATAAACCAACAACAACAAAAGCCTGACCGGCTAAGATTACTTTATATGAACGAAACTGCATGTTAAGGTAACGCTTCGGAGATTATCGTGATTCGTAGGCAACTCCCATTTATTTCAACAATTCTTTTACCATTGATCAGTTCTTATCTGTAATTTAAGTAATTAGGGAGCCAACGAGCACTCCTCACTAATGACCATGCTTTGCACGTTCAGACAGCCTTGTGAAACATCTCCCCCCCTTTCCTCAAATACTTGTCGTGTCCCAGTCCAGTGTATATAATTAGCCGACCAGCTGTTCCGTTGCCTCACGGAATCAACAGCAACAAAAATCTCATCCAACTCAACATATGGTCAGACATAATCACATATCCACAATTGCCCCCGCAAGGATACAATATGGACCGGGTACCAAGCTGACAGAAATCAGTCTCAGCTGAAATTCCCGCTTGTAATACCACAAAAAAAAATACACACATACACACATCTGGGACCGACATGACGCTTTTCACACAGGTCTGCTGAATAGGTGCTCACAAACATTAAACACAATATTTAAAACCTACGATAGAGCTGATTACTCTTCGTCACAAATTACATTGCTCCAATCGGCAATAGTCACACTGAATCTGATCAATAATAAGTCTTAAACAATTTTAATTACCCTCCAATCTACTGTATAATTACATTAATTCAGTCCTACTTCTGAAACACAACAGATCTCCGAGATACGTTTTTAACCGCATTGCGTAACATATGCAAACACGGCCGTTCACATAGCTACGTTAGTTAACACAATACAAAAACAAGAACCTTCCACTAACTACATTCGTGCGAGCTGCTTCCATACAAAAGTGTGTCAGACCAAAACTAAATATACTACGTTGATCACACAAGCAAAGTATTTACAAAAATATGTCCCATAAACCATAAGTTAATTTATCAAATAATAAAGAATATTATTTTGTACTCATCTCTCTTGTAGTTACCCGTCAAAGAACGTCTGCTGCCATTTCCCAACTGAATGGTTCTATCTCATCTCAGCCATCTGGACGGAGTGTTGAGAATTCCAAACTTCCTCTGTAGTCGTCGGTGTCATCTCTGGCGCTGCTTCAAAAATTAGATTATTATACACTTGATATCTGACTACTAAATTCGCTGTTCAGGTACTACTTTCCCTGTCACAGTTCGTTGGCGAATTATCGACGATACTGCCCCTACAATATAGTACTGTGACTATCTATCACTGAATTTAACACTTTACAATAACAACCTGTGTCCACGACACACAAAATAGAAATCGTTCTGTCCGCAGACGAACACAGTAATAAGACGACTACGCCCGTAGACGCACAGAATAATAGTCTACGTCCTCAGACGAACAGAATAGAAGTCAATGTCTTGGCTCTTCATGCCACTTATAAAAGAACTGGCCCTAGGTCTCGATGGGGGGGGGGGGAATTTATGTAAAAATTTCACGAAATAATTGTGGTATAGGCATGAAATAGATATCACTGAACTCGTAACATTGCACAGGTCAAGAATATGCTCATTAATCCTAGAATCGATCGTAGAGATTTTGTCTAGGCGATTTCCCGCGTGAATGCTAGCCGAGCGTGCCCACGCTAGACCTGCCGCGTTAACTAGGCATTCTTCTCTCATTGGTTCTAACATTTTCTGTAATTTGGCGGTTCATAGCAGATCTTGGCGTCGTAGGAGTGTCCAGCCTGCTCATCAGCCACTCACATTACTGCATCATATTTCTTCTAGGCGCGAATATTACAATGAACATACCAGCGGCATGTCTCACTGCGCGTCGCTTCTATTTGAGGCGGCCCACCTGTCCTTCTGACACATCGCTATGCTATTTCCTTTCACAGCTAAAATATTTAGCCTATTGTCAACCTGCTTCAGGTATGTCCCCGCTGTCTCCAACCAATGCTTGAAATTTCCTCATCTCCGTCTGGCTACTTTCATGATGCTGGTTGAAATATTTATTAATTGGAGAAATAAAACATAGAATCATTTATCCAACAGAGGATATAAGGGTTCACAACTCTCCCACTCACAAAATTTCGAACTTAGGAATAAAGTCGACAATTTTAAAAAGACTTCCGTAGGCCAAATTGTTTTATTTCGGAATCACCCCTTTTCTATTACTGGTCTAGTCGCTCCTGTCTTGAATGGCATTTACTCGTTTTCATTTCCTGCTCGTATCTCCCCTCTCAGTCTGCTTGCATGACGCTCTGGTGCCTGAGGCAACACTCTGCTCGTCTCGTTAATGTTTGTCAACAACAACACTACTTCCTCGTTTACGTGCCGTACTCAACTACTCCTCGTGCACTTTGTTGATAATAGGACGTCCATATATTCAAACTGCATCATTAATTTTGGCGCTCCCATGGTTCGCTTCGACGATACTTTTTTAGGTTGGCAGCGTTGTAGACTGACATTGTTCCTGTGCTCAATTCTTTCACTCTGTAAGCATTGTTTCCAAGGTTTCTTACGATAGAGTAGGGTCCTATGAACTTTTCGCAGAATTTACTGAAGATTTTCTTTTCTGGGTCCGATGAAGCAGGTCGTTTCACCAAAACGAGCTGGTTGATTTCAAGATCCCTGTGAAACCTCTTATTTCTTACTCGCCGTAATCTGCGGTCTGCTTGTTTTCTCATGTAGGCTCTTGTCCTCTCAATTCGCAAGTCAGGTGCTATCATATGATCTTGTGGACAGTTAATGATGCTTTTTCACGTTCTTACTGGATACTCGTTCTTGTGTAGGACCATAGGGATCTGTCCTGTTGACTCGTGCCTGGTAGAATTCATACATGTCTCTACATCCTTAATCTTATCGACCCATTTGTGGTGTTCGTTCGGAATGAAGATCCTCAAATATGAAGTTACACACTTAATTGCTCTTTCACTTGGATTTGCTTGAGCATGTCGGATACTGCTTAAAACGTGTTTTATACCCATATCTTCCATACCTTTCCTGAATTCGGCGCTTGTGAAATAACTGCCATGGTCTGATAATATAAACTCTGGTTTTCCAAGGATTGGAATAACTCTATTTCGAATGCGACTGAGTACTTGCTTCGATGTAGTTTTCTGAATAGGGCATAGTACTACGAATTTAGAAAATACATCAATGCACACTAGCAAATGACGGCAACCTCGCCTTCCCTTCGGGATTGGACCGAAACAGTCGAGTGCCAGTAGCTCACAAGGTTTCTGAGGTAGCAATGGTCTGGGATACTGCCTCATTAAGTAATTATTGGGCTTTGTCCTCTGACACGGATCACAAGTTGTAATGACGTCACATATAGTTGTTCTCATACGTGGCCATGTAAATGTCTCTCCTATCGTCGCTTCGCACTTATCTACGCCCACATGACCGTAGCTTTCGTGCGTATGCCATGTCAATCCTCGTTGTAACGATGCAGGTACTAATATGCGTAACTTGGTGTGGTCATTATCTACCCATTTGTGCAGCAAATTGTTGACATAAACATATCTTCCTTCTTTGGCTTTCGCTTCTCGAAATGCAGGTGTTCCTGTAGGTAGTTGCTTTCTGAAGTATTGAATTAAAAGCATCATCCATGGTTCCGCTTCCTGTTCTCGCTGTATCTCACGTAACTCCTCCAAGAATTTCCGGTCCTTCGGTGTTAACTCCAAGTGTTGTACCATCGCTGTTTCTTCATTATCAGGCTCTGGGTTCCTGCTGAGTGCATCCGGTAGTAACTCTTCAAATTGTGCATCACTGTTATCTCCTTCTGTTAATAAAGACCATATCTCCTGGGATTCACTCTCCTCATCTAGTTCCACAACAGCTCCTTTTATGATGTTATCTGCTGCCTTTCGTACCTCCTCTTCCGTCTCTTCCGATACTGCTTCCAATGCCCAAGAATTTACATCTCTTCCGGTAGTGAGTTCATCCATATGCAATCCCACATTTTTCAGTTGATCATACTCTCTAAAACTGACAGTATTCTTGTGCAAATCTATCACTGCTTGATAGTCACAAATAAAATTTGCACCAAGAATTATATTGAAATTCATCTTTGCCATGATAATGAATGTTTGCCCAAAAGTGTGTTCCAATATGTTCAGCTCTAAGTATGCCTGACGTTTACAAGTGACGGTGCGTTCAGGAATAACACCCCTCACTTTGAGCTGTGGTACCGGAATTACAGGAATATTCTGACTCCGTCCCAACTCTCGAACCAAGGCTTCCGATACCAAACTGATCTGTGACCCCGTATCCAATAAACATCTTATATTAATTCCACCAATCCTCGCGTAAATAATGGGTAACTGCCTAATTTCATCGTTCCGTGGTTTCACCGTCTCCTCCAGGCAGTCTTCTGGCAAAGCAATCCATTCTTGTATGTTCGCTACTATCCATCCATCTTCAACTTCCGACTGTTGTGTTTGTAGCCTGTCTCCTTTATCCAAATTTAACATTTTTTTAAGCTCCATTGCGACTCCCATCATCCTTCTGTCGCTCATGTCCTTGATATCCCTGTTGTCTCAGTAGACTTCCAGCTTCCTCAGTATGTGTATCAGGATTCTTCATGTTCCCAATGGCCTTTTCCCATCTTCCTATCTCTCCACCTTGACTAGCGTGTAACTCCTCTAAGTAATTTTGCGATTGAGCGTGCCTATCATCCCAGTCATCTCGATAGTTACGTGGCTCTCCTTGATTTTGATCTCTTCTTCCTTTCCATCGTTGATTGGCATTGTAATCACCGTATCTTCCATAAGGCCTGTCATTCCTTCGATTTTCACGCCATTGCTGATATCCTCTCTGTTGGTATCTATTGTTACCTTGGTATGACCTATTGTTGTAATGATTTTCGTTACGCTGATATGGTCTGTTTTCTCCTTCTTCCTGGTTTCGGCTAGGTGTGGAAGTGCTTGTGTTAGTGCCCTGCGTTTTGCTGTTTGCCTGTTTTGGTTTGATGACCTCTGTAGTATTGACTAACTCCAGCTGTCTTCCTCCTCTATAATGACTATGAGATGTAGTCTCATCTATTTGCCGTAGTATCTGCTCTGCATGTAGGGCCGTACTAACGTTCGCTGCGACTAGTACTTGTTGTACGTTTACTGGCATTTGTCTCGCTATAGTCATCACCAGATCTGCTTCATTTAATGGGTAATCAAGGTCACGAAATTTTAACATTTGCATGTTAAAGAAATCTGAGTATTTTGTTTGCTGGGTGGTTTGGTACTTCCTCGAGTAAAGCTCCATCCTTAGACTCTGTTGTGTTGCGGGCGACCAGTATTTGCGCAGAAACGCTAAGTTGAAATCTGACATGTTTCCAAATGTATATTTGAAGCTTAAAAACCATGTGAGGACATTTCCCGATAAAAATCTCTCCTTCATCCTTAATCTTCGTGCTTCAGGTACCCCAGTGTCATTGAAATGGTCTTCCATCTCTTTGATAAAGGCTTTAGGTGTCACCTCTGAATTTTCCGTGTATTTCTGCGGTTTGTAGTCATTTGAGCGAATTACTTGAATAAGTTGTGTGGGCTGATGACCGTCTTGTGGTGTCGAGCTCCTATCTACATTCTTACGAAATCCTTCCGTGTTTGTTGTTAATGGGCTGTCTGCCTGAGTATGACTTCCTGCTGTGCTGGACTCTGGACTATTTGAGTTATCCGGCTTGTCTTTCACTGTTCCCGTTCTAAATATAGATGATTGTTCTAATGAGCGGAGTTCGGCTTTAATGATCCTATCCGTCTGCTCTTTAAGTTTATTTTTCACCTCTTGCTCCAAAGCTTGAATACGCGTGTGATTTTCGCCTACTGTTTTGAGAATGGTGGATCTTTCCTCTTTAGAATCAATATTCATTTTCTTCCAATCTTTCCTTATTTCTTTAATCGTGCTTACTTGCCCTTCGATCTGGCTTTTTGTGTCATCCTGATTACTTTCTATCTGGCTCAGCCTTTCGTCTAATGTACCCTTAAATTGTTCTTGCTCCGCTGTTAGGCTTTTCCATTGTTCCGCTGATTTTATCTCGAGACGGTCCATATCTTTAATTATGCCGGATATGTTTTCATCTACTGCTGATAATTGTTGTTGAATGACCCTGCCGCTTTTCTCCATCTCCTTAAATCGTCCTTCCAACTTATCCTGAGCTATTTTGACCTCGCTTGTATTCATTGTGCGTGCTATTTCAATTTGTTCTAATTTAGCCAACACCGTTTCATCCAGAATGCTAAGTTTTTGATCAAAAATATCTTCCATTTTTTTAATCTGCTCTAATTGTTTCTCATTATTCTTGCTAACATCTAGGGCCAGTAATACCATCTGTTGATTAGTGTGATCTTTCATTTCTGCGGTTAACGAAGCTAATTGGTTCATGTTTTTAATATTTTGCGCCTCTAACTGCGAATTGATAGTGTCATTAATTTCACTCTTTAATAACCTAGCTTGTTCCGCCTGATATTCATTTTGTTCAATTCTACTGTTATTTAATTGTGTCCGCAATTGTTCACTTTGTTCTAACAGTTTAGTATTTAGCGATTCACTTTGTTCTGACAGTTTAGTTTGTAGCGATTCACTCTGCTCAGATAATTTGTTTATAGACTCACTTTGTTCTAGCCTACTAGTGTTTAATTGTGTTCGCAATGATTCACTTTGTTCTAACAGTTTAGTATTTAGCGATTCACTTTGTTCAGACAGTTTAGTATTTATAGATTGACTCTGCTCCGCCAATTTAGTGTCCAACAATTCCTGTGTTCTCCTCGCCGCACTCTCAATGATCTCCTGGATCTGCTCCACCGTTGCCATAATACACACTTTATATGAGACATAAGGGAAATGGCATAAAGCAATGCCCTTTGACACACACATAAAATCCAATGCACATTTACTTTCTTTATCCAACTCAGTTCATTTATTTTACATTTATTCACACTAGTCAATTGCATCTCTGAGTGGTTCTAGTTTTACTCAATTTAATTTTAACCCAAGCACATATTTAGTCATTAAATAGTTATCCTGATCTGATATTAACACTGACTAATTAACAAAGTATTAATTGTCATTTTAGGCTACAGCCTCCTAATATTTCCATGAGTTTGACTTTATAAGCAAATCTAGTTTTAATTTTATCATTGGGCGCCCGGTATCACATATTAATTTTACTTTAATTTAAAAGACAAAAACGTGAACCGTATTTTACTTTGCAAACTCCTGATTTTAATTTATCTTTCACACATTTGGCGGTATCCACTTCGCCTCAATTACTTTTAATAAAATATCACTTCCCGGTGATTAAATACTGTCATATCTGCCTGCACTTGCGGCATGTCAGTTTTACTCAAATACGCCACTATTGACATGTGTAATCTCCGCCGTTACACCACAGTAAATGGCCCCACGCTTGGCCGCCAGTTTTATCCCTATGAACCCTTCAGAATAGCAGTGTTTTATGCAAGAATCTTGATCAAGGGGTCGCGCTCAGTTCATAGTGTGGTGTTTACGTCTGCCAAACAACGTGCTTTACTGAGGCAAGGGTCATAGGATAAAAACTGTAATTAAGAAAGTAAGGAGACAAGACGTAAGATAATAACAAGATTTAATAACTAATTGTGCATAAAAGAAAATAAACAAACAATAATAAAAATTATCCTCCCTGAATTTTTCCCTGACAGGAATATCTAACACTTTGAGGAGTCAGATGGATCTCCCCCTTTATAATAAAATTATGGATCCTAGTTCCACTACCTTGCATTTGAGTTTTATGTGCGCGTGATGACTAACTACGAGAAAATGAGTACTTGGATGACCGTTCGTTTACAACGGGTTAACAGCCACGGTGCTCACGAACAATCATCACGTAAATCAACGTTTATGGATATGGGCATGACATTAAAAAGAACCCTTAAAAACTCTAATGCTGACACACACTACAAATCTATTATTTACAGGAATCTGTCTGAGATCCTCATTAGCGCGAAGACGCACTTAACAACATGAGCTACCAACTGGCCAATTGCTCAATACACACCAGGAAAGACAGCATTGCACGTGACTCACGGGTCACAGAAATGAAAATAAACCTGGAATAAACCAACAACAACAAAAGCCTGACCGGCTAAGATTACTTTATATGAACGAAACTGCATGTTAAGGTAACGCTTCGGAGATTATCGTGATTCGTAGGCAACTCCCATTTATTTCAACAATTCTTTTACCATTGATCAGTTCTTATCTGTAATTTAAGTAATTAGGGAGCCAACGAGCACTCCTCACTAATGACCATGCTTTGCACGTTCAGACAGCCTTGTGAAACATCTCCCCCCCTTTCCTCAAATACTTGTCGTGTCCCAGTCCAGTGTATATAAATAGCCGACCAGCTGTTCCGTTGCCTCACGGAATCAACAGCAACAAAAATCTCATCCAACTCAACATATGGTCAGACATAATCACATATCCACAATTGCCCTCGCAAGGATACAATATGGACCGGGTACCAAGCTGACAGAAATCAGTCTCAGCTGAAATTCCCGCTTGTAATACCACAAAAAAAATACACACATACACACATCTGGGACCGACATGACGCTTTTCACACAGGTCTGCTGAATAGGTGCTCACAAACATTAAACACAATATTTAAAACCTACGATAGAGCTGATTACTCTTCGTCACAAATTACATTGCTCCAATCGGCAATAGTCACACTGAATCTGATCAATAATAAGTCTTAAACAATTTTAATTACCCTCCAATCTACTGTATAATTACATTAATTCAGTCCTACTTCTGAAACACAACAGATCTCCGAGAGACGTTTTTAACCGCATTGCGTAACATATGCAAACACGGCCGTTCACATAGCTACGTTAGTTAACACAATACAAAAACAAGAACCTTCCACTAACTACATTCGTGCGAGCTGCTTCCATACAAAAGTGTGTCAGACCAAAACTAAATATACTACGTTGATCACACAAGCAATGTATTTACAAAAATATGTCCCATAAACCATAAGTTAATTTATCAAATAATAAAGAATATTATTTTGTACTCATCTCTCTTGTAGTCACCCGTCAAAGAACGTCTGCTGCCATTTCCCAACTGAATGGTTCTATCTCATCTCAGCCATCTGGACGGAGTGTTGAGAATTCCAAACTTCCTCTGTAGTCGTCGGTGTCATCTCTGGCGCTGCTTCAAAAATTAGATTATTATACACTTGATATCTGACTACTAAATTCGCTGTTCAGGTACTACTTTCCCTGTCACAGTTCGTTGGCGAATTATCGACGATACTGCCCCAGAATATAGTACTGTGACTATCTATCACTGAATTTAACACTTTACAATAACAACCTGTGTCCACGACACACAAAATAGAAATCGTTCTGTCCGCAGACGAACACAGTAATAAGACGACTACGCCCGTAGACGCACAGAATAATAGTCTACGTCCTCAGACGAACAGAATAGAAGTCAATGTCTTGGCTCTTCATGCCACTTATAAAAGAACTGGCCCTAGGTCTCGATGGGGGGGGGGGAATTTATGTAAAAATTTCACGAAATAATTGTGGTATAGGCATGAAATAGATATCACTGAACTCGTAACATTGCACAGGTCAAGAATATGCTCATTAATCCTAGAATCGATCGTAGAGATTTTGTCTGGGCGATTTCCCGCGTGAATGCTAGCCGAGCGTGCCCACGCTAGACCTGCCGCGTTAACTAGGCATTCTTCTCTCATTGGTTCTAACATTTTCTGTAATTTGGCGGTTCATAGCAGATCTTGGCGTCGTAGGAGTGTCCAGCCTGCTCATCAGCCACTCACATTACTGCATCATATTTCTTCTAGGCGCGAATATTACAATGAACATACCAGCGGCATGTCTCACTGCGCGTCGCTTCTATTTGAGGCGGCCCACCTGTCCTTCTGACACATCGCTATGCTATTTCCTTTCACAGCTAAAATATTTAGCCTATTGTCAACCTGCTTCAGGTATGTCCCCGCTGTCTCCAACCAATGCTTGAAATGTCCTCATCTCCGTCTGGCTACTTTCATGATGCTGGTTGAAATATTTATTAATTGGAGAAATAAAACATAGAATCATTTATCCAACAGAGGATATAAGGGTTCAATATATACTAGCAGAAGTACACATTATTCGAACGGTCTTCGGTATTAAAGATCAGACCTTATCAATTGATCTACTGTTGCAATGGTTAGGGGCTTGGAACCTGTTTGTCGACAAAGAAAAATGATTAGTTAAAATGTGCTCTCAAACTAAATTTACCTAACGTGTTCTTCCTGACGTGAAAATAAAATTGAAAACCTCGTAGACCAATCGCAATACACGTCACATACAAACTGACCCTTACCGTTGTGTCAAGTGCCCAACCACAGGAAGACCCCTTTTATAAATTATATAGGCTTGTGCTGCATGAAACTTCAGATTTTTTAGCCTCCAATGGCCCAAAGTCCTAAAAGCAGCACAAAAAAGTATATTATTTCAAATCAGGAATTTTTGAAAATATTGTTGCTCTCTGCAGATATAACAGACCTTCTGTACGACATATGGCACATGTAGATCGTGTGAAAAAAGTCTAGGGTACTCCTTGAACCCCTTAAGCGCATTGATGAATTTTACACTTTTTGTTTGTTCCGTGATAACCTTATAGCCATTTGCAAACTTTCACAGAAATGTAATAAATGGAATGGCATTACATCTTGCAGTAACAGATGGAAAGTTGGATGTCACCTCTTGAGATACTCTTGTACTGGTTACTGACTTGCATTCCTTCATTAGTTTATTAAATGAAATAAGTTTTCTGGGAATATCTAAGAAATTGTTGGTTTTAGAACCTTAAATTGTAGTTCTCTGGGACCCTTTACGACTCTTTACGGGCCCCGAGTTTTGTTTCTGTTACCAAGGGGTTGAAAATGAGCATTGTCTCGTCGTTGTACACCATAATAATGATAATAATAATAATAATAATAATATAACAATATTGGGAAAGGATTATAATAGACCTTCCGTACCATACCCGCACGTTTAAATCGCGTGGAAAAATTCAAGAGTACCCCTTGACCCCATATGTATTGATGAATAAGATATTTCAGCTTAATTTGGATCCGTCATAACCTTATAGCCGCTTGCAAACCTTCACAGTAAAGTAATAAAGGGAATTGCATTGCGTCTTACAGAAATAGATGGACCTCCGAGATTCCGTTGCCATGGTTACCGGCTTGCATTATTTCATTAATTAATTAATTAATTAAGTGAAATTAGTTTTCTGGGAATATCTCAAAAACTGTTGGTTTTAGGACCTTAAACTGTGGTTTTCGTTTCTCACATTGAGGGGCTGAAAATGAGCTTTGTCTCGCCCTTCTACGCCTATTTCAGCATGGGTTTTAAGGGGTTAAGACCCCTTTTATGAGAGGTACGGAGAAGAGTTACATCAATGATTAGTGTCGTGCCTCTGATGGATATCTGTATCAATTTTTACGTTGATCCACCCATCCGTTCTCGAGTTATAAGGACACAAAAGATTGTCCACAGACAGACAGACAAAAATTTATTTTTGCGTGAATCCGTCTTAAAATAGTCTTAAACGCGCAAATATCACAAATTTCCGTGTAAATTCAGAAAAAACAGACAAACTTTCATTCTTATATATAGATAGATTGATAGATAGATAGATAGATAGATAGATAGATAGATAGATAGATAGATTGTCATATGGGATAAAGACGAAGTTTCGCAGCAAATTCAGAATGTTCACACAGAAAGCTTACTTTATTTATAGAAATTAATGGCCTTCGTCTGTACCCCATACACGTATACACATGTTCGCTAGTCATTTCCCTGCTTCGTCCAAAAATCTCAATTTATTTTTCAAGAACATTCTGTCAACACGATTGCCTACCTGCCATTAAGTGAGCCCGTACAGGAAGCAATTACTACCTTCTATTCAGTGTCTTGTATCACTCTCGCTTGACGCTAAGTACGTCATCATATGAAATATTGCCGTCCTCCAGGAAACCCATTTGCATTTCCGCGCAAAATAAACACGACCATTTTCCCAAATGGTTAGAGCGGGGCGGAGATTGATGGCTAATGAATGACATTGCTGTTAGATGTACAGAAATGTGTACGTAAATGTGTCTACGACACACATATCAGTAACAAAAATCAAAAACGAAAGCAAAAAGAAACATAAATCCATAAGAAAAAAACACAAAGAAAATTTAAAAACAAAATAAAAGCAGAAAACAACATACCCAAAACAAACAAAAAAACAAAGCAAAAACAAACGCAAAAACAAACACAAAAACAAACGCAAAACCAAACACACAAAGCAAAAACAAACGCAAAACCAAGAACAAATGCAAAACCAAAAACACAAAACAATAAACACACCAAACCAAAAGAGAACCCAAAACCAAAAACACAAAGCAAAAACATACACAAAACCAAAAACAAACGCAAAACCAAAAACATAAAGCAAAATCAAACACAAAACCAAAAACACAAAGCAATAAATATACAAAACCCAAAAACACGAAGCAAAAACAAACCCAAAACCAAAAACACAGAGCAAAGGCGCAGACTACACAAAACCAAAAACACAAAAAAAGCATAGACTACACAAAACCAAAAACACAAAGCAAAAGCATAGACTACACAAAACCAAAAACACAAAGCAATAACAAACGCAAAACAAAAAACATAAAGCAGAGACAAACGCAAAGACACAAAGCAATAAATACACAAATCCCAAAACACAAAGCAAAAACAAACCCAAAACCAAAAACACAAAACAAAAACATACATGAAACCAAAAACTCAAAGCAAAAACAAACGCAACCCCAAAACACAAACGCCAGACCAAAAAAACAAAGCAAAAACACACGCAAAACCAAATACAAACACAAAACATACGCAAAACCAAACACACAAAGCAAAAACAAACGCAAAACCAAAAAAACAAAGCAATAAATACACAAACCCCAATACACAAAGCAAAAACATCGAAAACCAAAAACACAAAGCAAAATCAAACGCTAAAACAAAACCACTCTGCAACGGCATAAATCTAGAAAAATGGCTGAATTTTGATGAATGTACGTATTATTGTCAATTCTACGGCAGTAGGAGGATTTGATCTGAAAGGAAGTACACATACTAACAAGTAGTTCCGTGAAGAACTATAAAGCCTATTTTCATATATCCTACTAATGTTAAGTGCCCCTAACAACATACTAAATTTCAGTTTGATTGCTGTAATAGATTCCTAAATATTGAGAACCGTCTAAATATTTCGGGTGGTCGCCATGTTGGACTTTTATATATGTAGGGCTTAGTGTTATGTACTGTTACAAGAAGATTATTGTATACGTGTAGTATTCAAACTTCAATCGCATGATTAGTACACAAGAAGTAACAAGATGTTCAGTAAAGAATATATAGCCTACTTTCTCCTAAATGCATGGGTATTGTTATAACTCTTTGTCCTTTTCAAGGAGTATAATTGAATGTTGGTTGTAGTAGCTTGTTGAAATACAACGTGCTATAGGGGTATTAAACATGAATATGAGGTGCCCTTTGCTAGTGCTACCTCTGTAAAAATTTCATTCAATTCGGTTTCACCGTGTTTGAATTGATATGGGGAATCGATTTGCACACATACATGGCCACCATCTGCAAACTATTGGGCTGATGATCTTGCAGTTTGGTCAGAATATGCTTCCCACATAAATATATGTTGTTGCAAAATTGGGTAGAGACTAGATTACTAGGTTGGTCGTAATTACATTTTAACTTTTAGCATTTGGGTGGCCGCGATTACGTTTCCGTTAAGATGGCGGCGATATAAAACATGACACTGAGGTGCCCTTTGCTAGTGCTACCTCTGTACCAAATTTCGTTCCATTCGGTTTCACCGTGTTCGTATTAATAGGGGGAATCGATTTTGACACAAAGATGGCCGCCATCCGCAAAATATTAGGCTAATGACCTATTAGATTGTTCAAAGGATGCTCCCTCCATAAAGGTATGTTGTTGCAAAATTTGGTAAAGATCGGATGATTAGGTTAATCGTAATTTGATTTAAGCTTTGAACATTCGTGTGGCCGCCATTACGTTTCCGTCAAGATGGCGGCGATATAAAACATGACACTGAGGTGCCCTTTGCTAGTGCTACCTCTGTACCAAATTTCGTTCCATTCGGTTTCACCGTGTTCGAATTAATAGGGGGAATCGATTTTGACACAAAGATGGCCGCCATCTGCAAACTTTTAGGCTAATGACCCATCAGATTGGTCAAAGGATGCTACCTCCATAAACGTATGTTGTTGCAAAATTTGGTAGAGATCAGATGATTATGTTAGTTGTAATTTGATTTAAGCTTTGAACATTTGTGTGGCCGCCATTACGTTTCTGTCAAGATGGCGGCGATATAAAACATTACACTGAGGTGCCCTTTGATAGTGCTACCTCTGTACCAAATTTCGTTCCATTCGGTTTCACCGTGTTTGAATTAATAGGGGGAATCGATTTTGACACAAAGATGGCCGCCATCCGCAAACTATTAGGCTAAAGACCTATTAATTTGGTCAAAGGATGCTTCCTCCATAAAGGTATGCTGTTGCAAGATTTGGTAGAGATCGGATAGTTAGGTTAGTCGTAATTTGATTTAAGCTTTGAACATTTACGTGGCCGCCATTACGTTTCCGTCAAGATGGCGGCGATATAACACATGACACTGAGGTGCCCTTTGCTAATACTATCTCTGTACCAAATATCGTTCCATTTGGTTTCACCGTGTTCGAATTAATAGGGGGAATCGATTTTTACACAAAGATGGCCGCCATCCGCAAACTTTTAGGCTGATGACCTATTAGTTTGGTCAAAGGTTGCTCCCCCATAAAGGTATGCTGTTGTAAAATTTGGTAGAGATCGGATGATTAGGTTAGTCGTAATTTGATTTAAGCTTTGAACATTTGTGTGGCCGCCATTACGTTTCCGTCAAGACAGCGGCGATATAAAACATGACACTGGGGTGTCCTTTCCTAGTGCTACCTTTGAACCAAATTTCGTTCAATTCACTTTCACCGAATTGATAGGGGGGGGGGGGACAGACATTCAGAGTACACACACTCACACACACACACACACACACACACAGACTCTCACACACACATACACGCACACAGACAGACACACTTTTTTTTCGCCCAGTGTTGATCTCATAAGTCTATTTTCATTTTTTGTAAAAATCGAAAGTAGGCTAAAAACGAGATTTTAAACTTTCGCACAAATGCCATCTTGTCGTTATGGAAACAATTGAAAAACATTAGATGCCAGTGGATTAAAATTTGTATAAGGATTTACTGTACCAAGTGTCACTGCACTCGGATGGTTAAATTGCGAGAAACGACCATGTGAATATTTATACTTCGCTCCGCCGCCATGTTGGATTTGTGATCACCAGGTTATTTAAAGTCCTATAGGTGAACTTATGTCCATAGCCCCTATGAACATTAAAAAATTCAGATTGATTGCTTTAATAGATTCGTAGATATTGAGAACCGTCTAAATAATTCGGATGGTCGCCATGTTGGATTGTTATATGTACAGGTTATAGAGTCATGTACTGCCCCCGTAAAATGAATTATAATGGATGAAAATGGGAATAATATATTTTTTTCGAAGCCCATGATAAAATTTAACCAAGGAATATGATGGCTGGAACTTGGCAGAAACCAGTCGTGAAGCGACGTTGATCAGGAGTGAAATTCCGTCACGTGATTGTATTGCGCAATGGAAGTTTCCAGAAGCTTAGAATCGACCTAGCAACAGCGAATATTCCCAGGAATTGTTTAAATATTGTTATAAATTATCCCATTGGATATGAGCTTACAACCAATAGGAAGAAGTTTTAGAGAAGACGGGAGTTCCAGCAACTAAATTTGTATGGATATTTAATTCATTTAAGCCCCTAGAGAGTGAATGTATATATTGGAAAGGAGAAGAATATGATAATAAAATATTGGATATATTTTATAAGTCAATAGCAGGTCGCTATTGAATGGAATAAGCGATTTGCTAGAGCCCGCGCGAATTTGAAAGGGAACTCAAAAAGGCGGCCAGAATCGGTAGACTTGGAGGGGAGATGCCAAGCATCGAGGCTCTTTATTACCTGAATGTCCGAGAGGTCAGACGTGTGTTACAGGAAGAGAGAGGAGTTCCGAGTGTTTCACCGAGCTTTTAGAAGGAGACCCGTGGAGACGAGGCATAAGCGAGGGTAGAGTTAGGAGATTACCACGCCTTGAAACTAAGTGAAGTTGCGACGAACTTATATGCCGCAATCATTTCGGTCTGATCGGCTTCAGAGACGTTATTTCAACTACAAATTGTAGCTTGCTATCAGATATTGTGTATTACGAACTTTCAGAAGTTTGGGAGAAGTATTTCAGCAATTATAAGCAGTTTTGTGAAGCGCGAGAAAAGTGTTTCTTTCCAGCGCGATAAGACACTTTTGTTCGAGCGACTACAGTGGCACCCAGCCATTCCCCAGCATTTTCGGGTGTGCCCCTATCCTACCGTTTCACATAATATGCACACTCAAACTGAAATCCAGGAGACCAGTGAGGTGCAATCTACCCAAACCATTCCAATTCCACCTCCTATGCCTAAATATCCTTCATCCAAGCAGACCCAAACAACTCACTCTCTATCCATAACTCCAGTACAAACGATCTCCGTCATCCCAGTTAAAATCACTACAGAAAAACCTAAACTCACTCCTCATACTGAAACCGCCCCTCCCCCTAGCCACTCCATCTCTCACGCCACTGTCCCAGAGCCAGATAGCCCTATCATATCCGCAAATTCAGCCCAAAACCAGCCCTCTTCTACAGAACACCAGCCTTCTACATCAGAACAAGCGTCGCGCAAACTCGAGTCCCGCAAGAACCCTAACACATCAACTAGGGCGCCGCGACGCCGCCCACCGATCACACAACATTCCTCACTCATATTCCAGTGCTACAAATGTCAGCGCTTGAACCACGACGCCGCGAATTGCAGGCATGCTACCCGCTGTAATAGGTGTGGCGATAATCATCGTCACACAGATTGCAAGGTGCATAAAGACAGCCCCACGTGTGTAAACTGTTGGGGCAATCACGCGGCGAGTTATGGAGGCTGTCGATATATTAAAGACGCCATCAAGCGAAGACAGAGAGCACTAACCAGGCATCGAACCAGTCCCAATATACCATCATTACTCTCACTATAAACAGTCCCCCCTACAGCCCAACCTGCCACTACACTCTCACAGCTACTCCAAATACTATCCCATCTATCAGCCATTTCATTAACGTAGACAGATCAAACACAGGACTGCCTGAGCTACACTGAACTCGAACCCAAGACTCGCTGTCGCGTGGCGCGCCTGCCTGGGGACTGAGCGAGCTCTAGCCACCTGGGATGGAGCGCTATGGTCAGCGGGTCTCTCACAATGCACAGATACCCTAACTCAACAATTTCAAAAATCCGAAACAAAATCGTTCAATTCCAAACATCCAAATTAGCATAATTTAACACAAACTTGTCAATTCATCTAGGGAACAATTCCAAATTAATCAGACTCAGACAGCCAATCACAGGCCTTCGTTGGCCGGTTGGAACGTCCGACAAACTTTTATCCTAAACTACAACATTTTTTCAAACCAAAACTACTCCACAGCATCGATAAACTCCCAAAATAAACAACACAACCCTAAAAATATCATTCTCACCACTAAAAACGTACTAAAAAGACATAATTTCAACAACCAATCACAGGCCAGGAAAGATCGCCCGCTCAGGCAGCCCGTTCAAACGTAGCCAATCACAAAGCTCCAGCTACTTAACAAATCATTACATTCATTACAAGACATTTTCATTAAAATTCCCATTAAACCATCAGCGAGGCTTATTCATATCATTTTACAATTTTAACATAATACCTACTAAAGGTCTATCAACTTTCACTCTAACCAAACCAACCCACTAGAGGTCTAATCTTTCTTCCTAAAGTATGTCAAACCAAATTAACGTTCAAGTACTACAGAAATTATTATTATTATTACTACAAACTGAGGCTGTTGCAACGCCGGCCATGGCGCACGTTACTTAAAAGCCAGAACACCAGGCTAGTAGCTAAACAGAGCTCGACTGCTATGACAACTGTTTATTCCCCGAAAATTAAAATTAAAATAACAAATCTTTCACTATATCCCACCTTATATATTAAACAACTTTTAAACAATCTTCAATTTATACACGCTGCCGCCGAAGCGATTGTCGGCCGCTATGCGGCCGACACATCGCTTGCGGCGGTAAAACTATATTTTTAATATTAAAGATCTCACCAAATTCAAATCAAATCTCAAAATTACGCCCCTAAAATAATATACACCAGGCAGAGTAGCGCATAGACGCAACGGTACCCGGTCCCCTAGCGCCGCTGGTCTGCTCGCTTCGCTCGCAGCCAGCGGCTTCAAAACAGATTAGCAGTACTACAGCGCATGCACCAGCCACAAGTGAGTACGGGTGTATGTTAGCATTGTTTGTGTGGAACTGTATTACAACACAGTTGGGATGGAGATGTATTCCACATTGAAGAACAATATTCAGTCTACTATTATGAAGATTATTATGGACTAAATTAATATGTGCGCCAGGAGTATAGGCAGATAGAAGCAATATAATCAACGATTGAGCTTCGTTAGAGGAGACTGTTCATGAATGTCTACTTAGTGAGCGATCATGAGACTTGATGTACAACTCTATTCTAGTGCAATCTTGTCAAACATGAGCTCAACATTAACATCAGCGACTACAGAACGATGTTCATATTCCATCTACATGAATGTTCGTTAAGCGAGTGAGGTCCATGACTTTCTTTTCGAATGCCTTTCGAAGTGGAAAGCAGAACTTTCGACAATACTCGCTTTTATGATGAATCTGTGCTGTGACGAAGAAAGAAGAGACATCAAGAATATCAAGAGGTCCATGGTTATCCCGGTCACAAAGAAGATGATGATTGGAGGCCCGCAGTTCGATCCCGGTCGGAGCTTGCTGTTTTCCAGTAGGGGAATTCGTTCCTTTCCTGAGGTCACGAGTTCTTGGAGACGAGCTAGGATCCAGCCCAGATCTTGGGGAGATGTAACATCCGAGTATTTTTTAATACTCTATCTTGATCTTCTAGACTTCGAGACCAGGTAGCAGTGTTCACTAACCTTGTAGTTAGAGCTTGTAGTGGCATTTTCTGAGCAAATCCTTTATCCATATTTCGACACAATATTTATGTACTCCATGTATGGCCTTTTTATTCTTCGACATTTATGGTAGTGATCGTCTTGCGACGCTTTTAGCTTCGTTTGTTAGGAATCCAGTTTCTGAACTCAGATTAATTTTCTTGTTCGAGGAACAAGCTTTTGTCATTTCCTTTGAGGAACTGTAATTGATTTTCGACGTTGATGAATTCATTCTGAATGCAGGTGATAGACATTTTCGTCTATGTTACCCATTAAATTAATTTTTATTAGTTTAATTTGGGCATTTTATCCGTCGAGAAGAAACGTCAAGAAAGAAGAACTTGGTAGTGATATATTGTGAAATATCATGACATCTTGTGGAAAAGAAACATTTAAAGTGGAAACGATTATTATCGTCAGAACTCATAGTCATTCGTTCAGAATGGAGAGAATACGAATATGACTAATTGTATGTTTTATTGAGGAAATCTATGAACTTTCTGTCATTTAAATTTATTTGAAGCTAGAATCTTCTTGGAAGATTTATTATCATCCGACGTTAGGGCAGTTATCGTTTGATATTCTCGTTGTGATCGATTCTTGTTGGACACACACACATATAATGTTGTGATTAAATATTTACGAGGAGTAATATCTTGTCACGTTGTAGACACAATATTCCTTCCTCGATTAAAGTCGAACCCAGATGTGTGAAGTTGAGTTGTAGTATTTTTATTAAATGTATGCACGACAGTTTATATTTATCAGAGTAACGTTTCAAGAGTAATAAGTGAGGAGGTTAGTATCGTGAAGTCCAAAGGTCGTTAAGATGTATAAATTAATGGTATAACAATTGTTGTTATTGTTCATGAGACCAGCGATTGTTGTGACAACGCTGGGGAATTATGCCCTTTTAAGGAATGCCAGTTTGAAAGAAGTGAAGTTGATAACCCTTTAATAGTGGTTTTATGTGTATGTAATTCCGTATGTAGTTGGCATACGAGGTTATTGCGAAGGTGTTTTCCGCATTGTATAGTACAGTCATTCCGTGGGCATGACTAGGTTTGGCAAGGCATCAAGGTGTGAGTAGAGAGTACTCCTTATTTTGTATACACAACTTTGGATTAGAGAGGACATGAAGGGTCACGGTTGAAATTGAAACGGGAAATAGATATTGACATCTGTTATGTTATACTCTTATCGAGATTATTAAACCCAAGTATGTAACGACATATGTTTCAACTTGAGTGGTCGAATGTATTTAAACTATTTTGACACCAGATCAGCGAGGAGAGACTGGTTATTTCTGAAGATGTAGAAGATTTTAAGGATCTCAGTTCACTGTATTTGACATAACTGCTAGATTGACACCAGATCAGAGAGGAGAGGCTGGCGGTGGTTATTTCTGAAGATGTAGAAGATTGAAAGGATCTCAGTTCACTCTATTTGACATAACTGCTAGATCGGAGCTCAGGCTCAAGTGTATATGGACGCTTCTTATTTTGAAAGGACTATAGCTGATGCTATAAGCGTCATTGTAGGGGTTGGGTTCAGTAGGAAGTTTATGGATTGTTTTAACGTAGTGGTTATAGTATGAATGAGTATGTGACTGGATGTGGTTTGTTTCTTGTTCAGTGTGAATACAATGAACTCCATTGGGACGCCACAATGCGAGAGTATGAATGGAAGTGTGTATAGAAGTTTTATGTTAATAGCATGTAGGATGTGCGTACAGGTCACGTATTTGTTTGACGTGAATCTGTTTAATTTTAACACAACTTTTATTGTTATGGAGAGGTGTATTTGTGAGCCAGGTGGGAATAGCGAGGACTTCTGTAAAACTCGTTTCTAGCCAAGGCCACGGCCAGGTAGCACAAATGGAGAGAGTGGTCGCGGGCCGGCTGGCTTGCAACTTTTTAATCCAGCTAACCAGCACTGGGAATGTAACTGGTTATGTTATGTCATCAGACGCGTGGCGAAGGTCGCGCGCTCTTAGCGCCCAGATGTTCATTGGAACGCGCCAGAGTAATGTAAATACACAAGGGTGTGTAATTTTTGTACAGCTTGATGTTTGGACACAAGCTACCCCAAATTTTATCATAGTGTTCCCAGAACGCAGTTCTATCAGTGGTGTGAATGCAAAGATGAGAGAATGGGAGTGTGTTTTTATTTTATTGTATGAATGTTTAGCCATAGTTTACATCTTTTGTTATTAAATCGTTTAGTTTTATTAGAAGCCGTGTCGTCATGATTTATTTTAGATATAAGGAGATGCAACTGTGAAACCCATTATAGGTCCAGAGGCTTACCACGAGATCCCCGAGAATAAAGGTATGTGTTCTACTGCGAGCTTAGTGCATTTTTCATGTAATTCACAGTTGTATCGTAATTTCCGCCACGTATATTCGCGAGGGTCTAGTTGGAAGTAGATCCGTGACTAGTATTTTGCGCCGGAGCAGTCAAAGTCTACGAATCCAGCCTTGATTCGGATATCCAACAGACCGCCTCTAGAATATACGGGGGAAAGTACATTTAAAGTAAAATTATTGCGTAGGTTCATTATTCAAACTTTCATTTCTATCGCATGATTACGACACAAGAAACAAAAACTTAATTTAAAAATTCGCACAGCCGCCATCTTGAGGTTATATAAATAATTGAACTAAATTAGATACCAGTGCATTACAAAGTATATAAACATTTTCTGTACCAAGTTTCATTGCGCTTGGATCATTGAATCGCGAGAAAAGTCTGTTTAAAACTTTCAACTTCGCTTGGCATCCATGTTCGTTTTGTAGTTAACCGGTTTTTGAAAGGCTCATAGATGAACTCCCAGTAGTGCCCTTTATCTCCGTGCAAACTTTCAGGGTGATACCGGTAATAGTTTCAGAGATATAGAATGCCGGTGAAATATTTCGCACAGCCGCCATATTGAGGTTATGTAAACAATTGAACGAAGTTAGATGACGGTGCATTACGATGTGTATAAACATATACTGTACCAAGTTTCATTGGCGTTTGGTTGGTTAACTCGCGAGAAACGTCTATTTAAAAGTCGCAAATTCGCTTGGCCGCCATGTTGGTTTTGTAGTTACCAGGTTTTCAATGGTCACATAAGTGAACATCTAGTAGTTCCCTCTGTCACCATACAAATTTCCAGGGTGATATCGGTAAAGTTTCGGAGATACTGAATGCTGGTGAAATATTTCGCACAGCCGCCATATTGAATTGGTGAGGCGTAACAAAATTTGAAGGGCAGTTTCGGGGTCGCCCGGAATAGTGCTATGAACTTACCGAGTTTCATTGAAATCGCTCCAGTCGTTTAGATTTTATTAGAGGGACACACACACACACACACGCACGCACACACACACACGTACAAAAGGTGATCTCATAAGCCTATTTTTTCAAAATTGAAAATAGGCTAAAAATCACTTTCTCCCACCTCGTGGCGTAGTGACTAGTAATCTTGGCTGTCACCACGGAGGTCTCTGTTCGATTCCCGGCTCTGCCGAGAAATTTAATTCTGGGTTGAGGGTTAGAATGGGGTTTAGTCGGTCTCAGCACTGTAATGATGGGAAATAAACGGCATGGTTTCAGCCCTGGTATAAATAAATAATTCACATATTAGGCCGTAAATCGTAACGAAGATATTTGGCATCCATTTAGCTAAAAATGGCTGCTAGCTACCTACAGGTTAATTAAACTCAAGGTCTGCTAACAGTAGTGAAGGTTGAGACTTGTACATCACTTCCTTTACAGGCTCGGTCCTGGGTCACAGCCCAGTAAGTGATTGGTGGGTAGTGACCTTCCGTGGGCCTACACAACTACCTGGCACTAGATGTGCGACTCACATACATGTAGTGGCGTATTAGTAGCGTCATCCTGGGGGAATATGAGCTGGTACTAGTTGTTGATATTATACAGGTGTTGGGACTAGATGTGGGGCACACATACACGTAGTGGCGTATTAGTAGCGTCATCCTGGGGGAATATGAGGTGGTACAAGTTGTTGATATTATACAAGGGTTAGGACTAGATGTAGTGGCGTATTAGTAGCGTCATCCTGGGGGAATATGAGGTGGTACAAGTTGTTGATATTGATATTAAACACAGGTTGGGACTAGATATGGGACACACATACATGTAGTGGCGTATTAGTAGAATCATACTGGGGGACCAATTGGGAGGTTCGTCCGTTAAATTGATAATTCGTTAAATCGCTAATTTAGAAATTGGAACTTAAATTAAATCGAAATATTTAAAAAGTAATTTTTAAAAACTACGCGATTCATCTTACAAAATTCAGTGGCCCGCGCTTTGTGATGCGCGTTCTCGATTGCGCGACTCTCGATCGATAAAATATCGACGTTTTACTTACTAACGAATAATTGGTATTTGTGAATTATCGAACGATTGTATTGCCCTCGGAACAATCGATTTGATTTTGCTCCATTTCAAAAATGGCTGTATATTGTTTTTGCATCCACGATTAAGGCCGATTAAACGATATTTATAGGCTCTACGTTAGGAACCATCCCAGCATTTTCCTGAAGTAGAAGTGGGAAAAACCATTGAAAACCACTTCCAGGTCTGCTAAGGTGGGAATCGAACCCTCCTCTTCTCAGTTTTGCCTCACGAGACTGAGTTGACCCCGTACCAGCCCTCAGTGAAAATGTATTTTCAGAGCCCGGAATCGAATCCAGACCTCCCGGGTGCAGTCAAGAACTCTAACCACTACACCACGAGGTGGTAGGAGGGGAATCAATATATGTAAAACAATAGTAATGGAATTGAAGCCTCCGTGGCTCAGGCGGCAGCACGCCGGCCTCTCACCGCTGGGCCCGTGGTTCAAATCCCGGTCACTCCATGTGAGATTTGCGCTGGACAAAACGGAGGCAGACAGGTTTTTCTCCGGGTACTCCGGTTTTCCCTGTCAATTTCATTCCAGCAACACTCTCCACTATCATTTCATTTCATCTGTCATTCATGTAATCATTGTCCCAGAGGAGTGCGTCAGGCCTCGGCAGCCGGCACAGTTCATATCCTCGCCGCTAGATTGGGGGCTTCATTCATTCCATTCCTGACCCGGTCGGAGACTGGAAGCAGGCTGTGGATTTTCATTTTCAGTAATGGAATTCAGCCGAAAGAATTCTGAAATTCCTATTTATATCAAATTGCCAGGTGACAAGCTAAACGAAGTAGGAGGCCTCTGTTTCTTAGGAAGCAAAATAAGCAGTGATGGGCAAGGTAAAAATAATATAAAAAGTAGGCTGTCACAGGCTAGGAAAGCATTTTTACAGAAAAGAAGTATGTTGTCATCAAATATAGATTTAGACAGTCTATAAAAAAGTCATTTTTGAAACCTTTGTCTGGAGCGTGGCGCTCTATGGAAGGGAAACTAGAACTGTGGTATTACAGGAGAATGAAGAAGAACAGATGGGAAAATTGAGTACCCAAGTAATGAAGAGGTATTAAGACGAGTGGGAGAGAAGATATGTTCCTGGTGGCTGCTAATGAAGATAAGAGATAGGTTGGTACAACACATTCTAAGGCACCCAGGAACAGCAAATTTAATTATGGAAGAGAGGGTCGAGGGTAAGAACATTAGGGGTAGACCATGGTTAGAATATGTTATGAAGATTGCCTTGGATATAGGGTGTGGTAGCTATGTGGAGATAAAACTATTCGCTCAGTACAGGGAGACTTGTATAGCTGCATCGAACCAGTAGAAAGACTGAAGATTCAAACTGTATTTACTCTATCATCAGAATAACACCGACAATAGTGGCTACGCTGGCTAAAGCGCTGCGTTAGGCCATGGGGCCAAGCTCTCTGCTGACTCGGTAGACGCGTGGGTTCGAGCACCACCGTCGGCCGTCCTTGAAATGGTTTTCTGTGGTTTCCCATTTTCAAAACCAGGCAAATGCTGGGACTGTACCTTCCTTCCTTCCACATCCTTGCCCAGTTTCATTGATCTGCATCCATTCCATCTCTCATCCAGACGCGTAGGTCGCCCACGGGCGACGACTAGAAAGTCCTGCACTCGGCCTCTCAGGGGACCACACGACAAAAAGAACAGAATAACGGTAAAAACGTTTTTTTGCGGTTCGGTGTCATAGACGGTAGCAAGCTGAACTGCTATGCCCAAGATCGCAGGTTCAAACCCGGCCGAAGTAGTCGAATTTTTAAGAGCGTTAAAATCCTTCAGTATGCCTTCCTATGGAGGGGAAGTAAAGCCGGCGGCCCCATGTCATAGATTTATGGCATGTAAAAGACCCTACCACTGCAATTGGTAGTGTGTAGCAACATTTGTAGGTTATATTTCATTAGAAACGCTCTATCAAGTTTCAACGTTCGTTGCTAGGTGTCAGTGGCATCTGGTAGCCAAAGTCGGAACTACTTTAAATTGAAGTTGCTCATTCAACTTCATTCATTTCATCTCATCCACACGCGACGGTACTTGTAGCTCACCCCATGGGTGTCCGCATAGAGGCAGCTTCAAACTCGGGCGAGCCGAACATGTCCTCGGACACTCCCAGCACTAATAACCCAACGATAGGTAAAATAATGCTCAATAGAGAAGGAAGGGTCTTACAGACTCAAGGTCTTGGTCGTGAACAGAAGCACAAGGGAGCTATTTGTCCAAAAAAAAAAGAATGGGAGGGCGTGACGTGGAACATTACCGCAGCTTGAACCCGTAACCTTCCCCAATTGACGTGACTCAACTGCCAAGAGGATTATGTCATGTCTCATACAGGACCACTTACCTGCTCTGCCACACACATACACACACCAGTCTGCTGCATATCCGTACCTGCAATGAAAACGGGATCACATGAGTTCAAGTGAAGTTCATCAGTGAGTGAAATAATACAAGACATGAGGGGTCTAGATGCAAAACTCACGTTCTCCACTTTTCTAATTTTACAGGAACTGAAAAAAACTTCTTAAATGTATGTAACTAATAGAATCTCTAAGAGACTTTGCTTTTGTTGCTTGCTATACTTAATTACACCTTATTGTATTAACTATGTTTCATTATTTATATTAATTCATCTGAAAAATAGGTTTTAATTTTGGAGAATGTGTCTTTTGCATCCAAACATCGGAGTCTGTGAGTTTTGTGTCTGAACAAGTTGGAGAATGTTACTTTTGACACTAAACAAAATTAATTACTTCAGACAAAACCATAGACAAGTTGGGCAAGTTTGTGAAAAAATTAGACAAATGAAACCAATTGCATTGTTGGAACTCACATATTATTTATTTATTATGAAGAGGTTACGAGTTGAACAGACAAAAATAATATTGGCTTGCAGCTGTAGAAAGTCACATGACCAGAACCTGTCTTGTGATTGGTCATCAGGGAGAATGTGCTCTTTGCAATTAAACAGTGTGGAGAATGGTAGTTTTGCATTTAAATGTAGTTTTTTTTGCATTTGAAAACCACTGGATATTGTGAGTTTGGCTTTCCAGCACTAAGATAGTAGTATGCAGTTTGCAACGAAGAATAAGAATGCCTTGAGAACTCAATTTCGAACAAGAGTGGAGAATGTGAGTTTTGCATATAGACCCCTCACATAGTAGATACAATGTAAATAGATAAACTTATTAGCAAATGGTATCATAATTCTTCGTTTTCATAGTCAGTTTACCCTCCAGGTAGGCTTTTCCCACGGACTCTACAGGCAGTGTCCTGGAGCTTGATATCGTGTCGGGGGATACAACTGGGGAGGTGAGACTAGCGCCTCGTCCAGGCGACCTCATCTGCAAAGCGAACAGAGGGCCTCATGAGGGATGGGACGGGATGGGATGAGAAGAATGGGAGGGATAGACAAGGAAGAGGGAAAGGAGGCGACCGTGGCCTGACGGTAGATGCCATCCCAGCATTTGCCCGAAGACGGAGTGGGAAACCCCGGAAAACCACTTCGAAGATGCTTGAGGTGGGAATCGAACCTCCTCTACTCATTTGGACCACCCGAGGCTGGGTTGAGCCCGTTCCAGTCCTCATACCACTTTTCAAATCTCGTGGCAGAGCCGAGAATCGAACGTCAGACCTCCGGGATGGCTGCTAAACACGCTAACCACTACACCACCGAGGCGACTCTAACATAATTATTGATAGTTCATATTACAACTTTCCCGTTTCCAATTTTAAATTCCTTCTTTGAACTCCTGTATCTTTGGGTTAGCTTCATTATTGTTTGGAAATAACCTTGGATACGGTACATCAAAACATTCAGTATCAATTACTTTTATATAAGCACCTAAAACTAATATACATACAGTTTTTTTCTTTACATAAGAACAGTCGTTGTCAGGGCAGTTCGTAGACATTCCACAATTTCAGATAAGTCTCCATATCAGATCTTTCAATAGATTATTAGTAGTCAAACACTTTTTAGCCAACTTTCAATTTTTGCAAAAAAAATACACAGTGCAAAAGTTGCCAGTCTGTCTGTGTGTGTGTAAGTGTATGTGTGCTATTTTTCGTCGACCCCCCCCCCCCATCAATTCAAACACGACCAAACCGAATTGCATGAAATTTGGTACAGAGGCAACACTAGCAAAAGACACCTCAGTGTCATGTTTTATATCACCGTCATCTTGACGGAGACGTGATAGTGGCCACCCAAATGTTCAAAGCTTAAATCGAATTACGACTAAACTAATCATCTGATCTCTACCAAATTTTGCAAAAACATACCTTCATGTGGTAAGTGTCTTTTGACTACACTACAAGGTCGTCAGCCAAGCCAAATAGTATGAAGATGGCCCCCGTGTATGTGTGCAAATCGACCCCCCCCCCCCCCCCTCTATCGATTCAAACACAACGAAACCAAATCGAACCACCTTTGGTACAGAGGTAGCACTAGCAGCGGACAACTCAGTGTCATGGTGTACATTGCCGCCATCATAACAAAAAAGAAATGGCGCCCACCCAAATCCTGTATTCTGAGCTTAAATCAAATTACGACTAATCTAATCATCCGATCTCCACCAAATTTTGCAACGATATGCCTTAATGCGGAAAATGTATTTTGTCCATACAAGGTTATCAGCCAAATAGTTTGAGGATGGTGGACGTATGAATCATGCAAGTATTATAGCCTTACCGTAACATAAGAATCAACAAGGTTTGACCTTACCAAATACTCTCATCGTACATAGGAAGGTTGAAAGTGTCCCCAAGGTGACCGGTAGAATATTAGAATATTGTTACGTGCCACCCCCTAGTGGCACTTCCGTTAACTGGATTACGGTGGGTAGAAGCACAACGCAAATTGTTCCTTTAAAGAAACGTATTAGCTTTATTACGGGCCAGAAAGATACACCACACAAATAGCAAATACAAGCAATTAGTATCTCACTCTAGTTTCCTCTTGTAGGGAACACTTGCCTTTCACTTGTCAATAAGCCACAGAAGTTAATCCCTCCTAATGGGACCGGTGGCCTCGGTAGAACTGCCTGCAACACTTCCTTGAATACGCAAGCTACAGTTATTTACGATAGCCAGTCACTCACCACTACACTCTGCTTCGCTGTCCGCTGGCTAGGAAACAGCCCCCGGTGTTTCCGCAATTCACCACAATATCTCTGTCGCACTAGGTAAACACACACTCTTCAAATACAGTCCCTCCGTAGGCTTCACACTCCTTCGCTGTCAAGAGAATCAGCTTCACTAGGGTTTGGCAAGTCACGTCACCATCAACTGTCGCTCAGGTAAAAGCACACATTAGCTCAAAAACACTGTCCACCTCGCTGGCCAGGTCGCTCTTATATAGCAGGCTGGTGACTCAATGAATGCTTCTAGACCTGTCCAGGATTCACGGCTTCTCGAGATTTCCATCACTGGCTGGGTCACGAATATTCTGGACCATCCCTTTGTCCGCGCAGCCCGTTGCGTAAGGCGCACGTAATACACTGGGACAGAGCACAGCCCGGGGCAGCTGTGACTCATGCGGCGAGGCGACGAAACACACTCACAGCCGTAACAATATGTAACCGTAGTAGTGACTAACAGTTCAGGCTGACCATACCATATTGTGCTTGTCCGTGCCGTCCCGTTGGGTCAAAATGGAGGCTATTGTTGGCTCGTAAATCCATATATCTCCTTAACATAGTAAGTTTATATCCTTTTAGGGATGTACTGAACAAAATAATACATATTTAGTACCAAATGGTTTATAGAAACGGCAGGAAACGCTAATGAAATCGTTTATTCTAAGACAAAATATTTTGGAGTTAATTAAACCAGTTGTTAACCTAGTGTTGGTATAGGGCGTGTGCGGGGTATTGGTAGCGACCTAGACGCAAAGTCTGGAGGTTCGTGGATCAAATCCTGGCAGGTTCATTTTTTTTACTTCGTTTTTTGTTGTTGTTGTTGTATTAATTGTTTTATAACTACTCAGACGTTATAATGTTAAGCATATATAGTGTGTGTTTGTAATCGAAATGTCTGTTTCTTCTGAATCTCTACGGAAATTTCCGTTATTAACGCATTTCAGACTGTTTTATGATGGATGCGCGCGAAAATATTTTTTTGTATGTCTGTCTGTCTGTCTGTTTGTCTGTCTGTGGACAACTTTGTTCCATTATAACTCGGGAACGGCTGGGTGGATCATTGTAAAATCTGATGCAGATATCCATCAGAGGCACGACACCAATCATTGATGTAACTCTTCTTCGTATATCTCATAAAAGGGGGCCTACTCCCTTAAAATATCGGCTGAAATAGGCGTAGAAGGGCGAGACAAAGCTCATTTTCAGCCCCTCTGTGAGAAACAAAACCACATTTTAAGGCCATAAAACCAACAATGTTTAAGATATTCTCAGAAAACTAATTTCATGAAGGAATGCAAGCCGGTAACCATGACAACAGTATCTCAAGAGGTGACATCCAACTTTCTATGTATTTCTGTAAGAAGCAATGCCACTCCATTAATTACATTTCTGTGATAGTTTGCAAATGGCTATAAGGTAATCACGGAACCAATTTAGACTGTAAAACTCATCAATGCACTTAAGGGGGGCCAGGGGTACCCTAGAATTGTTTGACGTGATTTACACGTGCGATATGTCGCACAGAAGGTCTATTATATCTCCAAACAGCAACATTATTTTCAAAATTTCCTGAATTAAAATAGTATCTTTTCCGGCTTTAAGGAATTTGGGCCATTTTGAATTCACCCTGTAGCAGTTACGAACTACTAAGAGGTCAGAGTATCAAATCATCCAGTATGCAACTAAGTCATTTTACAGACACATAAAGTGAAAGAATAAGGTATTCTACTTCTTTTTATAGCATTCAAATTGTTCTTGAAAATTTAAACGATGAAGAATATAGGTTTCATGAAGATCCAACTGTTTGCAGATATCGGCAAGAACCTCGTGATGGTCTCTCATGCTTCTATCATCAGCGAATTATCGAATTATTTTATTTTATTTTGTAATTTTTTTCGAATCTGTTTTGTTCTGAAATATGTTGGAAAGCCTCACTTAAGTTATATAATGATCAATGCCCTGTGGCCAATCCACTTCTCTTCCAATTAACTCCAGTATCTGTTTTAGCATCGCCACAAGCGATTCTCCCTGAGAATTTTGAGGTTGTATTGTATACAAATACTAACGGTGCAGTTTTTGATAGTTACTTTGCCTGCAGCGGAATGTTGTGGTGCAATGTTATTGGTTGTTTGAACCATGTTCCAATTACAACTCTTCTTCTTCTTCTTCATCATCAAGTGCCTCGTCCTCCAAGAACATTGGCGATCAGTAGCATGATCTGCTGTTTGTCCATAGCTGTTCTAAACAGTGTCACTGTATTAAGTCCGAACCACTGGCTTAAGTTCTTTAGCCAGGATATTCGTCTGCGTCCTGGACCCCTAATGCCATCAATCTTCCCTTGGATAATTAATTGCAAGAGGTGGTATTTGTTGTTGCGCATAAAATGACCAAAGTATTCTAGTTTTCTCCTTTTGATGATACTGAGAATTTCCAAGTCTTTGTTCATATGCCGCAGTACTTCCACATTTGTGACCATAGCTGTCCATGATATCCTTAAAATCCTGCGATACGTCCACATTTCAAATGCTGTCAGTTTCTAATTTAAAACCTCGGTAAGTGTCCATGATTCAACTCCATAGAGTAGGACACTAAAAACGTAGCATCGAAGCTGTCGGGTGCGTAATGACAGACTTAAATCGCGGCTGATCAAAACTTTTCTCATTTTCATGAAAGAACTTCTGGCCTGCTCAATTCTACAGCGAATTTCTTGATTTAAGTCCCAGTTATCATTGATTTGACATCCTAAATATTTATATGATGAAACCCTTCCAATTCTTTCATTACCAAGTGTAAGAATGCCCTGAATTTCATCTTTGTTTCTACTAACAACCATCCACTTAGTTTTTTTGTACATTTAAAGGTAATCCATTGGCGTTACTCACTTCAGAAATAGAATCCAGTAGTGTTTGTAGATCATCCATACTTGTTGCAAGGATGACAGTGTCATCAGCATATCGGATGTTATTAATGATAGATCCATTTACTACTACTCCTTGAGACTTTCCATCAAGAACATCTTGGAAAATCTTTTCAGAATAGATGTTGAAGAGGAGTGGAGAAAGAATGCAACCTTGGCGAAATCCCTTCATAATCGATACTTCTTCAGACAGCTGACCATCAACACGTACAGCAGCAGGTTGATTCCAGTACAGATTTCCAATTAATCGGATGTCACGTCCATCTAGTCCCAGGTCACATAAAATGTTCATCATTTTATCGTGTTGAACAGTGTCAAAGGCTTTTTCATAATAGATGAAACACATGTAAACTTCGACACGAACATCACGGCATCGTTGAATCAACACCTGAAGACTGAGCAATGCCTCCCGAGTTCCGAAAACACTCCTGAATCCAAACTGTGTGCCACCAATGTTCTCCTCACATTTATGATATAACCTTAAGTGCTTTTGCTTTAATAAAAAACTGCCATATCAATATACTGTGAGATTATATCCCTCCAAGACTTAGTCAGCAATATCACACACTAATTTAGGTGTCCTACTCTAGTAGCATTCTCTCTATAGCGCTACACTACTGATCTCTTGTTTTCAATCCCATGGATATTACTTTCAGTTTACTACATACACCATCGGACCTATCTTTAGCCACGCCTGCACTATTATACATTTTCGTTGTACACAAGAACCTCGTTTATCCGGCCCTCATTAATCCGGGTCTCCAGTTTATCTGGTTCAAAAATAATGAAAAACAAACAACAGCAAGAGCCTACAGAGTCCACATAAAATCTCGAGCAATAGCCGCTACCAAAGCCATATATGACATCAAAACAATCACGAAGCTCTCGTTGGGAACTGCTATGACATTATTCGACGCGAAAGTAACGCCCATCGCCACATATGGACTTGAAATCATTGGGAGAAATTATCCCTGGCAGACTTGAGGACGCTTGAAGCAGTCAAATCGCGCTTCCTGAAGACTACCCTGGGGGTATCGAAATATACAAAATCAAGATTAGCATAATATGAACTCGCCAGGGAGACCTCCTTCATTGAGGACCTTCGGATGAAGAGAGGGCTACCATCCACAGACGCCTGGGAAAAACTAATGCAGGAAAGAATACAGAAAAGGGACGAAATCTTGTTCGAGTTTTACACCACGGAGGCCATGATGACTAGGACGTGGATGAACACAAATCAAGACTTGCGACACGTTGTCAATTCGATGGCGGTACATGGGTATCACCATAAACTGTGCAATACCGAATACTTTCATGACCCTGATGAATCCTGCGTATGTAAATTATGCGGGGAGCACTGTAGTAGATTCCACGTAATTTCTTGTACAAATCGGGGATCATCCATTGTGAAATTTTGTGAATTGCAGTTTATCATCATCATTATGCACAATTTGTGCGATTTATCTTTAATAATAAAATAATGAAAAATTATTTTGTCTAGGTACAGTATCTCTTTTACGGGGTCGACTCTTCTTGAATGTCTTTTCCACCAAGGATAGTCAAGGACAGGAGCCTCCGTGGCTTAGGTGGCAGCTCGCCCGCCTCCCACCGCTGAGTCCGTGGTTCAAATCCCAGTCTCTCCATAGGCTATGAGATTTGTGCTGGACAAAGCGGAGGCAGACAAGTTTTTCTCCGGGTACTCCGGTTTTCCCTGTCACAAATTTCATTCCAGCAACACTCTCCACTGTCATTTCATTTCATCTGTCATTAATTTAATCATTGCCTTCAGGGGAGTGCGATAGGCTTTGACAGTCGGCACAGTTCATATCCTCGTCGCTAGATGGAGTCTTCATTCATTCCATTCTCTGACTCGGTCGGTCGACTGGAAGCAAGCTATGGATTTTCATTTCCATAGTTAAGGACAGGAATTAGAAGTAATTTGGCCACGGTCTATGAAAGGTACCGTCCCGGCGTTCGCCTTGAATTGATAAATGATGTTAGTAAAACGTCTTCGTGATCGTGCTGCGCGCAAACGCTATACAAATGTAAAACAGAAAAAACTCACACAGTATTTTAGTGCAATAAACAGTCGTAAATGTAAGAAAAGTGTTCTTATATTTTTTTGTACAATTGAAAAAATGAGGGTGGCAAGAAAATCAAGATATGATAAAATCAGAAATACGAGAATCAGAGAAATTATGCAGGTAAAAAATGTACTAGAAGTGGTTGAGGAAAGAAAATTACAATGATTTGGACATGCGAAAAGATGCAGAATAGTTGAATTCCAAATTTAATATTACATTGGCAAGCTGAAGGCAAACGGTAAAGGGGTAAACCAAGAGAACAATGGATGGATGTTGTAAAGAGAAGCATGGCTGCCAGAGGCTTAACCGAGGAAGATGCTGAAGACCAAAATTTTTGGAGGAGTAGAATACTTTTGGGTTGTAGGAAAACTACTGTATTGTAGAATATTCCTTATAAAGAAGCAGAAAAATGGTGTTACAACTTATGTTAATAGATTATATACCATATTTGTTTTTAGTTTTTTAACCGGATTATCCGGATTTTCGATAATTCGGATCAGTTCTGGTCCCAGTTAATCCGGATAAACGAGGTTCTTGTATATTTGGCATACTAGGAGCATCCTCCTTTATAACACTATCACTAGTGATCTCTTGTTTTTAATCCCATCGATATAAGGGTTTCGAAAGCTTGATATTTTTCAGTTTGTACGGAATCCATTCAACCTATCTTAAGCCACGCCCGCACTATTAAACATCTTTGTTGTATTTGGCATACGAGTCAGTTTTTTACGTGTTCTCTCTGTAGCGCTTCACTACTGTTCTCTTGTTTCCAGTCCCATCGACATTAGGATTTCAAAAGCTGGATATCATACAGTTAACTATATAAACCGTTGAACCTATCGTAAGCCACGCCCACACTAGTAAACATTTACGTCGTATTTGGCATACGGGTCAAATGTTTGCATTCCTTTTCTAACAGTATCCTCTCTGTAGCGCTTCACTACTGTTCTCTTGTTTCCAATCCCATCGATATTAGGGTTGGCATATGGGTCAAATGTTTGTGCACACTAAGAAAAGATACGAGGGCTGTCTTTTTTTTTTTCAAGTTCCGATGGACTGTACCAAAATAACAGATTGCCATGACTGATTTTACTACTAAATGTTTGCTTGTTTTATTCTTAAGTCTCAACATACAGTAATCGCCAAAACGATTGAAACATTTGTCGTATCGTTACACCAGCTTTCCAATGCTCTCGGCAAAACATTCTGCCGCCACTGAGATGGGTATGTCTGGAGAGTCTCGTGAAGTTTTTCCTTTTTGGCGAGGCGTTGCCGCCCAACCATACCTTCAATTCTCAAAAAAGGTGAAAATCATTCGCGACCGCACTGTGCTAACGTTACGATATACTTTTTCAAAGAATTCAAGTGTGAAGTTTTGGACCATCTTCCGTGTAGCCCAAACCAGCACTCAATGATTTTCACCTTCTCTTCTGGAGACTGTCAAGACGTACCCACCTCAGTGGCGGCAATTTGTTTTTGCCGAGGGCATTGAAAAGCTGGTGTAACGATACGACAAATGATTCAATCGTTTTGGCGATTATGTTGAGATATAATAAGAAAACAAGCAAACATTTAGTAGTAAAATCAGTTTGGTATGTCCGTCTGTAATTTTTATACAGTTCATCGGAACTTGAAAAACAACAGAGTGTAGACGCCTTTTGTGTTATAAAAACACGCAAAAATTTACGCTTGTTTCAGCGTACGTGATCCATTCGTTGTCTGTCATTCCACAGAGATTTACGCAGCAATACAGATGTACAACTCCACACGTGACGGTACGTGTAGCTCTCCCATTGGGTGTCCACCTCGAAGCAGCTACAACAACTGGAGAGCCGAACATGTCCTCGGACACTCCCAGCATTAAAAGCCATACGCTAAAAAAACAGATGTACAGTAGACGTACGTATAATAATTAGGGCTCGGATTTTTAGGTGCTAAAAATCGAGAAAATATTTATTTTTTATGTATTAAAAATACGTGAAATATGTGACAAAAAAGTAATAATATTTAATTATAATTTAGTTTATTAAAGTGAATATAAACAATATGCAGTACTGTACACACGAATGCAATGCCTCACTGACTGCTGATACACAACGAGATACATCATCAGGTAGTCCATCACAAATGACCGACGATTATTGCGAAACACTACTTCTGAAGGTGTGAAACTGTGGCAATATCTTTCTTGCCCTTGAGGTGTTGTGTAACTTGAGATCGCTGTTCAGCCTTGATTGCTTTCCCACATGGTTGGCAGAACAGAACGCCCCCATCAGAATGAAGATTACCTTTAAATTCTGCAACATAATGCTGCAGACGATAACTTGTAGTTGCTTTTACTTTAGGCATTCTAGAACTGCCTTACACTTCACAGTGCCAGAAATGAACTGCATGCGAGTGACACTGGTTCCAGGTAGCTGAGGGAGGGGGGTAAGGTCTAGCACGTGGTGCAATATGGCTATGGACAAGGAAATCCCCGGCTTCCACAGTGAGTGGCACGGGGCGACGAGTGAAGATAACACAGTTGCAAGCTGACATACGCTCTGCATGAAGATGAGATAGCTCACAGGTTCTTCCCCTTTGAAGTAACACAGAACAAAAATGTAATAAACTGAAAGATATAGGCATACTGATTTTAAAAGAATGTAAATATTATGTATTTGTATGTGCTAATAAGTGAAAAGCAAGAATTTATGTATTTATAGAAAAAATGCTTAAAATATGTATTTACATATAAAAATATTTATTTACCTAAAAATCCGAGCCCTAATTATAATAAGCAACGGGCAAACGCGCGCGCACTCACACACACACACACACACGGCGCACAGCGAACACCTTTATTTGGCAAGAATATCGAGTATGTGACAAAAAACATAAAAACAAAACAAAAACAAGAAAATGGCAATTGCTATTCCAACTTTACAGTCGGTCAACACAACATAATATCAATTACTGGGGCATTCGAAAAAAACTTGAAAAAACACATGTGATTGAAAAATGTAATTTTTGTTCGACCATGCCGAAGTATAAATATTATATGCCAGAAAACTGCATCTTAATGAGGCTCATTATAGTTCAAATTTCATTACGATACAGGTTCTCCACCAATCAGAGCTCAAGTATTTCATTACGATACAGCTGTATGACCAATTAGGTAAGGATAGCATCGCACCTGCACAAAATCAAACTGCCACTGACTTCCACGACCTTCTATTTTAAATTTCACTGCGTGGCTAGTGTCATAGCGGGGTATTCGAGAAGGCCGTGTTCGAAAGCAAGGTATCCTCTGCGTCGCATGCGCTATGTTCAGTAAATGCAACTGGCGGAATCTTGACAGATATTTATGAATATTTATGTTCAAACATAAAATAAAGTTATAATTATCGTCGAACGTAAACAGTCGTATGAAACTCGTCTATAATGGCAATTAAGACACTCGTATGGAATTTTTGTTCGACCATGCCGAAGAATAAATATTATATGCCAGAAAACTGCATCTTATTGAGGCCAATTATAGTTCTAGTTTCATTATGATACAGGTTCTCCACCAATCAGAGCTCAAGATTTCTATTACGATACAGCTGTTTCACCAATTAGGTAAGGATAGCATCGCACCTGCGCAAAATCAAACTACCATTGACTTCCACACCCTCCTATTTTAAATTTAACTGCGTGGCTAGTGTCATAGTGGGGTATTTGAGGAGGCCGCGATCGAAAACAAGGCACCCTCTGCGTCGCATGCGCTCTGTTCAGTAAATACAACTGGCGGAATCTCGATAGATATTTATGAATATATTTGGTCTAACATAAAGTAAAGTTATAATTATCGTCGGGCATAAACAGTCATATGCAACTCGCCTCTAATGGTAATTAAGACACTCGTATGGACTTGCTAGTTTTAGAAAACATAGTCTTGTTTTAATTATTGTCATTATACCTAGGTAGGTTTGTTGCATAATGATTACTATTTTCCTATAGCCTACCCCAGCAATGGGGATTATATTACCTTGACTGACTGAAGAATTGCTATTTCAATAGTCAATAAGGCAACAATGAAAAATGGCTTGAAAGCTCTCTATAGTTTTATGAACCTCAGAAGAGTGTTTTTGTTTTGCTTCGTAAGAGAGAAACATGGCTTTAATAAAAATATAGTAGCGGATTCGGTGGCGTAGTTACTAGCATGCTGAGCTTTTATGCCCTTGGTCGTGGGTCCAAACCCGGCCGAAGTCGTCGGATTTTTTAAGAGCGTTAAAAAAATCCCTCAGTTTGCCTTCCTTCGGAGGGGAGATATAGCCGGCGGTCCCATGTCATAGATTTATGGCATGATAAAGAACCTTCCACTAATTGCACTTGTGAGAAGCAACATTATAGGTTATATTTCACTAACGCTCTTAGGTTCCAACGTTCATCGCCAGGAGCTGACTGTGATGGTATCTAGTGACAAAGTTCAGAACTAGTTGGTCTTTGACGTTGGCGTTTGGTAGCAAAAGTTGGAACTACTTGAAAATCGAATGCCTGCAGTTCTTACTTGAGTTAAAAACAGATAACACACACTAATACAGCCATCACAATTAACACTGGTTATCAGACAGATTCTACACACACCCAAAGTACACGAGGCTACATGACCGCGTTGTCGCAGCCCCTAAACTGAGGAACCAACCAACCCGAAAATATAGCATAGCCTACGTACAATAATGCTCAAACCATGTGAATGTAAGTGCACTGGAGCGCACAAGTTCTTAGTTTAATAATGCATGGCTATAAATATAATTACGGATGAGTGTTTGAGCTAGTTAGATAGTGTCTATTCTTCCGGAATATCCCGAATATTTTGCATGTTATAAACTACGAATGTAGAGCACGTTTAATTACACATACATAAAACAGTATGACACATTTAGGTCGCGAGACCAGTTATGAATATGTGTGGTTTCAGAGAGATATTCGCTAAGCATTATTATGTATAGTACAGTCTGTCTCAAAACGTAAAATGAAAACTTGCATAATCGTTGTTCTAAAGCGCAGGAGCTGATCAAGGGGAATTGATAGGGAAGATGAAGGAGAGGAGTCGTAAGCAGGTGAGTGGAAGCAATGTTGAACACAGTTGGTGCCCCGTGGTCATCCAAAAACTCACCACTAGTATGATTCTGTTGGGCTTGGCTGCTAAAATTTACTGTACTAGGTTGCTTTATTCAGTCCAATTGGGGTAGGAAAGCGATGGATATCTCATTAATATATTCCTCAGTGCAGCCGTAAGTGTTGGGACACGCTCTGGGACTGCTGGAAATGCAGAGAACGAAGGTTCGAATTCCGACATAACAGCGGCCATCCTGAGTGAAAGTTCCACCCTCCTTCCGGGTTTTCAGGGCAGAACCGAAAAGGAAGCTTGTAGTTATACTTGACCGTTAATCTCCCGATCATCAGCCATGAGACCTCCATTAATATGTGGAATCCGAACTACTTCGAAACTTCTACAGGCATCGACCAGAAATCGAACCCCATCTATCTTGGTGAGAGGCAAGCAGCTTGACCGCTACACCATCACGCTCCTAAGTAGCCCATTTTCACCACTGTAATCTACACAGGTATGAAATAACAAATTTATTCAAAATTCCTATTGTGCTTGGAATTAACATTCGCCAGAAAATAGTAAGAACTAAAAAAATAAGAATGTATTTTTTTCAATGCATTTGAAATTTTCAGCTTTTATCTGTCTGTTAGGTAGTCAGCCCGAAGTCTGGTTGGATCCTCAAAAAGTACCGCCGTTAAGTTATGTGGGTAAATACCCACAAAAACCCGAACTTGCCTCGGCAAGATGAGGAGTGAGGTAGTTTTAGTTTTTATAACAAAAATATATACCACTTGATAAATATGGCAGGTATGATGATGATGATGATAATTGTTATCTTAAGGGAGCTAACATCTAGGTTGTCGACCCCTAATGGTTTGGGTGTTTATGAAGATGAAAAAGAAAAAGAAATGGAAACTATAACGAAAACTAAAACTAACTACAGATTTACAAACTAGAAGAAGAAATGAAAAAAGAATGTCTAAAAGGTAAATGAAAGGCAGTTTGTAAAGAAATCCCCTCAACCCTCAAAGATTGAGAATTGTGGCAGATGACCTGGCTGTTCTTCCCCTTAATACTCTAACAACTACCTAATTACAATTGTGAGACTTGGAAGGAAGGAGAGCCATGAAAGGCAGATAGGAAAGGTAAAGAGAAGACAATGAAAAATTGGGATAAATTGGAACCAGCTAAGGAATGCCTCGGGATTGCCAACTCACGAGCTCGCAAGCCGTGAAACCTTGTGGGTGCAGCACTATCCAGGGTGCACAATAAGTGGTGCGGCCACACACCCTGTCTTCGAGTGCCTTGCGAAGAAGGCAGGAGATTTCGTGGGGGGGGAAAAAAGAAGAGGTCTGACTGCTCGAAGAATGAGGGACCAGGAAAGATGAGACAAAAGTCAATTAAGGTGGGAAATTGAAAGGCTCCCTAGGCCTCGGAAACCCAAATACCGTCGGGGTCGGAAGAGAACAAGAGTTGACCAAGGATAGTCGACAGGAAAGACGACAGACAGGAGTCCGGCACAAGCAAGTGGATGCAATGCCAGACTCATCTGGTGTCCCCGTGGTCGCCAGCCCACGTCCCACTAGTTGTCAGCCCCTAGAGGGATGGATGGGATGATTCTGTCTGACAGAACGACCAATAAATTGGCAATTAAACTAGTGGTGACTAGATTTATTAATGTTTGTTGATCTGTCGAATGGAAAGACTCATAAAACATGTATATTTGTATTGTTCAATGTAACAGTTTGTTGAATAGAACACACAGACAATATTTCGCTGCCAATTGGTCGTAATTTCCCGGCTTCATATTATGTGCATGAGTATTTATGTCATACACCGCGATTTGTAAACACAAACCTGTATAATGCTAAGCTAAGCTCTGCTCTAAAGCACGTATTTCATTCCATGTCTCGTGACCCAGATATGTCGCCAATGCTCATTCATGTCCATAGTATTATTCGTTGTGACCTCAATACATTAACGGTGTAAGGAGTATACGTGCATTTATATAATGGGACATTCCTAGCCTACAGTCGACCAAAGTATTATGTGCACTCGAGTTTGAAGGTGTTTTGTGAAGTAACCAATAAACCTACATAATATCCAATAACATCATCATTTTCGTCGTTCTATTTTGCGTTAGTTCATGCAGGTGTGAAATTTTTAATTTATATTTAAATATTTTTTATCGCAGTTGGAACACAAAAAGTGCACATTTTTAAGCGTGTTTCAACCATGCGTCACATTTAGGAATTATTATCTCAAAAACCCGTCATCAGATCGAATCCAAATTTTAACACAATATACATTGGAATGTTGTATAATTGGTTTATTAATTTCAAAATTTTGTGTATCCAAAAATGAAAATAGTTATCATTTTTGTAAGGTAACTTTTTCTCGGTTCGGGGTGGTTGGAAAATGTAGTTCTTGGTCGCGTTGTAATCCTTATACATCGAAACGTTACGCTGTATGACTGTGAAATACGTAAATTAATTCACTTATTTTATATCAGTTTGTATTTGTAGGGGAAAAATACATGGTTCACCAGCTAGCCGCTCCGGGGAAAGCTTTACAGCGTTGCCGAAATGGAGCCCACATGCATCATGGCGCACCTCGCTCGGAAGTGATGGGCTCCATCTCAGTAATGCTGTACAACTTTTCCCGGAGCGGCTAGCTGGTGAATCATGTCTTATTTCCCCGTACAAATACAAACCGATATAAAATAAGTGAATTAATTTACGTATTTCACAGTCATACAGCATAACTTTTCGATGTATAAGGATTACAACGCAACCAAGAACTACATTTCCCAACCACCCCGAGCCGAGAAAAAGTTACCTTATAACAATATAACAACTTTGTTTCTTGGACACACACATTTGTAAAATTAATAAACCAGTTATACAGCATTCCAATGTATATTGTGTTAAAATTTGGATTCGATCTGATAACAGGTTTTTGAGATAATAAATCTTAAATGTGACGCATGGTTGAAACACGCTTAAAAAGTGCACTTTTTGTGTTCCAATTGCGATAAAAAATATATAAATTTAAAAATCCAAACCTACATGAACTAACGTAAAATAGAACGACGAAAATGATGATGGTATTGGATTTTATGTAGGTCTATTGCTTACTTCACAAACAACCTACAAACTCGAGTGCACATAATATTTTGGTCGACAGTAAGTGTAATAGATCAGATGATGATCACGTGACGATCGAAAGTAAGTTACGCTCCATACCAAGACCTAATAGGAAATACGGCTCTACTCAAAACCCCTAAATGAATCGAAAAAGTGAGTGATATTTTCGTTCTCCGTAATATTATTCCAGACTAAATCGCAAGTCACCAAACATGAAGGCACTATACCTGGTATTACCACACCAAACACTGCTCATTGTCAGCCTTGTTGCTCCGGATTACAATGATGGCATATACCGACTGTCTAGATAAAATTGTAACATTCTGACATTCCAGTATTAAGGCTTGTTGTCGCTTCCTAGAAGGCAGGAGAGATAAGTGAACGGAAATCATTACGGCACGATACGATATGTGTAAAAGTTCACAACACTTCCTATTCAGACAGACAGTATTATTACCATTTGGTTGCCACCGCGACTGACAGACAGAAATGGTGTTATAACTGGGCACACTTAAGGGCATAGATGGTAAGGGAAGGAGGATAGAGTCGAATAAACCAGGCTAAAATCTACTTAGTATAAAACTAAGTCCCCGATTCATGGATGTCACGGATAATCTCGAGAACCACTGGATGGAATTTGATCCGGTTTTCACCTTTCTGTAAAGGATATCTCGAGGAAGGTTTCTGTAGAAAATAATTTATTTATGATCAAAGGAAGCCAAGCATTAACGATTTCAGTGAAAATGTCGAAAAAAAAACCTGGCATCCGTGCGATTTTTAAGCTTACGCTGGGAAAACCGTTAAACATATCAATATACTATGAGTGTTAGAATTGTTCAACATGAAAAGTTCTACAAATAAGTCCGTGAGAGCATACCTCTTATCTTCAATACATCGCCCACCGTAAGTATTTTTACGTTTTCATCTCTTCCAACAATCTCCATTCAATTACTGAGGTGACAGTTTACGAGCTAGCTAGGGGCGAGCCTATCACCCCTTACAGCCTAGCTAGCGGGCGAGCCTATTACCCCAGATACAGCCAGCAGCAAACTGTCGAGTCGTGTTGAGTCAAGACTTCAGAGAAGAGTGGTTGTGTTTGGAGTCTCCCTGGAAGTGCAACTCAGCGTTTCTTCATTTCGCCTGTGACCTTTTCGTTCCACAAAATACACAGTCAAGTTAAGATTGGACGGACGGGGCATTTGTGTTTCATGCACCTCGCCCTTCTTAAATTACGCCTGACAAGAATATTCGTTGCACATGCATCTCCATGATAATATAATTAATAGTCCAGTCAGTGATTTTAAGCCATCATGCCGAGACGTAAAACGGATATAGTCGTAGTTCATTGACATCGAAAAAGCAAAAGCGATTATTACTTAATGCAATCATAACTGTTCCCGGGCGAAGCCGGAGTGGGTTGCTAGTAACTTAAAAATCGTAAGGAAAACATCAATAAAAGTTGCAATGTTGCATTGTAACGCAGTCGGAAGAATTGGTTTTGAGTTTTATACAGGGAGCTTCCGATAAGTTTCCCTGTATTTAGGCTAAATAAAAAAATGAACACGATTGTGATGTTGAAATACTTTTATTTTCTTTCTACAACCCTTCTGTTAATTTTCTTCAGAGTCACCAATTTTGGCCAAATAATTTTGTTACCATGACAGTCTTGGCTGTCACCGCGGAGGCCCGGGTTCAATTTCCGGCTCTGCCAAGAAATTTAATTCTGGTCTGAGGGCTGGAACGGGGTACACTACAGTACGCCTCGTGACGCAAAACAGAGACTGAATTCGATTCTTACTTCAGCCATCCTGGAAGTGGTTTTCCATGGTCTCCCCTCTTCTACTCCAGGCAAATGCCGGGATGGTGCCTAATTGAAGGCTACGGCCGCTTCCTACCCAAATCCTACTTCAATTACAAATACACACACACTTACAGAGACACACCCAAGTTCTTGGGGATTCATGACCATGATCTAGAGTTATCATCAGTGTCTATGGCTCGCAAGAAGTCTGTAATTTTGTAATTTTATATACATTTCATATAATAATAATAATAATAATAATAATAATAATAATAATAATAATAATAATAATACGCAAAATCTTAGGCCCAAATTTCATAACAACAAATTAATCCATGTCAGGAACGAAACTCTTTACCAAGAAAACTGAAAAACTCTCGGACATAATAAGAAAACGGAGAATTGATTTTTATGGGCACATCATCCGGATGAATTCAAATAGATTAACCAAAAAAGATCTTCGACCACTTCCGTAATAAAAATAAAACCCTCTTTGGTTTAAGGAAACCGAGAAAGACCTCGTGGAACTCCAAATTACAAACACCATGCTCATGGAAAAAACAGCCAAAACCGTCCCCAAGGATAAGAAACAACGATTCCCAGTGAAACTCAAACAAAAGCGTACGATCCACATCTCTGCCGAAGAAAGGGAAGCAAGATCGCAAAGGATGAGGCAATACTGGGCCAAAAGGAAAGCTCTAAACAATAAACATGTACCCCAAAGTTGGGTGAAACAAATAAAAAACAAGAAGTTCCGTGAAGAACTATACAGCCTACTTTTCATGCCAATGATTATTCTACAGAATATGAACCTATCTAGAATAATGACGAAATTAAGTTGGTAATATCGAAAAATCTAATTAGTTCAAAATATACCTGGTATAATGTAGCCTAATAGAGCAAGCACTACATTTGGCAGCCCTGGTGACTGAATATATTCTTAGTTCCATCTCTTAAGGTACAGAATACAAAATTTGGTTGAAGTCCAATGGACGTTACATGCAGTTAGACATTGGATCTATCAGCACGCGTAAAAGCATGTTGGCAACAATGTCATGCGTGTGCTGGTCAGAAATAATCTGAAATATTATGATATCTTTTTGTGCCAATTTTGGATGAAATACATTTGTTAGTATAGAAGTTACATGTATTTTAAAATTGGACATATCAGCAGGCATAGAATCATGTTGGCAGCACTGTCTTGTATTAATTACTCCAAATTAATCTAGAATGTCAGGTGCTATACGTGTGCAAAGTATAGAGCTGTTGGCTTGCATACTTTCTGATATATTGATATTAGGGTAAAAAAAATATAGACAGCATTTATTAACAGTTGGCAGCCCTGATTGCTCTTAACAATACTAATAGTAATATCTGTTATGGTACACATAGCACATATGAAATTTGGTTGAAATCCAACTGATAGTATAGAAGTTACATGTATTTAAAAAATGGTACTATCAGCAGGTTTATAATCATGTTGGTAGAACTGACGTATATAAGTTACTCCAAATTAATCTAAAATGTCAGAATATACGTGTGCATAGTTTAAAGCTGTTGGCTTGCATACTTTCTGATATATAGGTATTTGGATGAAAAAAAATAGAGAGAGCAATTATTAACAGTTGGCAGCCCTGGAGGCCTTAAGAATACGCTCAGTCATATCTGTTTATGTACAGATATTACATACAAAATTTGGTTGAAATCCAATTGATAGTGTAGAAGTTATATGCATTTAAACATTGGACCTATCAGAAGACTTAACATTATTTTGGCAACACTGTCATGGTTGGCCTCCTGGAAATTAAACTGAAATAGTCTTATCTACATGTGTGCCAATTTTGGAATAGCTCCCATGTATACCTTGCAAGATATCCAACATGGAGCTCAAATTTCTAGTGCGTTTTTTCAGCAGTTGGTAGCACTAACTTCATTTTCAAATATTGACGTGAGATATTCCGGTGCACTTCTTTACTCATACTAAATTTGGTTTTTATTGCTGCAGCCGTTTAGGAGTTGATAGGAGGGGACACACACACAGCCAGACAGACAGACAGACAGAAGGACAGACAGACAGACAGACAGACACCCATTTTCCCGGATCGATCTCATAAGTCTACTTTTTCCTCATTTTTGCAAAATGTGAAAAGTAGGCTATCATTTGCGGTCCATGTTTAGCTTACTTTCGATTTTTGCAAAAAATGAAAGTAGACTTATGAGATCAACACAGGGCGAAAAAAGTGTGTCTGTCTGTGTGTGTGTATGTGTGTGTGTGAGTCTGTGTGTGTGTGTGTGTGTCTGTGTGTCTGTGTGTGTGTGTGTGTGAGTGTGTGTACTCTGAATGTCTGTCCCCCCCTATCAATTCGAACACGGTGAATGCGAATTGAACGAAATTTGGTACAAAGGTAGCACTAGCAAAGGACACCTCAGTGTCATGTTTAATATCGCCGCCATCTTGACGGAAACGTAATGGCGGCCAAACAAATGTTCAAAGCTTAAATCAAATTACGACTAACCTAATCATCTGATCTCTACCAAATTTTGCAACAACATACCTTTATGGGGGGAGCATCCTTTGACCAAACTAATAAGTCATCAGCGTAATAGTTTGCGGATGGCGGCCATCTTTGTGTGAAAATCGATTCCCCCTATTAATTCGAACACGGTGCAACCGAATGGAACGAAATTTGGTACAGAGGTAGTACTAACAAAAGGCACCTCAGTGTCATGTTTTATATCGCCGCCATCTTGACGGAAACGTAATGGCGGCCACACAAATGTTCAAAGCTTAAATCAAATTACGATTAACCTAATCATCCGATCTCTACCAAATTTTGCAACAACATACCTTTATAGAGGAAGCATCCTTTGACCAAATAACTAGGTCATTAGCCTAATAGTTTGCGGATGGCGGCCATCTTTGTGTGAAAATCAATTCCCCCTATTAATTCAAACACGGTGAAACCAAATGGAACGAAATTTGGTACAGAGGTAGCACTAGCAAAGGGCATCTCAGTGTCATGTTTTATATCGCCGCCATCTTGACAGAAACGTAATGGCGGCCACACGAATGTTCAAAGCTTAAATCAAATTACGATTAACCTAATCATCCGATCTCTACCAAATTTTGCAACTACATACCTTTATAGAGGGAGCATCCTTTGACCAATCTAATAGGTCATTCGCCTAATAGTTTGCGGATGGCGGCCATCTTTGTGTCAAAATCGATTCTCCCTATTAATTCAAACACAGTGAAACCGAATGGAACGAAATTTGGTACAGAGATAGCACTAGCAAAGGGCATCTCAGTGTCATGATTTATATCGCCGCCATATTGACAGATACGTAATGGTGGCCACACAAATGTTCAAAGCTTAAATCAAATTACGATTAGCCTAATCATCCGATCTCTAGCAAATTTAGCAACAACATACCTTTATGGAGGGAGCATCCTTTGACCAAAATAATAGGTCATCAACCTAATATTTTGTGGATGGCGGCCATCTTTGTGTGAAAATCGATTCCCCTTATCAATTCGAACACGGTGAAACCGAATGGAACGAAATTTGGTACAGAGGTAGCACTAGCAAAGGGCACCTCAGTGTCATGTTTTATATCACCGCTATCTTGACGGAAACGTAATCGCGGCCACCCAAATGTTAAAAGCTAAAATGTAATTACGACCAACCTAATAATCTAGTCTCTACCAAATTTTGCAACACCATATCTTTATGTGGGAAACATATTCAGACCAAACTGCAAGAACATCAGCCCAATAGTTTGCAGATGGTGGCCAAGTATGTGTGCAAATCGATTCCCCCTATCAATTCAAACGCGGTGAAACCGAATTAAACGAAATTTGGTACAGAGGTAGCACTAGCAAAGGGCACCTCATATTCATGTTTAATATCCCTATAGCACGTTGTATTTCAACAAGCTACTACAACCAACATTCAATCATACTCCTTGAAAAGGACAAAGAGTTATAACAATACCCATGCATTTAAGAGAAAGTAGCCTATATGTTCTTTACTGAACATCTTGTTAAAATTAATTTTCTGTGTTGCGTGGGAGTACCGTTTTTTTTTTAATTATAGAGCGTGATGGGTGTTTTTAGCCTACTTTCGATTTTTGCAAAAAATGAAAGTAGACTTATGAGATCACTACAGGGCGAAAAAAGTGTGTCTGTCTGTGTGTGTGTATGTGTGTGAGTCTGTGTGTGTGTGTGTGTGTGTGTGTGTGTGTGTGAGTGTGTGGACTCTGAATGTCTGTCCCCCCCTATCCATTCGAACACGGTGAGCGCAAATTGAACGAAATTTGGTACAAAGGTAGCACTAGCAAAGGACACCTCAGTGTCATTTTTTATATCGCCGCCATCTTGACGGAAACGTAATGGCGGCCACACAAATGTTCAAAGCTTAAATCAAATTACGACTAACCTAATCATCCGATCTCTACCAAATTTTGCAACAACATACCTTTATGGGGGCAGCATCATTTGACCAAACTAATAGGTCATCAGCCTAATAGTTTGCGGATGGCGGCCATCTTTGTGTGAAAATCGATCGCCCCTATTAATTCCAACACGGTGAAACCGAATGGAACGAAATTTGGTACAGAGGTAGTACTAGCAAAGGGCACCCCAGTGTCATGATTTATATCGCCGCCATCTTGACGGAAACGTAATGGCGGCCACACAAATGTTCAAAGCTTAAATCAAATTACGACTAACCTAATCATCCGATCTCTACCAAATTTTGCAACAACATACCTTTATAGAGGGAGCATCCTTTGACCAATCTAATAGGTCATTCGCCTAATAGTTTGCGGATGGCGGCCATCTTTGTGTCAAAATCGATTCTCCCTATTAATTCAAACACAGTGAAACCGAATGGAACGAAATTTGGTACAGAGATAGCACTAGCAAAGGGCATCTCAGTGTCATGATTTATATCGCCGCCATATTGACAGATACGTAATGGTGGCCACACAAATGTTCAAAGCTTAAATCAAATTACGATTAGCCTAATCATCCGATCTCTAGCAAATTTAGCAACAACATACCTTTATGGAGGGAGCATCCTTTGACCAAAATAATAGGTCATCAGCCTAATATTTTGCGGATGGCGGCCATCTTTGTGTGAAAATCGATTCCCCTTATCAATTCGAACACGGTGAAACCGAATGGAACGAAATTTGGTACAGAGGTAGCACTAGCAAAGGGCACCTCAGTGTCATGTTTTATATCACCGCTATCTTGACGGAAACGTAATCGCGGCCACCCAAATGTTAAAAGCTAAAATGTAATTACGACCAACCTAATAATCTAGTCTCTACCAAATTTTGCAACACCATATCTTTATGTGGGAAACATATTCAGACCAAACTGCAAGAACATCAGCCCAATAGTTTGCAGATGGTGGCCAAGTATGTGTGCAAATCGATTCCCCCTATCAATTCAAACGCGGTGAAACCGAATTGAACGAAATTTGGTACAGAGGTAGCACAAGCAAAGGGCACCTCATATTCATGTTTAATATCCCTATAGCACGTTGTATTTCAACAAGCTACTACAACCAACATTCAATCATACTCCTTGAAAAGGACAAAGAGTTATAACAATACCCATGCATTTAAGAGAAAGTAGGCTATATGTTCTTTACTGAACATCTTGTTAAAATTAATTTTCTGTGTTGCGTGGGAGTACCGTTTTTTTTTAATTATAGAGCGTGATGGGTGTTTTTAGCCTACTTTCGATTTTTGCAAAAAATGAAAGTAGACTTATGAGATCACTACAGGGCGAAAAAAGTGTGTCTGTCTGTGTGTGTGTGTGTGTGTATGTGTGTGAGTCTGTGTGTGTGTGTGTGTGTGTGTGAGTGTGTGGACTCTGAATGTCTGTCCCCCCCTATCCATTCGAACACGGTGAGCGCAAATTGAACGAAATTTGGTACAAAGGTAGCACTAGCAAAGGACACCTCAGTGTCATTTTTTATATCGCCGCCATCTTGACGGAAACGTAATGGCGGCCACACAAATGTTCAAAGCTTAAATCAAATTACGACTAACCTAATCATCCGATCTCTACCAAATTTTGCAACAACATACCTTTATGGGGGCAGCATCATTTGACCAAACTAATAGGTCATCAGCCTAATAGTTTGCGGATGGCGGCCATCTTTGTGTGAAAATCGATCGCTCCCTATTAATTCCAACACGGTGAAACCGAATGGAACGAAATTTGGTACAGAGGTAGTACTAGCAAAGGGCACCCCAGTGTCATGATTTATATCGCCGCCATCTTGACGGAAACGTAATGGCGGCCACACAAATGTTCAAAGCTTAAATCAAATTACGACTAACCTAATCATCCGATCTCTACCAAATTTTGCAACAACATACCTTTATAGAGGGAGCATCCTTTGACCAATCTAATAGGTCATTCGCCTAATAGTTTGCGGATGGCGGCCATCTTTGTGTCAAAATCGATTCTCCCTATTAATTCAAACACAGTGAAACCGAATGGAACGAAATTTGGTACAGAGATAGCACTAGCAAAGGGCATCTCAGTGTCATGATTTATATCGCCGCCATATTGACAGATACGTAATGGTGGCCACACAAATGTTCAAAGCTTAAATCAAATTACGATTAGCCTAATCATCCGATCTCTAGCAAATTTAGCAACAACATACCTTTATGGAGGGAGCATCCTTTGACCAAAATAATAGGTCATCAGCCTAATATTTTGCGGATGGCGGCCATCTTTGTGTGAAAATCGATTCCCCTTATCAATTCGAACACGGTGAAACCGAATGGAACGAAATTTGGTACAGAGGTAGCACTAGCAAAGGGCACCTCAGTGTCATGTTTTATATCACCGCTATCTTGACGGAAACGTAATCGCGGCCACCCAAATGTTAAAAGCTAAAATGTAATTACGACCAACCTAATAATCTAGTCTCTACCAAATTTTGCAACACCATATCTTTATGTGGGAAACATATTCAGACCAAACTGCAAGAACATCAGCCCAATAGTTTGCAGATGGTGGCCAAGTATGTGTGCAAATCGATTCCCCCTATCAATTCAAACGCGGTGAAACCGAATTGAACGAAATTTGGTACAGAGGTAGCACTAGCAAAGGGCACCTCATATTCATGTTTAATATCCCTATAGCACGTTGTATTTCAACAAGCTACTACAACCAACATTCAATCATACTCCTTGAAAAGGACAAAGAGTTATAACAATACCCATGCATTTAAGAGAAAGTAGGCTATATGTTCTTTACTGAACATCTTGTTAAAATTAATTTTCTGTGTTGCGTGGGAGTACCGTTTTTTTTTAATTATAGAGCGTGATGGGTGTTTTTAGCCTACTTTCGATTTTTGCAAAAAATGAAAGTAGACTTATGAGATCACTACAGGGCGAAAAAAGTGTGTCTGTCTGTGTGTGTGTGTGTGTGTGTATGTGTGTGAGTGTGTGTGTGTGTGTGTGTGTGAGTGTGTGGACTCTGAATGTCTGTCCCCCCCTATCCATTCGAACACGGTGAGCGCAAATTGAACGAAATTTGGTACAAAGGTAGCACTAGCAAAGGACACCTCAGTGTCATTTTTTATATCGCCGCCATCTTGACGGAAACGTAATGGCGGCCACACAAATGTTCAAAGCTTAAATCAAATTACGACTAACCTAATCATCCGATCTCTACCAAATTTTGCAACAACATACCTTTATGGGGGCAGCATCATTTGACCAAACTAATAGGTCATCAGCCTAATAGTTTGCGGATGGCGGCCATCTTTGTGTGAAAATCGATCGCTCCCTATTAATTCCAACACGGTGAAACCGAATGGAACGAAATTTGGTACAGAGGTAGTACTAGCAAAGGGCACCCCAGTGTCATGATTTATATCGCCGCCATCTTGACGGAAACGTAATGGCGGCCACACAAATGTTCAAAGCTTAAATCAAATTACGACTAACCTAATCATCCGATCTCTACCAAATTTTGCAACAACATACCTTTATAGAGGGAGCATCCTTTGACCAATCTAATAGGTCATTCGCCTAATAGTTTGCGGATGGCGGCCATCTTTGTGTCAAAATCGATTCTCCCTATTAATTCAAACACAGTGAAACCGAATGGAACGAAATTTGGTACAGAGATAGCACTAGCAAAGGGCATCTCAGTGTCATGATTTATATCGCCGCCATATTGACAGATACGTAATGGTGGCCACACAAATGTTCAAAGCTTAAATCAAATTACGATTAGCCTAATCATCCGATCTCTAGCAAATTTAGCAACAACATACCTTTATGGAGGGAGCATCCTTTGACCAAAATAATAGGTCATCAGCCTAATATTTTGCGGATGGCGGCCATCTTTGTGTGAAAATCGATTCCCCTTATCAATTCGAACACGGTGAAACCGAATGGAACGAAATTTGGTACAGAGGTAGCACTAGCAAAGGGCACCTCAGTGTCATGTTTTATATCACCGCTATCTTGACGGAAACGTAATCGCGGCCACCCAAATGTTAAAAGCTAAAATGTAATTACGACCAACCTAATAATCTAGTCTCTACCAAATTTTGCAACACCATATCTTTATGTGGGAAACATATTCAGACCAAACTGCAAGAACATCAGCCCAATAGTTTGCAGATGGTGGCCAAGTATGTGTGCAAATCGATTCCCCCTATCAATTCAAACGCGGTGAAACCGAATTGAACGAAATTTGGTACAGAGGTAGCACTAGCAAAGGGCACCTCATATTCATGTTTAATATCCCTATAGCACGATGTATTTCAACAAGCTACTACAACCAACATTCAATCATACTCCTTGAAAAGGACAAAGAGTTATAACAATACCCATGCATTTAAGAGAAAGTAGGCTATATGTTCTTTACTGAACATCTTGTTAAAATTAATTTTCTGTGTTGCGTGGGAGTACCGTTTTTTTTTAATTATAGAGCGTGATGGGTGTTTTTTAGCCTACTTTCGATTTTTGCAAAAAATGAAAGTAGACTTATGAGATCACTACAGGGCGAAAAAAGTGTGTCTGTCTGTGTGTGTGTATGTGTGTGAGTCTGTGTGTGTGTGTGTGTGTGTGAGTGTGTGGACTCTGAATGTCTGTCCCCCCCTATCCATTCGAACACGGTGAGCGCAAATTGAACGAAATTTGGTACAAAGGTAGCACTAGCAAAGGACACCTCAGTGTCATTTTTTATATCGCCGCCATCTTGACGGAAACGTAATGGCGGCCACACAAATGTTCAAAGCTTAAATCAAATTACGACTAACCTAATCATCCGATCTCTACCAAATTTTGCAACAACATACCTTTATGGGGGCAGCATCATTTGACCAAACTAATAGGTCATCAGCCTAATAGTTTGCGGATGGCGGCCATCTTTGTGTGAAAATCGATCGCTCCCTATTAATTCCAACACGGTGAAACCGAATGGAACGAAATTTGGTACAGAGGTAGTACTAGCAAAGGGCACCCCAGTGTCATGATTTATATCGCCGCCATCTTGACGGAAACGTAATGGCGGCCACACAAATGTTCAAAGCTTAAATCAAATTACGACTAACCTAATCATCCGATCTCTACCAAATTTTGCAACAACATACCTTTATAGAGGGAGCATCCTTTGACCAATCTAATAGGTCATTCGCCTAATAGTTTGCGGATGGCGGCCATCTTTGTGTCAAAATCGATTCTCCCTATTAATTCAAACACAGTGAAACCGAATGGAACGAAATTTGGTACAGAGATAGCACTAGCAAAGGGCATCTCAGTGTCATGATTTATATCGCCGCCATATTGACAGATACGTAATGGTGGCCACACAAATGTTCAAAGCTTAAATCAAATTACGATTAGCCTAATCATCCGATCTCTAGCAAATTTAGCAACAACATACCTTTATGGAGGGAGCATCCTTTGACCAAAATAATAGGTCATCAGCCTAATATTTTGCGGATGGCGGCCATCTTTGTGTGAAAATCGATTCCCCTTATCAATTCGAACACGGTGAAACCGAATGGAACGAAATTTGGTACAGAGGTAGCACTAGCAAAGGGCACCTCAGTGTCATGTTTTATATCACCGCTATCTTGACGGAAACGTAATCGCGGCCACCCAAATGTTAAAAGCTAAAATGTAATTACGACCAACCTAATAATCTAGTCTCTACCAAATTTTGCAACACCATATCTTTATGTGGGAAACATATTCAGACCAAACTGCAAGAACATCAGCCCAATAGTTTGCAGATGGTGGCCAAGTATGTGTGCAAATCGATTCCCCCTATCAATTCAAACGCGGTGAAACCGAATTGAACGAAATTTGGTACAGAGGTAGCACTAGCAAAGGGCACCTCATATTCATGTTTAATATCCCTATAGCACGTTGTATTTCAACAAGCTACTACAACCAACATTCAATCATACTCCTTGAAAAGGACAAAGAGTTATAACAATACCCATGCATTTAAGAGAAAGTAGGCTATATGTTCTTTACTGAACATCTTGTTAAAATTAATTTTCTGTGTTGCGTGGGAGTACCGTTTTTTTTTAATTATAGAGCGTGATGGGTGTTTTTTAGCCTACTTTCGATTTTTGCAAAAAATGAAAGTAGACTTATGAGATCACTACAGGGCGAAAAAAGTGTGTCTGTCTGTGTGTGTGTGTGTATGTGTGTGAGTCTGTGTGTGTGTGTGTGTGTGTGAGTGTGTGGACTCTGAATGTCTGTCCCCCCCTATCCATTCGAACACGGTGAGCGCAAATTGAACGAAATTTGGTACAAAGGTAGCACTAGCAAAGGACACCTCAGTGTCATTTTTTATATCGCCGCCATCTTGACGGAAACGTAATGGCGGCCACACAAATGTTCAAAGCTTAAATCAAATTATGACTAACCTAATCATCCGATCTCTACCAAATTTTGCAACAACATACCTTTATGGGGGCAGCATCATTTGACCAAACTAATAGGTCATCAGCCTAATAGTTTGAGGATGGCGGCCATCTTTGTGTGAAAATCGATCGCCCCTATTAATTCCAACACGGTGAAACCGAATGGAACGAAATTTGGTACAGTGGTAGTACTAGCAAAGGGCACCCCAGTGTCATGATTTATATCGCCGCCATCTTGACGGAAACGTAATGGCGGCCACACAAATGTTCAAAGCTTAAATCAAATTACGACTAACCTAATCATCCGATCTCTACCAAATTTTGCAACAACATACCTTTATGAAGGGAGCATCCTTTGACAAATCTAATAGGTCATTAGCCTAATAGTTTGCGGATGGCGGCCATCTTTGTGTCAAAATCGATCACCCCTATTAATTCCAAAACGGTGAAACCTAATGGAATGAAATTTGGTACAGAGGTAGCACTAGTAAAGGGCACCTCAGTGTCATGTTTTATATCGCCGCCATCTTGACGGAAACGTAATGGCGGCCACACAAATGTTCAAAGCTTAAATCAAATTACGATTAACCTAATCATCCGATCTCTACCAAATTTTGCATCCTTTGACCAAACTAATAAGTCATTAGCCTAATATTTTGCGGATGGCGGCCATCTTTGTGTGAGAATCGATTCCCCCTATTAATTCGAACACGGTGAAACCGAATGGAACGAAATTTGGTACAGAGGTAGCACTAGAAAAGGCCACCTCAGTGTCATGTTTATATCACCGCCATCTTGACGGAAAAAGGCTAAAATGTAATTACGACCAACCTAATAATCTAGTCTCTACCAAATTTTTCAACAACAAATCTTTACACGGGAAGCATATTCTGACCAAACTGCTAGATCATCAGCCCAATAGTTTGCAGATGGTGGCCAAGTATGTGTGCAAATCGATTCCCCAGATCAATTCAAACACGATGAAACCGAATTGAATGATTTTTTTTTACAGAGGTAGCACTAGCAAAGGGCACCTCATATTCATGTTTAATATCCCTATAGCACGTTATATTTCAACAAGGTACTACAACCAACATTCAATTATACTCCTTGAAAAGGACAAAGAGTTATAACAATACCCATGCATTTAGGAGAAAGTAGGCTATATGTTCTTTACTGAATATCTTGTTATACTTGTGGTCACACCGTCCTTATGCAAGGTTTGGAACTGATGTGTAACTATCTAACAGTCTGTTACTTCTTCACGTCAAATTTTATCTCCCGCAGGTATGTTGGTTGATTCCTCGGTTTAGGGCTGCGACAACGCGGTCATGTAACCCCGTGTACTTTGGGTGTGTGTAGAATCTGTCTGATAAACGGTGTTAATTTTGATGGCTGTATTAGTCTGTAATTCAGGTTAGGACTGCAGACGGTCAATATCAAGTAGTAGTTCCTAATGTTGGTACCAAATATACCGTCAACGACACCTAGCTGTGAACTTGGTTACTAGATGCCACCGCAACCAGTAACTTGCAACGAACGTTGGTATTCCCCTCTGAAGGAAAGAATACTGAGGGATTTTCAGCGCTCTTTGAAAATCCGACGACTTCGGCCGGCTTGGAACCCGCGACCTTGGGAATAGAAATTCAGCATTCTACCAGCTAGGCTACGTCACCGAAGCCGCTTCCCACATAGTCAGATGGAAAACTGAAAGTGATCTCGTTGTCATGGCAACCTCTGATAGCTCATCCCTCATCAATTTAGAAGCGTTGTCATGGTAGCCTCTGATGGCTCTTGGCATTTTCTTCTAATTCCGAAATCATTTTTCTCATCCCTTGACGTAATGGTGGGTTGTATCAAAAATTCTTTCAGACAAAAGTTTTAGGTAATTATTAGGGTAATATCGTCCATGTTGTACGGTTTTCATATTGTGCCTATTAAGAGAGATATGATTAATGTTTCCCGAAAAAAACCACTTTTTTCCACCCCATTGGCCAATGGTTGGTGCTATCAAAAAAACGTTTTAAACATAAATTTTTGGCACTTATCCGACACATAATATGAACTTTCAAGGGATTCGATATTTCGCATATTAAGAGAGTTATAGAGATATTACACTTTTTCGAAAAAAGCCCCCCATTTTTACCCCCTTCGACCGATTTTGCCCATTAATGAACTCGGCCAAGATTTTAAAGGGATACATATTATGTAAAAAATTCAAAGTGATTGGTGCAAAATTACGGCAGTTATCATGTCCACAAGAAACTGATATATATATATATATAGATAGATAGATAGATAGATGATGATGATGATGATAATTGTTGTTTTAAGGGGCCTAACATCGAGGTTATCGGCCCGTAATGAAATGGAATGGCGTGAAATGAAAGGATGTAGATAAAAACAGCCCACTGCCATGGATGAAACGAAAATGGTGTTTATAAAACAGACAGTGAGCCCCAAAAATTATGCCCTATTTGAATAAAAAGAATAAAAGGCGGATGGTAAATTAGAATAAAACAAATAAGGCATAGTGAACAATAAAATAGATGAACACAATAAAAAAATATAAAACAGACTTAACCTGAATTAAAAGACGTAACTACACATTAAATCTTAAAAAAAGGTAACCACTCTCCCTGGTGAACCGGATGACGAGGTCTACTGACGGTCCGTCATCACGGAGAATAAGGGAGGGGGTATTAGGCAGTTTAAGAGTCCTTCTCAGATCGGCCAGATCCACACACTCCAAGAGAATGTGTGCCACAGTTAGGTGGGCACCGCAAGTACACACAGGGGGATCTTCTCTCTTTAGCAAGTGGGAGTGCGTAGCAATCCCATGGCCGATCCGAAGTCGACAGAGTACCACAGATTCCTTCGGGAGAGATCGGAAGGAAGATTTCCACACCTTCGTTGTCTCCTTGATGCCTCTCAGTTTGTTGGGTGGAGGCGTGGCACGCCATGCTTCCTCCCAATGCGACAGGATCGAATGCCGCAACTGAGAGCGCACATCACTAGCAGGCACCTTATACGGCAGTGAGGGCAGTGCGAGTGCCCTTCTAGATCTACCTTTGCAACTCTTACCCTCTACAGCCGAACTCAATAACTTCGAGAATGAGTTCGCAACAGATACAGTAACGCATGCTATCATAGAAGTCGAGTAGACATTTCCCATTGATGTTCACTTCCCTATCCTCACCCCACGTACCCTTTACCTTCTCATACCCTTCAGTCCTATTTCCTATCCTGGCATTGAAATCCCCCATCAGTACTACACTGTCCTTATTGTTAACTCTCATAAATTCTACCTACCTCGTCCTCATCCGTCCCTTCACATGGAGCGTACACTGAAACAATCCTGACCCGATTTCCTGACATTTTCAAATCTATCCATATCAATCGTTCATTTACGTAATAATAATAATAATAATAATAATAATAATAATAATAATAATAATAACCATCTATACAGAATGGACCAAAATAGGCTCACCAAACGAATATTTGATTACTTCTGGAGAAAGAAGACCACAACAGCATGGATTAAGGAAACAAAGACGGATATGGAAAGACTGAACATCTCTGAAGACCAACTGTTAGACAAAAACAGATTTAGGAACATACTGAGTAATTTCGAAGGGATTCAAGCCGCAAGAAGACCTAAGAAGACCGGAAGAGCCTGGACGGACGAACAGCGTAAACAGGCCAGCGAACGCATGAAGGAGTATTGGGTGCAGAGAAAACTTCACACCAAGAAAAATAAATGAAGTTGTAGCGTGATCCTAAGTGGTCTATTCACGTGTAATAATAATAATATTTTTTTTTTTTTAGTTTTTCGAGGGAAACCGTGGGGAAATCTTCAAAAGACAGATTGCAAGCTTCCGGACCTACAACTGTGCAGGATTCTTACCTACTAAAAACCCACAAACCCTATACTTGGCTTAAGGCCACCCCGGAACTGCCTGTTCAGCCTTACTTCAGGGTGGAGCCACTGTTACGACCAGAGGTCTCAGTCAATTTCATTTAACATGATGATAATGAAATTACTCACCATCATCTTCACTGTCTTCAGCAACCAATCTTCTCGGTTCCTCCTCTTTTTTTGTTTTCAGCAGCTCAGAGATGTAGACTGCAATCTGTGCCCAACTTTCTCTGCTGCTGAGCATTTTATCCACCACATTGTCTGGTGTAATGACTCCAACTTTTGTCTCCAGAAGCCTTCGAAGATTTCTCCACCTCAAGCATGCAAAGAATGTGTGCTGAACATCGTCCCATTGATCATCACAATAACGACACCGTGAACTCGGTGAAATTCCCATTAGATGGAGGTATGCATCATAATAACCATGGCCAGAGAGAAACATGGTAATGTAATAGTTAACCTCACCATGTTCCCTCGACAACCATGGCTTCAGTTGCTTGATGAGCCTAGCGGTCCACCTACCACGATGTTCACGTTCCCATTCTTCCTGCCATTCCAGAAGAGATCTGTTTCTTTCCTCCATCTTCACGCGTATCTTAGAATGCTCGTCTTTGCGCAAGTATATACGGCGCCTTTCCTTGGCCAGGATGTAAATGGGTATCGCCCCAGCTATTACTAGCACTGCCGGTCCAGACACTGTACGATAGGCAGAAGTTATTCTGAGGGCAGCTCTTCTGTGAACAGAGGTTATCCGCTTCCTATACATTTCAGAGCCAAGAGCTACTGACCAAATCTCTGCACCATAAATAATAACTGATTCCGCCACTCTCATCAGCAGTTTCCTCTTCAATGGTGAAGGGCCACCAATATTAGCCATGAGCCGCGACTAGTTGTTAACAATCCTTGCAGCCCTATCAGCAATCTTGCTGATATGATTCCAGAATGTTAACTTGCTGTCAATCATAACACCTAAGTAACGAACAGCAGGAGCTGTTTCTATCACTTGATTATCTACTAGCATTGGTACAACTCGTGGAACTCTCTTCTTAGTAGCAAGGACTAGTTCTGTTTTATGAACTGCTAGTTGGAGACCATGTTCATTCATCCAGGTGGAAACTCTCCGCATTACCTGATTAAGTTTAAGTTGCAGACCCTCCATGGAGCGCTCCATAATGAGCACAACAAGATCATCAGCATATCCCACCAAAGATGTGTCTTCTGGCATCTCCATCCGTAAAATGCTGTCATAATTTACGTTCCATAAATCAGGACCTAACATGGAGCCTTGAGCCGCCCCCGCCGTTACCTTGCGACACTTGACTCCTTCATCTGTGTCATACTGTATCCAACGATCACAAAGATAATTTCTCAGAACAGACGCCAAGTAGCGAGGAATGTTGAATGTTGTTTCAAGTGCAGCTATTATGTCAATCCACCGGGCAGAATTGAAGGCATTTTTCACATCCAGAGTAACCAGTAAGCACATTTTCCTAGAGAAATGGTTGCCCTGCTCAATGGATCTGACAGCCATCACCACTTCTTCAATGGCGCTGATGGTGGACTTACCCTTCACAAAACCGTATTGTTTGGGGGACAGACCTCCTGCAGCAACAATCGCTGCCTGAAGCCTTCCTTTAATCATCTTCTCAAACAGTTTGCCAGCCATGTCCAACATGCATAGAGGTCTCTGACCTGAAGCAGTAGTGGGATCTCCTTTGCCTTTAGGCATGAGCACAAGCCTGGACACTTTCCACGGAGTCGCAAAGACTCCCTGCAGTAAACAACAATTATACATGTTCAGCAAAACATCTGGTTCCTCTTCGGATATCATCTTTATCACTTCAGCAGGAATTCCATCCGGCCCTGGTGCCTTCTTATTCTGAAAAGATCGTGCTGTAGTTTGTAATTCCTCTCTAGTGAATAGCGGAATATCATCAAGCATCACCGGAATGTGATCGGGAAATCTCTCTGGATGATTAGGAAATAGCTCAATTATAATAGCTTCCTTCTGGGATGCCGTCATAGCAGCAGTAGACACAATAATGCCGCCGAGCTTCTTATTGACAACTTTGTAGCCCAGACCCCATGGGTCCTGATCCAGATCGTTAATGAGCTCGTTCCATTCATGTGCCTTACTTTGTGCAATGGCCCGTTTTAGAGCCCTCCTCGCTACTCTACACTCTTCTATCGCATTTGCAAACTCTAGAGAATCTCTGCAGAGCCTTTGTGCCCTTCTCCTTAATCGAAAACACAATCGTCGAGCCTCTGCTATTTCAACATTCCACCAATAGGCTGGCCGTTTGTTCGGAAAAATCTTCATTTTGGGCATGGATGCTCCGCAAGCCTTAACAATGAGATCAATGGTCGACCTAACCAGGGTTTCTGCAGAATTCGCGGGGCTATGTCGATACAAATCCTCCAGAACTTGTTTCCCTTGTGCTAATACTGCAAGAAGAATTTCACCATCCATGTGATCAACATTCCATCTAAACGGTATTGGAATTTCATGGACTAGGCCTCCTCGAGGCCTAGTATTAAAAAGGATGTATCTATGATCACTGTTGTTATAATCTAGCATTACATGCCAGTCTGCAATGCAAGCAGCAAGATCTGCAGAGACAAACGATAATAATAATAATAATAACAATAATAATAATAATAATAATAATAATGGCGACATCACACAAATTAAGCACTTCAAGTACCTAGGTGAAATTATCGGGAACACTGGTAACGAAAGAATGGCTAACAAAACACGTGCAGAAAAATTACGCAAAGCTTACACAATCACTTGGAATATTTACAACAAGAAATCGCGTTCCACTAAAGCCAAACTCCATCACTACCACACAGTCATCCTCCCAGAGGCACTCTATGCGATTGAGACGTCATCGTTAACCATCAACATCAAATACATTGAGAAGATAGAACGACAAATACTGAGAAAAATCTTTGGACCAAAGCTTCAGGACGGTATCTGGATGAGGAAAAGCTCAGACGAACTGTATTCACGGACTGAACGATTCGCCTCACTCGCACGTAAAAGACGCATGAAATTCTACGGACATATAGCTCGAATGGGCAACTCCCGACTGACCAAGAAAATCTTCCTCATAGTCAATGGAAACCGACAAACCAAAGTACGCTGGTTAGCAGACACCCAAAAGGACCTCAGTGAAATCAATATTGACCCACTGACAACAACGCGGACTGCATATAGACAAAAAGTAAATTCGTATAAGTTTCCACCCAAGATCCCTACGGGACAGAATTTGAAACTTAAAGCTGCATGGACACAAGAAAGAAGACAGGCACATAGCGAAAGGATGAGGAAGTTTTGGGAAGATAAGAAGAACAAGAAGACCAATGTTAACTAATGGTTCTACGTGCTCCTTAGAGGGCCAAACGCATTATATATATATTTAATAATAATAATCCCTGGCACTACAGCCCATGAAGGGCCTAGACCTACCAAGCGACCGCTGCCCAGCCATTAGGCCTGCAGATATTGGAGTGAAGCACCGTCAGCACATCGGGTCCCCTCGGCCGTTAATCTTGGTTTTCGTGACCGGGGTGCTGCCTCACACTCAGACAGCTACTCAATTATCCTCACGAGGCTGAGTGCACCCCGTTCCATCCCTCACGTCAGTTTCTAAAATTCCTGACGGAGTCGGGAATCGAACCCGGGGCCTCCTCCGGGTGAGAGGCAGGCGCCGTCCCCCAACACCACGTAGCCGGCCGTTCATTTACGTACCTCACAGAAACCATGTCACGTTCTAAGGTTCTCTTGACATAACTTACGGGCCTCCCCACAGAAGAATGATGAAATTACCCTAAACCAAGGGAGGACGTCAGGAAAGGTGAAACAGATGAAAAGAGGCAATGCCTGGCTCAGCTTACCAATCCGCGCACTATTGCACACACTGAGCTGGTCCAAATCCCTGCAACGTCACTGATATATGAACATAAGTTACACTTGTAGGGCTCGTCCATCAAAAAGACAAGCTTGTCTTCATTACGAACACCTGTTAGCCCACCCAGCCAAGCGCTATGCATATAAATTGCAATTTAGCTTACTTTCAAAACCGGTCCTAGGTTCGAGCTTCACACTATAAAGAATACGTTCTGACACTCTCCACCTATTAAGGCAAACATCCCAGAGGACGAATAAATAATCTATCATTACTCTTCGTAACAAAATGGTCTACCGTAATACAACGTATTTTTTATACTTCCTTATGTATTGAAAAACAAAAATTACATAGTATTACCCTACCTTTTTTGTCTCCTGACCAAAGGTCCTGATCTTCCGACCAGCGCACTTCACTAAACCCAACCAAACCCAACCTCAACCTATCCATTTCCCTCTCTAAGTTTTCTAACCCTCCACTGGCAATCAGAGTTCTAACATTCCACGCTCCGATCCTTAGAATGACAGATTTCCTCTTAATCACTTCTGTAATGTCAACCCCCTCTCGAGTAGTTCCCAACCGGAGATACGAATGGGAGACTAGTTTACCTCCGTATTGGAATTTTACATGAGGGGAGGTCATCGTCACATGTATTTATGAATAGAGAGGTGCATATCCCCCAGAAGAACATTACGGCTGTAGTTTCCCATTACTTTGAGCCGTGCGGCAGAACGCAGGTTAGCCATTAGTAGGCTAATGTCTTCAATATCCTCAATGTCTCTAGGACAAGTAAAGAATTGATTAATTCTGAACGACTGCTACTTCCCTTGAGAATAAAGTAAAAAACTATATTATGAAAATTATTACCTTAAGTCAATAAAATGTATTTTTCATTATACAGGGTGTCGTTTATGTACTTCAGTACCCTTAAGGGGCGTGTAGAGGATGGGTATAGGATCAATTTGAGATAGGGAACCTGGGATCGGAATGGCCTCCTAATCCCAGAAAACAGGTTTGTTTGAGGCCCTCCGCCCCTGTCAAGTAGGCAAGCGCGCCCTGTGTTACTCTGAGGTCAGGCACTCTTTCGGTGTCAACGGTCTTGGCGCGACCACCGCTCAACGCTGCGTTAGCCGAGAGGATAGCGGTGAGGCGCGGTGCCACGGTGGTCCCGGTTTCGTTTCTCCTTGGGTGCCATACCTTCATTTTTTCTTTTTCTTTTTCTTTATTTTTAGAGGGGAAAAAAAGGGGGGGGGGCGTAGCCAGAGTGCGTGTTTATTCTGTGCTGATTTTTTAAAACTATCATTGATTCTGTACATTAATTGCTCTTTTGATTATTAGTATCAACGAGTTACGTGTGTTTCTGAAGTAGTTAAAGACGACGGAACTATCAATCGCAAGAGGAATGCAGCTCTCGGCTAACGCAGCGTTGAGCGGTGGTCGCGCCAAGACCGTTGACAGCGAAAGAGTGCCTGACTCAGAGTAACACATTGCGCGCTTGCCTACTTTACAGGGGCGGAGGGCCTGAAACAAACCTGTTTTCTGGTGTTAGGAGGCCATTCCTACCCCAGGTTCCCTATCTCAAATTGATCCTATACCCATCCCCTACACGCCCGTTAAGGGTACTCAAGTACATAAATGACACCCTGTAGTGTACCGCTTTCGGCCACATTGCGACCTTCCTCAGCAGAAAATAGATAATACAAGTTGAGTTGTAATACAATAAAAGTGTTTCGTAACAAAGATTATCATCATCATCATTTACTGTGCTCATCAGGCCATGAAAATGATGATGATGATAATTGTAGTTTTAAGGGGCCTAACATCCAGGTTGAAATGAAAATCCACAGCCTGCTTCCAGTCTCCGACCGGGTCAGGAATGGAATGAATGAAGCCCCCATCTAGCGGCGAGGATATGAACTGTGCCGGCTGCCGAGGCCTGACGCACTCCTCTGGGGCAATGATTAAATGAATGACAGATGAAATGAAATGATGGTGGAGAGTGTTGCTGGAATGAAATTTTGACAGGGAAAACCGGAGTACCCGGAGAAAAACCTGTCTGCCTCCGTTTTGTCCAGCACAGATCTCACATGGAGTGACCGGGATTTGAACCACGGATCCAGCGGTGAGAGGCCGACGTGCTACCGCCTAAGCCATGGAGGCTCTAACATCCAGGTTATCGGCCCCTAATGTTTTGGGTGATAGTGAAAGATGAGATGAGAATTAAAACTATAACTAATGCTAACTACAAACTTACATACTAGAAGAAGAAATGGTAAACAAATAAAGGATAAGGCAAATAAAGAACAGGAAGAAAAGAAATGCTCTCAACCCTCGAAGAATGAGGATTGAGGGACTTGGAAGGAAAGAGAGCAATGAAAGGCAGATAGGAAAGGGAATGAGGAGAGCGGCCCCCCCCCCCCCCCCCCCAAATCAGTGGAAAAAGGGGAAAAAACAGACCCAGCTCAGGAATCTCCCATGATCGCCAATCCCGAACTCACCAGCCGTGAGACCCTGAGGGTGTAGCACTATCCAGGGTGCACCCTGTCTCCTTGAGGGCCTTGAGCAGAAGGCAGGAGATAACATGAAAAGAAAGAGAGGGCTGAACCCTCGCAAAAGGAGGGTATCAGGAAAGATGAGACAAGGGCCAATGAAGGCGGGAAAGGAAGAGACTCCCTAGGCCTCGGATATCCTAATACCGTTGGGGTCGGAAGAGAACAAGATTTGACCAAGAGAGGTCGACAGGACAGAAGACGAAGAGGAGCCCGGCACAAGTAAGTGGAAGCAATGCCGTACTCAGCTGGGGTCGCCAACCCACGTCCCACTAGATGTGAGCTCAAGGGATAGGCCCTGAAAACCCATGATGGAAAACAGAAAATATACATTCCATTACCAAAGATATACAGTACAAAGATATTCCATGAAATAACAATGAAGAGAAAAATAAAATAAAATCAGAGGCTCAATCGCGAGAGGCATGTTTCTGCTCACAATTTCAAATATTTATTGCAGATGTTGTCCACCTACTTCTATCTGTAGCATCACCAAAGGAAGCTGTAGGTTTTATTTCTTCCAATGTCACCATCACTCTATCCCTTCACCTAGTCCTTGGATGGCCTATTGAACCGAAAGTTAGGATACCTCATCATCTATTGGGGGTCACAATGGCACTGTGGTCAAGCTGCTTACCTCTGACCAAGACGGATTGGGTTCGATCCCCGAATTATCATTGTGATATTTCGAACTGAAATGTCATATCCTGAGGCTCGGATTCAAAGTAAGAACGTTCTGTGAAGGCTCATGATCATGGGATTAACGGTCACGTTATACTAACAACTGACACCTTACCTTGCCTTCCCTCACCTCACTTTACCTTACCTTACATTCCCGAAACTACACATAAAAACAATTCCATACTTGGCACAGTTATGGACCATACTATTGCAGAGTAAGTCATATCCAGTGCTGCCAGAATAATTATATGTGCACGTATAGTAGAAGATATCCTGAGAAATGCAATGCGTCAAGTAATTCTGTTCTTCCCATATTTTTCACGCTTCCCTAAATTATTATCTCTTCCAATTTCATTTCTGGTATTTCTAATTCATTCCACAATATTTCTGTGACAGAGGAACATCGGCGACCATTAATCAGTCCAGGGGTGAATAATACTCAGCTGACATCGGAGATAAAGAGCATAATTTATCAACTCACGCAGAGTTATTCATAAGATGTAAATCTTCAAGCAGAAGAAATGGAGGCCTCTTGGAAGTCCAGGATAACAACTCAATAACATAATATCTCACACGAGTTGATGTTGATTCATTTAAGGGCTTCGCGACATAATGGTCACGTAGGCCAGTGTATTTGGTTGTGTGTGGAAACTGTCTAATAGCCTGGGTTATTGTGATGGACGTATTGGTGCTGATGGGTATAGTTCCCTCACTTTCCTGGTTAACGAGCGGCGAATCAATCGTAACGCAGTAACACACGCCGACAATAACCATATTGTTCGCTACTGACCAATAGCTGACGGTTGTTGACCATTAGAATGCTTCCTCTATCACTCCACGTGGACTCCAAAGTCCCGCCCTGGTGCCTGGTGGCCAGCTCGTGTTTCACGCAGGTATCAGGTGTTCAGTGTTGCACATAATTATGCACATAGTTCTGTCCAGTCTCACTGCTTGCTCTCAGTGGTTACGGTAGAAATTTGACAACGGTGTTTCTCACGCTGGTAAAGCCTTGGCCCCAGGTGCCATGGAATGTAAACATATCCGCCCAGCTAGATTTCAAAGGCGAGCCGCACGTTAACCAGGAAAGTGAGGCAACTAGTATACTACCCTACCAGGGATTTGTTACTGCTAGACGTGGAGCGCAGCTGTTGTGAAAACATTACGCCATCTCTCAACATTATGGCTGCCGTGGCCGGATGCGGAGCAAGAGGGGGAACGCATGTAGAGCCATACAACGAGAACACACCGCACAGCGCACGACCCAGCACGAACCATGCACACACATGGCATGCGATGAGGTTTCGCTGGTGACGACTGCACGTCTACCGTAGGCGTGTGGCTGGGTGGAGCGCATTAGTTCCAATTTCTGCCACCGGTAACAATTCGCTGGCAGGGTAGTAATCCTGTTCAGGGAACGGATGGGCATAAACATGCTGTGTTTGTAGTTGCTCTGTTGTCTGGAAGGTAGCACGCTCATACAGAATCTCATACGGTACCTTGTAGCCAGGCTTTTATCGAGATTGGTGGTCGTCACGTTGAGCAACGTTTGTCAGATTGTACACACTGATGCAGTAACTCTGGTCCGTTCATGGAATGGTCGTCAGTTGCTACCTGTGTAGTAATGTACACATGTACTGTAAATTTAAAAAAAGTATTCAAACAATAAACGTGCAGGACACCTTATTTGTGTTAGTCCAGTATACACATTTACTGTCAAGAAACATAAATTACTACCCCGGGTATCCCAGTCGTGTATACACGTGTACGTCCATAACACCTTTGTATGACCTCGGAGACCACATGTTCCCTATGTGCATGTGCACAGTGTTGCCGGTATTCGTTTGGCACGCTTTTACTGACACTTGACACACTGTGTACACTACTTAACTTACTAGACCACCTCCTGACGTAGTAGCTAGCATCCTTAACTCTGCTAAGAAATTTAATTCTGGTTTTAAGGATGGAACGGCGTTCACTTCAGCCTCATGAGGTAGAACTGAGAAGAGGTAGGTTCGAATCCTTCTTCAGCCATCCCAGAAGTGGCTTTCAGTTTTTTATTTATTAAGGACTAGCTACCCGCCCTGGCTTCGCCCGGAAACTGAAGTATCATTTATATAACTTATGGAGGAATCATAATTCATTGCAGAATTCTCTTTATCGAACCACAAACCATAAACACTTCTTCCCTGTGTCATAGGAACTTTGGGGATGACTCCCTTTGTCTTTGAGAATTCTTTCTTTCTCTCTAGCAACCCACCTCGGGTTCACCCGGTATCTTTAACAGTTTACCCAAAGGCGTATTTTTAGCCTATTTTCAATTTTGAAAAAATAGGCTTATGAGATCACCTTTTGTCCGTGTGTGTGTGCGTGTGTGTGTGTGTGTGAGAGGTGTGTGTGTGTCCCCCCTAATAAAATCTAAACGGCTGGAGCGATTTCAATGAAACTCGGTAAGTTCATAGCGCTATTCCCGGCGACCTCGACCGTGCCCTTCAAATTTTGTTACGTCTCACCAATCCAACATGGCGGCTGTGCGAAATATTTCACTAGCATTCAATATCTCCGAAACTATTACCGATATCGCCCTGAAATTGAGTACTGTGATAAAGGGCACTACTAGAAGTTCACCTGTGAGACTTTCAAAAACCTGGTGACTACAAAACCAACATGGCGGCCAAGCGAAGTTGAGACTTTTAAATAGACTTTTCTCGCGATTTAACTATCCAAACGTAATGAAACTTGGTACAACAATTGTTTATACACATTGTAATGCACTGGAGTCTAATTTAGTTCAATTGTTTACATAACCTCAAAATGGTGGCTGTGCGAAATATTTCACTGACATTCTATATCTCCTAAACTATTACAGATATCACCCTGCAATTTAGTACGGTGATAAAGGGTACTGATAGAAGTTTACCTATGTATATTTCATAAACCTGTAAAGTACAAAACGAACATGGCGACCAAGCGAATTTGAAATATTTTAATAGACTTTTCTCGTGATTTAACTCTCTGAGCGCCGTGAAATGTGGTACAGTAAATGATTTTGCAGTTTGTAATGCACCGCTATCTAACTTAATTCAATTGTTTACATAACCTCAAGATGGCGGCTGTGCGAAATTTTAAAATTAAGTTTTTATTTCTTGTGTCGTAATCATGCGATCGAAGTGAAAGTTTGAATAATGAACCTAGGCAATAATTGTCCTTGAATGGTACATAACTCTATGGCCTATACATAAAACAATCCTAAATGGCGAGCTTCCGAAATATTTAGACGGTTCTCAATATCTATGAATCTTTTACAGCAACCAAACTGAATGTTTTTAATGTTCATAGAGACTATGAACATCATGTTCACCTATAGGACTTTCAGTAACCTGGTGAGCACAAATCCAACATGGCGGCGACGCAAAGTATAAATATTTAAATGGACGTTTCTCGCGATTTAACTATCCGAGTGCCGTGAAACGTTGCACGTTGAATGCTTATACAAATGTTGATCCACTGGCATCTAATTTATTTCAATTGTTTGCATAATCACAAGATGGCTGCTGTGCGTAATTTTAAAATCTCGTTTTTACTTCTTGTGTTCTAATTATGCGATTGAAGTTTGTATACCACACGTACACAATAATCTTAATGTAATAGTACAAAAATAAAAATCCAACCTGGCGACCATCTGAAATATTTAGACGGTTCTCAATATCTACGAATCTGTTACAGCAATTAAACTGAAATTTTGTATGTTGATAGAGGCAATTAACATGAGCAGGATATATGAAAATAGGCTGTATAGTTCTTCACGGAACTACTTCTTTTCGATGTCAATGAACTAGGACCTATATTCATTTTCCGTCTCGGAGTGATGGGACTATTAATTCACGGAGATAGCATGTGCAACGAATTCTTGTCAGACGTATTAAAGAATGGCGAGGTGCATGAATCACAAATCCCCATTCCGTCCAATACACACTTGGCTGTGTATTTTTCGGAACGAAAAGTTCACAGGCGAAGTCAAGAAAATGCGAGTTGCACTTCGAGGGTAACTCCGCTTGCCACGATGGGTGAGTGGTTAACGTGTATGTCTACTATCCCCAAGCTTGCAGGTTCACTCCTGGCCATGGTAAGTGATTTTTGAAAGGCGGCAAAAATTACAACACGGATGTCATACGATGTTGGCATGTTAAATATCCCATTTGAATTCATGAGGACGTGTTCATAATGGTAAAATTAATCTCGGGTGTTTCCGCTAACACAAAGTTCCTCATTACTAGAAAGCGCTATAGTGTTCAAGGGGCTTACATATCTAACCTCCTTCTCTTTCATAGTGCTTCAAGGAACAACGAAATTCAACATGCAAGCTACCCTCTGGGTGTCAAATAACAAAGCATGCACCCGGCATCCGAGGCAATACTATAATATATTATTATTAGGGTAACTTCAAACATATCCACTCTTAACTCGTATTCTTGTTAGCTTGACACAACTCGACAGTGTCTGGGGTGATAGGCTCGCTTTCCAGCCAGTTAGCTTGCTGGAAAACTGTCTCGCAGCTAGTAATTGAATGGAGATTTTTGGATGAATTGGAATCGTAAAAACATTTTTTTGTAGAACTTTTCATGCTGAACAAATCTTAAGTAATAGTAGGCTATATAGATATTTTTAACGTTTTTCCCAGCGTAAGGTTAAAAAGCGCACGGGCGCCAGTTTGTTTTCGACTTTTTCACTGAAATCGTTACTGCTTAACTTCCTTTGATCATAAATAAATTATTTTGTACAGAAACCTTCCTCGAGATATCCTTTACAGAATAGTGGAAACTGCATCAAAATCCATCCAGTGGTTCTCGAGATAACCCGTAACATCCAAGAATCGAAGAATCGGGGACTTTGTTATATACTAAGTAGATATGTGTGTCCTGATGACCTTGATGTTCAGCCCTTCCATGTGAAAAATGCATTTCACATTATCACCTTCTCCCTAAATAATAAGCATTAGATTATTGGCATGGGTTTAGGGTAGAAACCGGACGAATGTTGAAATAGCACCCCGTAGAACAAATGAACCCCCCCCCCCCTCCGCAGCTCCAGATCTGGATTGTGTTTAAGTCACTGCTCGGAACTTAAAATATTGTGGGAAAACTAAATCCTCTTAGTGCTATATAAAAATAAGACAAAGTAAAAAGCAAACAGAATTAGCAAGAAATAAGCTGGACTGGCAATACTAGGGCACGCGCTACCACTTCAAAGTACTGCACTGGCGCGTTATTTCACAAGAAAAACAGTAGGGAGACGCTTGGTCAGCGTCGGGAGCTGGAGACGGCCAGCATGAGTGACGAGTTCTAAACGAAATGAAAAATAAAACATTTTCCGTGAACATAAAAGGGTTTATAACAGGACCACTGGTTCCGGAGTCTCAATAGGCTACGTACCGAGATAGTAGCGCTGGTAATGAGCGATGTTCGAATAATCATCATCATATTATTATTATTTCAGTAGTATAGAACCCTCCTGCGGCGCTCACAAGTTTCCGATCGTGACAAATGAGCATTCAAATGAAAGAGAATAGACATTAGCAGTGACTTATTGCACTATAATTTCAAAAATATCTATAATTTCTTTAAAAATTGACCTTTTAAAAATGTACGAAGTGTGCGATTTTCAAACACCGATGCTGTAGGAAAATACGCTCTATAATTGCTGTCCACGGGCCACTGTGACGCCTGTTTCATGTCATATAAACATTCTGAAGTCTTTCCTTTATCCTGAAATGTAAATAGTGTTCTATAATCATTTGGTTGAAATAAAAACATAACTTTTCTCCTTAATTCTCTCATTATAAACCTATTGGGGAAAGTGTGCTTTATGAACATGCGAGATTTCTCGCTCGGGTTCGCTAGTATATATTATTTCAGTAGTATAGATCCTTCCTGCGGCGCTTACAAGTGACCGATCGTGTCAAAAGAAAAATCAAATGAAAGAGAATAGACATTATCAGTGACCAATTGCACTCTAATTTCATAAATATCAATAATTTTTTGAAACATGACTTTAAAAAAATTAGGAAGTGTGCGATTTGCAGATATTGTTGCTGTAGGAAAATACGCTCCATAATTGCTGTCCACTTCACTTTTAGGCCACTGTGACGATGTTTCATGTCATTTTAACATTCCGAGGTCTTTCCTTTATCATTTTGCATGGATTTCAGAAACAGTAAATCAAAGGAATGAGTACCGTACTCAAATCGCATAATTTCATAAATATCGAATAACCGGTTAAAGATATGATGATCCAATTTTCAGTGATTGCCTTCTTTAGTTAGGGAACGTAGAACATGGAATTCTAACTGAAATGTAAATAGTGTTCTATAATCATTTGGTTGAAATAAAAACATAACTTTTCTCCTTAATTCTCTCATTATAAACCTATTGGGGAAAGTGTGCTTTATGAACATGCGAGATTTCTCGCTCGGGTTCGCTAGTATATATTATTTCAGTAGTATAGATCTCTCCTGCGGCGCTCACAAGTTTCCGATCGTGTCAAATGAGCATTCAAATGAAAGAGAATAGGCATTAGCAGTGACGAATTGCACTCCAATTTCATAAATAACTATAATTTCTTTAAAATATGAGTTTTAAAAAAGACCTACGAAGTGTGCGATTTGCAGACACTGTTTCTGTAGGAAAATGCGGTCCATAATTGCTGTCCACTTCACTTTTAGGCCACTGTGACGCCTGTTTCATGTCATTTTAATATTCCGAGGTATTTCCTTTATAATTTTGCATGGATTTCAGAAACAGTAAATCAAAGGAATGAGTACTCAAATCGTATAATTGCATAACTATCGAATAACTGGTGAGTGTTATGATGATCAAATTTTCGGTGATTGCCTTCTTAAGTTAGGGAACGTAGAACTTGGAATTCTAACCGAATGGTAAATACTGTTCTATAATCATTTTGTTGAAATGAAAACCTTTCTCCTTCTGTCTCTCATTATAAACCTATTGGGGAAAGTGTGGTTTATGAACATGAGAGATTTCTCGCACGGGTCCGCTACTATATTATTGGCAACTCAAACTATCACTTGGGGCGCTGCGGTCAGTCTGGATAAGTAGGGTAAAAATACTCAATAACACGCGTTTGATATGGAACACTTTTTATTTTTCGGTTATAATCAGTAAATGTGGTCCCTAAAATAATAACAGTGTTATTTTCAATTGTGTATATGTATAAATGTGCGATGCAAGTGATCTAATTTGTGTGTTCCACTGGATTTTATGTGTCAATTGCATATTATCAAGCATCGGTTGTCTGCTGGTATTTGTTTTTGTGCAGTTCGTGTCATGGCGCTGTTACGTTTAAAAGCTATATTTGAGTTTGCTCACTGTATCATAGACTCTAGAAATTATTTTCTGCTTGGTAGGGCGAAGGGATGAGTTTAACTTGTATTAAAACTGGGGGAAGACAGGAATTGCTTGATTTGGATGGTAGGTATTAACCCTGCGAAGTCAAATTAGGCCTACATGACTCGTAGTGGAATGGCTCTGATATCACAGAGCGAGGTGATGGCGGTTGGTAGGGTTATTGGAAAAGAGCGGGGAAGGATACCTGACTGATGAAGCTTGGTTGTCCTTGGCTGGTGTAGGCTTGGCTGTCTTGGCTGTCAAGGTGCGGCTTGGCTCGGCGTAAGTGAACAACCCGTCCTGTCGTCAGCGAGTGTAGTGGTGAGTGGTCCAACCCGCTCTTGTTGCCCGTATTTATTTGGTATCGTCACCTTTCTGCTATTGCTATTTGCATCTTTTGGAAAGTGATGAAAACGTATATCCGCAGCCCTCTTATACATCGACTTACAGCCGTAAACTGAGCAATATACTTTGCTTTTAGTCATTTTGCACTCTTATCAACGAGTAAAACTTATAACTTATGTATAAACACGAAGAATTTACCACGATCTGCTTACCAATACAAGAAACCATATACAAACAGTCACCACGTGACAAATGTACCCTACTTGGTAAGTTTCTCATTTTTACCGCTATATGTCATATCAGATAGATGGAGTTGCCAATAATTTAAAATTAAACGATAACGATGTATCGATTAATCGATTGGCCATTCGATCGACTAATCGAAAAATGGATTGATGATGATGTTTTAAGGGGCCTATCATTTAGGTTATCGGCCTCTAGTGGTTTGGGTGATAGATATAATGGCATGGAACCTACAATATTATTGACTTAACAAGTAACTTACATACTAGAAGAAGAAATGAATGAACAAGAAGGAAAAGAAAAGAAATAATGGACAGCAGGAAAAGAAATGATCTCAATTCACGAAGAATAAGGATTGTGGGACTTGGAAGGAAGGAGAGCCATGAAAGGCAGATAGGAAAGCGAAAGAGGAAAGGACCCACCCCAAGTCAGTAGAAAAAGGGGGAAAATCAGACCCAGCTCCGGAATTCCTCGGGGTCGCCAATTCCCAAACTCACCAGCCGTGAGCCCTTGAGGATGCAGCACTATCTAGGGTGCACGATAAGTGGTGGGGCTACACACACCCTGCATCCTTGAGGGTCATGTGCAGAAGCTAGGAGATATCATGGAAAGAAGAAGAAGAAGAAGAGGTCTGACCCCTCGAAAAAGGAGGGTATCAGGAAAGATGAGAAAATGAAAAACTGCGCCTTTGGTGGCGTAGTTGGTAGCATGCTGAGCAGCTATGCCCAAGAGTGCGGGTTCAAACCCAGCCGAAGTCATCGGATTTTGTTAGTGCGTTAAAAATCTCTCAGTATGCCTTCCTTCGGAGGGGAAGTAAAGCCGGCGGTCCCATGTCAGAGATTTATGTCATTATAAAGAACCTTCTACTAATTACACCTGTGTGAAGCTAAATTATAGGTTAAATTTGAGTAACGCTCTTAGGTTCCAACGTTCGTCGCCAGGAGCCGACTACGTGCAATCTAGTAACCAAGTTCAGAACTAGTTGGTCGTTTACTGTGGCGTTTGGTAGCAAAAGTAGGAACTACTTGAAAATTCAATATCTGCAGTTCTTACTTGAATTAAAAACAGATAACAAACACTAATACAGCCATCACAATTAACACCGGTTATCAGACTGATTCTACACACACCCAAAGTACATGGGGCGTTGTCGTAGCCCCAATTCTAAGGAAACAATCGACCAAAGTGAAAGATACCCTATTTCTCGGATACCCTAATATCGTCGGGGTCGAAACAGAATAAGTGTTGAGCAAGGGTGGTCGACAGGAAAGATAACTGAAAGGAGCCCGGTACTTGTAATTAGAAACAATGCCGGACTCAGATGGGGTCCCGTGGTCGCCAACCCACTTCCCACAAGTTGTGAGCCTCGGGGGTGGGGGAGTGGCGGTGAGGAGAATAGATTTATCAGCTAACGGAAGAACTTATTAATTGATTAGTAAGCCTACACAGGAGATTAGTAAATAATGTTATGGGATTTACGACCCCTTTAACTGTTGAGGCTTTTAGAGACGCCGGGGTGTCGGAATTTCACCCAGACGGGGATCTTTAACGTACCAGTGAATCTACTGACATGGCTCACTTACATTTAAGCACCCTCAAATGCCAACGAATGCTCCGCTATCTTGGGCTCATGAAGTTCAATAAATATTTTGTTTGCACCGCCTCACGCCTCTTCAACACCTTCGATTCCAAGATAAAGTTCGTCAACATTGCAAGCACTGCAGTTCTCAAAAGACGTCTTTCATCCTGCTTCTTGGAGCAGTATACCTCTCACATCTGATTACTGCATTTTGTTAAAATACCATTATTAGTTAAATTATAACATCAGGACAATAGCTGACAACCTGCCTACTTTAATATCTTTTCTTGTATATGGTGTTCGTTTTTCAGTCTGATACTGTGTCTGTATGCACTCTCTTGTATATAATTTTTAGCCTACTATTCACATTTTGCAAAAATGAGGAAAAAGTAGACTTATGAGATCGGGCAAATGTGTGTCTGTCCGTCTGTCTGTCTGTCTGTCCTTCTGTCTGTCTGTCTGGCTGTGTGTGTCGTCCCCCCCCCCCTATCAACTCCTAAACGGCTGCAGCAATCGAAACAAATTTGAAAATGATGTCAGTGCTACCAACTGCTGAAAAATCGCAATTGAAATTTGAGCTCCATGTTGGATATCTTGGAAGGTATGAATGGGAGCTATTTCAAAATTGGCACACCTATAGATAATAATATTGCAGTTTAATTTCCAGGAAGACATACATGGCAGTGTTGCCAAAATGATCATAAGCCTGCTGATAGGTCCAATTTTTAAATGCATATAACATCTACACTATCAATTGGAATTCAACCAAATTTTGTATGTGCTATGTGCACATAAACTGATATGACTGAGCGTATTCTTAAGAGCCTGCAGGTCTGCCAACTGTTAATAAAATGCTCTCAATTCTTTTAAATCCAAATACCCATATATCAGAAAGTATGCAAGCCGACAGCTTCAAACTATGCACACGTATAGTACCTGACATTCTATATTAATTTGGAGTAACTTATATACGCCAGTGCTGCCAACATGATTCTAAGCCTGCTGATAGGTCCAATTTTAAAATGCATGTAACTTCTATAACAACTAATGGATTTCATTCAAAATTCACACAACAATAGATCATATTATTTCAGATTATTTCTGACCAATACATGTATGTCATTGTTGCCAAAATGATTTTACGCGCGCTGTTAAGTCCAATGTTTAACAGCATGTACCGTCTATGCTATCCATTGGACTTCAACCAAAATTTGTATTCTGTACCTTAAGAGATGGAATTAAGAATATATTCAGTCACCAGGGCTGCCAACTGTAGTTCTCTCTTAGGCTACGTTATGCCAGGTATACAGTATTTCAAAATAATTAGAAATTTCGATATTACCAACTTAATTTCGTCATTATTCTAGATAAATCCATATAAATTCATCATTGGCATGAATCTTAAATTTTAAGAAAAGTGGGCTCTTTAGTTCGTCACGGAACTTCTTGTTCCATGTATTATTGTGGTATTATTACTGTCTTTTTGTTACTATCATTGTTAGACTGTTATTATTTATATTGTGAATGTTAGTGAAATGTTTTATTTTTATATGCCCTAATCTTATTCTATGTAGGGCGCTACTGTAAAGGAGCTCTTAAGCTCTAAGTGTAGCCGTGGAGATAAATAAATAAAATAAAATCAGGCGAGAATGTTACTGTAAAGTCACACGAGTTAAGAAAAGAAGTTTAAATGCGAGGTCAATGCTGAATTTGAGTTACACATTTTAGGAATGTTGTATAGGAATCTATAAAAGTTACTTTTTTCGGTTGGTTCTTCAGTTTAGAGGCTGCGACAATGCACTCATGTAGCTCCGTGTACTTTGGGTGTGTGTAGAATCTGTCTGATAACCGGTGTTAGTCGTTATGGCTGTATTAGTGTGTGTTATATGTAAGGAAAGGGAAATAAGCTGAAAGAAAGCACCAGACGACTGATTGACGAGAGGGAGGAATTAGAACGGGAAACAGAAACCAACCATCAGAAAAAGACAGAATATGCGGAATTGAACAAACGCACAAAAAGAGAAATCCGAAAGGACATCCGAGATCACAACACCGAAATGGTCAAGAAGGCTATAGAAAGATCGACATCAGTAAGAAAGATCAGGAAGGAAATGTCAGATGGCAAACACTGGATATTAGGAGTGAAGGATGTAAAATAGACTAGCTTCAAGAGAAGAGATGCTGCGACATGCCACGGAATTCTACGAGAAACTATACTCCGGCACCCTCGAGAGGGAAAGTATGATTCAAAATTTGAATAATCCGAAGGGTCATAAGGAAGAGGAAATACCCCCCATCCTTCAAAGCGAGGTGAGTGCAGCAATAAATTAAATAAAAATGAAAGATGCCCAGGTGACGATGGTATATTTAACGAATACCTAAAATGGGGAGGTGAGGAACTTGTAACGATCATCACTCGACTCTTCAACACAATACTCGAATCTGAAGAAATACCAGCGGAATGGAAACTAAGCACTATAATCCTGCTCCATAAAAAAGGAGCTAAAGACGACATCAACAACTATAGACCGATAAGTCTGCTGCCAAGTCTATACAAACTGTTCACAAAAATATTAACCAAGAGAATGTCAAAATCACTAGAGGAAAACCAACCTATAGAACAAGCAGGTTTCAGATCAGGATTCAGAACGGTGGACCACCTCCAAACAGTAAACCAACTCATCGAAAAACTTCAAAAATTCAACCTTAAAGCCTATATTGCATTTATAGACTATAACAAAGCCTTTGACTCCGTGGAACACACATATGTTCTAGAGGCCCTAGAGAACCAAAACATACAGAAAAGGTATATCAGACTTCTAGCAAAAATCTACGAGAGTAGCCAGGCAAAAATACGGACAGAAATGGAGGGAAAACACTTCGAGCTAGAGAGAGGAGTGAAACAAGGAGACCCCCTCTCACCAAAACTATTCACTTGCCTGCTAGAAAACCAATTCCGGAAAATGAAATGGAAATCAAGACACGGTATCAACATAGATGGACAAAACCTGACACACCTACGGTTTGCAGACGACATCATACTCATGGCAAAATCTGCATCAGACTTAGAACAAATGGTAACAGAATTAAACAAGGTCAGCAAAGAAGCTGGCCTAACCATGAACCCGAGTAAAACGAAACTGATGACAAATGCGACAGAAAACCCAGTAAACATTGACGGTGAAACATTAGAGTATGTCCAGGACTATACATACCTAGGTCAAAATATTTCATTCCATAACAATACGGAGAAATAAATCAAAAGAAGAATTGGGCAAGCATGGAAAAAATTCTGGTCCTTGAAATTCATTTTAGGAGATAAATCTCAGAAACTAAGCCTGAAAACACAAGTTCTAGAGAAATGTGTAATCCCAGTAATACTGTATGGATGTCAAACATGGTCACTAACTTCGCAGCAGAGAAAAACGCTCCAGATAGTCCAACGCAGGATGGAACGAAAAATCCTCAATATCACGCTAAAAGACAGAATACGGAACGAGGAGATACGCAGAAGAGCCAGTATTAAAGACGTCATCAACACAGCGGACAGACTAAAATGGAAATGGGGAGGCCACGTAGCGAGGATGGAGCATAGAAGGTGGACGCACAGACTAACGATGTGGGACCCGAGAACCGGCAGGAGAAACGTAGGAAGACAGAGGACACGCTGGGCTGACACATTCAAGAAATTTGCCGGACCACAATGGACAAGAAGAGCAAGATACAGACAAGAGTGGAAGACCCTAGAGATGATCCTTTTCAAAACATAGTATATGCGAGGAAAAGAAAGGAGCAACTCAGTGCAACATAGTGAACCCTTAAAATATACAATAGCGATAATGTATTGAGGACATTCAAAACTGTACTAAAATAAAGTGAACGTGCTAGAAATATTAACAATTTTGCAAATATTAGATATAAGAACAAGAATACAGAACATAGACAATACTGTAACTAGGTTAGGAATAGGTATATCAATAGCTATAAGAACATTCAAGAACAGAGACCAACATGCCAGAAAAGTGCACCACTAGGTGCCTCACTACTCTTTAGGACTGCTCACCTAATGAGTGTAATGTAGCAAAATCCCTGCCTAGACAGGAGGCCATTGCCCTTAGGGGATTAAAGGGCTGTATTTATTTATATGTAATTTGGAATGTTATTATCTATATGTGTGCCAATTTTCGAATACAGTACTTCGCATGCATAACTTCTGAGATATCCAACATAAAGCTCAAATTTCAATTGCGATTTTTCAGCAGTTGGTAGCACTGATGTCAATTTCAAATATGGCCGTGAGATATTCAGGTATAGAGAAATGAGGATACCAAATTTGGTTTCGATAGCTGCAGCCTTTTAGGAGTTGATAGGGGGGGGGGGGGTAATACACACACACAGACAGACAGAAGGACAGACTGACAGACACACATTTTCCCGGATCGATCTCATAAGTCTACTTTTTCCTCATTTTCGCAAAATGAGAAAAGCACGCTAAAAATTATAAAACCATCATCAGACCAGTGGCACTGTATGGAGCCGAATGTTGGCCAGCCACAAGGAGACATGAACATCAGCTGCATGTTATGGAAATGAAGATGCTTCGCTGGCTAATAGGACTCACAAGACTGGACCACATCAGAAATGAAGATGTTCGAATGCATTAAACATACACACCAAAGTAAACGGAACTGATGACCAAGATGCCCCAAGCTCTAAAATGAATTACATCAACTGAAAGTTACGTAGACTATATTCAGCCTATGCGTTGCTTCGTAATTGCTTCGTTCTGTAGTGACATGTATATATTGTAGTCATTTAAAACCAGACGGTGATACGGGCTCCAGGCGAACGCTAGGGAATGCAATTCTATTAGCGTCTGTTTTGACAGCCATACTTCTTTGTATTTGGTAATAGTTAATTCTTCTTCTTCTTCTTCTTCTTCTTCTTCTTCTTCTTTTACGGCCTCATTGGACCGCTTCAGTCAATCTTTTCTTGGTCCTCGTCTTCAGTAAGTTTTCTTTCCGAGTTACCCAGTAGCTTTTCATTCGCTCTGATCTTCTCAGGTGTTCCTCATCTGTAATAGTACATTATGCAACGAGCCTATAATGGCTATAATTAAGACACGAGTATTTTTATAAAACGACCTATGCGAGTTTTATAATTTCCATACGAGTGTCTTAATTACCATTATAGGCGAGTTGCATACGACTGTTTATGCTCGACGATAATTATAAATTTATTATATGTTTTAACATAAATATTCATAAATATCTGTTGAGAGTCAGCCACAAGAATTTTGTTATCGGAGAGCGAGCGCGAGACATCTCTCTGTCTTTCAAGATCTCTGAACGACGACGCATGCGCTCTGTGTGCTTGCAATGCCATATTATGCAGGCCATATGTTTACATCTGCCGTCCCTCAGTAATATTGTCACCGGAGTCGTTTGAAGGCTGTGTAGAAATATCGTTGATGATATTAAGGTACAGTGCTATTTCTTGTCTCATATTCGCCAGTTTATTTACGCGAACATATGGAGGGTGCGTATTCCATGTCGGTAATTTATTATACTAGTTCGATGTTGTGTTTATGTCCGACATGTTGGAGTTTGAGCGCATGCGCGAAGGTATCGTTACCTAATTGGTCAATGAACGAGCTCTGATTGGCTGGAGAAACTGTATCGTAATGAAAAACAGTGTTATATTGACATCATTATGTTACAGTTTTCTGACACTTAATAGTGAGGGTCGAACATAAATACGCTTTTTAGTGTAAGACGTTTGTATATTATTGGTTGAAATCTTATTTTTATGTCATTCAGTTTTTGCCATTTTGTTTTTTTGTTTTGCAAGTCATCCAAGGTTATTTCTAATTCTTTCATATCTTCTCTAATTTCCTTAATCCATCCTACTTGTTGTTTCATATTCCAAAGTTTCTCAACAATTTTTCTACATTATCTGGTTTCCGGTGTCCTCATAATGTGAACAAAAAAGAAATCCGTTTCTTCCAAATAGTATCAGTGATGGGCTCCAGGTCTCCGTTTACCACTTCATTTGGTACTATCAGCCATTTTTAATTGAAATATATAAGGGGTGATCAAAACGTTACCGTGTGATGGCCGTACAGTCCAGAATCGCCGTGCTCATTGGGACACTCATCCCACGGACACAGCAGGTTGAAAATCCCCGTGTGGTAAAACACTGTGTCCTGCTGCGTGAAGAACTCCGTAACCGCCTGCTGCACATCCTCGTCCGACAGGAATCGTCGACACTTCAAAATCCTTTCTTAAAGGACCAAAGGGGTGGCTATCACATGGGGAGAAATCAGGAGTATAAGGCGGATGATTGATTGTCTCCCATTTGAGTTGGCGTACCTTCTCGGGTACGACCTTTGCGGTATGAGGGCATGCATTATCATGAAGCAGCAAGACCCATAGACTCAGTTTTCCCAGATGTTTCGCCTTAATTGCACGCCGTAATTTCTCCAGTGTTACACAGTATCGTTCCCCAGTGATGGAGACAACAGGTTCCTTGAAATCAATAAGCAATGGGCCCGGTAATCAAGGAACAGGGTGAGCATCACCTTCCCAGTGGATAGTTGGCTCTTGAACCACTTGGGACGAGGGGACGATGGATAACACCACTGTATCATCGACGCTTTCTATTTCGGTTCCCAGTGGTGGCACCAGCTTTCGTCACCTGCAGCAATGCGCTCCAGGAACGCGTTGCCTTCAACATGGACACGCATCGGGTGCAGCCTTCTGGGGTGCTTTTTGTTCGGCACTCATCGCCCGGGGTATCCACTGGCTGCAGATTTTCTGGTAATCCTTAAACAGGAACTTTTTTGATCACACCTTATATTAAAACTAGCAACCCGCCCCGGCTTCGCCCGGCAACAGTTATAAATGCATTACGTGCTAGCTCGTAAACTGTGGCCTCAGTAATTGTATGGAGATTGTTGGAAGAGATGAAAACGTAAAAGCACTTATAGTGGGCGATGTATTGAAGATAGAGATATGCACTCCAGGACTTTTTTGTAGAACTTTTCATGCTGAACAATATTCTTACACTCATAGTATCGTATATTGATATTTTTAACGGTTTGCCCAGCGCAAGCTTAAAAAGTGCACGGCCGTCAGATTTTTTCGAATTTTTCACTGAAATCGTTACTGCTTGGCTTCCTTTGATCACAAATAAATTATTTTCTACAGAAACCTTCCTCCAGATATCTTTTACAGAATGGTGAAAACCGCAGAAAAATCCATCCAGTGGTTCTCGAGATTACCCGTGACATCCAAGAATCGGGGACTTTGATTTATACTAAGTAGAGATACTTATTATGGGAGCGTGATGGCGCAGTGGCTTAGCTGCTCGTCTTTCACCCGGACAGCCGGGGTTCGAATACCGGTGACAGCGGGGTGGAATTTTCACCTGAAAAATCACGTGGCGTCAGGAAGGGCATCCGGCCTTAAATCCCCGGCCAAAACCAAAATGAGCCTCGTTGGCTCCGGCGACCCCAATTAATTGGGAAAAGCCGAAGATAAAGAAGAAGAGATACTTATTATACTTTATTCCGCGGTGTAGTTGTGCCCGTTAAACCGCGCATCATGACTTGAGATGACGAGTTGCAGTAATCCCTGAGATTGGCGGTTCGAAACTTGGCGGGTACAGTGACCATCGTTTGCATGGATTTTATCTGTTTTACACACTCCTCACAATAAACTTATTCCGTGTAATTGGGTGCGAGTGTGGAATTTGTCTGATAACCTGTGTTACTAAGATTACAGTGTTAGTGTGTATATTTGTAATTGGGGCGGGGATGGTTATAAGAGGCAGCCGTGGCCTTAAGTTAGGTACCATCCCTGTATTTGCATGGAGAACAAGAGGGGAAACCACAGAAAAAAAATCTTTAGCTTCACTGAGTGTACCACGTTCCAGCCCTCAGACCAGCATTAAATTTCTTGGCAGAGCCAGGAATCGAACGCTAACCTCCGAAGTGACAGCAAAGAATATTAGCCCCAACGACAGAATGAGAACAACTCATAAATGACCCAACAACAACAAGAACAGAGGGGCAAGATGTAGCTTAAAGCTCCGTATAATTCCCGGGACTACATAAGGAAAAAAGCTTTTACGTGACCGCTATCATGAGCCACGGGACCTTCTTTTTACGTGGAATCCTAACCACAGGACATGGTATTTCACTTTGAAATTCTCACGTGCATTGACCGGGAATCCAACCCGGTCCATCGTGGTGAGAGGCCAACAGCTTGGCCACTGCGCCACCATGCCCCCCACAACGTTAGGACTTGTCTACCCAATATTTAGACTATATCGAGGGCTGCTTGCATGTCGAATTTTGTTATTCCGTGGAGCATTGTGAAAGTCAAGGAGGTTAGATATCTAAGTTCCTTGACACTATAGCGCTTTCTAGTAGAGAAAGAAGGAACTTTTGTGTTGGCGGAAAATCCCGAGAGTAATTTTTGCCATTATGAACACGGTCTACTGAATTCAAATGGGTTCTTTAACATGCCAACAACGTATGACATGAGTATCGTATTTTTATCGCCTCTCAAAAATCACTTACCACGGCCAGGAGCGAACCTGCAAGCATGGGGGTTGGTTGTCCGACACGATAACCACTCACCTGTCGTGGCAAGCGTCTACCCAATGACCATGTACAAACGCCGTGACTTGCTCCACCATCATTAAACTCTGCATATCCAGTTCGGATTGAAAGTTGAGCAACGACTTGAACTACATAATCATACACTTCGTGACGGGGGAGTTGTAACATATTACTTGTACACTATTTATCTGCACTGTGTCCATTCTTTCAAGGCCAATAACCTCTCTCCTGGATACAGACAGTGGTTGAATTGGATCAGTGTCCACCTCGTTTTGCAGTGGTTATCATACCACAGAGGTCCGGGTTTGATGATGATAATGATGATAATTGTTTGTTTAAGGGGCCTAACATCTAGGTTAACGGCCCCTGATGGTGTGGGTGATCGTAAGATGAAAATGCAAACTCACAAACTAAAACTAACTACTAACCTACATACAAGAAGAAGAAATGGAAAACTAAAGGAGAATAAGGCAAATAAAAGACAGGAGGAAAAGAAATGCCCTCAACCCTCGAAGAACGCGGATTGAGGGACCTGGAAGGAAGGACAGCCATAAAAGGCAGATAGGAAAGTAAAAGAGAAGAGGGTATACCCCACAGGCAAGGGACAAAAGTGAGGTCGACAGGAAAGAAGACGGAGAGGAGCCCGGCACAAGTAAGTGGAAGCAATGCCGGACTCGGCTGGGGTCCCGTGGTCACCAACCCACGTCCCACTAGATGTGAGCCCCTGGGGTGGGGGGGGGGGGCGGGTTTGATTCCCAGTTCTGCCAAGAAATTTGATTCTTTTTTAAAATATATTTCTTTTAGCGTAGGCTTTTAGTGCAGGGAGTGTCCGAGGACATGTTCGACTCACCAGAGGCTGTAACTGCTTCAATGCAGACACCCATGGGGTGAGCTACAAGTTTCGCTCAATTTCAAGTAGTTCCAACTTTCGCTACCAGATGTCACTGACATCTAGTGGTGAACGTTGGAACTTTGATAAAGCGTTTCATCGAAATCTAACCTGCAAATTTAGCTTCACACAAGTTTGATTAGTGGAAGGTTCTTTTACATGCCATAAATCTATGACATGGGACCGTCGTTTTTACTTTCCCTCCAAAGGAAAGCATACCATGGTACCAAGGGATTTTAACGCTCTTAAAAAATTCTGGTTAGAGGGCTAGAACGGGGTATATTCAGCCACAGGAGGTAACACTCAAAACAGGTGGGTTCGATTCCCACCTCTGTCATTCTGGAAGTGATTTTTCGTGGTATCCCACTTCTACTCCAGGTGGATGCCGGGATGGTACCTAAATTAAGGCCACGGACGCCTCTTTCCCAATCCTCATCAGAATCACACACTAATACAGCCTGACCACCTCGTGTCACAGTGACTAGCTTTGCTGGCTGTCAGCCCAGATGTTCTGGGCTCGATCCCCAGCACTGCCAAGAATTTAAAAGTCTTGGTATAGTCTGGTACGGGGTCTCCCAGACTTGTGATGTGAAATGGGAACCTGCCAGATGCTAAGGTAGGAGGAGGGGTGAAAGGGAACTGGCCACCCTACCACACGAAAGCACCGGTTCGGGACGCCTGGTTGTAGATTCCTAGATGAAGCCAAGGGCTCTAATTCAGGTCGTCTATGTCCCTGGAGGTGATATGGCACTCTAGATTGACGAAAGCAATGGCAACCTACCTCACTCCTCACCCTGCCTAATATTCCTCCATATAGTGCTGCTTTGGATTTTTTTTTGTGGGTATCTACCCACATAGCATACGACGGTACTTTTTGAGGATCCAGCCAGCCTCCAGGATGAGTACCTAACAGACAATACAGCCATTGTAGTAACAGAGGTACCGGGTGAGTTAGCCGAGGTCGTTGCGGCATGACTGTTGGCAGTCGCTCACATCCGGGAGGCGAGGAGGTTCGAATCCCCCCGCCGGCAACCTTGAAGATGGTCTTCTGTGGTTTCCCATCTTCCTTCCAGGCAAATGCCGGGGTTGGTCCCTAACTATAGGCCACAGCCGCTACCTTCCAACTCCTCGACCCTCCCTTCCAACTTTCCTCCCCAACGGTACTTGTAGTTCACCCATTGGGTGTCCGTCTCGAAGCAGCTACAAAACTGTCGAGCCGAACATGTCCTCGGACACTCCCGGCACTAAAAGCCATACGCTTAAAAAAAAAGTAACAGAGGTTATCGGACAAATTCCACAAGTACACGGGGCTACACGACCACGATGTCGCAAAGCCCATACATTAATCAACATCAATTGGGTCAATAGATTTCATTGTTTCTTTTTATTTAGCGCTGAATCGTGCACCACGGCCGCGAGAGTAGCTGCAGCAAGTCCCAGATGTTGTAGGTTCGAATACCGGCTCTGACAGCGGCTATTCTGAGTGTGTTTTTTTTCCCTGGAATCTCCTATACTTACAGCGACATTTTTGACAGTCAAAATAGGGACAGCCTTGTTGGGGGGATTGTTCAAGGATAGAGAGATCATAGTTTTACTCTAACATATACAGTTTTTTAAGTTACGGCCTTTTACAAAATTTGATTTTAAGAAGTTCCACAAAAATCGATCCACCAAATATCCAATATAGAGGGATAAATGAATACAAAGTTTATTTTAGTGTTTTTTTAAGCAAGTACCTTAGAATTTTTGTGTGAAAAAATGTCAGTCAGTCTGAAAGACTAGACTTTGTATCATTTTAAATGCTACAAATGCTGAAAAATGCTAGAAAGGCTGGAGGCTCGCTTCGCTCGAAGCCAAAGACTCTTGCCATGTCAGAAAATTTTCTGCATAATACTTATCTTGCTTATCTTGTTTCAAATTACTCGCGAACGGCAAGTGCAAACCAAGGGCAAACCAAGGTCAAGCGCGCGGGATGCCGTATGCTCACCAGAGCGCGCGGGGACGTGCCCCTTCCATCCAGTCTAAAACACTTATAGTGGGCGATGTATTGAAGATAGAGATATGCTCTCGCGGACTTTTTTGTAGAACTTTTCATGCTGACCAATTCTTACGCTCATAGTATATTGATATTTTTAACGGTTTGCCCAGCGTAAGCTTAAGGAGCGCACGGACGCCAAGTTTGTTTTCGACTTTTTCACTGAAATCGTTACTGCTTGGCTTCCTTTGATCATACATAAATTATTTTCTACAGAATCTTTCCTCGAGATATTCTTTACAGAATGGTGAAAACCGCATCTAAATCCATCCAGTGGTTCTCGAGATTACCCGTGACATCCAAGAATCGTAGATTTTTGTCTTTTACTAAAGAAGTAGAGATTGTCGGGGAACACATGCACCAAGCGGTACTATGACGTAAACACCTCAGTGCATCTGGGTACATTTCGTCCCGTCACCGTAACGTAACGCCAGACCCCAGCGAAACTACGAAGTCGACAAGATCATTTAAAATGATTTAAAAAAACATTAGTAAGTGTATTTTTAAGTTGCTTACCTTAGGTTGGTTGGTTCTTAAGTTTAGGGGCTGCGACAACGCGGTCATGTAGCCCCGTGCACTTTGGGTGTGTGTAGAAACTGTCTGATAACCGGTGTTAAATGTGATGACTGTATTAGTGTGTGTTATCTGTTTTTTTATTTAAGTACTGCAACTTAGAATTTTTCAATTAGTTCCTACTTTTGCCGACAAGCGCAACCTTCAACAACTACTAGGCCAAGTTCAGAACTTAGCTACTAGACGCCGCCGCAGTCGGCTCTTGGAAACGAACGTAGAAACCTAAGAGCGTTGTTTACATTCTGAACCTATCCAATTCAGCTTTACACAGGTGCAATTAGTGGAAGGTTTTTTAACATGCCATAAATCTATGACATGGGACCGCCGGCTTTACTTCGAAGGAAGGCATACTTAGGGATTTTAACGCTCTTAAAAAATCGACGGCTTCGGCCGGGTTTGAACCCGCTTTCTTGGGCATAGAAGCTCAGCATGCTACCGACTACGCCACCGAAGCTGCCTTGCTTACTTTACATCTTAAGATTACAATAACGACGAAAATTCTTACTGAGTCTTTAGATGCTCATGATGTCTTTACGAACTAGGACAGGGTTATGGATATTTAAAAAAACGTATTTTTTGTTTAATTACGCATATTTTTATTAATTAATATTTATTAATATTCGGGATGCCGGGACAAGCTCCTTTAAATCGGGACTGTCCCGATTTCTTCTGGACGTATGGTCACCGTATGTATGCTCCCTCCAGGCAAATGCAATCCTGGGGCACCTACCTCATCCCTGTCCATAATACAGCAACACACACTACTACAGTTTAACTTATCACAGAAATACAGGATATCAGACTGCCTCGAGCTGATGACCACGGTGTCTCAAGCCCCTTAAAAGAATAAAAAACAACATATTTTATTTAGGGACTTGGCGACATCGTGATCGTGATCCTGTAACCCTAAGCAATTAGGTGTGTGTGGAATTTGTCTGATGTAGCGTGTGTATTTGTTATTAAGACTAGGATTGGGTACGGGGCAGCCATGGCCTTAAGATAGGTACCACATTGTCCGGAGTAGGAATGGGGAAAGCACAGAAAAGCAGCTCTAGGATGGGTGAGCTGGCCATCGAACCCACCTGTTCTCAATTTGGCCTCATGAGACTGAGCGTACCCTGTCCCAACCATTAGATCAGAATTAAATTCCTTGACAGAGCTGGGAATCAAACCCGTTCCTCACGGGTGACAGCCAAGGATTCTAGCCACAGCGACAAGAGGTGGACGAACTTGTTTAAGTCGTGGCGGCGGGTCATTTAGATCCATAGTGTGACACTCGCTTTTTGTCGTAGTCGTACTGTTACGGCTGCGAGGTTGCTTCATCACCACCTCGCGTGATTCACAGCCCGCCCCAGGCTACCCCCTGTATCTGTGTTAACCAGCGATTTGCGCAACAAGAAGACAGGCAGTAACAAAGAGACCATCTCGAACCTTCGCGGTCCACCCGGTAATGGGATTCTCGAGTAACCGTGAATCCTGGTCTGCTCAGGAAACATCCATTGAGTCACCAGCCCCGCTATATAAAGCGACCTGGCCAGCGAGGGTGGGACTGTGTTTTTGAGCGAGTGTGTTTCACTGTGCGACAGAGGTTATTGAGGTGAAGTGCTGTGTGAATTGCGAAACCCTGTGGACTGTGAATCAGTGTGCGGTATTCAAGCATTTAGTGGTGAGTGCCAGACTATCGTAAATAACTGTAGCGTGTGTACTCAAGGAAGTGTTGCAGGTATTTCTATCGAGGACACCGGTCTCATTAGCGAGGGATTAACTGCGTGAGCAAGTGAAAGGGTGAGGGTCCTCCATAAGGGAGCAAACACGAAGAAAGACAGCTAATTGTTTCTATTTGCTTATCGTGTGGTGTAACCTTCTGACCTGCAATAAAGCTAATATTTCTTTAAAGGACCATTTGTGTTGTGCTTTACCTACTTTGATCCAATGAACGAACTTGCTACTAGCGGTAGCACGTATCAGTACGTATTTTAATGAAGTAATTTTACACTTGGTGTCTTCCTGCGAACTATTCCCAATATAAAATGAGGTATATTTATATTTTCAAATTTAACATGCAGAGAGCAGCATAGCAGTCATCTCGATTTTTTTCGAACAAAGGAGCTGATGACCAAGGTTTCCATAGACCCTAAACATGGCTCAACTAGAACGTGAGCTATGTAATTGTGCTGCACCTAAGTAGGTGACTATTCTCCCTTTTTAGGAACGACTAACGTAAGTCGAAAATTGTCACGCGAGGACTGGCACCATGGGTAAATCTGACCCGACCGTAAATAATATAGAAATAACTTGAGTGTCCACAAAACTATGGAAATGTTTCTTTTGCAGGGTAAAGTTCAAGGGTACGAAGGAAGGTACAGTAAGTGACAGGAAATTAGGGCTGATCAAAACGATCAACTCTAACGAACAAATTGGAGATGGTCCTAGGAAAAGCTGCAAGATTCGTACTTGGCAAATTCTTCAAAACTGACAGTGTCTCGGACATGCTAAAGACATTGGGTTGCATATCCCTACACAGCAGAAGACATAAAAGAAGACTCCAGGAGATGTACAAAGCAAGCACAGGGGAGCCGGCCTGGAATGAGTGGCGAAACAGAATGCATGAGCCAGATTATATGGGTAGGAGAGATCACAAATACAAAATTAGGCCCATCATTCAAAAAAAAAAAAAAAAAAACTTAGCTATTTTTTTTTATAAACAGGGGTATTCAAACATGGAATGAGTTACCTGAAGAAGTCTTAGAACCTATTGCTAACAGTTTAAAAGTTTTCAAGAAGAAATTAAATGTTGCATTCAGGGAACACAGAGACATTATGGAGAGAAATTGAGATATAGAGCATGTAAATATCTTGTTACCACCAGGTTTTGCCTAACTCTAACAGTACCTATTAATAAATAAATAATAAAATACTAGCATTACCGGTCGCGGCTTCGCCCGCGAATATTCTAGTTGTAAAGAGTACACTTAGCAAAATCTCATTCATGAATGCAATGACTTATTTATCCTTGGTATGAATATTCAGACTTTATCAATTCAGCTACTAGTGCAGTGGTTATGGGTTTGTCATTCCTTCATAGGTATATCAGAGCGAAGTTAGTTTTCTGGGAATATCACAGACACTGTTAATTTAAGGGCCTTTAAATGTGGTTTTTCGGAGACCCTTTATAGTCGGGTGAAAAAGACCTTTTTGTACCACACTCACACTTGAAAATTGCGTGAAAAAATTCTGGAGTGCCCCTTGAACCCCTTAAGCGCATTATATTGTATGTATTGATGAATTTTACAGTTTAATTTGGTTCAGTGATAACCTTATAACCGTCTGGAAACTTTCACAGTAATGTAATAATTGGAATTGCATTGCGTCTTACAGAAGTAGATGGACCTGTGAGATTCTGTTACCATGGTTACCGTGTTACATTCTTTCATTATTTATTTGTAAATATACACGTTTTAAGGTATTTATTTAATTGTGAGGCATTTAAAGAGTAAGTGTGTGCGTTTCGCTTACGCATTGGGTTATGCTGAACCTGTAGGTACCCCATATGTGTAGGTTGGTGTTAATGGGACCTTATTTTCGGTACAAAACTGGAATGGGACCTTAGGAATAATATAGGAAGGGATAGAGCATTATTTAATCCATGCGCCAGTCCTCGTGGGTTAACGATCTTAAAATGAAATCTGAAGACCTGAATAACTGCACTCATTACGCTTGATTGCTCCCAACTGACGCAGGCTATGTTTGTGGTCCAGTGGGAAAGTAACCTGAGATCCAGGAGACTCACTTGTTTATTCTAGTTCTCATGTAGATAGAATATCTCTTGTAGAATTCTCCTGGCAACGAAACGCTCTGACTTGCAAATATTGGATGTTCTAGGAACTGTCACAACGCTCGGGATCAACTTTCATTGAAGCGTTAACCGTAAATCTCACGTTGAGCACTATTTCTCTGAAGGTAATATATTAGTATCACTGGAAAGGTCCACGAAAAATGAAAGGCAATGCTTTTCAATATGAGGCAAAACCATTAACCATATTGGAGAATGCATGGTTCTACGTATTAACTTCATTATCTTATTAAATTGTTTGACACCTCTTGATACACAATATGCTCTCCTCTTTATTGGAACATGTTTTAGGTCCTTCATTGGGACCTTCTTCAGCTTCTTTTCATAATCTCAAATTATAAAAGCCACCTTTCCAAACACTAGAAAGAAGTTTAATAATTAATTTAACACGTATATGTTTCGTTACATCAATGATAACTTCGTCAGCGTGAAAAAATCGTAGAAACTATCTTAATAAAATCCAAAATTGGATATCCTTACAAAAAGTCACTAATTTAAATAAATTAAAAGTCACAAAAAGAATTAATAAATAACTAAAGAATGTGTGAAATACCTTGACATTGATATTCCAACCGTGATGAAATGATAAGTTGAGAAATTAAATTAAGTAACATCATGAAACCGAGCTTCAAAAGCGGAACAAGCAATGAATGTAAAGTGACAATAACGAGAATCAAAGCGAAATAAAAAAATGATGGGGTTAGGAGAATGATCTAAGAAGCCGAGAGGACACAAAAATTATAAGGAGTAAAACCGCACATGTTTAGTTGTCTTGGAGATCGTTGTGACGCTATTATATTCTTCATGCGCCAATATGTATTAAAGAACGACACGTTTAGAAATATGTCGTGTAATAAACATAGAATTTGTACAATGAAAAGTTTCATTAAGATTACGATAATTACCTAATTTCTGGTTGATGTAAGCAACAAGATGGGTATTGGATTACGGAAATTGTTAATGTAGAAAACATTTCTTAGTAAACAAAGTAGGGGACCCATCTTAGCAGAAACGTAAAATTAAGATTTACCTTACCAAGTTTAACTGCACTCGGATGATAAAGTCACGAGAAAAGCCCTTTTAAATAGTTTAAATTTGTTTGACGCCATGTTGTTTTTGCACTTTTCAGATTTTTTAATGTTATATGTTTTACTTCAGTAGTCTCTACCACTGTACAAAATTTAAGGTTGATTCATGCAAATGTTTCGGAGATACTGAATGTCTGAGAAATGTTTCACGCAGCCGAAATGTTGGATTTGTGACACTTATCCAATTTGAAAGGCATGGTTGGGGTAGTAGTAAGTCCTTAGGAAATTTCATTAACATCGTACCAGACGGCCGTTTATATTCTATAGGGATACACACACACACATCCGCGCATGCACACACACGGGCAAAATATGATCTCATAAGCAATGTTAAGTCGAACAGAGGCTAAAAATACAACTTAAAGATTATTTACTGTACACTATATGTCATCCCAAGGTTGACATAGACATGTTGACTTGTGTAACACTTATGGAAGTTCAATGACGTGTTATGATGATGATGATGATGATGATGATGATGATAATTGTTGTTTCAAGGGGCCTAACATCTAGGTTATCGGCCCCTAATGGTTTGGGTGATCGCGAAAATGAAAGGGAAACTATAAATAAAACTAACTGCACACTTACGTACTAGAAGGGGAAATGGAAACAAAATAAGATAATAATAATAATAATAATAATAATAATAATAATAATTATTATAATAATAATAATAATAATAATAATAATAATGTTACTGGTTTTACGTCCCTTTTAATTACTGAGGCTTTTGGAGACGCCGGGAAACCAGAATTTTGTCCCGAAGAGGATCTTTATGTGCCAGTAAATCTACTGACACGACTCCCTCGCACTTGCACACCCTCAAATGCCTACTGGCTGCACCAGGATTCGATCCCGCAGTCTTGGGTTCAGCAGGCGAGAACGTTACCGCTGAGCCACGCAGGCAGTCAACAAAAGAAGAATAAGGTAAATAAAATACAGGAGGAAAAGAAATGCCCTCTACTCGCGAGAATGAGAATTACGGGACTTGGAATTAAGGAGAATCATGAAAGGCAGATGGGAAAGGGGAAAGAGGAGAGGATCCATCCCAAGAGGCACTGGCAAAAAGGGAAAGCCAGACCCAGCTCAGGAATCCCTCGGGGCCGCCAGCTCCCGAACTCACCAGCCGAGAGACCGTGAGGATATAGCACTATCCAGGTGCACCATAAGTGGCGGGGCTATTCGTACCTCCTTTAAGGCCTTGAGCAGAAGGCAGAGGGCTGACACCTCGAAAAATGAGGGGATCAGAAAACATGAGACAAGAGCCAATTAAGGTGGAAAATTGAAAGACTCCCTAGGCGTCGCATACCCTAATACAGTCGGGGTCAGAGGAGAACAAGAGTTGACCAAGGTAGGCTGACAGGAAAGATGATAGAGAGAAGCCTGGCACAAGTAAGTGGAAGCAATGCCTGACTCAGTTGGGTTCCCGTGATCGCCAACCCACGTCACACAAGTTGTGAGTCCCTGGTGGACTGTATTATGAATAAGCACCACAATACTTGCAGTTGGTTGCCAAGGACAGTGTATTGTAGAAAGAACGGCTGATGTGGTATTTACTTGAAGCCACAGCAACATTAAGAAGCTTACATTGGCGAGCCTCATAATGCCTTCATTAGTAGTCAAGTCTAAGAACTTGGGCATTATTAAAAACCTGCTTTCTCTCTCTCTTTCTTTTTACGACTCCACACTCCTTCTCTTACCAGTCGAGAGAAAAGGACTCTGGCAACCAATCCTTTCACTTAAGGGACACTGGGACTGAAATTTTAGTGAAATTTGTGGAAAATGTCGATTTTCGTTTTTTTCCATATTAATACACCCCTATCCCCTGCGGATCATATAGCAGTGTTTTATCCGAATTCCACCATTTTTAAAGCCCTGGCGTAGCTTTAAAATGTACGGTATGTCCTTTAAACGCCCCAGCACAGTAAGTGTCCTGAAGGTTCTGAGTCTTGGTGTTTCTACAATCGAAGTATCGCAGCTGGTAAAACACCACAGAGTCATGACAAAATGGCTGTAGAACTTTAAGAACCCTTAGTTGTCAAGATTATGCCTGTTTATCAAAGGCTGGCATCAGATGAGCTACTATCCAGATGCATCCGTGGTGCTACTGAAAATCAGAATGAGTCTCTGCATTCTGTTATCTGGAGGAAGTGCCGAAAAGAGATTTTTATTTCACGGAAGATACTTGAAATTGCTGTTTGGAATTCTGTAACAGAATTCAACATGGGGTGTAGTGCAACAACAAAGTTGAAATCAGGAATAAGACTAACTTCAGTATCTCATGTCACAGCACAAACACTTGAAAGATGTGACAGTCGCAGGAAGTATGTAAGTCCGCGGTCATACTTGGAGAAGCGAAAGCATGTCGACGGAAGGTGAAACTGACAGAAATGAAGGAGGAGGCTGCAAAACAGAAGGAGGGTGTCACCTATGCTGTAGGACAGTCCTAATGTCATTGGTAAGCTGAAACCTTGTAAATTGTGCATCATTTTAGAAAATTGCTGTTTTCTCGGATTCACTTTTTCAGGCATTCAAAATGTTACTCGCGTCATAAATCTTATGATATTGCTTTCAAAATGGGAATGTATTATCTTCATTGCAATGACTATAAACCTGCGGATCGTTTTTTAGATTGCACTTTTGGTTTGGCTGCAAAAAAAATTAAAACTGGAAAAAATACGATTTTTTTGTAGAAAAAAACTTGGAGATGAAAAAAAAATTAATTTCTTGACACTCATTAATGCAATTCAAAATCGGATCCGTAGGTTTCTTCCAATTGTTATAGTGCAATAGAATATTACCTAAAAGTTACACTATCTTGTTTTTTTTAACGCGGCTGACCTTTATAAAACTTGAATAATTAGCACAATAAATGTAAAAAATAATTAATATCTGGAGAACTAATCAACTTACAATGCTCACATTTCCCACAGTGGTTTATAATATGACTATTCATAACCATATAAAATTTCAAAGCTGTACCTCAGTTTATATAGAATTTGAAAATTTCAGTCCCAGTGTCCCTTAACTCGGGAGCCAAGTTCATGTTAAGTCCGCAATGCTAAAAATATTTTAGTGTTGGGTCCGTCTCGTTGCTTAGTGGCTAGCATCCTTGGCTGTCACCCCTTAGGCCTAGGTTCGTTTTCAGGCTCTACCAAGAAATTTAATTCTGGTCTGAGGGTTGGAACAGGGTACACTCAGTCTCGTGAGGCAAAACTGAGAAGAAGTGGGTTCGATTCCCACTTCATCCATCTTAGAAGTGATTTTCCGTGCTTTACCACTTCTCGATATAGAGTCGAATGTTCTCGATTGAAAACATATTGTAAATTGTCCGTTTGAGTTAATATATTTTAACAAATATGATAAAACTAGCAGTAATGCCCGGCTCCGCCCGGTGGATTTAACGTTTTATGGATGATAATGAATACTGCTACAGAACTGGCACATTATACATAAACTAACAGAAAAAACAAATGTAAAAATATAACTTTTTGTGGTGGTATTGGGGGTGATGCATAGTACGGTATAATAGACGTAACATTCAGGTCATTTTCCCGTAATGATAATGATAATAATGAATAGGGAAACGGCTATTTACTAACTACAGTACTGACACAACGTAATTTACAAACGAATGGAAAAATATGATTAGAAAGAGGAGTAAGTGAAATAAAAGACACCTGCTAGGGGCTATATCTCATTGGCAGTTAGAAAAGTAGAATCCAATAGTGTCGTCTGTTGTCGCATAGCGCTGTAGAAAAAAATCAGAGCACTTTCGAAAACTTTAGCTGTCCCGAGCTCCTGAGGTAACAACAGTGCCATTTAGCGCCACATACCGCTGAAGGATAAGGATCGAAATAAATGAAAGTAAATTTGAAAGCACCAACGCTTATTGCAGCTGATCTACACCTCAATGTACTGCACCAACACCATCGCACTTATACAGAGGCATAATATATTCAAGACGATAATTTTTTCAGGGGCCTAAGAAATCTTTTTGTACTAATTACTCCCCGTGACTGCAATTTATAATCAGCGCAAGATGCAACACTATTTTCGCAATTCTGCACCAGAAAACGGTAGGGGCGGCGTGATGCAGCCCGTTTTGTCAGTCAACAATAAACTTATTAAAATATTCTTACAGTTACACTACTACGTACATGAATGGTTCTAGGGCCTTAAAACGTGTTTCTCAAGTTCCTATTGTCTGTTATTCTAAACAGAGAGAATGGAGAGGGTTGTCCAAAATATCAAATGGTCATTGTTACCAGCAGGGTTTCAAACGGTATGTAAAATTCGTTGTAATTAGGTGAAACGGTTTAGATTAGTGCCAGAGGGCCTAAATGCAGGAAATGGAGTGGCCTGTCCGAAATTTCAAGTATACATTGTTACTCGTCGGGTTCCAAGGGTAAATACATAAAGTTTGGTTCAGATCGGTGAAACGGTGGAGATTTGTGCCAAAGGGCCTGAAAGCAGGGAATGAAGTGGCCTGTCCGAAATTTCATGTAGCCTAGACAGTGTTACTCGCAGAGTTCCAAAGGGCAAGTAACCAAATTTTGGTTCAGATCGGTGAAACGGTTTAGATTTGTGCCAAAGTTACTAAATGCAGGGAATGGAGTGGTCCGTACGAAATTTCATGTAGACAGTGATATTCGCAGGGTTCCAAAGGGTAAGTATACACATTTTTGTTCAGATCAGTGAAACTGTGTAGATTTGTGCCAAAGGGCCTAAATGCAGGGAATGGAGTGGTCTGTCCGAAATTTCATGTAGACAGTCTTGCTCGCAGGGTTCACAATGGTACGTATGCAAATTTTGGTTCAGATCGGTGGAACGGTGTTGATTTGTGCCAAAGAGCCTAAATGCAGGGAATGGAGTGGTCTGTCCGAAATTTCATGTAGACCGTCTTACTCGCAGGGTTCCAAATGGTAAGTATACAAATTTTGGTTCACATCGGTGGAACGGTGTTGATTTGTGCCAAAGGGCCTAAATGCAGGGAATGGAGTGGTCTGTCCGAAATTTCATGTTGACAGTGTTACTCGCAGGGTTCCAAAGGGTAAGTAAAAATTTTGGTTCAGATCGGTGAAACAGTGTAGATTTGTGCCAAAGGGCCTAAATGCAGGGAATGGAGTGGTCTGTCCGAAATTTCATGTAGACAGTGTTACTAGCAGGGTTCCAAAGGGTAAGTATACAAAATTTGGTTGAGATAGGTGAAACGGTGTATAGTTGTGCCAAAGGGCCTAACTGCAGGGAATGGAGTGGTCTACACGAAATTTCATGTAGACAGTCTTACTCGCAGGGTTCCAAATGGTAAGTATACAAATTTTGGTTCAGATTGGTGGAACGGTGTTGATTTGTGCAAAAGGGCCTAAATGCAGGGAATGGACTGGTCTGTTCGAAATTTAAAGTAGACAGTGTTTTCGTCGGGTTCCAAATGGGAAGTATACAAATTTTGGTTCAGGTTGGTGAAACGGGGTGGATTTGTATAAATAATAGACAGACAGACAAACCAACATTGAATTTCATATAATATAGATTTACACATGCTAGTGCAACAATCACAATAACGCAGGTTATCAAAATATTCTACACACACACCCATGTATACGGGGCAACATGACCACGATGTCTAAGCCCCGCAAATGAAATATTAACTGTGGATACGATAGGATTAAGAATGCTACAGTCCAATAAATCCTTGAGCAACACTGAAAAATGGCTTCAAATACCATATCCAATCTCTTATTTACACATGCTATTACAACAATCACAATAACGCAGGTTATCACAAACATTCTACACACACACCCATGTACAAGGGGCAACATGACCACGATGTCTAAGCCCCGCAAATGAAATAACAATAAATCGTTGTTGCCTAGTGACAACCTGTCCATCAATGGTGCGGCGTTGACTATCCAGATATAGTACTAGTCCTTGTCGCCTAGCGACAATATGTCCGTCAAGTTATTAGATCGGTGAAACGGTGTAGATTATTTTGTTCAAAAGGGCTTAAAGGCAGGGAATGGAGTGGTCTGTCCGAAATTTAAAGTAGATAGTGTTACCCGCTGGGTTGCAAAGGGTAAGTATACAAATTTTGGTTCAGATCGGTGAAACGGTGTAGATTTGTATAAATAACAGACAAACAGACAAACCAACATTGAGTTTTATATATAAAAACTCGCTTTGCTCGTAGGGGGCTCCGCCCCCAAGCCCCCGTTGCGTTTAATGAACCGTGTACTTTTAGGGAAAGTAATGGGTTGAAGAGTTTAAACATATCGTTCTGATTGTAAGGTTTTTATGTTTGCTGTGACTTTGTAATAAAAATAAAGACGAATATGTTGCATGCAGATTTTCCTTTGATATAAATTTTTTAGTTGATTCGTGGATGTCACCTACCAAAATAAATTATGCTAATGGTCTGAATAAAATTTTAGTTTTGCTTTGTTATAATTCCTCCAGAAGTTTGCAGTATCATCAGTATACGAAGTCCCACACATTTGTTGCTTGTCAAATTTTCTGATTTTTTGCACGTGCCCTCAAGTCCAAAAAATACAGTACTTATTATCTGATAATATTTGGTTACGAGTCCAAATTTTTATTCTCTATAGTGTTAATGTCTCTTTTTGACATCTCTTTTCCCTCTAAATTTATTTCCAATTGAAGAAGGAATGGGCGCACTGCTATGTTTTAAGTCTGTTAGGACATGGCTGCTCTTCTAGTATACTTCTAGTTATAATAATATGGTGGGGAGTTTTGCCAAGGCATGTCCCCTAGCCCACTGCCAGTTATATCATGACAGGAAATTTCGTTAACGCAGATCCCCTAGCCTGCCAGTAACACCGATTTCAGGACATTTTTATGAAGGGCCTTTTAGCCTGCTGCCAGTTATATCATGGCGGGAGGATTTGGTAACGCAGGTCCCCTAGCAAAACAGTCTGTTTTAGATTGTGTGGTGTGGCTAACGGGTTCTAAAATGCCGATGCGCTGCTGTTCAGAACATGCAATATAATAACCCAGTAACAAATCCCAGAAACTGTAAATTTCTTGGAACTAAGAAACGTACACTAACGCATAATCTCCAGTAATTAGTTTACAACATTACGCATATTTACAAAGATAGATTCTTTTCCCCATTCAGTTCTTTATGTGGTTGGCAATAACATTTGACTTTCTATTCCTTTGAATATTATTATTATTATTATTATTATTATTATTATTATTATTATTATTATTATTATTATTATTATTATTATTATTAAGGGGAAGTGGTGGTTCTCAAGCCACGCCTCTTGTCTCTTGGTTTCAATTCTCATCGATGCATGTGAGATTTACCAACTAAAATATCAAGTGCTGTGGTTGGGAATCCTCACAAAAAAAGGTGGTCCCGTGCCGCATGTTCAAGAGATTAACGGTCACGTCAAATTACAAACGTCCTTCCATTTTCACTAATTTGATGTGTAGACTGTATGGGTCTTTACTCACTCGATTATTAATCACAGGAAGAACAAGTAGTTCCGTGAAGAACTATATAGCTTATTTTCATATATCCTACTTATGTTAATTGACTCTATCAACATACAAAATTTAAGTTTGATTGCTGTAATAGATTCGTAGATATTGAGAACCGACTAAATATTTCGGATGGTCGCCATGTTGGATTTTTATATATGTAGGTCTTAGAGTTATGTACTGTTACATGAAGATTATTGTGTACGTGTGGTATTCAAACTTCAATCGCATGTCTAGGACACAAGAAGTAAAAACGAGACTTTGAAATAACGCACAGCTGCCATCTTGTGGTTATGGAAACAATTGAATTGAATTAGATGCCAGTGGATTAACATTTGTATAAGGATTTACTATGCCAAGTTTCACTGCACTCCAATGGTTAAATTGCGAGCAACGTCCATGTGAATATTTATACTTCGCGTCTCCGCCATGTTGGATTTATGATCTCCAGATTATTGGAAGTCCTATAGGCGAACTTATGTTCATAGCCCCTATGAACATAAAAAAATCAGTTTGATTGCTGTAATAGATTCGTAGATATTGAGAATCGTCTAAATATTTCGGATGGTCGCCATGTTGGATTGTTAAATGTATAGGCCATAGAGTCATGTACCATTAAAGGAAAATTATTGCGTAGGTTCATTATTCAACCTTTCACTTTGATCGCATGATTACGACACAAGAAATAAAAATAATAATTTTAAAATTCGCACAGCCGCCATCTTGAGGTTATGTAGACAATTATACTAAATTAGATACCAGTGCATTACAACGTGTATAAACATTTGCTGTACCAAGTTTCATTGCGTTCGGATTATTAAATCGCGAGAAAAGTCTATTTAAAACTTGCAATTTGCTTGCATGTTCGTTTTGTAGTTAACCGGTTTTTGAAAGTCTCATAGATGAACTTCTAGTAGCGCCCTTTAACTCCGTACAACATTTCAGGGTGATACCGCTAATAGTTTCAGAGATATAAAATGCCGGTGAAATATTTCGCACATCCGCCATCTTGAGGTTATGTAAACAATTGAACGAAGTTAGATGCCGGTACATTACAATGTGTAAAAAGCTATACTGTAACAAGTTTCATTGCGTTGGGTTGGTTAAATCGCGAGAAACGTCTATTTAAAAGTTGCAATTTTGCTTAGCCGCCATGTTGGTTTTGTAGTTACCAGGTTTTCAAACGTCACGTACGTGAACTTTAAGTAGTTCCCTTTATCACCGTACAAATTTTCAGGGTGATATCGGCAATATTTTCGGAGGTATTGAATGCTGGTGAAATATTTCGCACAGCCGCCATGTAACAAAAGTTGAAGGGCACGGTCGAGGTCGTCTGGAATAGTGCTAAGAACTTACCGAGTTTCATTGCAATCGCTCCAGGAGTTTAGATTTCATTAGGGGGGACTCATACACGAATCACACTCCCACACACAGACAGATAGCCTACACGGACAAAAGGTGATCTCATAAGCCTATGTTTTCATAAATGAAAATAGGCTAAATATGCGTCTATATTTTGAATATCAGTTACTATATGGTAAAATGTAAATAAACGTTCTACAATATTGAGCCGCTCAAAATTTGCCCTCCGATTATTAAAAAAAAACTCTGTGCAATACAACCGTAAAGTTAATACAGAAAAATAAAAATTATTACTCTGAAAGTCGGTAGGATTCGTCACATTAATCGAAGAATTCAAGGTGCTGTTCCGTTCGAAACACGGCTAAGAGCAATCAAGTACAGGTAAACGGAACTATTCAATTGACGAAAAATAAAACCCGTTAAGAGAATTAAAGGACACCGCGGAAAATATTAGGTTCTATACCTTCATAAATGGCCTACATAGACAGTAACTCACATTAAACAGACGGCACGAAGAGTATAAAATTAGGCTCAAAATCACGTATTGTTTCCGACCCAACTAACACCTCAATAAATATTACAAGACATAATCAGATCATACTGGAAGGAAACCAAAAGACAAAAGAAGGCAAAGTAACTTTACGGTTCTCGACCTATATTCACAAATTTTGAAAATTTATTCGGTTCAAACAGCTCGAGAACTTAGAAAAATTTCGGCCAGAAATCTAAAATCATAAATATCTCTAATATGAATTTCAAGAGCTCCATTCTGTCAACTGATAATTAACCAGAGCCGTACAATGCATGTATATAATGAATATCAAGATCGTAGGTCTTAAAATGTAAATTTTGAAATTTGTTTTGCTATATTGAGCCCCCTTAATATATTACCAAATGCAAAATTATGACATTTCGGAATTTTCCCTTCGGTTGCTACCTACGTTCCACCATCATGGCAAATTTCAGCTTTCTACGTGTTCGGGAATACCATTAGAATTTTGATTCTCATTATGATGTGTACATGTGGTTTTATATATATAGAAGGAGGCTTCAGATCATACTTGAAAAATTCTATCACCCGAAACCAAAATAAAAAAGTCGGAAAAGATGCAAAATAACATTGCGGTTCTCGACCTAAAAAGACCTAATAAATCGAATGAGAGTATTCCTAAATTCACAAATTTTGAAAATTTATTCGGTTCAAACAGCTCGAGAACTTAGAAAAATTTCGGCCAGAAATCTAAAATCGTAAATATCTATAACATGAATTTCAAGAGCTCCATTCTGTCAACTGATAATTAACCAGAGCCTTACAATGCATGTATATAATGAATATCAAGATCGCAGGTCTTAAAATGTAAATTTTGAAATTTGTTTTGCTATATTGAGCCCCCTTAATATATTCCCAAATGCAACATTTTGACATTTCGGAATTTTCCCTTCGGTTGCTACCTACGTTCCACCATTATGGCAAATTTCAGCTTTCTACGTGTTCGGGAATACCATTAGAATTTTGATTCTCATTATGATGTGTACATGTAGTTTTATATACAGGGTGTTACAAAAAGGTACGGCCAAACTTTCAGGAAACATTCCTCACACACAAAGAAAGAAAATATGATATGTGGACATGTGTCCGGAAACGCTTAATTTCCATGTTAGAGCTCATTTTATTACTTCTCTTCAAATCACATTAATCATGGAATGGAAACACACAGCAACAGAACGTACCAGCGTGACTTCAAACACTTTGTTACAGGAAATGTTCAAAATGTCCTCCGTTAGAGAGGATACATGCATCCACCCTCCGTCGCATAGAATCCCTGATGCGCTGATGCAGCCCTGGAGAATGGCGTATTGTATCACAGCCGTCTCTACATTTGGTACCGGAGTTGCGTAGACAAGAGCTTTCAAATGCCCCCATAAATGAAAGTCAAGAGGGTTGAGGTCAGGAGAGCGTGGAGGCCATGGAATTGGTCCGCCTCTACCAATCCATCGGTCACCGAATCTGTTGTTAAGAAGCGTACGAACACTTCGACTGAAATGTGCAGGAGCTCCATCGTGCATGAACCACATGTTGTGTCGTACTTGTAAAGGCACATGTTCTAGCAGCACAGGTAGAGTATCCCGTATGAAATCATGATAACGTGCTCCATTGAGCGTAGGTGGAAGAACATGGGGCCCAATCAAGACATCACCAACAATTCCTGCCCAAACGTTCACAGAATATCTGTGTTGATGACGTGATTGCACAATTGCGTGCGGATTCTCGTCAGCCCACGCATGTTGATTGTGAAAATTTACAATTTGATCACGTTGGAATGACGCCTCATCCGTAAAGAGAACATTTGCACTGAAATGAGGATTGACACATTGTTGGATGAACCATTCGCAGAAGTGTACCCGTGGAGGCCAATCAGCTGCTGATAGTGCCTGCACCCGCTGTACATGGTACGGGAACAACAGGTTCTCCCGTAGCACTCTCCATACAGTGACGTGTTCAACGTTACCTTGTACAGCAGCAACTTCTCTGACGCTGACATGAGGGTTATCGTCAACTGCACGAAGAATTGCCTCGTCCATTGCAGGTGTCCTCGTCGTTCTAGGTCTTCCCCAGTCGCGAGTCATAGGCTGGAATGTTCCGTGCTCCCTAAGACGCCGATCAATTGCTTCGAACGTCTTCCTGTCGGGACACCTTCGTTCTGGAAATCTGTCTCGATACAAACGTACCGCGCCACGGCTATTGCCTCGTGCTAATCCATACATCAAATGGGCATCTGCCAACTCCGCATTTGTAAACATTGCACTGACTGCAAAACCACGTTCGTGATGAACACTAACCAGTTGATGCTACGTACTTTTGTGCTTGATGCTCGTACTGTAGAGCAATGAGTCGCATGTCAACACAAGCACTGACGTCAACATTACCTTCCTTCAAATGGGCCAACTGGCGGTGAATCGAGGAAGTACAGTACATACTAACGAAACTAAAATGAGCTCTAACATTACGTCAACATTACCTTCCTTCAAATGGGCCAACTGGCGGTGAATCGAGGAAGTACAGTACATACTAACGAAACTAAAATGAGCTCTAACATGGAAATTAGGCGTTTCCGGACACATGTCCACATAACATATTTTATTTCTTTGTGTGTGAGGAATGTTTCCTGAAAGTTTGGCCGTACCTTTTTGTAACACTCTGTATAAAGATGTCCCGGCTAGCTCAAACAAGTTGCCAGCGTTTCGCCCCAGTGTACCAACGGGCTCTTCAGTTGGTTATGGTACACCTCACCAAGACGCGTGGCTAGCACACACTGAGAAGGCCATTGTAAGACACCCGATACATATTGTGTACCCGCGTCACGAGCAATGCCAATACTCTATGGGAGTCAAACACCCTTTCCAAAGCAATAAAACCTTACCATGGTATCGATAGAGTCGAATGTTCTCGAATGAAAACATGTTGTAAATTGTCCGTTTGAGTTAATATATTTTAAAAAATATGATAAAATGTCCCGGCCAACTCAAGCAAATTACTTTGAAAGGGAGTTTGCCTCGCATAATGCATTGTCATTGCTCGTGACGCGGGTACACATGTATCGGGTGTCTTACAATGGCCTTCTCAGTGTGCACTAGCCACGCGTCTGGTGAGGTGTACCATAACCAACTGAAGAGCCCATTGCACAGTGGGTCAATATCGAAATCTAGGAGAACATTATTTATTTTCATAATTAAAAAATCAAAATGTATTACTTCTACAGCATTCTCATACAATTGCCGCTCACTAGTCTGGGATATAAACGCATCTTAGTGTAAATCTGTCACCACCGTTCGAGCAGTCTGAATTGGAGGGTGAATGTAAGTGGCTGTGGTTTGGTTGTATTTGTGGTTAGTGTGATGCTTTAAGATGGAACATGCAGCTGAAGGTTTGATCTTTGTAACGTGTTTCAGTTATTAATGGGCGTAATTGTTACGTAATTTTAGCATTATATAATATACTACTATTATTTTTAAAATTATATTTTCACATTAGATTTTTAGTATGTCGCGCCACTCTGCGTCACTTTCTTCTTAATGTTAAAATGTAGATCATGTCTAGTAGTTTACGCCTGTTATAAGACATTTTGCATCTTTTTGCAACTTACTTAGTTATTTTACGTTTTAGAAGATACCGCGCAACCAGTTCTCACACGTTTACAACTGTTTGAAGCACTGGGTTCGACGATTATGTCAAAAGTGGAACTCTGTAACTTTGTTAAAAGTAAATTAGGGGTTGAAAATTGTTCTGAAGACATAACTGAATGCTCTATCCAACTCCTAGTCATGGACAATTTCTTGCATGTGTAGACGTAGCTTAAAAAGGTCTTAGCTGATGTTTATTATGAAGTAAACAAATTATATACGTTGCTTTCACTCTAAATTCATGATTAAAACGTAAAAATAATTTTGTCCCCCTAGATTCGATTTTGACCCACTGTGCATTGGTTAACTGAGGCGAAACACCTGCAATTTGTTTGAGCTAGCCGGGACATTTTATCATATTTGTTAAAATTGCCAATTCTCTCTCTTTCAGTAAATCTGTCCGCAGACAGGTTTCAACTGGACGTTCTCCATTCCTCTCTGTCCTGAGCATCTTCTTGCATTTGCTTGTAAGTTCTTTCTCTCTTCATATCTGTTAACATTCCAAACCTTCTTCTCCCTTTCCCTCTATTTCTTCTACTTTTCCTTCCATGGTTCTTTGTAGTAGTGGTAGGTGGCCGTGATAAGACCTGGGTTGCAATGTGGTGCCACAGATTTGCCTTTTGATGGTGTTTTGTACCTTTTTTGAGAGGGGGGGGGGGGATAATCGCATGTCTTCAAGGATTGTTAGTGTTTGTTCAAGTGATAGTGCATATCGTCTTGCGGATTGGTGCTTTCTTGTTGGAATGGATATATCAATTTACAATTTGTGTTCCGATATCCCAAATAGCAGCCATGTTGTTTTTGTTTGATATTGATTCGACATTGTGTAGTTCCTGGCTTCAATGATCATAAAATTCCACAGCCATCTATGATGCCTGAGACTCCTGACGTCTAATACCCGCACGCTTTAATATGTTTTTATGGAGTAGACTGTACAGACAGACAGTGTTGGGCGGCGGAAAATAACCTGACACCCTAAAGGAGTCAACGGCTGAGGGCGGTTGAACTCCTTTAGGAGGTTGATGGTACCTTAGTGGAGGAAATGACACTAAAATCGCATCAGGCAGCGTCTGTTCTCCAGGTTAGGTGCGGCTGCCAAAGGCGTCTGTTCCTCTTGTTAGAGGCGGCCTTTATTTTATCCTACGGTAGGTTGGCGGTAGGAAGGGCATCCGGCTATAAAACATTGCCATATCAAACAAAAATGCGGAGTATTTTCCGAGGGCAGAAAAACTGGACGTGTTAGAAATGCGTATGCTGAGATGGGCAAGTGGACATACAAGGTTGGACAAAGTGAGAAATGAAGTGATTAGGAGACGACTTAGCGTGGTGCAAGTTTATGAGAAACTCAGAGAAGCTGGCCTCAGATGGTATGGCCATGTTAAGAGAAGAGATCAAGATTATGTGGGTAATAGGATGACGGAAATGCTTCCACCAGGGAAACGGAGTCGAGGACGACCAAAAAGGCGATGGATGGACAGCATTCAAGAAAGCATGAAACAGCGGGGGCTTGTGGAGGAAATGGTCCGGGATAGAACAACGTGGAGGAGGAATATCCGTATCAGCGACCCCACATAAGTGGGATTAATCATGCTGGATAAGAAGAAGAAGATTCTTTGTAGTAGAAAATTCCTACGTAGTATGTGACCCATCCAAGATATTTTCCACTTCTGCATCATCCTCGTGAAACTCCTCTCCACTCCTACCCTTCTTAGCATCTCCCCAATTCTCATTCTATCGATCCATTTCACTTTCTTCATCCTTCCTCCACTTCTGCTCAGTGCAAATACCTCGTGAGGCAAAAAGTGAAAAGAGGCGGATTCAGATTCCTACCTCAGCCATCCTGGAAGTAGTTTTCTGTAGTTCCACACTTCTATTCCAGGCAAATGTCAAGATGGTACCTAACTTAAAGCTTTCTATCCAAATCCTAAATCAATTACAAATACACACACTAGTACAGACATCACAGGGGCACAGGTTATCAGACAAATTCTGCACTCTCACTCATGAGCACGGGGCTACATGACCACGATGACGCAAAGCCCCTAAAATATTCAACAGCAACTAAACATCTAAAACAGAATTTTCTAATTTATCATATGGCTTTTAGTGCCGGGAGTGTCCGAGGACATATTCGGGTCACCAGAGGCTGTAGCTGCTTCAAGCGGACACCCATGGGGTGAGCTACAAGTTCCGTTCAATTTCAAGTAGTTCCAACTTTCACTACCAGATATCACTGGCACCTAGTGGTGAACGTTGGAACTTTCGACACAGGGTTTCAACGAAATCTATCCTAGGAATTTAGCTTCACACTAGTTAGGGGAAGGATCTTTTACATGCCATAAATCTATGACATGAGACCGCCGGCTTTACTTCCCCTCCGAAGGAAGGCATACTAAAGAATTTTAACGCCCTTAAAAAATTCGACAACTTCGGCCGGGTTTGAACCCGCGATCTTGGGTACAGCAGTTCAGCATGCTACCAACTACGCCACCGAAGCCAATATATATATTATATTATATTAACTTATATTGTGACCACATATGAACCTGCACATTTTGCATTATTCTAACGGCAAAACTGTGCAGGGAACGTCTCTAGTCGATATTGAGTTTATGATATCTGCTGCAGCCGATTGAAAAATAGCGGACATGTGGAGCAGAACTGTAGCCATTAGTGAGAGACATGCTACATCCCCTAATATGAGGTGACATTACAGGGACTAATCACCTTACTGTCCCTCACTGCATTGCCCTCAGGGCTCTAAAGAGGATTGACTGCCTCATCACAAGTAGGCCTACATATATGGTGGACAAGCGAGTTAACATACACGACATCACTCAAGTTAGTGGCAACAGAAATTCAAATGCAGTACGGTATAGGCTACAAGGTGCTTACACAAGTTGAAATGTTACGCTTACTGAAATCGTGCAGGCAGTGATATGTCTGTATTTGGTTAGCTTGATGTTCTTTGCGATTGTGGTGAAAGATTGAACTAGATTGCTAGTTTTAGGAAGCAAAATAGTTAGCGCAGGTTGAAGCGCTTGTGTGGTTGTAAGTTGAACTAGTGGAATAGGAGTGCGTACTCTAAAAAATTCCAGAGATAGAGAGAGACAATGAGAGTTAAACAAAAAAAAAAAGGAGGAGGTTAGAGGTTATTGGCGGTGATTAAAAAAATCTATTGAATGAAACACATTATATGAAAGATAAACGTGAAGAAAGTTATAGATTGAATTATTCTGTCTTCTTTATTGCATCGCAATGGTTATATGACGACAGTTTCTAAAATAAATTGTTCTAAGAAGTGAAACCAGAATAAAATGAGAATTCGAATGATGGTAAGACACTGGAAATTGTATCTTGTTGTGACGGCATTATTGATACAATTTATATTTACATCCCTTGGTACTACAAAATAGTAAGTGGCATTACGATGAATTGTGATTATGTTTTGCGTGCCTTAATCTACCTTGTTTACTGTAGTGTCCTGGTTGGTGTCGGAGACACGCCACACCTGGAGATAAGAGTATTCTCGTGCGACATAATAAAATATTTTCATAGTAAATTACATATGAAATGGCGCCCTCCCGGATTTTATCTTCTTAGAGATTGCTATAAAATTTTAAAAACATTACAAAGTAGTTCCGTAAAGAAATAAACAGCCTATTTTCATATATCCCACTGGACTTTTCCACTAAAACTCTTCCAGCTATTAAAAGGATTTTTCATGTGATGTATACTAAATAACTTTTGGTACACGACTTATGACCCCACCAACACCAGTGCATTCAGAAAGTATGTGCTAGACTATATAACTTTCAGTATCGGTGATAAGACTCCTCCCGCGAGATGGCATTTTCCTGTGACGAATCATAGGTGTTTAATTTAAGAAAATTCAAATAGCTTACATGGCTTTTATGATTCACGAACTATAAGCTAAGAATTTAGTGCCATTAGCTTATGATTATTATAATACCCTACCATACAAATCTTCTCTTCAATTGCTTGAATAAGTTACGACAAATAGCAACAAGTAGTTCCGTGAAGAACTAAATAGCCTATTTTCATATATCCTACTTATATTAATTGCCTCTATCAGCATACACAATTGATTGCTGTAATAGATTCCTAGACATTGAGAACCCTCTAAATATTTCGGATGGTCACGATGTTGGTTTTTTATATATAGGCCTTAAAAGTTATGTACTATTACATGAAGATTATTGTGTAGGTGTATTATTCAAACTTCAATCCCATGATTAGGACACAAGAAATAAAAGCGAGATTTTAAAATTTCGCACAGCCGCTATCTTTTGGTTATGAAAATAATTGAAATGAATTAGATGGCAGTGGATTACAATTTGTATAAGCATATACTGTACCAAGTTTTACTGCACTCGGATGGTTAAATCGCGAGAAACGTCCATTTGAATATTTATATTTCGCTTCGCTGCCATGTTGGATTTGTGCTCACCAGGTTATTGAATGTCCCATAGGTGAACTTACGTTTATAGCCTCTATCAACATACAAAATTTCAGTTTGTTTGCTGTCATAGATTTATAGATGTTGAGAACAGTCTAAATATTTTGGATGGTCACAATGTTGGATTTTAATGTATGTAGGCCATAGAGTTATGTACTATTAGATGAGGATTATTGTGTAGGTTCATTATTCAAACGTTGAACTCAATCACATGAATGGGACACAAGACATAAAATATATAATTTTAAAATTTCGCACGGCCGCCATGTTGCGGTTATATAGACAATGCATTGCATTGCATTGCAATTTGTATAGTCATTTGCCGTACCAAGTTTCATTGCAGTTCAGATGGTAAAATCGCGTGAAAAGTCTATACAAATATTTCACCTTCGCTTGGCCACCATGTTCGTTTTGTAGTTAATATGTTTTTGAATGTTACATACTTGAACTTCTAGTAGTGCCCTCTATCACCGTAAAACATTTCAGGGTGATATGAATAATAGTTTCGGAGATATAGAATGCCGGTGGAATATTTCGCACAGCCGCCATGTTGGATTGGTGAGACGTAATAAAATTTAAAGGGCATGGTCAGGGTCGGCCATAATAGTACTATGACCTTACCGAGTTTCATTGAAATCGATCCAGCCGTTTAGAAGTTATTACGGGGACACACACACGAAAACAAACACACACGGACAAAAGGTGATCTCATAAGTCTATTTTTTTTTTCTTTTCATAAATTAAAATAGGATAAAATAAGGTTTTAAGGTACGGTTAGCTACTATTGCTGTGATACACTTAAGTGCTAAACTACTGTATCATTGTAAACTAACATGCGGGATTGACCTACCAGCACTCAGCATATTAGTTTACAATTCTCTAGTAGTTTAGGGCGTACTGCTTATGTGTATCACAGCAACAGTAGCTACACCTTCATAGATTAGTTTGGGTGAGAAAGAATGTTTTGTTGATAATATCGTTATTTCTACGTTTTGCATCATTAAAATAAAAGTACTTTTTTGTCGGTGTTAATGCCTTAATATCTATTGGTGCAGCAGAAAAGAGGAGAATTGAAGCGTTTGAAATGTGGTGTTACAGGAGAATGATAATCAGATGGGTAGATAGAGTTACAAACGAAGAGGTATTAAGACGAGTGGGAGAGGAGATAATATGTTTCTGGCGACTGCTAATGAGGAGAAGAGTTTTTTTTTAGCGTATGGCTTTTAGTGCCGGGAGTGTCCGAGGACATGTTCGGCTCGCCATTTTTTGTAGCTGCTTCGAGACGGACACCCAATGGGTGAGCTACAAGTACCGTTGGGGAGGAAAGTTGGAAGGGAGGGTCGAGGAGTTGGAAGGTAGCGGCTGTGGCCTATAGTTAAGGACCAACCCCGGCATTTGCCTGGAAGGAAGATGAGAAACCACAGAAGACCATCTTCAAGGTTGCCGGTGGGGGGATTCGAACCTCCTCGCCTCCCGGATGTGAGCGACTGCCAACAGTCATGCCGCAACGACCTCGGCTAACTCACCCGGTGGAGAAGAGATAGGTTGATAGGACACATACTAAAACACCCAGGAATAGCAAGCTTAGTTATGAAAGGAAGGGTCGAGGACAAAAACTGTAGGAGTAGACCAAGGTTAGAATATGTTAAACAGATTGCCTCGGATGTAGGGTGTGGTAGCTATGTAGAGATGAAACGATACTAAGTTTTCTGACGGGATTTTGGAGGGTAGAAAAAGTCCGTGGGCGTGATTGTAGGTTTGGTAGAGTTTTGTAGAGCTACATGTATTTTTTCGGGTTATTGTTTTGCATATTCCAGTAATTGGAATTATTTTGTGTTGAACGACAGAAAGCTAAAATATTTTGTCAATAAGGCAACACTGAAAAATCGTTTCAAAGTTCTCTTTACATCGTGTTAGTGCGATTGACCCTACAATAAGCGATTTAGAGGTTAAAGTTGTCCTCCATTTCTTCGTGTATTTTCTAGTTCGGTAACGGGGATATAACCGAAAAACTGTCATGTCATCCTTTATGAACCACCTCACGGTGTAGTGGCTAGTATTCTTGGCTGTCACTTCTGAGGCCTGTGTTCAATTCTCCATTCTGGTCTGACGGCTGGAAAATAGTACACTCAGACTCATGAGGCAGAAGTGAGGAGAGGTGGATACAGATACCATCTCAGACATCTTAGAAATGGATTGCCGTGGTTTCCCACTTCTACTCCAGGCAAATGCCGGGATGGTTGATAATAATTATAATATTGTACGGCCTCGGATGCTGGGTGCAAGCTTTGTTAATTGACGCCCAGAGGCCAACTTGCATGCCAAATTTTATCGCTCCTTGAAGCGCTATGAAAGTTAAGGAGGTGAGATATCTAAGCTCCTTGACACTATAGCGCTTTCTAGTAGAGAAATGAGGTACTCTGTGTTGGCGGAAAATCCCGAGATATATTTTGCCATTATGAGCACGGCCTACTGAATTCAAATGTGCTTTTTAACATGCCAACATAGTATGACATCCGTATCGTGATTTTTGTTGCATTTCAAAAATCACTTATCATGGCCAGGAGTGAACCTGCAAGCTTGGGGTTGGTAGTATATATATATAGGGTATATTTCGTATGACATACAGAGGATACAGTAATACTAGAGTATATACCATATATACAAGTGATAAATATCAAGTAACATCCACAAGCGAAACTAGAAGTCACAGTTGAATGTCCAGAGCAGTAATCCACTCCACTGCATCATCAGTTGCGTTCTGCAGGTCGTTATATCCTCCCTTGAAGGACCGCGAAGGGCGTTCCTACACAGTATGGTGGATTGTCTGCACTGAATCGCCACAATCGCACTGAGGTCTAGAAATTTTCCCCCATTTGTGTAACCAAAAGTTACATCTTCCATGACCCATGACTCTGTTTGGTGACGTCCATATCCTTCTTGGAAGATGGAAACCAGGAGGTTTCCTGCAAGGGTCGGTGATCAATCCTAGCTCATCAGGGTTTGATGTAGTCCATTCTTCTAGCCAAGTTTCGTCCATATTGAACTTAGATTCAACAAGCATCTTGCCTAGTTGCCATGACGGATGTCGAGATTTTAATCTCCCTTGCTTCTGTGGATTACAGACCTGATGTATGGGTAAGAGATCATTTGCAGCGCATTTTGACCATTCCCTTTTTAGAGCTGTTAGCCTTCGCAGGGGAGGAGGATGAACGTTGGATAATACTGTTAGCCACTTGTGTGGTGTTGATTTGAGAGTGCCCGATATTGTTCTCATTCTACACACATCAAAAAAAGTTTTGCATCACCTCGGTTCCCAGATCTCCGGCATATAGACGTTGACTGTGTATATTGTATCCAAGATACAGTCCCTTTGACTGTTCATAGATGTCACTAAAACTGCTCAAAGATGTAAACAACCATGCATGAGCAGGGCCTATTAGACGGAGGGGGTACGGCAGCCGATCAGTTCCAGTCATTCCACCAGGACGAAGGTACGCTGCTCATGTTGTCTGTAGTTCTACCATGCCTAGAAGGTCAATACCGCAGTTCGATCGCGTCCGCATTGTTACTTTGTGTCAAGAAGGGCTCTCAACAAGGGAAGTTTCCAGGCGTCTCAGAGTGAACCAAAGCGATGTTGTTCGGACATGGAGGAGGTACAGAGATACAGGAACTGTCGATGACAGGCCTCGCTCAGGCCGCCCAAGGGCTACTACTGTAGTGGATGACCGCTACTTACGGATTGCCGCTCGGAGGAACCCTGACAGCAATGCCACCATGTTGAATAATGCGTTTCGTTCAGCCACAGGACGTCGTGTTTCAACTCAAACTGTGCGCAATAGGCTGCATGATGCGCAACTTCACTCCCGACGTCCATGGCGAGGTCCAGCTTTGCAACCCCGACACCATGCAGCGCGGTACAGATGGGCCCAACAACATGCTGAATGGACCCCACGGAATTGGCATCACGTTCTCTTCACCGATGAGTGTCGCATATGCCTTCAACCAGACAATCGTCGGAGACGTGTTTGGAGGCACCCTGGTCAGGCTGAACGTCTTAGACACACTGTCCAGCGAGTGCAGCAAGGTGGTGGTTCCCTGATGTTTTGGGGTGGCATTATGTGGGGCCGACGTACGCCACTGGTGGTCATGGAAGGCTCCGAAACGGCTTTACGATACCTGAATGACATCCTCCGACCCATAGTGCAACCATATCGGCAGAATATTGGAGAGGCATTTGTCTTCATGGACGACAATTCTCGACCTCATCGTGCACATCTTGTGAATGCGTTCCTTCAAGATAACGACATCGCTCGACTACAGTGGCCAGCATGTTCGCCAGACATGAACCCTATCGAACATGCCTGGGATATGTTGAAAAGGGCTGTTTATGGACGTCTTGACCCACCAACCACTCTGAGAGATTTACGCCGAATTGTCGTTGAGGAGTGGGACAATTTGGACCAACAGTGTCTTGATGAACTTGTGGATAGTATGCCACGACGAATACAGGCATGCATCAATGCAAGAGGACGTGCTACTGGGTATTAGAGGTAGTGGTGTGTACTGCAATCTGGACCACAAATGCTGAAAGTCTAGCTGTATGATGGTACAACATGCAATGTGTGGGTCTCATGAGCAATAAAACGAGCTGAAATGTTGTTTGTGTTGATCTCTATTCCCTTTGTATTTAAAGGTTCCGGAACTCTTGGAAACGAGGTGATGCAAAACTTTTTTTGATGTGTGTATATTTTAACTGGACATCAACTTTTTCTACATGTGCACTATTGATCCATACGGGGCTACAATATTCAGCAACCGAGTATACTAAGGCGAGAGCTGTTGTGCGAAGAACAGTCACATTTGCTCCCCAACTTGTACCACAGTGTTTGTGAAGGATGTTGTTACGTGTTCTGATTTTAGCTGCTGTTTTGCAGAGATGTTCTTTGTATGTCAAAGAGCGATCCAGCACAAGACCCAAATATCTTGGTTGGGTGCAATATTGGGGTTGGTAGTGCGACACGATAACCACTCACCCACCGTGGCAAGTGGGATGGTTGATAACCTAACGCCAAAGCCACTTTTTCCCCAACACTCACAATAACACAGTTTATCAGACAAATCTTACACACACACACGCAAGTACACGGGGCTAAATGGACACGATGTCGCAGGCACTCAAATGAATCGGCAATAACTAAAGAGATCGACACGTAATCAAAGAAAGTTTTATTATATTTTAATTTTGTTGTTGTTGCTGATTGTTTAGGGGATTTGCGACATCATGGTCATGTAGCCTCGTGTACTTGGGTGTGTGTAGAAGTTGTCGGATAACCTGTGTCAATGTGATGTCTGCACTAGAGTGTGTACTTGTAATCGAGGTAGGATTTGCGTAGGAAGTGGCCGTCACCTTAAGTTAGGTAGCCTACCATCCTGGCATTTGCCTGGACTAGCAGTGGGAAACCACGAAAAACAACTTCCAGGATGGCTTGAGGTTAGAATCGTACCTGTTTCGACTCAGTTTTGCCTCACGAGGCTGAGTGTAAGCCGCTCCAGCCCTCAGACCAGGATAACATTTCTTGGTCTCCGCGGTGTCAGCAAAGAATTCTAGCCACTACACAACGAGGCTGACCATAAATTTATAATATTTATTGTCCTCATAGTTCAGCACCACTAATTTACGTAATGAATCTGGCTGGAGTGCCGGTAATGAACACCACGCTGGACATTGGTTTCCCAGAAACACGATCGGCTGTTCAGCGCAGGACAATGATGAACAAGCCACCTGCTATTCGATCCTTCACTCCTACATCCCAGCGCTACAGTTATCTCCAGATACCTACCCTATACTTCCTCCTCTCTGAGACAGTACTAGAGTTAAGTCGTGCATGACCTCATCGTCTTTCATTTCACCAGAACCCGTGTTACTCACATGGGAAGTATCAGGTAGGACATGTCGAAACCTATCTTGAAACTTTGTGGACGCAATCGTTGTACTATAAGAGGACATTGTGTGGAAAATCAGCTGCCAGATTGAACTGCAAGGCTCCGAAATCATGTGGCGAAACTCTTATATAAATCAATGGGAGGTAGCGAGTACCGTACATGTTAGAATGGACAGCCCTGTCCGCCCAAGCACTCAAGGCCGGTGGGGAGGAGCCGCACACATCAGTCAGCATATACGCCCCGCCTCGTTACTACTCCGAGTATCACAGGGATGTCCAGCTCCTTCAGCCATCATACCTGCGTACAACGATTGCGCCCACAAAGTTTCAAGATAGGTTTCGACCTGTCTTACCTGATACTTCCCTTGTCAGCTCGGAGAGATTCAACTGTATCGCTTTCATTGACCCACCATGATCAACTAAATACAGGATAGGTGAGCTATACTTAATCAGCTGGGAACATACGATTTCTAGGGTAAGGAAATGCAGAAAGTACTGGAATCACTTAGGATACGTTCAACAGTCTTCCAAAATGTGATCGCAATAATATGGATTTTTGGGAGAACCTTTCACCGTACGGAGATCCACCCTGGGCCATTTATACACTGCCCAGTCACGCCACCTACAGTATGTTCGACGTGAACGTGGAATAACCCTACACAGACGGCAGGTGACAGCACTTGCAGTGGAGGGTACAATATAAAGCGTGGCGAATGGAAGCGGACCCGCCAGGTTTTACCTGTAGGCAATCTTTCTTTCTGCCTATGGTTTTTTTCCCCTGGCCCTTAGCTCAACCATTACCTACTAATATTCCTAATCCAAACGATGATGCCTGGGACAGGCAGGAAGCCTCGCAAGGCTAATCCAAACCCCCATCTGTTTCCCCTACTATCGTAGTTAATAACAGAATGTCGGAGGCAGCAGTAGTAGTAAAGGACGACTGCTACGCGGGGGGTGCGGGCACTTTTTCGCCCGCTCCCCTCCCCGAGAAAAAAAAAAAGCGGAAAACAGTGCAGCCGTATCGCAATACGTCCGAAAGGCTTTCGAACCAAGGGTGGAAGCATTTCCGAAACGGCTACGTTTGTAAACTGTTCGCGTGCCGCTGTGGTGAAAGTGTACCGAGCATGAAAAAATGGCGCTATTCAAAACCGGCACCGAGGCATCTGTGGTGCATAGATGAGAGGGGTGAACGACGGCTGGGGAGATGTGTACGGGCGAATAAACGTGCAACTGTAGAGAAACTGACCGCCCAGATGAACCACGGGGCTACCAACTACGTCTCCTCATCGACCGTTCAGTGAACGTTGCTGCCTCCGCAGCAGGCGCCTGGTTCATGCACCCATACTGACTGATGTACATCGGCGACGGAGGCTGGAATTTGCACACCAATACCGCAACTGGACGTCCACTGAGAGGCAATAGGTGGCCTTTTCCGATAAATTACATTTTATGCTCCATCGGACTGATAGCCTATGGCGTTTAAGTTACAGCATGAAACGTCTGAACGCAAACACCCTGCAACAATCGCCGGACGGGTCCAGGCCGAAGGAGGGAGCGTTATGGTGTGGGGAATCTTTTCGTGGCATTCCCTGGGTGATCTATATCTTCCTGCATGTCTCGCAGCGTTCCGCGCTGCAAAAGATGGTCATGCTGCACACTATAGAGCAAATAGGCCTACGAAGTCTATAGTACAAACGATTAGCCTGGTCGACATGTTTAATGCTGTGACGAAAAATTTTTTCCCCGCTGAACCACGCATATCCTACCAAACGTTTTTACCACTTTCGGCACTTCCTTACTTGAGGAATCGTATGTGAGATATTACTTTTCAATCAATATATTTTGCTTATAGTTTACCCTGTTGTATCTTTAGGGGTTTGGAAAACGTGATCATTTCAACCCTGCGTACTTGGTTGTGTGTAAAATTTACCACTGCTATTGTGGTGTCTGTATAACTGAGTGTATTTGTGATTGAGGCGAGGATTTTGATGGAGTCGATCATGGTTTTCAATTAGGAACCATTCCAACATTTGTCTGGAGTAGAAATGTAAACCCACAGAAGAAAGATCTTCGGTGGGAATAGAGAGGAACAAGTTTCAGAACTAAATCACTTCACAGAAGCGGTAATCCAACCCGGACCTCAGGTGTGACAACCAGGCATACTAGTCAATTCACAACGAGGAGGCGAATTACATTTCTTGGTAGAGCTGGTAATCGAACCCAGACCTCAAGTGTAACAACCAAGAATGCTTATCACTACGCTACATACCGGGTGAGTTAGCCGTGGTCGTTACGGCATGACTGATGGCAGTCGCTCACATCCGGGAGGCGAGGAGGTTCGAATCCCCCCGCCGGCAACCTTGAAGATGGTCTTCTGTGGTTTCCCATCTTCCTTCCAGGCAAATGCCGGGGTTGTTCCCTAACTATAGGCCACAGCCGCTACCTTCCAACTCCTCGACCTTCCATTCCCACTTTCCTCCTCAAAGATACTTGTAGCTCACCCATTGGGTGTCCGTCTCGAAGCAGCTACAAACCTGGCGAGCCGAACATGTCCTCGGAAACTCCCGGCACTAACAGCCATACGCTAAAAAAAACTACGCTACATTACTGTTGTTGTTGTTGATTCATTTTTAGGGATTGGGACAACTTGGTCATCATCCACGTGAACTTGGGTGAGTGTTTTATTTGCCTAGTAGGTCTATATCCAGTGTTTCTGTGGCAACTGTAATTATTTATTTCTTTTAGAGATTTTTCAAGTGAATGAACTTTCCTTTTAAACCCTCGTAGCCTATCCTGCAATTTCTTCATTATTTATGACATTGTAATCTGGAATATTTTAAGATAAGACAGACGGAAATAAGTAATCCTCAGATGGTTGTATTGCTCAGTTCAGCGTAACTAAACACTTGGTCATTTCGTATAATAATTTCTGATGAGGATTAGGGAAAGAAGTAATAAGAGCCACGCCTTGCCATTATCATTGGAGGATCTCCTACCGTAAGTCCGGAACATCCACCTGGCAGGAAATGACTTACACTCGAGCAGAAAGCTTCGGCTGAGAGATCGTTGAGCCGTGTAGCGGAGAGATGCAAATCAACAATCTTACAGAGGATGTCTCGCTAGGAGCATCCCCGAAATGGGCCCTTCTCCCCGATTGCCCTGCGCGGAAAAACAAAACGTTACCCTCATCCAACCCGCATCCGCACGACATTTATCCATATCCAAACGTTCGTTATGCGAATCCACTGACATTACAATAATAAAACAATGATGTTCCGTGACGAACTTAAGATCCTACTTTTCTTACAATTAAGATGCATGCCCATGATTAATCTACTGTATATGAACCTATCTAGAATAATGACGAAATTAAGTTCGTAATATCGAAATGTCTAATTAGTTCGAAATATACATGGCATAATATAGCCTAATAGAGCACTACAGTTGGCAGCCCTGGAGAGTGAATATATTCTTAGTTCCATCTCTTAAGGTACAGAATACAAAATTTGGTTTGAAGTCCAATGGACGTCACATGCAGTTAGACATTGGATCTATCAGCACGCGTAAATGCATGTTGGTAACAATGTTATGCGTGTGATGGTCAGAAATAATCTGAAATAATATGATCTATTGTTGTGCCAATTTTGACTGAAATCCATTAGTTAGTATAGAAGGTACATGCATTTTAAAATTGGAACTATCAGCAGGCTGAATCATGTTGGCAGCACTGAGTATATTAGTTACTCCAAATTATTCTAGAATGGCAGGTACTATCCGTGTGCCAAGTTTAGAGCTATTGGCTTGCACACTTTCTGATGTATTGATATTAGGGTAACAAAAATAGAGACAGCATTTATTAACAGTTGGCAGCCCTGGTTGCTCTTAAGAATAAGCATAGTCATATCGGTTATAATACACTTAGCACATACGAAATTTGGTTGAAATCCAAATTATACTGTAGTATAGAAGTTACATGTATTTAAAGTTGGACCTCTCAGCAGGCTTATAATCATGTTGGTAGAACTGACGTATATAAGTTACTCCAAATTAATCTAAAATGTCAGAATATATGTGTGCATAGTTTAAATCTGTTGGCTTGCATACTATCTGATATATTGGTATTTGGATCTAAAAAAATATAGAGAGCAATTATTAACAGTTGGCAGCCCTGGTGGCTCTTAAGAATACGCTCAGTCATATCTGTTTATTTACAAATACTACATACAAAATTTGGTTGAAATCCAATTGATAGTACAGAAGTTATATGCATTTAAAAATTGGACCTATCAGAAGGTTTAACATTATTTTGGCAACACTGTCATGTATGGCCTCCAGGAAATTAAACTGAAATAGTATTATCTACATGTGTGCCAATTTTGGAATAGCTCCCATGCATACCTTCCAAGATATCCAACATGGAGCTCAAATTTCTAGTGCGTTTTTTCAGCAGTTGGTAGCACTGACATCATTTTCAAATATGGGCGTGAGATATTCCGGTATACATCTTTACTCATACTAAACTTGGTTTCGATTGCTACAGCCGTTTAGGAGTTGATAGGGGGGAGGGGAACACACCCAGCCAGACAGACAGACAGACAGACAGACATACATTTTCTCGGATCGATCTCATAAGTCTAATTTTTCCTCATTTTTGCAAAATGTGAAAAGTAGGCTAATAACATATGAGTGCCATATCCCCTCCAGGGACATAGGCGACCTGAATTAGAGCATTTGGCTTCGTCAAGGGCTCACTAACCAGGCGTCCCGAGCCTGACTTTGCATGTGGTAGGGTGGCTAGTTCCTTTCCACTCCTTCTCCTGCCATAGCATCCGGTAGGCACCCATTTCGCATCACGAGGCGGGGAGACCCCATACCAGACCATACCAAGACTTTTAAATTCTTGGCAGAGCTGGGGATCGAACCCGGAACCTCGGAGGTGGCAGCCAAATCATAAAGTATTAAAGCAACACATTTAGACATTTGAGGAGAAAGTATTTCCCTTAGGCTTTGTATGTCATGCGGTATGTTTAAAATGAATGTTACACAGCCAGAATTGCAACCCTCTTCAGTTCGGAGTGTTAATTATGCTTGATGACATAATTTGAATGAGATTAGCTTAAATCATCATCTTGCATTTGTCATGGAAAACCATAACGGAAAAATATATGATGTCATAAACATCAGGGTCTTAGTAATGCTATTCAACAAGTTCGGATTCTATTCTAAAAACTATCTGCAAATGTACTCCAAACATCCGAAGCTTATCTGCTATCCACAAAGTCATGTTAACTATATCCCCATCCGCACAGGCCTACCGGTAGACAGTACTGCTCGAGTCCAAGCTCTGTGTACTTGAGAGGAATGTGGATCGCGGATGATGAGGTGAAGAACAGGGGTTACCAGTGTCGGTCAGGTCAGTTAATACGCACATCCTGCTTCCAGTCTACGAACCGGGTCAGGGAATGGAATGAATGAAGCCCCCCCCCCCCATCTAGCGGCAAGGATATGAACTGTGCCGGCTGCCGAACAATGATGAAATGAATGACAGATGAAATGAAATGATAGTGGAGAGTTTGCTGGAATGAAATTGGAAAAACCCGGAGAAAAACCTGTCTGCCTCCGCGTTGTCCAGCACAAATCTCACATGGAATGACCGGGATTTGAACCACGAACCCAGCGGTGAGAGGCCCGCGTGCTGCTGCCTAAGTCACGGAGGCTCTTACGCACGTTAATAATATGCACCAAATAAAACGGAAAATGCAACGGGTTTGCACTAGCTTCATCATCACTCAACTATACGAATTCATTGTCAGGCTTCACTAAGCATAACATAGCTTTTCCTTTTAGCGGGTCGAGAAACTATTGCCGCTTATTGCTGAATCAACATGATGATGTAATAATCTATAGTTATATCTCCAGCGTCTAATTAACCTTCCTGCTTCAGGTGAATTTTGAAACGAATTATTTTATTTGTGTCCTGAGAACTACAGGGTCTATCACTCAAAGTGGGGCCAGAAACGCGGCGCGCGAGTGGAGTGTCGGACGAGCACATGGCAACTCGCTGAGCTTGGGGTCAAGAGAGGGCCCGTACGAATCGCATGTAAATAACAAGCACACAAAATAACACATACTCAAAGTAACAGACGATGTTGAAAATGTCATCCACCTGCATCTACACATTTCTGGCATCGTCTAAGGAATTTTCATTCAAACGAATTATTTCATCTACCGAGATAGCCTCAATTTCTCTCGTGATATTTTGTGCAAATGTGTACGCAGGTTGTGGCATTATTGAAACAATAGGCTTTAACACTTAGCAATAACACGTAACAAAATTTTGAAACACATTAACAATTAAACAATAATCACTAACACGTATGGACTACACACGTTATAAACTTTTTACACTTATACCTTAAAATAGAGGCCTGTTTGCCATCTCTTGATGAATACAGTACATTTGCATTTGTCAGTTGGCACAGGCTAGAGTAAAAGGTGTCTTTTCACCGATGTCTCAGTCTCACTCATGGCTGTGATTATATGGAAGCTACTGAGGTATGGGTGGTGCTTAGTAATGGCATTCGGGGCACAGTCAGTGCCTGTAAATGCTGTGAAAGGTTAAACTCATAGGGTTAGGACTACTGTTCTGACTCAGTGAGGAAAGCAATGGCAAACTACCTCACTCCTCTTCTTGCCTAGAACGCCTCAAAATAGCGCTGCCTTGGGTTTTTGTGGGTATCTCCTCACATAACGTAACGGCGGTACTTTTTGAGGATCCAACCAGCCTTCGGGCTGACTACCTAACAGACAGACCTTAAAATAGGCTATAAACCAAATAACAAAGTCAACCATACTCGGCAAATACTGCGTGGCAACTGTCTCAGCTGCTCCGCAGCATTAATTTCAACAATCCTACAACACTTCCTTCCTTAAGACATTTGCTGTCTCAGCTCCACGTTGCTACCTGCTCGTCTGACCTTTAGCTGGACGTTCTACCTGCAGTGGTGCGCCGACCGAGTGGCCGGCCCCACTTTGAGTGAAACACCCTGTACATCCACTACACACGAGAATGTTAGAGAAACAACAGCTGTTTGTTTACCTGCTCATTCGCACCCACCGTCGGCTGTCCTTGAAATGGTTTTCCGTGGTTTCCCATTTTCAACACCAGGCAAATGCTGGGACAGTACCTTCTGACAGGCCACGGCCGCTTCCTTCCACATCCTTGCCCAGTTTCATTCATCTTCATCCATTCCATCTCTCAGCCCGACGCGCAGGTCGCCCACGGGCGTCGACTAGAAAGACCTGCACTCGGCCTCTCAGGAGGCTACACGACAAAAAAAAAACCCTGCTCATTCGCAACAACACATTGGATAAGGCAATGGCCTTACTAGAAAATGTATTCCAGAAAACACGGTGGGCTGTTGACAGGCCCTTCTCTTCCCCCCCCTCAAGCCACTTCACCTCACACCGCAAGTCCATGGAGCTTAGACCTGAACAGTACGTCCGGTCAGTCCGTATGCTCCTATACCTTACTATTGACCTCCAGAGTTATAGAGTTGTAGAGCTATTTTGTATTGTATAATTGCCTGCCACGGTGGGTGAGTGGTTATCATGTCTGACTACCAACCCCAAGCTTGCAAGCTCACTCCTGGCTGTGGTAAGTGATTTTTGAAAGGCGACAAAAATCACGATACGCTTGTCATACGATGTTAGCATGTTAATCAACCCATTTGAAATCAGTAGGCAGTGTTTATAATGGAAAAAATAATCTCGGGATTTTCCGCCAACATTAAGTTCCTCATTTCTCTACTAAAAAGCGCTTTAGTGGCAAAGAACTTAGATATCTAACTTCCCTGACTTTCATAATGCATCAAGGGGCGATAAAATTCGACATGCAAGTTGCCCTCTGGGCGTCAATTAACAAAGCTTGCACCCGGCACCCGAGGCAATACGATATTATTATTATTCATTGTATATTTAGATCTGATGATGCTCGCTTCACGAGCGAAACATGTGATCCTTATTAGCTCGTCTGTAATCGATACATATAAATTTGTTAATCACGTGTATTTTTTTCAGTAATTGTAATTACACTGTGTTGACCGACTGAAAAGTTTGGTTGTACGTCTCTTTTAACTACTGAGAATTTTAGAGACGCCGCAGTGCTGGAAATTTTCCCCAGGGAGATCTCTAACGTGCCAGTAAATCTACTGAGATGGCTCCCTCGCATTTGCGTACCCACAAATGCCAACTGACTGCGCTAGAATTTGATCCTGCAACCTTGTGAACAGCAGGCGAGAACGCAGCCGCTGCACCACGCAGCCAGTGAGAGACAGAATAAAGAGTGTACTACAGCTCTTATGTTATAGTTGAGACAGCCAGCAACGTCAAAGGAATTGGCATGCGATTTATCCTCAGCCCCTTCCAAGTGTTTCTCGTCCAGCAGGAGAGCGGTTTTATGGGGATAGCTTTTTTTGTTGATTCTTTGGGGGCTTTGCGACATCGTGGTCATGTAGTCCCGTGTACTTTGGGTGTGGGTTGAATTTGTCTGACCACCTGTGTTATTGAAATGGCTGCATTAGTGTGTGTATCTGTAATTCAGGTGAGGATTGGGAACGAGGTGATGGGGGTATGAATTTAGGAGATATTCGGGCATTCATCTGGAGTAGAAATGGGAAACCACGAAAAAACACTTCCAGGATGGCTGAGGAAGGAATCAAAACCACCTCTGATCAGTTTTGTCCCCATGAGACTGAGTGTACCCCACTCAAGCCCTCAGACCAGAATTAAAATTTCTTGGCAAGAGGTTGAGCGCATACCGTTACATGTTGGATATTACATTTGATGTTTTTGTACTTGTCAACTTGAAGGCCAAGTAATAATGGGCATGGCATCGACTCGAGCAAGTTGTACAAACTTCATCAGAATAGTTTCCCCCAGATAGTTATGGCTGATAATTGTTAAAGTTTTCTTCTGTTCATTGCCTTTTGGGTTAGGCATTGATAATACGAATAATAATAATAATACACTTTGTGTAGACAAAGACAAGTCGGTAAATTATTAGACCGAGGAAGATATTACGGAAGGTTTTAGGCAACAGATGGGTTTAGAGCCTGGTATGATTGAGATCAATGAAGAACTATACACTAAGATAGAACCAATAAAGTTGTCCATCAAAGAGAAAAGGTTGCTCTTTTCCGGACACGTCTTCCGTATGGCTGATAAACGAATGAGTCTGAAAATATGAAATTTCACGAAGACAAAGGCAACTAAATGGAGATGGTTCCAAGTCTGTGAGAAGGAATTGAAAAAATTGAAACGAAAATACACGACACATTTGAATTTCGACAGTAGGATATATAGGCCGAAGCTGGCACAGGGGCAAATGCGTAAGATGGCGGCCGCGCGCAACCAGCCTTATGTTATTCTTATGGAGGGTTCAATCTGAGCTGGCACAGGGGCTAATGCGCAAAATGGCCGCCACGCCCTGAGACCGTGAATAATGTCACAGGGGGAGTTCGACCGTGTAGTAGCTAAATGGAATATTTATTATTATTATTATTATTATTATTATTATTAATATTATTATTAATGATTTTATTAAGTAATTATTGATTGATAGCTTGCCACGGTGGGTGAGTGGTTATCGTGTCGGACTACCAACCCCAAGCTTGCAGGTTCGCTCTTGGTCGGAGTAAGTGATTTTTGAAAGGCGGCAAAAATTAAGACACGCATGTCATACGATGTTGGCATGTAAGAGAACCCAGGGAGAGGTCGGCTATGTAGTTGCTAAATGGAATTATTATTATTATTATTATTATTATTATTATTATTTATTATTATCATTAGGTAATTATTGATTGATCATGTACAATCAAGACCAGCCTTATAATGCCCCACTTTATGTTGTAGTGGCTAGCATTTTTAGCTGTTACTGTGGAGGCTCGGGTTCGAGTCCTGGCTCTGTCAAGAAATTTAATTCTAGGCTGAGGGTTGGAATGGGGTACACTCAACCTTGTGAGGCAAAACTGACAGGAGCTGGCTTTTGATTCATACCGCAGCCATTCTGTCTAACCCAACTTCAACTAACCTGACCTAACCTAACCTAACCTAACCTTACCTAACCTAACCAGATCCCACCTTACCTAACCTAACCTAACCTAACGTAACTTCAAAGTCAGAATGTATAATACATTTATTGTTTTTTATACCCTCATAAATTAGATATAATGTCCACCATGATTTAGATCCTCGAGCACACTTTCTGACATATCATTAAAACGTGTAGGAAGGAATGTCTGAAAATTTTCACTAACGCATAATACACGTTCACCATACATTGTGTCCACTTTTGGAATGTTAATGATACGGAAAAGAGTATGCATTGATAATTCAGTGAGCTTTCTTCTCTCTAATCAACAGTTCTGCCCCCCCATAGCATTGAGAATATTTATTGTAGTAGCCTATAAAGAAACAAAAAGATCATATCTATTACAGTTTAGCTATAAGTGATCAGAATCACTATAACATTTTATTCTAATAAGGAGATTTCCATAATGATAAGAAAAAATAAAAAAGCTTACAATAATGATGGATTGTGTAAGTAAACGTCTTTTGCTGCTTGATGTCACTACTAAACTGATACTAATACAACAGACAAGTGAGTTCATGTTTCGCGGACGTAATCGTATGTTCCCACGCACTTCCTGTGTGTTGCACGCGCCGTAGTGGCTAAATTTGAAACTAGATGAGATGATTTGCTGACGTAATCGTATGTTCACCTGCACGCACACGCAGGCCCCTGTGAATGGGTCCCTGTGGACGGGACCCTGTGGACGGGTCATTGTTGACGGGTCATTGTTGACGGGTCCTTGTTGACGAGCCCCTGTGGACGGGTCCTTGTTGACGGGTCCTTTTTGACTAATCCCTTTAGATCGGTCCCTTTGGACTGGCCCATGGTCCCTAATGCTATGATGAAATTAAACGTTGTTCCACATGAAAGGCATGTGAAGAGCCGATTGCTACTATGAATTAACATGTTTGTTTTTTTGTTTTTTATGCATGCGCACTTGAGGTTTTTGTAAGCGGGCGGGGTTTTAGGTAGATTTCATTAGAAAGCTAACTATTGCAATGGGTACCATGTTTCGACTTCCGGAAAATTTCGACATATCTTCGCGTTTCACATCCCCCAGACCCCAAAACCACCGTCAGTTCAAAAGTTTATATATAATTTATGTATATATGTATATATATATATATATATATATCAGTTTCTTGTGGACACGATAACTGCCGTAATTTTGCACCAATCACTTTGAATTTTTTACATAACATGTATCCCTATAAAATCTCGGTCGAGTTCTTTAATGGGCAAAATCGGTTGAAGGGGGTGAAAATGGGGGGCTTTTTTCGAAAAAGTGAAATTTCGCTATAACTCTCTTAATACGTGAAATATCGAATCCATTCAAAGTTCATAATATGCGTCGGATAAGTGCCAAACATTTATGTCAAATAAGTGTTTTGATAGCACCAACCATTGACCAAAGGGGTGGAAAAAAGTGGGTTTTTCGGGAAACATTAATCATATCTCTCTTAATAGGCACAATATCAAAACCGTACAAAATGGACAATATTCCTCCAATAATTACCTAAAACTTTTGTCTGAAAGAATTTTCGATATGACCCACCATTACGCCACGGAGTGAGCAAAATGATTTAAATTATAAGAAAATTCCAAGTGCCAAGAGTGGTTGCCATGACAACTTTACTTTTAATTGATAAGGGATGAGTCATCAGCAGTTGCTATGACAACGCCACTGCACGAGATCACATTCGGTTTTCATACGTCTGTGGGAAGCGACTTCGGTATCGGAACTGGTAGCATGCTGAACTTCTATGCCCAAGGTCGCGGGTTCAAACCCGGCTGAAGTCGTCGGATTTACTAAGAGTGCCAAAAAACCCTGAGTATGCTTTCCTTCGGAGGGGAAGTTCCAACGTTCGTTGCGAGTTGATGGTTCCGGTGGCATCTAGTAGCCAAGTTCACAGCTAGGTGTCGTTGATGGTAGTATTTAAATTATGTAGCCTATTTTAGGTAGATTTCATCAGAAAGCTAACTATTGCAATGGGTGCCATGTTTCGACTTCCGGAAAATTTCGACATATCTTCGCGTTTCACATCCCCCAGACCCCAAACCACCGTCAGTTCAAAAGTTTATATATATATGTGTGTGTATATATATGCATATATATCAGTTTCTTGTGGACACGATAACTGCCGTAATTTTGCACCAATCACTTTAATGTTTTACATAATATGTAACCCCTTAAAAAATCGGTCGAGTTCGTTAATGGGCAAAATCGGTTAAAGGGGGTGAAAAAGGGGGGGGGGGGGCTTTTTTTTTTCGAAAAAGTGAAATGTCGCTATAACTCTCTTAATACGTGAAATATCGAATCAATTCAAAGTTCATAATATTTGTCGGATAAGTGCCAAAAATTTATGTCAAATAGGTTTTTTGATAGCACCAACCATTGACCAAAGGGGTGGAAAAAAGTGTTTTTTTTTCGGGAAACATTAATCATATCTCTCTTAATAGGCACAATATCAAACCCGTACATAATGGAAAATATTCCCCTAATAATTACCTAAAACTTTGTCTGAAAGAATTTTTGATCTGACCTACCATTACGCCAAGGGATGAGAAAAATGATTTCGGAATTAAAGATGATGCCAAGTGCCATCAGAGGTTACCGTGACAACACTTCTAAATTGATGAGGGATGAGCTATCAGAGGTTGCCAAGACAACGCCATTGCACGAGATCACATTCATTTTTCCATCGGACTGTGGGAAGCGGCTAACTGGTAGCATGCTGAACTTATATGCCCAAGGTCGCTGGTTCAAAGCCGGCCAAAGTCGTCTGATTTTCTAAGAGCGCTAAAAATCCCTCAGCATGCTTTGGAGGAGAAGTTCCAACGTTCGCTGCAAGTTGCTGGTTGCGGTGGCATCTAGTAGCCAAGTTCACAGCTAGGTGTCGTTCACGTTAGTATATGGTACAAAATTGGGAACTACTACTTAAAATTGACAGTCTGAAGACCTTACCTGAATTACAGACTAATACAGTCATCACAATTAACACCGTTTATCAGTTTCTACACACCCGGGGTTACATGACCACGTTGTCGCAGCCCCTAAACTGAGGAACCAACAAAAATCTCTGCGGGAGATAAAGTTTTGCGAGATGAAGTAACAGACTGTCAGATAGTTACACATCAGTTCCAAACCTTGCATAAGGACAGTGTGTTCACAAGTATAACAAGTAGTTCCGTGAAGAACTATACAGCCTATTTTCATATATCTTACTTATGTTAATTGCCTCTATCTACATACAAAATTTCAGTTTGATTGCTTTAATAGATTCGTAGATATTGAGAACCGACTAAATATTGCGGATGGTCACTATGTTGGATTTTATATATGTAGGTCCTAGAGTTATGTACTGTTACATGAAGATTATTGTGTACGTGTAGCATTCAAACTTCAATCGCATGATTAGGACACAAGAAGTAACAAGGAGATTTTAAAATTTCGCTCAGCTGCCATCTTGTGGTTATGGAAACAATTGAAATAAATTAGATGCCAGTGGATTAACATTCGTATAAGGATTTACAGTACCAAATTTCACTGCACTCAGATGGTTTAATTGCGAGAAACGTCCATGTGAATGTTTATACTTCGCGTCGCCGCCATGTTGGATTTGTGATCACCAGGTTATTTAAAGTCCTACAGGTGAACTTAAGTTCATAGCCCCTATGAACATAAAAATCAGTTTGATTGCTATAATAGATTCGTAGATATTCAGAGCCGTCTAAATATTTCGGATGGTCGCCATGTTGGATTGTTAAATGTATAGGCCATAGAGTCATGTACCATTAAAGGAAAATTATTGCGTAGGTTCATTATTCAAACTTTCACTTCGATCGCATGACTACGACACAAGAAATAAAAACTTAATTTTAAAATTCGCACAGCCGCCATCTTGAGGTTATGTAAACAATTGAACTAAATTAGATACCAGTGCATTGCAATGTGTATAAACATTTCCTGTACCAGATTTCATTCTGTTTGGAACATTAAATCGCGAGTAAGGTCTATTTAAAATTTTCAAATTCGCTTGGCCGCCATGTTCGTTTTGTAGTTAACCGGTTTTTTAAAGTCTTATAGATGAACTTCCAGTAGTGCCCTTTATCTCCGTACAAAATTTCGGGGTGATACCGCTAATAGTTTCAGAGATATAGAATGCCGGAGAAATATTTCGCACAGCCGCCATCTTGTGGTCATGTTAACAATTGAACGAAGTTAGATGTCGGTGCATTAGAATGTGTATAAACATATACTGTACCAAGTTTTATTGCGTTTGGTTGGTTAAATCGCGAGAAACGTCTATTTAAAAGTCGCAAATTCGCGTGGCCGCCATGTTGGTTTTGTAGTTACCAGTTTTTCTAATGTCACATTGGTGAATTTCTAGTAGTTCCCTTTATCACCGTAAAAACATCCAGGGTGATATCGGTAATAGTTTGGGAGATATTGAATGCTGGTGAAATATTTCGCACAGCCGCCATGTTGGATTGATGAGACGTAACAAAATTTCAGGGGCACGGTCGGGGTCGCCCGGAATAGTGCTATGAACTTACCGAGTTTCATTGAAATCTCTCCAGCCGTTTAGAATTTATTAGGGGGGGACACACACACACCTCACACACACACCCGCACACACACGGACAAAAGGTGATCTCATAAGCCTTTTTTTTTTTCAAAATGGAAAATAGGCTAAAAATGAACCCCGAATGACAAGAAGGTTACCATCCCCATAAGACAATAAAATGATAAAAAATATGCATACAAAAACGAAAAAAAGTTGATTTTTAACCTCTAAATGTAAAATACTTTCTTGCAATCAATGAGGTCTGATCCTCCTACGAAAACCTGCATATTTTGCCTATTATAGCCAATCCCCTAGTTTGCCCGGTGAAATCTACCTCCGCCTTCCGGCGTGCCGAGAGGATTTTTTTATATATGAATCGTATCCAATGGACATAAACTGGTCATTTTTGATAGAACGCCTGAGGGCTCCCAGCAAGTTCAATTTTAAGTAGTTCCAACTTTGGCTACTATTGTCACTAACACTTGGGCATACCAGTTGAGCATGCTACCGACTACGCCACCGAAGACCTTTCTTTGAATGCTCATAACGAGGGGTTTGACCTATTAGTTATATACTGTAGTAGTTATTAGTGTAGTTATTTCATGATAAATTTGGAATTTTGTAATAATACACATTGTCGTACGGGGGTGCTACTGTATATCAGACGGTAAGTGTCTGACTTAAGTGTGGAGGGTCGAGATCCATAAAGTAGCTTTGATTCCCACATACCAGGGAGGCGGGGGCGTGCACCCCAACGTGAATGCCTGCAGGTAACGCTAAACCCTTCTTTGATATCCCCTTGAGAATGTAATGGCTTGCATAGGGTGTTCCTTAACTCTGCTTGCTTTCGAGCAATAATATGCTAGCGTGCAAGCGAATGAACGCTGCGATCAGATAAGGCTGGATGGCACGGGGAAGGGATGCCCTACCAAGTTAATAGCATTGTGTAATGAATGACCACGTGCGTTGGAGCTTGTCTGTACAGTCCTTCACAGATTATGCAGGAAGTGGTCGCTACGTCGCGTTGCGTCGGGTGTTGGGCTACGTTCATGGACAAAGGGAGCAGCCATGCACAGTGTTGGAACACACGGAAGAGTTTAAAAGGCAACATGTCATGTCGTTGGAAGGAAGAATTACAAAACATAAACAAAACAACAAATCAACAAACATAACAAATGACACACAAAGAAAAAAGAAAAAAACATAAACAACAAGGAAACAGAAAAAAATAGAAAAGAACAAAATCAAAAAACAAACACAGAAACAACAAAGAAACAGAAAAAAACAAAAACAAAAATCAAACACAGAAACTGAAACACAAAGACAGAAATAACAAAGAAAGAGAAGCAACAGAAACAACATAGAAACAGAAGCAACAAAACAGAAATAACAAAGAAACAGAAACGACACAAACAAAAACAGAAATAACGAAGAAACAGAAACAACAAAACAAAACAAAAAAGAAACATAAACAACAAAAAGAAAGACAGAAACAACAAAGAAAGAGAAACAACAAAACACAAACAGAAACAATAAAAATATAAACAAACGCAACAAAGAAAGAGAAACGACAAAAACAAAAACAGAATCAACAAAAACAAAAAACACAACAAAGAAACAGAAACAACAAAAACAAACACAACAAAGAAACTGAAACAATAAAAACAGAAACAACAAAAACAAAAAAACACAGGAACACAGAAACAACAAAGGAACAGAAACAATCAAAACAAACACAACAAAGAAACTGAAACAACAAAAACAGAAACAACAACAACAAAAACAAACACAGGAACAACAAAAACAAACAACAAAGGAACAGAAACAACCAAAACAAAGTCAACAAAGAAACAGAAACAACCGAAACATAAACAACAGAGAAACAGAAACATCAAAAACGAAAACAAACAACGGCAGCGACAACGACGATGACAGTCGGTCAAATAGGGCTCACCCTGCCTCTGTATGGATTTCTCATAACATTTACAACATAAATGTATGATTTTATGACGATTTTTGTTACTGGTCTTTAGACTTACTCTGATTCATTCTGTGTTATTGTATTAATTTGTTTTGTTTTTTCTTGTCTGTTGCAGGTACGTTGTGGACTGCTTCTTGCGTTTCCTCTCTCATAGGCACTAATTTCGATGTAATGGCTAGATGGTCTGGAGCATAGATGTCTTCATCTCGTGTAAGTAATATCTCTCTGCTACTGGGCAAATCATATAAGAAAGCACTACTCGAGCTGAAACATATCTTCTCCCGTTTGATGGCTCTATTTCTTTCAGATTGGTGAAGACGACAAAGGAGAGTCAGACATATTATGTACAGGGTGTAGCCTATACAAATTAATTTTGGAGTTTAATGATGTAGGCTATAGTTTCCCTTAGTTAATGTATTCGATAATTACTAATTCATCAGACAAAAGAGTAATTGTACGAGTTTTCACAGCGCTGTAACTGCTCAATGTGAGAACCATTGATCACACGACTAAGTTCAACCTATAGTCTCTACCTTTCTCAACCCAGGCACTATTACATCGAATATAAGCACTTCAGACCGAGGGTGCTCCATACCCTTCTCGACCCCTAGCTCAACAGAAGAATTAATTAGCGGGAAAAATATATGGTCATAAATGAAACTGGAAAAGAAGTTGGAAGGAAACAGCTGTAGCCTATCATAAAGCACCGTTCCTGTTTTAGCGATAAACCATTTCAAGGACATCCAGCTGTGGGGTTTGAACCGACTCGGCTTCCCAGGCCGGTCCTGCGCATTACCACGCTCGGTAATTTATTGTGATCTGGAATTTGAATATTTCACTAAGAATGTGTCCTTTGACTTCAAATATGTGATATTTGGGTCATTTTTAATTATTATTAATTATTTAATAACAAACATTGAAATATTTGTCTTGGGTCTGAATAGGATAATAATAATAATAACAATATTAATAATAATACAGGAAACCATCCCACTGACAAAGTCTAGGTGGCATCCTTGGTGGACTAATGAATGTGACAATGCCATTCACCAAAGACGGCTTGCCTGGTTGCGATGGAACAAACAGAAGAATGAAGAAAACAGAGAGAGATTCCTGGTCGTGAGAAAGCAAGCTGATAAAACCATACGCGGGATAAAACGAGCATTCCACAAAAATCAGTTGGCAAAGATAGACCAAGATTTCAAAAAGAACAACACCCGTGATTTCTATAAAATCTTCAAGCAAAATCTCAGTAAATACACACCACCCAGTCTTCACTTTAGGAATCCCGATGGGAAAGTTGCTTAAAATGACAAAGACAACTGTCAGATCCTGGCGAAATACTTTGAGTCCCTTCTCAATTGTGGGGCTCCAACATTGACATTTTCCTTTCACAATAATTTGCTCGTCAATCCAGACTGAAGTCCACCAACTAGGGAAGAAATCAAGCAGATCATTCACTCACTTAAGAACAATAAAGCACCAGGTGAGGATTCAATAGTTGCCGAACTCTGGAAATACGCAGGTGAAAAACCATTCGATAAGCTAACGGATATCATCCGGGAGATTTGGGAAACAGAGAAACTGCCCAGTGATTGGACATCGGCCCTGATTCACCCCCTGCACAAGAAAGGTGATAAAGCGGACGTAAACAACTATCGTGGCATATCACTCCTCTCGATAACACACAAGATTCTCGCGAAAGCGCTTCAAACGAGAGCGGAAGCACAGCTCGATCAACAATTGGGCGAATACCAAGGGGGATTTCGAAAGGGGCGCTCTTGTGTTGAGCGAATCATGAATCTAAAATCAATTCTATCGTACATGAATCTGAGAAGTAAGAAATTTGTTGTGACTTTTGTTGATTTCAAGAAGGCTTACGACTCGCTGGATCGAAGTACCCTGATCCAGGTTTTAAGAGAATTTGGTTTAGATATTAAGACAAGAGCAATCATTCACCAATCCCTATTGGATACAGCTTCCAAAGTGAAATTCAGGGGAGAGATTTCTGAATCCTTCGCAATACGGACTGGGGTGAGACAGGGAGATGGGCTCTCGCCTCTGTTTTTCAACTGTGTTCTTGTTTGAATAATGATTTATAAATGAGTTATTTTTTTTAAATTACCAAAAGATCCAAAACTAATAAGTCATTAGCGTTTTTAATATCTCATGAACCAATAAGGCTAGGGACTTGTATGAGAGGTCGTTGGGACTTGAGGTGACATTCTGTTTTTGAATGTATTATTTATTTTTTGTCAAAAGGGCCTAACTACACTTTTGTTAATATCTCGCTAACTAATAATCAGAGAGGGTCAAGTGAGGTGTCATGGGACTCAGGTTGGTCAACCCTTTTCCATGACCAACGAATTTACCCAAACGATCTAATACAGCATGGTCATTGACCTATGATTTTATAAACTAATCATCGGAGAGGGTCAAGTGAGGTGTCATAGGACTTAGAATGGTTAACTCTTTCCCATGACCAATGAATTTACCCCAAAAATCCAAAAACAGCAAGGTCATTGACCTAAGATTTTATAAACTAATAATCGAATATCAACATGTGAGGTGTCATAGGACTTAGAATGGTCAACCCTTTCCCATGGCCAATGAATTTACCCAAAATACCCAATACATCAAGGTCATCGACCTGAGATTTTATAAACTAATAATCGGATACGAACATGTGAAATGTTTACCATGCGTCATGAAACATAACTAGGTAGAGAAAGAATTAGTGTAGGCTACATGTATAGTGACTGACAAGTCTTTTACCATTGAAACTTGTTTTCAGATCAAACTGCAGTATAGAGAGAGTATAGGTTACAGGTATGGGTTAATAAATGAGAAACGGTGTACGCAAACTGTGATTTATCAAGAATTAAGAGTAGACTATCTTTAATTGATTGGTTAAAATTGATAGCTAAAACACAAAAATGCTCAGTGGTTACCGAGAAAAAATGGTCGCTACACACAACAAGCTTTAAATACTTGAGGCTAATAATCTATACACACACACACACACTCGCTTGTTCTAAACTAAACTGTGTTGCTGTCAGTGCTCAGAGAGTAGGCTGATGACGAAATGCATTGCTAACAGAAATATAATCATTTCCGGTTGTCTAATGTTACCAGCTATCCATTTTTTGTGTTGTGTTGCAGTGGTAAGCACTTTCAGCTCTTGTACTGGTGGTCTTAACTCGATTTCCAGGTCTGAAGCCTAGAACGAGTCGAACTAAGAAACAAGGGCATGGTGGTGCAGTGGTTAAGCTGTTAGCCTTTTCACTAGGGGTTCGATTTCAGGTTAATATGCATGTCATAAACATATTAAACAAAACAAAACAGAGATAACGTTTAAAACTGATTACATTTGTGTCTTTTTCAAATTATTACTTGGATTACAAATACAAAGGTGAACTGGGTTTGATATACAGTTAATGCTGTCTATCACACACTAGACTGTAAGAAAGCCAAAAGAGGAAAAGGCGTAGGTAGAGCAGTGGTAAAATTGCTATATGTAGAGAACTACCTAGCAAAGCTATATCGCATAAACAGTGCAGGATACAATCCAGCAATCAAATTTGTATCCTGTGGAACAGAGAAATGCACTTACGTGCGAAAATGCAAGTTCATGTGTCATATGACCTAACACACAAGTGTTCACCTGTACACGTGCATGATAAGAGCTAACAACTCACATTCTGTTTAGTTCGTACGTAACGTTAGGTTAGGGCTAATGCACACACCCTAGTACACGAGGCACATGCCATTTGAGAGCAGGTCAAGGGGATCTAACTTGGTGGATGGATGTGTTCTAACGAGTCATTTGTAGTTGAAAGAGAATAGTACTTGTTCTTAAGATGTTAAAACTGAGGAGATGGTATGTGCAGTAAGACGTCTTGTTATATCCTGTGTAATATTACAGACATGGCAGAGAGCACACAGTTCTGTTGCTATGACTAACTCTGCAGTAATTTGAAACCCCCACGTGTTCATTAAGACAATGGGTGATGATTATACAAAGTTAGCAGTCATTGGATATTACACAGGTGTTCCTTCCGGTGTCATGTTGCTGACATGGCAGAGAACGCACAGTTCTATTGCTATGACTAACGCTGCAGTAATTTGAAACCCAAGGTGTTGATCAAGACAATGGGTGATGATCATGCAAAGTCAGTAGTAACTGGATACCACACATCAACATGGACTAAATCATAAATGTGTTGTCATAACCCGCAGAAACCTCATTTAAAGATTTTAGATTTTACATTTTAACATTTTACATTTTAACATTTTAGATTTTAGATTTGTTTTAATTTTACATATTTTTTTATTTTTTAAGTTTTTACATTTTTAAATTAAAGATTTTTTGATTTTTTAGATTTTACTTTTTTACATTTTCCTAAAAGAGTAAACTACAAGGTCACATACCTAACCTCATTAAACCTAACTTTACCAAACCTAACTTAAGCTAATCCAAAGGCTAATGCACATACACAAAATATATAAGGTACATGCAACTATCCTTATGCTAGTCTTACAGGTTACTGTACAACATGATCACTACCCCAAACGGATTCTTTTAGGTAGATTTCATTAGAAAGCTAACTATTGCAATGGGTACCATGTTTCGACTTCCGGAAAATTTCGACATATCTTCGAGTTTCACATCCCCCAGACCCCAAAACCACCGTCAGTTCAAAAGTTTATATATAATTTATGTATATATGTATCTATCTATCTATATATATATATAAGTTTCTTGTGGACACGATAACTGCCGTAATTTTTCACCAATCACTTTGAATGTTTTACATAACATGTATCCCTATAAAATCTCGGTCGAGTTCGTTAATGGGCAAAATCGGTCGAAGGGGGTGAAAAAGGGGAGCTTTTTTTTTCCAAAAAAGAGAAATTTTACTATAACTCTCTTAATGCGTGAAATATCGAATCCATTCAAAGTTCATAATATGTGTCGGATAAGTGCCAAAAATTTATGTCAAATAAGTTTTTTTATGGCACCAACCATTGACCAAAGGGGTGGAAAAAAGTGGGTTTTTCGGGAAACATTAATCATATCTCTCTTAATAGGCACAATATCAAAACCGTACAAAATGGAAAATATTCCCCTAATAATTACCTAAAACTTTTGTCTGAAAGAATTTTCGATATGACCCACCATTACGCCAAGGGATGAGAAAAATGATTTCGGAATTTTAAAAAAATGCCAAGTGCCATCAGAGGTTACCATAACAACGCTTTTAAATTGATGAGGGATGATCTATCAGAGTTTGCCAAGACAACGCCATTGACGAGATCACATTCATTTTTAGCCTACTTTTCACAGTTTTCAAAAATGAGGAAAAAGTAGACTTATGAGATATATCCGGGAAAATGTGTCTGTCCTTCTGTCTGTCTGTCCTTCTGTCTGTCTGGCTGTGTGTGTGCCCCCTCCCCCCCCCCCCCCATCAACTCATAAATGGCTGCAGCAATCAAACCCAATTTAGTATGAGTAAAGATGTATACCGGAATATCTCACGCCCATATTTGAAAAAGATGCCAGTGCTACCAACTGCTAAAAAAACGCACTAGAAATTTGAGCTCCATGTTGGATATCTTGGAAGGTATACACGGGAGCTATTCTAAAATTGGCACACATGTAGATAATACTATTTCAGTTTAATTTCCAGGTGGCCATACATGACAGCGTTGCTAAAATAATTTTAAGCCTTCTGATAAGTCAAATTTTTAAATGCATATAACTTCTACACTATCAATTGGATTTCAACCAAATTTTGTATGTAATATGTGTACATAAGCAGATATGACTGAGTGTATTCTTAAGAGCCAATAGGGATGCCTACTGTTAATAATTACTCTCTATTTTGTATCCAAATATATCAGAAAGTATGCAAGCCGACAGCTTTAAACTATGCACACGTAAATTACCTGACATTTTACATTAATTTGGAGTAACTTATATACGTCAGTTCTACCAACATGATTCTAAGCCTGCTGATAGGACCACTTTTTAAATACATGTAACTTCTATACCAACAAATGGATTTCATCCAAAATTGGCACAAAAAGATATAATATTTCAGATTATTTCTGACCAGCACTCGCATGACATTGTTGCCAACATGCTTTTACGTGTACTAATAGATCCAATGTCTAAATCCGTGTAACGTCCTTTGGACTTCAACCACATTTTGTATTCTGTACCTTAGGAGATGGAAGTAAGAGTATATTCAGTCACCAGAGCTGCCAACTGTATTGCTCTATTAGGCTACATTATGGCTAGTATACCTTATTTCGAACTAATTAAGACATTTCGATTTACCCACTTAATTTCGTCATTATTCTAGATAGGTTCATATACTGTAGATTAATCTATGGCATGAATCTTAATTTTAAGAAAAGTAGGCTCTTTAGTTCGTCACGGAACTTCTTGTTCCATCTGACTATGAGGGAAGCGGCTAACTGGTAGCATGCTGAACTTCTATGCCCAAGGTCGCTGGTTCAAAGCCGGCCAAAGTCGCCGGATTTTCTAAGAGCGCTAAATATCCGTCAGCATGCTTTCCTTCGGAGGGGAAGTTACAACGTTCGTTGCAAGTTGCTGGTTGCGGTGGCATCTAGCAGCCAAGTTCACAGCTGGGTGTCGTTGACGTTAGTATTTGGTACAAAATTAGGTACTACTACTTAAAATTGACCGTCTGCACACCTTACCTGAATTACAGACTAATACAGTCATCACAAATAACACCGTTTATCAGACAGATTCTACACACACCCAATGTACACGGGGTTACATGACCACCTAGTCGCAGCCCCTAAACTGAGGAACCAACCAACATCTCTGCGGGAGATAAAATTTTGCGTGAAGAAGTAACAGACTGTTAGATAGTTACACATTAGTTCCAAACCTTGCATAAGGACAGTGTGATCACAAGTATAAAAATGAACCCCATATGACAAGAAGGTTACCATCCCCATAAGACAGTAAAATGTTAAAAATATGCATAGAAAGACGAAAAAATGTTAACTAACCTCCAATTGTAAAATACGTTCTCGCAATAAATGAGGTCTGATCCTCCTACGAAAACCTGCATATTTTGCCTATTACTGTATAGCCTATCCCCTTGTTTGCCCGGTGAAATCTACCTCCACCTTCCGGCGTGCCGAGAGGATTTTTTTTATTTTGTTGTTTACACATATGTCAATTTTCCAATTTCCCATTTTCAGTTTTTTTAAATGTCAGTTTTTAGTTTTTTCAATTTCATAATATGGAAACTTGGATTTTGCATTTTGTTGTTTACACATTTATTAATTTCACAATTTCCCATTTACAGTTCTTAAAATGTCAGTTTATAGTTTTTCAATTTCATGATATAGAAACATGGATTTTCCAATTTGTTGTTTTCACATTTGTCAATTTACCAAATTAACATTTACAGTTTTTTAAATTTCATTTTAATGATTTTTTTCTATTTGTCAATATGGAAAGATGGATTGTTTACAATTTGTGTTTTGCATGTCATGCAACTATCCTTATGCTAGTCTTATAAGTTACTGTACAACATGATCACTACCCCAACCGGATATCTTTTTCATTTTGTTGTTTACACATATGTCAATTTTCCAATTTCCCATCTTCAGTATTTTTAATGTCAGTTATAAGTTTTTTCAATTTAATAATCTGGAAACATGGATTTTGCATTTTGTTGTTTACACATTTATCAATTTCACAATTTCCCATTTACAGTTCTTAAAATGTCAGTTTAAAGTTTTTCAATTTCATGATATAGAAACATGGATTTTCCAATTTGTTGTTTTCACATTTGTCAATTTACCAAATTCCCATTTACAGTTTTTAAAATTTCAGTTTAATGTATTTTTTTTTCTATTTGTCAATATGGAAACAAGGATTTTTTTCCAATTTGTGTTTTACATGTTCATTTTGCATTAGGAGTGGAGAAAGGTGGGTAGTAATTAAAAATGTGCAAGCAGTGCCTATTGTTGACAGGTCATTGTTGACTAGTCCTTTTCATACAACAGACAAGTGAGTTCATGTTTCGCATGCATTACTAAAAATGTAATACCATGCAAGTGTTTAACATTTTTACAAATTAGCTTATGTATTAGTTAATGTGTGGGGTCTTATGTTGAGCATTTTGTATTGACTTATTTGACAAGTTATTTTTGTCAATGCATTTAGTGGATTTTTCTCTTGGTCTTGGAAAGTATATCAGTCCATTTTATCACAACATAATGCTTACTGCCATGTTTGTAAGCAACAACAACACACTAAACTTTCAAAAAAAAACTAAAGTACTCTAAGGTGCCAAAGATGACTAAGGTGCCTAGTCAAGAACATTTTTTTTTGCAAAAAAAGGTGAATGGGGAAAGTAGACTATACGTTTAAACTAAAAAAATCATATAAAGTCATATGTTAGCTCTAACACCTACGTTTATTCCATTCTTAGTCGAAAAATATTATATTTTTTTTAAATATTTCTAAAAAATATTTGGAAAGTAGGCTATATTTTGAAAACTACCCATCCTATAAAGTCATATATAGACTCAAACCAATGGGTTTTATATCCTTAATCGTTAGAACAAAATATGGAATTATTGACATTTTTTCAAAAAATGATCATTTTGAAAAAAAAAGGGTAGCCTATATATTGGAAACTAGGAATTTTACAAAAAAGTGTGTTTGACATAAATGACAGGTATTTACCACCTCTACCCACAAGCCAAGTCCCAGATCTCTGGGACAACATCCAAAAATGTTTTAATTGTGAAGTAGGCGATATTTTCAAAACGTATCATTCTAAAAAGTAATATATAGACTCAAACAAATGTTCTTTAAGTTATTTAACGTTAAAACAAAACTTAACATTTTTTCATTTTTCCTAAAAAAGTCCAATTTCCAAAATTGTCTATGGTGGCTTATGTTGGTGGCTTATGGTGGTGGCTTATGGTGGCTTTTGGTGGCGGCTTATGATGGTGGCTTATGGTGGTGGCTTATGGTGGTGGCTAATGGTGGCTTATGGTGGTGCCTTATGGTGGCTTATGGTGGTGGCTTATGATGGTGACTTATGGTGGTGGTTTATGATGGTGGCCTATGGTAGTGGCCTATGGTGGCTTATGGTGGTGGCTTATAGTGGTGGCATATGTTGGTGACTTATTTTTGGTGGTTTACGTTAATACCTTATTTGTAATGGCTTATTTGACAAGTTATTTTTGTCAATGTATTTAGAGGATTTTTCTCTTGGTCTTGGAAAGAATCTCAACCCTTTTTGTTATGGTAGCATAATGCTTACCGCCATGTTTGTAAGCAAAAACAACACACCAAAATTCCAAGAATCCAAAGTACTCTAAGGTTAATGATTGTCTCTCAACTCCTTTCAACGACCAGTCAAAAATATATTATATATTTTTAAAATTTTTCAAAAAAGGTAAATTGGGGAAGTAGGCTATATGTTTAAACTAAAAATCATATCAAATCATATGCTAACTCTAACACCTACGTCTATCCCTCTCTCAGTCAAAAAATATAATATTCTTCAAAATTTTTCCAAAACAATATTTGGAAAGTAGGCCATATTTTGAAAACTAATCATCCTATAAAGTCATATATAGACTCAAACCAATGGCTTTTATATCCTTAATCGTAAGAACAAAATATGGAATTTTTGACATTTTTTCCAAAAATGTTCATTTTAAAACGGAGCTATATTTTAGAAACTAGGAATTTTACAAAAAAGTTTGTTTAACGTAAATGACAGGAATATACCCCCCACTATCCACAACCCAAGTCCTAAGTCTCTGGGGCAAAATCCAAAAAAGTTCAATTTGGAAAGAATGCTATATTTTGAAAACTTATCATCCTAAAAAGTCATATATAGACTCAAACCAATGGCTTTTATGTCCTTAATTGGTAGAATAAACCTTGACATTTCTTTCAGTTTTTCCAAAAACGTCCAATTTTCAAAATTGTCTATATTTTGGGAACTAAGAATTTCACAAAAAAGTTTGTTGAACGTAAATGAAAGGTCTTTACCACCTCTACCCCAAAAATAAATTTCAGGTGCCTAGGACAAAAACTGTGCAGTAGTGTGTTTTGGACAGTTCCGCACCCTCCACCTCCACATTCCTCCACACAATATGGCGGCCGTAGCTTAACTTAACCTAGCCTAACCTAACAAGATGGCGGCCGTAGCTTAACTTAACCTAGCCTAACCTAACAAGATGGCGGCCGTAGCTTAACTTAACCTAACCTAACCTACGAGGTGTGATCAAAAAGTTCCAAAAAAGTGACTGCGACTTAACCTAACCTAGCCTAGCCTAACCTAACCTAACCTACAACGTGTGTTCAAAAAATTTCAAAATGGCGGCCGTAGCTTCACTTAACCTAACTTAACTTAAACCTACGAGGTGTGATCAAAAAATTTTCAAAATAGTGGTCATAGCTTAACTGAACCTTGCCTAACCTAACCTAACCTAAACCTACGAAGTGTGATCATAAAGTTCCAAGATGGCGGTCGTAGCTTAACTCAACCTAACCTAACCCTACGAGGTGTGATCAAAAAGTTCCAAAAATGGCTGCCGTAGCTTAACTTAACCTTTGAGTCATTTTTTTACGGGTCCCAGAGGACGGGTCCTTGTTGACGGGTCCCTGTGGGCAGGTCCTTTGGACTGATCCCTATGGACTGGCCCTTGCACTTTATCCAAATTATGTCAAACATTTTTGTGAAATTCTTAGTTCCCAAAATATAGACAATTTTGAAAATTGGACTTTTTTGGAAAAACTGAAAAAAAATGTCAAGTTTTGTTCTACCAATTAAGGACATAAAAGCCATTGGTTTGAGTCTATATATGACTTTTTAGGATGATTAGTTTTCAAAATATTGCATACTTTCCAAATTGAACTTTTTTGGATTTTGCCCCCAGAGACTTAGGACTTGGTTTGTGGATAGTGGGGGTAAATACCTGTCATTTACGTTAAACAAACTTTTTTGTAAAATTCCTAGTTTCTAAAATATAGCCCCGTTTTAAAATGATCATTTTTGGAAAAAATGTCAAAAATTCCATATTTTGTTCTTACGATTAAGGATATAAAAGCCATTGGTTTGAGTCTATATATGACTTTATAGGATGATTAGTTTTCAAAATATGGCCTACTTTCCAAATATTGTTTTGGAAAAATTTTGAAGAATATTATATTTTTTGACTGAGAGAGGGATAGACGTAGGTGTTAGAGTTAGCATATGAATTGATATGATATTTAGTTTAAACATATAGCCTACTTCCCCAATTTACCTTTTTTGAAAAATTTTAAAAATATATATAATGTTTTTGACTAGTCGTTGAAAGGAGTTGAGAGAAAATCATTAACCTTAGGGTACTTTGGATTCTTGGAATTTTAGTGTGTTGTTTTTGCTTACAAACATGGCGGTAAGCATTATGCTACCATAACAAAAAGGGTTGAGATACTTTCCAAGACCAAGAGAAAAATCCTCTAAATACATTGACAAAAATAACTTGTCAAATAAGCCATTACAAATAAGGTATTAACGTAAACCACCAAAAATAAGTCACCAAAATATGCCACCACTATAAGCCACCACCATAATCCACCATAGGCCACTACCATAAGCCACCATCATAAACCACCACCATAAGCCACCACCATAAGCCACCATAAGCCACCACCATAAGCCACCACCATAAGCCACCATAGACAATTTTGAAAATTGGACATTTTTTGGAAAAATGAAAAACTGTTAAGTTCTGTTTTAACGTTAAATAACTTAAAGAACATTTGATTGGGTCTATATATTACTTTTTAGAATGATACGTTTTGAAAATATCGCCTACTTCACAATTAAAACATTTTTGGATGTTGTCCCAGAGATCTGGGACTTGGCTTGTGGGTAGAGGTGGTAAATACCTGTCATTTATGTCGAACACACTTTTTTGTAAAATTCCCAGTTTCCAATATATAGGCTACCCCTTTTTTCAAAATGATCATTTTTTGAAAAAATGTCAATAATTCCATATTTTGTTCTAACGATTAAGGATATAAAACCCATTGGTTTGAGTCTATATATGACTTTATAGGATGGGTAGTTTTCAAAATATAGCCTACTTTCCAAATATATTTTAGAAATATAAAAAAAATATAATATTTTTCGACTAAGAATGGAATAAACGTAGGTGTTAGAGCTAACATATGACTTTATATGATTTTTTTAGTTTAAACATATAGTCTACTTTCCCCAGTCACCTTTTTTTTGCAAAAAAAAAATGTTCTTGACTATGCACCTTAGTCATCTTTGGCACCTTAGAGTACTTTAGTGTTTTTTTTTGAAAGTTTAGTGTGTTGTTGTTGCTTACAAACATGGCAGTAAGCATTATGTTGTGATAAAATGGACTGATATACTTTCCAAGACCAAGAGAAAAATCCACTAAATGCATTGACAAAAATAACTTGTCAAATAAGTCAATACAAAATGTTCAACATAAGACCCCACACATAAACTAATACATAAGCTAATTTGTAAAAATGTTAAACACTTGCATGGTATTACATTTTTAGTAATGCATGCGAAACATGAACTCACTTGTCTGTTGTATGAAAAGGACTAGTCAACAATGACCTGTCAACAATGGGCACTGCTTGCACATTTTTAATTACTACCCACCTTTCTCCACTCCTAATGCAAAATGAACATGTAAAACACAAATTGGAAAAAAAATCCTTGTTTCCATATTGACAAATAGAAAAAAATACATTAAACTGAAATTTTAAAAACTGTAAATGGGAATTTGGTAAATTGACAAATGTGAAAACAACAAATTGGAAAATCCATGTTTCTATATCATGAAATTGAAAAACTTTAAACTGACATTTTAAGAACTGTAAATGGGAAATTGTGAAATTGATAAATGTGTAAACAACAAAATGCAAAATCCATGTTTCCAGAATATTAAATTGAAAAAACTTATAACTGACATTAAAAAAAACTGAAAATGGGAAATTGGAAAATTGACATACGTGTAAACAACAAAATGAAAAAGATATCCGGTTGGGGTAGTGATCATGTTGTACAGTAACCTATAAGACTAGCATAAGGATAGTTGCATGACATGTAAAACATAAATTGTAAACAATCCATGTTTCCATATTGACAAATAGAAAAAAAACATTAAAATGAAATTTAAAAAACTGTAAATATTAATTAGGTAAATTGACAAATGTGAAAACAAAAAATTGGAAAATCCATGTTTCTATATCATGAAATTGAAAAACTTTAAACTGACATTTTAAGAACTGTAAATGGGAAATTGTGAAATTAATAAATGTGTAAACAACAAAATGCAAAATCCATGTTTCCATATTATGAAATTGAAAAAACTAAACACTGACATTTAAAAAAACTGAAAATGGGAAATTGGAAAATTGACATATGTGTAAACAACAAAATAAAAAAAAGAATCCGTTTGGGGTAGTGATCATGTTGTACAGTAACCTGTAAGACTAGCATAAGGATTGTTGCATGTACCTTATATATTTTGTGTATGTGCATTAGCCTTTGGATTAGCTTAAGTTAGGTTTGGTAAAGTTAGGTATGTGACCTTGTAGTTTACTCTTTTAGGAAAGTGTAAAAAAGTAAAATCTAAAAAGTCAAAAAATCTTTATTTTAAAAACGTAAAAACTATAAAAAATAAAAAATATGTAAAATTAAAACAAATCTAAAATCTAAAATGTTAAAATGTAAAATGTTAAAATGTAAAATCTTTAAATGAGGTTTCTGCGGGTTATGACAACACATTTATGATTTAGTCCATGTTGATGTGTGGTATCCAATTACTACTGACTTTGCATGATCATCACCCATTGTCTTGATCAACACCTTGGGTTTCAAATTACTGCAGCGTTAGTCATAGCAATAGAACTGTGCGTTCTCTGCCATGTCAGCAACATGACACCGGAAGGAAGACCTGTGTAATATCCAATGACTGCTAACTTTGTATAATCATCACCCATTGTCTTAATGAACACTTGGGGGTTTCAAATTACTGCAGAGTTAGTCATAGCAACAGAACTGTGTGCTCTCTGCCATGTCTGTAATATTACACAGGATATAACAAGACGTCTTACTGTACATACCATCTCCTCAGTTTTAACATCTTAAGAACAAGTATTATTCTCTTTCAACTACAAATGACTCGTTAGAACACATCCATCCACCAAGTTAGATCCCCTTGACCTGCTTTCAAATGGCATGTGCCTCGTGTACTAGGGTGTGTGCATTAGCCCTAACCTAACGTTACGTACGAACTAAACAGAATGTGAGTTGTTAGCTCTTATCATGCACGTGTACAGGTGAACACTTGTGTGTTAGGTCATATGACACATGAACTTGCATTTTCTCACGTAAGTGCATTTCTCTGTTCCACAGGATACAAATTTGATTGCTGGATTGTATCCTGCACTGTTTATGCGATATAGCTTTGCTAGGTAGTTCTCTACATATAGCAATTTTACCACTGCTCTACCTACGCCTTTTCCTCTTTTGGCTTTCTTACAGTCTAATGTGTGATAGAAAGCATTAACTGTATATCAAACCCAGTTCACCTTTGTATTTGTAATCCAAGTAATAATTTGAAAAAGACACAAATGTAATCAGTTTTAAACGTTATCTCTGTTTGGTTTTGTTTAATATGTTTATGACATGCATATTAACCTGAAATCGAACCCCTAGTGAAAAGGCTAACAGCTTAACCACTGCACCACCATGCCCTTGTTTCTTAGTTCGACTCGTTCTAGGCTTCAGACCTGGAAATCGAGTTTATAAAATCTCAGGTCGATGACCTTGATGTATTGGGTATTTTGGGTAAATTCATTGGCCATGGGAAAGGGTTGACCATTCTAAGTCCTATGACACCTCACATGTTGATATTCGATTATTAGTTTATAAAATCTTAGGTCAATGACATTGCTGTTTTTGGATTTTTGGGGTAAATTCATTGGTCATGGGAAAGAGTTAACCATTCTAAGTCCTATGACACCTCACTTGACCCTCTCCGATGATTAGTTTATAAAATCATAGGTCAATGACCATGCTGTATTAGATCGTTTAGGTAAATTCGTTGGTCATGGAAAAGGGTTGACCAACCTGAGTCCCATGACACCTCACTTGACCCTCTCTGATTATTAGTTAGCGAGATATTAACAAAAGTGTAGTTAGGCCCTTTTGACAAAAAATAAATAATACATTCAAAAACAGAATGTCACCTCAAGTCCCAACGACCTCTCATACAAGTCCCTAGCCTTATTGGTTCATGAGATATTAAAAACGCTAATGACTTATTAGTTTTGGATCTTTTGGTAATTTAAAAAAAATAAGTCATTTATAAATCATTATTCAAAAACCCCGCCCGCTTACAAAAACCTCAAGTGCGCATGCGTAAAAAACAAAAAAACAAACATGTTAATTCATAGTAGCAATCGGCTCTTCACATGCCTTTCATGTGGAACAACGTTTAATTTCATCATAGCATTAGGGACCATGGGCCAGTCCATAGGAACCAGTCCAAAGGGACCGGTCTAAAGGGATTAGTCAAAAAGGACCCGTCAACAAGGACCCGTCCACAGGGGCTCGTCAACAAGGACCCGTCAACAATGAACCATCAACAATGACCCGTCCACAGGGTCCCGTCCACAGGGACCCATTCACAGGGGCCTGCGTGTGCGTGCAGGTGAACATACGATTACGTCAGCAAATCATCTCATCTAGTTTCGAATTTAGCCACTACGGCGCGTGCAACACACAGGAAGTGCGTGGGAACATACGATTACGTCAGCGAAACATGAACTCACTTGTCTGTTGTATTAGTATCAGTTTAGTAGTAACATCAAGCAGCAAAAGACGTTTACTTACACAATCCATCATTATGGTAAGCTTTTTTATTTTTTCTTATCATTATGGAAATCTCCTTATTAGAATAAAATGTTATAGTGGTTCTGATCACTTATAGCTAAACTGTAATAGATATGATCTTTTTGTTTCTTTATAGGCTGCTACAATAAATATTCTCAATGCTATGGGGGGGGGGGGGGGCAGAACTGTTGATTAGAGAGAAAAAAGCTCACTGAATTATCAATGCATACTCTTTTCCGTATCATTAACATTCCAAAAGTGGACACAATGAATGGTGAACGTGTATTATGCGTTAGTGAAAATTTTCAAACATTCCTTCCTACACGTTTTAATGATATGTCAGAAAGTGTGCTCGAGGATCTAAATCATAGTGGACATTCTCTATATCTAATTTATGAGGGTATAAAAAACAATAAATGTATTGTACATTCTGACTTTGACGTTAGGTTAGGTTAGGTAAGGTGGGATCTGGTTAGGTTAGGTAAGGTTAGGTTAGGTTAGGTTAGGTCAGGTTAGTTGAAGTTGGGTTAGACAGAATGGCTGCGGTATGAATCAAAAGCCAGCTCCTGTCAGTTTTGCCTCACAAGGTTGAGTGTCCCCATTCCAACCCTCAGCCTAGAATTAAATTTCTTGACAGAGCCAGGACTCGAACCCGAGCCTCCACAGTAACAGCTAAAAATGCTAGCCACTACAACATAATGTGGGGCAATATAAGGCTGGTCTTGATTGTACATGATCAATCAATAATTACCTAATAATAATAATAATAATAATAATAAATAATAATAATAATAAATATTCCATTTAGCAACTACATAGCCGACCTCTCCCTGGGTTCTCTTACATGCCAACATCGTATGACATGCGTGTCTTAATTTTTGCCGCCTTTCAAAAATCACTTACTACGACCAAGAGCGAACCTGCAAGCTTGGGGTTGGTAGTCCGACACGATAACCACTCACCCACCGTGGCAAGCTATCAATCAATAATTACTTAATAAAATTATTAATAATATTAATAATAATAATAATAAATATTCCATTTAGCTACTACACGGTCGAACTCCCCCTGTGACATTATTCACGGTCTCAGGGCGTGGCGGCCATTTTGCGCATTAGCCCCTGTGCCAGCTCAGATTGAACCCTCCATAAGAATAACATAGGGCTGGTTGCGCGCGGCCGCCATCTTACGCATTAGCCCCTGTGCCAGCTTCGGCCTATATATCCTACTTTCGACAAATGGTTAAAAACGACGAAAATTTTAAAATGGAATCTGAGCCCGGGAGACACAGAGGGCCTCTGCCAGGAGCACGAAAGAAGGCACTGATCGATGGACTCAATAAATACTGGGAGGATGTAGAACAACAAGATCTAGACACAAATGAAATTGATTGTTAATATGCAGTCCCTAGAGGCAAATTCAAATGTAAAAAGAAATCAATGAATTGAAGACACAAGCAGCTAATGCGGGACTCCAGATATCCGTCAAGAAAACATAATTTACAACAACCATTAAATCAGCACCGACAGTGCTACAGGTAGGAGAAGGGGAAATAAAACGAACGGAGAAATTTAAATATTTTAGAGAGTGGATTGATTCAAACACCTCGGAGAAAGAAGGCTTTGCATCACGAATCAGGAAAATGCAAACGGCATATCAACTAACTAAAAATTTCTGCAAGATAAAATAAATATGCATTAACGCCAAGAAATGACATTACTGCACAGTAATACGACCGGAGGAGTTATATAACGCAGAATATGAATAGAGAGCGCCTCATCGATAAATGATAGAAGAGGAAGGCAGAGCTTGAGAAAAGTCCTAGATCCAATCAAACAGCATGGTGAATTCAGAAGACGACAAATACCAACTGAATGCGCCGGGATTCGATCCTGTAACCTTGGGATCAACAGACGAGAACGTTACCGCTGAGCCACGCAGCCAGTCATTATTATTATTATTAACTTAAAGTAATAAAATGTGTTGGAAGGTAAAAAGAGAGAGATCCTCCAGCTACACAAAAGAACATGTTTCTGGAACAGGCAATCGATATTGGCACGGTTCCAAGGTCCAGTTGTTCAACAAGCAGAACACCATATTGTATCTGGTGATCTCAAAGTTGGGACAGAACCTTCTCCCATATACAACACGAGTTACTTGACAACCCACAGTTCGGTGATGTAACATCTCAATCGCTATATTAGTCAACATACTGTAGTACAGTCTGTTCATTAAAAAAATCACTGCCTAGGAGACGGCAAGATATCTATGTGAAGAGATTGGGCGATTGATAATAAAATGAAAATAAATACAAGAAAATGTAGTCTCATAAAAATAGGGAAAGGGCGAAGGCAAAATTTTCAATATAACATTGGCTCGGAAAGTCCTGTAGAAGGAGATTCGTGTGGGAATTTGAAGCCATTCTTTTTCAGTGTTGCCTATGTAAATTGTCTTTTGTTGATTTTCAGTCGGTCAACACAGTCGTGCCCAATGAATTGGGCGGGGTACAAATTATAAATATTTAAACACACTCCTGGAAAAAATACATGTGTTAGTTAGTTACCACACTTAATTTACAATGTTTGCTCAGCAATGATACATTTTACGTGAAAGTCACCCTTAAATCCTCAATGGCGGAAAGGTATCCCACAACAATCCCTAGAATTAAAAGTGAATTTCTAATAATTTTTTAATCTATCGTTGTTTTGTGGTATACAAGTGTTAAAAAAGCTTATAAGTAGCTATAGGGAGACGGGAGCATAGGAGGTTTCTCCCAGAAGACACCCCACCACCAACGTATTTAATAACACGCCACTGTTGTTCAAAAATAGATAAATTATTGAACTGAAATGAGGAACTACTGTACTTATAGTTTCGCTGTTGACCACGAGTAGAATATATATAGTTCTTGCACTTTCCTCGTTAACTTGCGGCTTGCCTTTGAAATCTATCTGGTAGGATATTGTTATACCCTGGGGTTCCTACATGTTATAACCACCCCCCATCAGCCCCCTTTCTCCACCCTTCACCCCACATTTCACGCCTAAGCAATAAAGCAACCAACAACTACAACCATCTAGCCTTCACAAATTACACTCAAAGCCTGACTAGCTAGTCTCTCATACATGTTGCAATCTTTACAACACTTCCTTAACAAATGTGGCACAAGGAATGTGACAACCTTTTCGGAACCTTCCAAAGTAGCACACGAATGTGCTGATCTTCTGACACAGCATTGGCGCTTCCAATAAAAACCCGCTTCTCTCAGACACTCGACGCTGAACTACGACGAAGTGCCACCCGTTTGACCACAGATCCGGTGAGTGTGTACTTTTTGGGTTTTTATCCTCAACAATCCTTTCTAAAGTCCAAACCTCTAAACTTGTAATCATCACATCCATCCTTATACTTTGTTAAATTCAACTAGTGAGTTTTTACACAGCTACACTAAGCAATAGTTAAATCCTTACATTCTTTTAAATTACTCTGTCGTATTTCTGCATCCTTATTTGTACGCCGGTCGTCAACCAGCTAATCCTAATCCATTAGGCCACAGTGCCTGACTAGGTCGAGTCCATTGTCTTGTTGTCAGCTTGGTAAACAGCCGTCAGCATTAAGCTTAAAACACTTCCTGGCAGCACCAATCTGCCTGCTCTCTCTCTCTCTCTTTCACTCAAGCTCCCTCTCATTTTTGTACAACACGACACACTCGAGTTTAGCCCTGTAAACAATTACAAGCGTCTTTTAGACGAAGTCACCCCAACTAAGTTAACAACCCCAGGGCAAATCAATTTGCCGGAGATGCCAGGTAAAACAGTTTAGTGGGGTCCAGGGCAGAACAATATGTTAACATTCCATGTCTACCTGAAGCCAAGGCATTCCCAGCTCGAGGCACAGTGTTGTCAACGTTCCACCGTAGCCACTGAGAGCAAGGAGCGAGACTGGACAGAACTACGTGCAGATCTGCAACATTGGACACTTGACACCTGCATGACACGCGAGCAGGCCACCAGGGCGGGACTTAAGAGTCCACGAGGAATGATTGAGGAAGCATTCTATTGGTCAACAATCGGCAGCTATTGGTCAGTAGCGAACACTGGTTATTGTCGGCGCGTGCTACTGCCTTACGTTTGAGTCCCCGCTTGTTAACCAGGAAAGTGAGGAAACTATAACATGAGTTGGCATGTGCTATGATTGATGAGAACTTGTTGGACTGATCATATTGTCACTTCAGATGAGTACTAACTAGGAAATGCTGCAAGATATCGTAAATCAATAACAATGCATAATAATAATAATAATAATAATAATAATTGATGGAAGAAAGTTAACTAAAGAGATCTTTCACTCTTTTGATTCAAACCCCATAACCACAATTCCCTGGTTTAGAAATACCAAAGAAGACCGGCAAATGCTACATATCTCAGCTGAAGACCCCCTTAACAGAGATCCCTTCCGCAAGAAAATATTGACGAACGGTCTAAACCCAGACAAGCAACCGAAGAGAAGACACGGTGTCCCCTGGACAGAGGAGCGTAAGCAGGCCCACTCACCAAGAATGAGGGAAATCTGGGCTCTGAAGAAGGCCTAGTTCAGTGTCAAATACAACAAGACTTACCGTAGTTCTTGATGGCTCCAGCGAATTATATATATATAACTAGCAGCAGTGCCCGGATTCGCCCGGTGGATTTATTTGGTTTACAGAACTGGAGCGCTCGAGGATAAGGATCGGAATAAATGAAAGTAAATTTGAAAGCACCAACGCTTATTGCAGCTGATAACCTCAGTATACTGCACCAACACCATCGCCCTTATACAGAGGCATACTATTGTCACGAAGAGAAATGTTTTAAGGGGCCTAAGAAATCTTTTTGCACTAATTACTCCCCGTGACTGCAATTTATAAGCAGCTCGCAATTCTGCACCAGAACATTGGTAGGGGCGACGTGATGCGGCCCGCATTACATCGCAACAATAGACTTCGGTATTATTGAAGCCGTTCTGGAGCGCTTATTCTTCCGACTTACTGAACAAAAATCAATATTTAAGGTTACCTGAGAGGTGTAGCCTAATGCTACATAGCCTAAACTATTCCTCTTGAATCTGGCTATCATATACAAAAATAATTTTTCGAATCCGACTGGTAGTTCCAGGGAATAGCGTGTTTTAACACATAAACACACAAACTCTTCAGCTTTATTATATTAGTACTAGCAGAAGTACCCGTTCTTCGAACGGTCTTCGGTGTTACCTCCAGACATTATCAATTGAGCTACTGTTGCAATGGTTAGCGGTTTGTCATTCCTTCATAAGTTTATCAGAACGAAGTTAGTTTTCTGGGAATATCACACACACTGTTAATTTAAGGGCCTTAAAATGTGGTTTTCGGAGACCCTCAATGTGTCTCACATTGAGAAACGCAACATATGCTTTGGTCGTCCTAGGATAATGTTTATATTTCGCCTATTTTAGCATGTATTTTGAGAAGTTTTTCCCTAAATCCACCCTTCTACTGTATGAAAAGTACGGTGAAGAGTTTTATCAATGATTGGTGTATTGAGTCTCATGGATACCATACCTATTTTACGATGCACCAAGCATCCGAACACGAGTTATAGGCGTACATAAAGACACATAGAGACAGACATACAATTCTATTGTCTACAACATATCACCCAGATATCCAAATATGGGTGTATCTGCCACACAGTATCAAACAAAATCATCCTTACGATGAACCCGTATGTCGAAAAAAATAGTTGTTGTTGTTTGAGTCTTCAGTCCTTTGACTGGTTTGATGCAGCGCTCCATGCCTCCCTGTCCTGAGCTAATCGTTTCATCTCTATATAGCTCCGACACCCTACATCCGAGGCAATCTGTTTAACATATTCTAACCTTGGTCTACCCCTACAGTTTTTGTCCTCGACCCTTCCTTCCATAACTAAGCTTGCTATTCCTGGGTGTCTTAGTATGTGTCCTACCAACCTATCTCTTCTCTTCATTAGCAGTCGCCAGAAACATCTCTCCTCTCCCACTCGTCTTAATACCTCTTTGTTTGTAACCCTATCTACCCATCTGATCTTCATCATTCTCCTGTAACACCACATTTCAAATGCTTCAATTCTCCTCTTTTCTGCTGCACCAATAGTCCAAGTTTCACTTCCATAGAGCGCCACGCTCCAGACAAAGGCTTTCAAAAATGACTTCCTAATACCTAAATCTATATTCGTTGTCAGCAGATTCCTTTTTTGTAGAAATGCTTTCTTTGCCTGAGCCAACCTACTTTTAATACCCTCTTTGCTTCGTCCATCACTGGTTATTCTGCTTCCTAAGTAACAGAAGTCTCCTACTTCCTTCAGCTTTTCACCTGCCAATTTGATCTCCATAGAGGTTTCTGATTTATTTCGGCTGCATTCCAGTATTTTTGTTTTACATTTATTAATTTTCATCATGAATTCTTTCCATAAGACGGAGTCCATACCATTCAAAAACTCATTCAAATCCTCAGGCATGTCGGCCAAGATGACGATGTCATCAGCAAATCTCAGAGTTGAAATGATTTCTCCTTGAATCTTCACTCCCACTTTAATTTTTTCTCTAAAGTTAGTTAAATAGAATTGAAAGCCTTGTAGACGAAACGCAATACACGTCACATAAAAACTGACCCTCTACGTTGTGTTAGGTCCCCATACTCAGGAAGACCCCTTTCATAAATTATAAAGGCTTGTGGTGCATGAAAATTCAGGTTCTTTAGCCTCAAATGGCCCAAATTCCTAAAGCCGCGAAAAATGCTGATTCAATTCAGGAATTTTTGAAAATAATGTAGCTGTTTGGAGATATAATAGACCTTCTGTACTATATGCCGCACGTAAAAATTGCGTGAACAAATTCTACAGTAGGTTACCCCTTGACCCCTTAATAGATGGAAAGTTGGATGCCACCCCTTGAGATACTGTTGTCATTGTTACCGACTTGCATTCCTTCATTAGTTTGTTAAATTAAATTAAATTAATTTTCTGGGAATATCTCCGACACTGTTGGTTTTAGAGCCTTATAATGTAGTTTTCGAGAACCCTTTAGGGCCCCCGAGTTTTGTTTCTGGCACCGAGGGGCTTTGTCTCGTCGTTGTACGCCATAATAATAATAATAATAATAATAATAATAATAATAATAATAATAGGGATACGAATATAATATACCTGCCGTACCACATCCGCAGCTGTAAATCGCGTGAAAAAATTCTAGAGTACCCCTTGACTCCCTTAAGCGCATTGTACGTATTGATGAATTTTACAGCTTAATTTGGTTCCGTGATAACCTTCTATCCGTTACACTAATGTAATTCATGGAATTGCATTGCGTCTTACAGCAATAGATGGTCCACTGAGATTCTGATGCCATGGTTACCGGCTTGGATTCGTTCATTAGTTTATTAAATTAAAGTAGTTTTCTGGAAATATCTCAAAAACGGTTGGTTTTAGGGCCGTAAAATGTGGTTTTCGGGGACCCTCTACGGCCCCAAGCTGTTTTTTTCCCTGAGTTTGTTGAGTGAGTAAGTCAGTTAGGACACTTTCTTTCCTTTTTTTTTCAGAATTTCACCCCTCCCCTTTGGCCCCTTAAATTGGATTTATGAAAAAACGGTCGAACATCTATTTACTTATTCTTTAAGATGTTTTTCCCCTGAATTTGATGGTCATTCAGTTAGGACACTTTCTTTCCTTTTTTTTTCCAGAATTTCACCCCCCCCCCCCCTCCTATGGCTCCTTAAATTGGATTTATGAAAGACCAGTCGAACACCTAGGCCTATTTACTTATCTTTTAAGCTGTTTTTTCCGCTGAGTTTCAAACTTCTCGCCTATGTCGTTTAAGAGATACACGCCCCGTTAAGAATTCTTCAACCCCCACTTTTCACCCCTTTCACCTCATAATATAAACCACTTCGAAAACCCTTAGACACGTGTCTGCTTGTTCTATTATACATTAGTTAATATGCCGAGTATCTCATCCCCAATTGAAACCACTCGTGAGATATTGTTATTCAATGAAATGCAGGTTTAAACCCCTTAACACTCCTTTAGAACCTGAGTATCGAAAAATCCTTCCTTAGTAGACGTTTTCGACATACAACAAACATATCCCCAAAATGTCATGTTTCTATCTTTAATAGCTTTGGCTGGTCGATGATGAGTGAATATCATAAAATCCTTTCTTGAGGACGTTTTTCTTCCAGAATTCGCCCCCTCCCCATGGGCCCCTTAAATTGGATTTATGAAAAAACGGTCGAAATCCTATTTCCTTATTTTTAAGATGATTGTTTTACTCTGAGTTTCAAACTCCTCGCCTATGTCGTTTAAGAGATACACGCTCCGTTAAGAATCCTTCAACCCCCGCTTTTCACCCCTTTCACCTCATAATATACACCACATCGAAACACCCTTAGACTCATGTCTGCTTATTTTTAATGATTAGTTTATATGCCAAGTATTACATCCCCAAATGAAACCACTCATGAGATATTGTTATCCAATGAGATGCAGGTTTAACCCCCTTAACACCCCTTTAGCACCTGAATATCCAACAAGTAGTTCCGTGAAGAACTATACAGCCTATTTTCATGTATCCTACTTATGTTAACTGCCACTATCAACATACAAAAATTTCAGTTTGATTGCTGTAATAGATTCGTATATATTGAGAACAGACTAAATATTTCGGATGGTTGCCATGTTGGATTTTATATATGTAGGTCCTAGAATTATATACTGTTACATGAAGATTATTGTGTACGTGTAGCATTCAAACTTCAATCGCATGATTAGGACACAAGAAGTTACAAAGAGATTTTAAAATTTCGCACAGCTGCCATCTTGTGGTTATGGAAACAATTGAAATAAATTAGATGCCAGTGGATTAACATTCGTATAAGGATTTACTGTACCAAGTTTTACTGCACTCGGATGATTAAATTGCGAGAAACGTCCATGTGAATATTTATAATTCGCGTCGCCGCCATGTTGGATTTGTGATCACCAGGTTATTTAAAGTCCTATAGGTTAACTTAAGTTTATAGCCCCTATGAACAATAAAAATTCAGTTTGATTGCTATAATAGATTCGTAGATATTCAGAGCCGTCTAAATATTTCGGATGGTCACCATGTTGGATTGTTAAATGTAGAGGCCATAGAGTCATGTACCATTAAAGGAAAATTATTGCGTAGGTTCATTATTCAAACTATCACTTCGATCGCATGATTACGACACAAGAAATAAAAACTTAATTTTAAAATTCGCACAGCCGCCATCTTGAGGTTATGTAAACAATTCAACTAAATTAGATACCAATGCATTACAATGTGTATAAACATTTCCTGTACCAGATTTCATTACGTTTGGAACATTAAATCGCGAGAAAGGTCTATTTAAAATTTTCAAAGTCGCTTGGCCGCCATGTTCGTTTTGTAGTTAACCGGTTTTTGAAAGTCTTATGGATGAACTTCCAGTAGTGTCCTTTATCTCCGTACAAAATTTCAGGGTGATACGGGTAATAGTTTCAGAGATATAGAATGCCGGTGAAATATTTCGCACATCCGCCATCTTGTGGTTATGTAAACAATTCAACAAAATTAGATGTCGGTGCATTACAATGTGTATAAACATATATATGTACCGAGTTTTATTGCGTTTGGTTGGTTAAATCGCGAGAAACGTCTATTTAAAAGTCGCAAAATCGCGTGGCCGCCATGTTGGTTTTGTAATTACCAGCTTTTCAAAAGTTACATAGGTGAACTTTTAGTAGTTCCCTTTGTCACCGTAAAAATATCCAGGGTGATATCGGGAATAGTTTCGGAGATATTGAATGCTGGTGAAATATTTCGCACATCCGCCATGTTGGATTGGCGAGACGTAACAAAATTTGAAGGGTACGGTCGGGGTCGCCCGGAATAGTGCTATGAACTTACCGAATTTCATTGAAATCGCTCCAGCCGTTTAGATTTTATTAGGGGGACACACACACACACCTCTCTCTCACACACACACACACACACACACACACACACGGACAAAAGGTGATCTCATAAGCCTATTTTTTCAAAATTGAAAATAGGCTAAAAATCCTTCCTTAGTGGACGTTTTCAACATACAACAAACGTATCCCCAAAATTCCATGTTTCTAACTTCAATAGTTTTGGCTGGGCGATGATGAGTGAGTGAGGAGTCAGGAAATGTACTTTCATTTATGTTTTCCGAATTTCACCCCTCCCCACGGACCCCTTAAATTGGATTTATGAAAGAACGGTCGAACACCTATTTATTTTAAGCTGTTATTTTTCCTCTGAGTTTGATGAGTGTGTGAGTCAGTCAGTCAGTTAGGACACTTTCCTTCCCTTTTTTTCCTCCAGAATTTCACCCCTCCCCATGGGCCCCTTAAATTGAATTTATGAAAAAACGATTGAACACCTATTCACTTATTTTTAAGCTGATTTTCTTCCGCTGACTTTCAAACTTCTCGCCTATGTCGTTTATGAGATACACCCTTCGTTAAGAATCCTTCAACCCTCAATTTTCACCCCTTTCACCTCATAATATACACCATATCGAAAAACCCTTAGAAACGTGTCTGCTTAGGTTTAATGATTAGTTTATATGCCGAGTATCACATCCCCAAATGAAACCACTCGTGAGATATGTTTATTCAATGAAACGCAGGTTTAACCCCCTTAACACCCCTTTAGAACCTGAATATCCAAAAATCCTTCGTTATTGGACGTTTTCAACATACAATGAACATATCCCTAAAATTTCATGTTTCTAACTTCAATAGTTTTGCCTGGGCGATGATGAGTGAGTGAGACAGTCAGGAAATTTTCTTTCATTTATTTTTTCAGAATTTCACCCCTTCCCATGTGCCCCTTAAATTGGATTTATGAAAAAAAAACGGTCGAACACCTATTTATTAGCCTACTTTTCACATTTTGCAAAAATGAGGAAAAAGTAGACTTATGAGATCGATCCGGGAAAATGTGTGTCTGTAAGTCTGTCTGTCTGTCCTTCTGTCTGTCTGTCTGTCTGTGTGTCCCCCCTATCAACTCCTAAACGGCTGCAGCAATCAAAACCAAATTTAGTATGAGTAAAGATGTGCATCGGAATATCTCACGTCCATATTTGAAAATGATGTCAGTGCTACCAACTGCTGAAAAAACGAACTAGAAATTTGAGCTCCATGTTGGATATCTTGCAAAGTATGCATGGGAGCTATTCCAAAATTGGCACACATGTAGACGAGACTGATTTAGTTTAATTTCCAGGAGGCCAACCAAGACAGAGTTGCCAAAATAATTTTAAGCCTTCTGATAAGTCCAATGTTTAAATGCATATAACTTCTACACTATCAATTGGATTTCAACCAAATTTTGTATGTAATATCTGTATATAAACAGATATGACTGAGCGTATTCTTAAGAGCCACCAGGGCTGCCAACTGTTAATAATTGCTCTCTCTATTTTTTTAAATCCAAATACCAATATATCAGAAAGTATGCAAGCCAACAGCTTTAAACTATGCACACGTATATTCTGACATTTTAGATTAATTTGGAGTAACTTATATACGTCAGTTCTACCAACATGATTATAAGCTTGCTGATAGTACCAATTTTTAAAAACATGTTACTTCTATACTATCAGTTGCATTTCAACCAAATTTGGTATGTGCTATGTGTACCATAACAGATATGACTATAAGTATTATTAAGAGCAATCAGGGCTGCCAACTGTTAATAAATGCTGTCTATATTTTTTTACCCTAATATCAATATATCAGAAAGTATGCAAGCCAACAACTCTATACTTTGCACACGTATAGCACCTGACATTCTAGATTAATTTGGAGTAATTAATACAAGGCAGTGCTGCCAACATGATTCTAGGCCTGCTGATATGTCCAATTTTAAAATACACGTAACTTCTATACTAACAAATGGATTTCATCCAAAATTGACACAACAAGGTATCATAATATTTCAGATTATTTCTGACCAGCACACGCATGACATTGTTGGCAACATGCTTTTACGCGTGCTGATAGATCTAGTGTCTAACTGCATGTAACGTCCATTGGACTTCAACCAAATGTTGTATTCTGTACCTAAAGAGGTGGAACTAAGAATATATTCAGTCACCAGGGCTGCCAACTGTAGTGCTCTATTAGGCTACATTATACCAGGTATATTTTGAACTAATTAGATATTTCGATATTACCAACTTAATTTTATCATTATTCTAGATAGGTTCATATTCTGTAGAATAATCATTGGCATGAAAAGTAGGCTGTATAGTTCTTCACGGAACTTCTTGTTTATTTATTTATTTATTTATTTTTAAGCTGTTTCTTTCCTCTGAGTTTGATGAGTGTGTGAGTCAGTCACTCAGTTAGGACACTTTCCTTCCCTTCTTGTTTCTCCAGAATTTCACCCCTCCCCAAGGGCCGCTTATATTAAATTTATGAAAAAACGATCGAAGACCTATTCACTTATTTTATAAGCTGATTTTTTCCCGCTTAATTTCAAACTTCTCGCCTATGTCTTTTAAGAGATACGGGCTCCGTTAGGAATCCTCCAACCCCCACTTTTCATCCCTTTCACCTCATAATATACACCACATCGAAAAACCCTTAGACACATGTCTGCTTACTTTTAATGATTAGTTTATATGCCGAGTATTACATCCCCACATGAAACCATTCATGAGATATTGTTATTCAATGAATTGCAGGTTTAACCCCCTTAACACCCCTTTAGAACCTTAATATCCAAAAATCCTTCCTTAGTGGGCGTTTTCGACTTACAGCGAACATATCCCCAAAATTTCATGTTTCTAACTTTAATAGCTTTGGCTGGGCGATAATGAGTCAGTCAGGACACTTTGTTTTATAAATAGATAGATAATTGTTATTGGTTTTACGTCCCTTTTGACTACTGGAGACTCCGGGGTGCCGAAATTTTGTCTCGAAGGAGATCTTTACTGGCACAGCGTACCCTCAAATGCCAGCTGACTGTGCCATGATTCGAAGCTGCAACATTGTACACAGCAGGCGAGAAAGTTGCCGCTGAGCCACGCAACTTCAGTTGCTAGCAACATACTGTATTAAAACCAAACAATCATAGGGCTATCAGAACCATGCGTGACTATCGGAGGTTAAGCACTCTCAAATGCGCCAGGATTCGATCCTGCAACATTGGAGACAGCAGGCGAGAACGTTACCGCTGCGCTACGCAGCCAGTCCCTTTTACGATAGCAATCTCATCAACCATTCATTCTCTTTGTAAACAGACTGTACAAGACCAATCAGTTCTCTAAGAGAAGTTTCAATTTTGTTGGTTTCTCTAGACGCGATAATTACAAGATGACACATCTTACTGTCGTGTTATTCTGAAACTGGTCGACATCTGAGCCTACTTTCCCCAGCCGGCGCCAACCTCTTCATCTCTCCAAGAGAAACAGGTTTCGATTTGTGTAATTCAAATCGCTATCGTTCCGACTGTCACAGCAAGCCCGTGTTGCCTGTCAGTTGGGGGCACCACGGGGCTTCATGTCAGAGATATTTAGTCAGTGTCGCCAACCTTCGCACAGTTCCGAGTGTTGCAAGGTGTTGGGATTATCCCATTCATTTTTCAGACGTCTTGGTCATTAACCCCGTGTACTTGGGTGTGTGTTGTATTTTCCTATTACCACCATAGCGGCTTCGGTGGCGTAGTTGGTAGCATGCTGAACTGCTGTGCCCAAGATCGCGGATTCAAACCCGGCCGAAGTCGTCGGATTCTTTAAGAGCGTTAAAATGCTTCAGTATGCCTTCCTTCGGAGGGGAAGTAAAGCCGACGGTCCCATGTCATAGATTTATGGCATGTGAAACATCCTTCCACTAACAAAATTTGTGTGAAGATAAATTTCTAGGTTAGATTTCGTTGAAACGCTCTATCAAAGTTCCAACGTTCACCACTAGGTGTCAGTGACATCTGGTAGAAAAATTTGGAACTATTTGAAATTGAACAGAACTTGTAGCTCACCCCATGGGTGTCCGCTTGAAGCAGAAACTGCCTCTGGCGAGCCGAATATGTCCTAGGACACTCTCGGCAATAAAAATCATACTACAGGGAGCGGCAAAAAGATCTGACGGTTTTTAAATCACAACAACACAAACATTTTAAATGATACAAACTCTTTTATTACTTATAACCGCAAGGTGTACATGTCAATTAATGGAAAACATGAAAGAACAATAGATTTTAACTTTTAAGATTTGAAGATAACGTCTTTCAAATGATGCCCATTTTTTGCCATGCAATCTTCCAGTCTTGCACTGAAGCTTTGCATAGTCATTAGGCTTCAACTGCTGGACAATAACCATTTTATACGGATGAAAATGCCAATCGAAACGCAATATTCTTCTCACTGTTCAATCAGACATTTGCAAAGCAGCAGCTTGTTTACAAGCCGGCCGCCGTGGACTGGTTTCCACAGCTTGTCTCACTCGCTCAACATATTCTGGTGTCCTGGCTGACCTTGGACGGCCTGTCGACGTACGTTTTAAGGCTGATCGAACAGTGAGACGAATATTGCGTTTCGATTTGCATTTTCATCCGTATACAATGGTTATTGCCCAGCAGTTGAAGCCTAATGACTATGCAAAACTTCAGTGCAAGACTGGAAGAATGCATGGCAAAAGATAGGCATCATTTGAAAGACGTTATCTTCAAATCTTAAAAGTTAGAATCTATTGTTCTTTCATGTTTTCTATTAATTAATATGTAAACTTTGCTGTTATAAGTAATAAAAGAGTTTGTATCAATTAAAATGTTTGTGTTGTTGTGATTTAAAAACCGTCACATCTTTTTGCCGCTCCCAATATAAATAAATAAATAAAATTAGCACCATACGGTACTCCAACAATTTGGACCAATAACGTGTAAGAATTTCATTCAAACCAACCAATTACAGTGAACTATTTCGATAACAAAGCACCATGGCTGTTTTAGCCGAGCTTTTATGAATCTCTCCTTTCTCGCTTACCGTTGACCTTTTGTTCACTAACATTGGTTTATAGGCTTTATGTTCCTTTTGTTCCATCGTACTGATTTCTTTATAAGCTTACGTTGAAAATGCAGTTCATCGTTATTTTCTTTACTGTCACTTTTTGTGGTGTCGGGGTACTTGCTGTGACTCTGGATCCAAAGACCCTAGGGTCGATTCCAGGCTGTGCTATGAAATTTAATTCTTCTCAGAAGGTCTGGCTGCGTGGCTCAGCGGTAACGCTCTCGCTTGCTGGGCCCAAGGTTGCTGGTTCGTATCCTGGCGCGGTCAGCTGCCATTTGAGGGTGCACAAATGCGAGCGAGCCGTGTCAGTTGATTTACTGGCACGTTAAATATACTCTTCGGAGCTAAATTCTGGCACCCCGGCGTCTCTAAAGGTCAGTGTAGTTAAAAGGGACGTAAAACCAATAACATAATTATCATCTTCTCAGAGGGCTGGAACGGGCTATCATCAACCCCGTGAGGCAAAACTGGGAAGAGATTGGTTCGCGTCCCACGTGAGCTGTCCTATAAGAAGCTCTCCGTGGTTTCCCACTTACAATCCAGGCAATTGCCGGGATAGTTCCAAACTTACAAGGGGAGGATACGATGCATGGATCAACGATTCAAACCATCTTTAGTACGCGTGTAGTACCTGACCAGACGTATATCCGGTGCAAGTAGTAAAGTGCGCTTCTCAGCCGTTTCCGAGAAATTAATTATTTGCAATTACAGTGCGACGAATATGTGCGTTGTACGCCAGCGAGACACCATCGAGCGCGTGGTGCAGCGGTAAGAGCCCTGCTTCCTAAGCGCGGGATCGCTGGATCGAATCCCACCGGTGAGCCTTTGCAGTGCGGGTTTCTTTTTTTTTTGTAACCATTGGCATTTTCCAACCAATACCCATAGCATGAATCACTGCTTGCGGGGCACGGGGTCGTCTGATGGTTAACCGAGTGCCATTTTTTTTTTTGTCGTGTAGCCTCCTGAGAGGCCGAGTGCAGGTCTTTCTAGTCGACGCCCGTGGGCGACCTGCGCGTCGGGATGAGAGATGGAATGGATGAAGATGAATGAAACTGGGCAAGGATGTGGAAGGAAGCGGCCGTGGCCTGTCAGAAGGTACTGTCCCAGCATTTGCCTGATGTTGGAAATGGGAAACCACGGAAAACCATTTCAAGGACAGCCGACGGTGGGGCTCGAACCCACGCATCTACCGAGTCAGCAGAGAGCTTGGCCCCTTGACCTAACGGAGCGCTTTTAGCCCGCGTAGCCACTACTGTCGGTACCGAGTGCCATGAACTGAACAGACTGGGTTTTCGGTGTGCAAATGTATACCGGTACGGTACATATAATAGAATACTCCTGACTGTGTAGGCCTATAACACCAATATAGGCTATTTGCAATGTCTATACTGTAAATTATGTAATGTCACAAACGTTGACCCCCGTACGATGATTTCCGAATCTCTCTCCCCGCTCACATAACACGTAATCACAATTGACGGCAACATAAACATTATTCACGACACCTACAGTTGCATGAATTGCCAATGTTTCCAAAAAAAACACTGCAAAAGATCGCCAGTGGGATTCGATCCAGGGATCCCGCGCTTACGAAGCAGGGCTCTTACCGCTGTACCACGCACTCGTTTGTTTCTTGGTAGCGTACAACGCACATAGACGCCGCACTGTAATTGCAATTAATTAATTTCTCGAAAACGGCTGAGAAGCGCACCTTGCTACTTGCGCCTGGTATACGCCTGGTCAGGCCCTACACGTGTATTAAAGATGGTTCAAATCGGTGACCCAAGCATCGTATCCTCCCCTTGTTAGAGCCATAGCCACTTACTTCCTCCTATGTTATTGTGGCGTCTGTATTAGTGGGTGTATGTGTAATCGAGGCAAGTATTGGGATGGAGGAGGCTGTGTCCCTAAATTAGAAACCAACCTAACATTTGCCTGATGTAGAAATGGGAAACCATGGAAAACTACTTCCAGGATGACCGTGGTGAGAATCTAACCCATCTCTTCTCAGTTCTGCCTCATGAGGTTGTGTGTACCCCGTTCCAGCCCTCAGACCAGAATTGAATTTCATGGCAGAATCTAATCCGGACTCTACGTCAACCTAAACGTTAAACAAAAAGAAACCTTAATCGCACCTTTTAGGTTTTCGTTCAAAAACCAGTCCTTGGAGGCGATACGGACACCTGTCAATCAACTAACAAGCGAGATTGGATGAGACTTTAATAGCAGGATCTGATACCCACCCTCCGGCGATAATCCTAATGCCACTATTATCACATTCCACATCTCTCATTCCTCACTGCTTCAAGGACAGTAGGCTACAAATTCTTATACAGGTATAGTCCACGTTATCTCTGGTAAGTTTCCAACAATGCAACATTACCACCTGTCCCCGTCGTTATGAAACATGATTATTATTATTAATCGTATGGCGTACAGTAATACAGTGAAACGTGGTTAATTCGAAATCTTCTTTAATTCGAATTTTTCTCTTGGTCCCTAGCGTTTAATATACAATCAATGCTAAAAAATCGTGGTTAATTCGAATTATATTTTGGATAATTCGAAGTTTTTACGTGTAAAAAGCCCATCGGAAGCCAAACAGTTGGTCAGGAATTCCCGAGAAACGAAACCACATCACAGAACTTAGACTTTTTAAGTAGAAATGACGTAAGTGATTCTGTTTTCCGTTCCTTAAATTTCTTAGATTCCTTTGTGATGGCCGAGAGACTTAATTGTAGGAAACTGGTAAAAATCTCTATTTTTTTTTTGAAAAACTGTAGAATTCTCTAAGACTTCACTAGATTGCTGGATTACTACTGTCGTTAAATAGGTGAATAGTACATTTTGGTTTTATTTTATCATTTGAAACATTGAGGTTAATTACGATAGTCATTATACAATACCGTTGTCTGTTAATCGGCTTTGTTGAATGTAAATCATTATGTAGACGTAATACAATATATTTTCTATACCCTTTTCAAAGAACATTCTTAATTCGAATTTTTGGATAATTTGAATTGTTTTGCTGGTCACTTGAGGTTCGAATTGTCCAAGTTCCACTGTATTAGATATCACAGAAGAACAACATATTTACAAATTAATGTCCAAGTTCCTCAAATAATCCACTGAATCTGTAGTTACACGCACAAAATCCCCGAGGGTGCCTGGATTTGCCCTCAGAGAACAATCACGTCCAATATGGGAGACAGTCCGTCTCTCGTCACCACAATCACATGCAGGAGATGGTAATTGGTTCCATTTCAACTTAGCATCAGCACAAACACCATGGCCAGTCCGTATTCTGCTCAGTCTAGTCTATGTCCTTCTGGGTAGATTGAATCCGGGGTCCTTCAGAGTTGTTTGAGTCTTCAGTCTTTTGACTGGTTTGATGCAGCACTCCATGCCTCCCTGTCCTGAGCTAATCGTTTCGTCTCTATATTGCTACCACATGCTACATCCAAGCCAATCTGTTTAACATATTCTAACCTTGGTCTACCCCTACAGTTCTTGTCCCCAACCCTTCCTTCCATAACTAAGATTGCTATTCCTGGGTGTCTTAGTATGTGTCCTACCAACCTCTCTCTTCTCTTCATCAGCAGTCGCCAGAAACATATCTCCTCTCCCACTAGTCTCAATACCTCTTCGTTTGTAACGCTATCTACCCATCTGAACTTCATCATTCTCCTGTAACACCACATTTCAAACGCTTCAATTCTCCTCTTTTCTGCTGCACCAATAGTCCAAGTTTCACTTCCATAGAGTGCCACGCTCCAGACGCCTTCAAAAATGACTTCCTAATACCTAAATCTATATTCTATATCAACAGATTCCTTTTTTGTAGAAATGCTTTCTTTGCCTGAGCTAACCTACTTTTTATATCCTCTTTGCTTCGTCCATCGCTGGTTATTTTGCTTCCTAAGTAACAGAATTCTCCTACTTCCTTTAGCTTTTCACCTGCCAATTTGATATCCATAGAGGTTTCTGATTTATTTCGGCTGCATTCCAATATTTTTGTTTTACATTTATTCATTTTCATCATGAATTGTTTCCTCAAGACGGAATCCATACCATTCAAATACTCATTCAAATCCTCAGGCGTGTCGGCCAAGATGACTATGTCATCGGCAAATCTCAGAGTTGACATTCTTTCTCCTTGAATCTTCATTCTCACTTTACATTTTTCTCCAATTTCCTTCATTGCTTGTTCAATGTAAAGATTGAAAAGTATGGGTGACTGATAAGTTGCAGCCTTGCTTTACACCTTTCTGAGTACCAGCTTCTCTCTCATGTCCTTCAGCTCGAATGACTGCTGTCTGGTTTCTGTGGAGTTACGGATGGCATATCACGGAGCTCTGCAGTACAAGTTGAGTTCCAGTCCTTAGCCCATTGATTCATGACATCAAAGTTTGCATCCACTAGTTTATGAGCTGTATGTAATGGTGGGTTCCTCGATTTGAGCCTCCTTAGCTGTAGATCAGCAATATCAGAATGAATAGGCAACTGTTGATTAATTGATAGCCTATGATATTCCCTTACCAAAGCATGTATGTCGGCGAATTCGTGGAGGAGCAACGTGACTGAGCACAGGAAGCCATTCAGTTGGAGTTGTAAGACCCTCAAGGAGGCCGGGTGTAAGTAGCCCCACCACTTTTGGTGCACGCTAGATAATGCTACACCCTCAGGGGCTCACGGCTGGTGAGTTCGGGAGTTGGCGACCCCGAGGGATTACTGAGCTGGGTCCGTTTTACCATTTTGTCCCTTACCTTTGGGGCGGACCCTCTCCTCTTTCACTTTCCTATCTGCCTTTCATGGCTCTCCTTCCTTCCAAGTCCCTCAATCCGCCTTCTTCGAGGGTTGAGGGCATTTCTTTTCCTCCTGTCCTTTATTTGCCTTATTCTCCTTTAGTTTTCCATTTCTTCTTCTAGTATGTAGGTTAGTAGTTAGTTTTAGTTTTAAGTTCGCTTTTCATTTTCATCTCCACGATCACCCAAACCATCAGGGGCCGATAACCTAGATGTTAGGCCCCTTAAAACAAAAATTATCATCATCATCAGTTGGAGTTGACTTTATGCATGGTGGCCATTCAAACCGGTCAACGATTTTCCAGGAATTTTCCAGGAGTAATTCTCATTTTTCCAGACCTAAAAATAAGCGCGAGTCCGGGGGAGGGGCTTTATCGGTTGCCTACTTCAAGACCAAAAAAAGCAGTTGTCTTTGGTTTACTTACACAGATGTTGACAAAAGTTAGTGGTGATTGCGTTATTGATACGCAAGCCTACACACAAATTATTTAATTGTTGTTTTAAAAAAGCCTTTGTGACTCAAATATCCGCTTAAAAAAAGGAGAAAAGAATGCCGCCTGCAATTTTATTGCGGTTAAGTTGTCTATACTGAATATGTTTTACAAAAATACTATCGCATGTTCTCCCACATAGAAACAGGTAGCCTGAGGAAATTTATTTCATTAACCATAGAGTGCTCACCCAAAACCACAGCGGGAGTATGACTTGAGATGGAAAGATTTTTATAATTAATCAACAGTGGCTATTTTCCAGGAATTTTCATTTTTTTGTCATTTTGCAGGAGTTTTCCAGCCCTACTAAAATCCAGGAGTTTTCCAGGATTTTCCAGATTTTCCAGGAGTAGTGGCCACCATGTTTATAGTGCCTGAGATTATTCTCATGGTATTATTGAGTTGCACATCAATTTTCTTTACATATGGGCTGTTTAACCAAACCGGGGCACAATACTCAGCAGTAGAAAATACTAGACCAATCCCCGAACACCGAATAGATTTATAGATTTAAAAATGATCTAGTCGACTTCGTCGTTACGTTACGGCGACGTCACGAAATGTACCGAGAATGCACTGAGGTGTGTGACGTCATAGTACCGCTTGGTGCATGTGTACTGAGTTCACTGGTGAGCTCTGGGGTTACGAGACGGTAACGACATGGCGAGCGTGACGTCATCCAGCCAGCTCCCTCCTTTCACCGCGCGCTCCAGCTCCCCTCATGACTTGTAACTTTCTAGCGTTCTGAATGTTTCTTGATCATCTAACATGTCAAGAGCCTACAGCCTTTCTAGCATTTTTCAGCATTTTTAGCATTTAAAATTATATAAAGCCCAGTCTTTCAGACTGACTGTCTTTATTTTCAGTTGGGTTCAATCATAGTTGCGTTCACTGTCATGTTTATAAGTCATCATGTTTTCAGACACTGAAAGTTGTTGTTGTTGATTCTTTGGGTGCTTTACGACATCGTGGTCATATAGTCCCGTGTACTTGTGCAGAATTTGTCTGTACTAGTATAATAATAATAATGTTATTGGTTTTACGTCCCTTTTAACTACTCTGGCTTTTAGAGACGCCGGGGTGCCGGAATTTTGCCCCGAAGAGGATCTTTAACGTGCCAGTAAATTTACTGACACGGCTCCCTCGCATTTGCGCACCCTCAAATGCCACCTGACTGCGCCAGGATACGAACCTGCAACCTTGGGCTCAGCAAGCGAGAACGTTACCCCAGAGCCACGCAGCCAGGCCTGTCTGTACTAGTGTGTACTAGTCTACTTGAAGTATGATTTGGGTAGGTAGCGGCCGTGGCTTTAAGTTAAGTACCGTTCCAGCATTTGTCTGGAGTAGGAGTGCGAAACCACAGAAAACCACTTCCAGGATGGCTGAGGGAGAAATCGAACCCGCCTATTCTCAGTTTAACCTCACAAGGCTGAGTGTTAACTGAGCCGGGCATCGAACTCGAGACAGTCAAACATGCTAGCCACTACGAGGCGGACTAGACCCTGAATGTTAGGAGCTGATCGACATCTGTCGGAATGACGTGATATAGGGTTCCTTTATCTTCTTATCGTTTAGCCACATAACACACAACATAGTCTGCAGTATACTGCACACCGCCTGTTGAAGATGTTATTTCATTTTAGAGCCTTGGGACATCTTGTTCATCAGCCCTGTGCAGTTGAGTGTGTGTTCAACTTGTCTGATGACCTGTATTGCTGTAATGACTGTAGTGGTGGGTGAAACAGTATTATGAACAGGAATGGAGCAGATGCCTCGGGACTTTGCGGTGAGGTAGGCCTACTATCCCGGTATTTGCCTGGAGTAGATGTGGGAAACCGCGGAGAATCGCTTCCAGGATGGCAGAGGTGGCAATTGAACCTTCTTATTATTATTATTCGTATTCTTATTCTTCATCTCGGTTTTACCGCACGAGGCTGAGTGTACCCCGTTTCAGCTCTCACACCAGAATTAACATTTCTTGATAAAGCTGGGAATGGATCCCGGACCTCCGAGGTGACAGCCAAAATTGCTAGCAGCTTCACCACAAGATGGTCGGTTATATTATGCGACCAAGAACTACATTTCCCAACCATCCCGAGCCGAGTAAATGTTACCTTACAAAAATGATAACAACTTTGTTTTTTGCAAACACAAAATTTTGAAATTAATAAACCAGTTATAAAACATTCCAATGTATATTGTGTTAAAATTTGGATTCGATCTGATAACAGGTTTTAGAGATAATAATTCTTAAATGTGACGCATGGTTGAAACACGCTTAAAAACGTGCACTTTTTGTGTTCCAACTGCGATAAAAAAAATATTAAAATAAACATTTAAAAACTCAAACCTACATGAACTAACGTAAAATAGAACGGCGAAAATGATTATGTTATTTGATTTTATGTAGGTCTATTGGTTACTTCACAAACAACCTTCAAACTCGAGTGCACATAATACTTTGGTCGACAGTAGTGGTGAACATTGGAACTTTGATAGAGCGTTCCAACGAAATGTAACCTACAAATTTAGCTTCACACAAGTTTAAGTCTGTGGAAGGAGCCTTTACAAGCCATAAATCTATCATATGGGACCGCCGGCTTTACTTCCCCTCCGAAGGAAGGCATACTGAAGGATTTTAACGCTCTTAAAAAATCCGACGATTTCGATCGGGTTGAACCCGCTGTCTTTGGAACAGCAGTTCGGCATGTTACCAACTACGCCACTGAAGCCGATAATACAGTAACTTATTTAAGGTAACGCAGACTATTAGGCGGAGAATACGGTTAGTACAGAAACAATATTCCTTTAAGTCAGTGGTTCCCAACCTTTGTCAGCTGACGCCCCCCTTTTCAGATATATGAGTTCATCGCGCCCCCCTCACCCCCCCCCCCCCACGCGTACCCCTTCCCCTCCCAACCACTCATCGCATCTATAACCTCTTCGATTGACGCGGAGGATATAGACCTAACCTAATAACACTACATAATGGAATAGGCCTATCTATTACATACTAACTTCAGTTTAGCACAATACAAAGAACACACTTTTACAACAAATCCTTAAATTAGTCAACAAATGTCAGTGAGAGGGTTGACACTGTTTTCTCTTGGTAAGATTCGGTATGTTTGGTTTGATATTTGACAGAGCACATCGGAGATCACTTGCAACATCAAGCCGACAGCGCTGCTTTGTTTCTATGACACTCAGCGTTGAAAATCCTGACCTGCATAGGCCTAAATATGTCGTTGAAAATGGGACCATGACACGCAATACAACTTTGGCTATTTCAGGATACATTGCAAGACAGTTTACCCAAAAGTCACACAGTCATAATATTTTGGATTCATCTTTTAGCTTTGAATCACACTTCAAATCTATGGCTTTTTCTTGAATTTGCGCTGGCAGTGCTTCAAAGTCAATGGCAAACTGATTTCGTGTTAACCGCCAGGACCATTCATCCGACGAGATATCAGGAAAGTAGAAGTTGAATTCTTGTGCCAGGGAATCTAAATGTGACTGAATTTGCACCTTAAGTTTATTGTGATCACGTTCATTTTCGGGAAAAATTTCATTAAGGCAATGAAAGGATGAGAAGTTGTTCAACTGAAGCCGGAGTTTCCATAACCGATTTTTTTTTCTTCAAGAAAGCTCTGATGGCATCATAAGCAATCATAATATTGGAGTTTTTGTCTTGGAGCTTTTAAGTTCAAACTGTTCAAAGCTTCAAGCAAATCACAAAGATATGCCAACGAGACGATAAAATTGGCATTGATTTTGCTCCTTACAACACAGCAAATTTCTTATTTCACCTCCAATCTCGCGGCTCAGCACAGGTTTGTGCCGACAGTTGGCAATTACCAGTGTTTTTGAGCGATTGATTTCGCGCGACAATCACTTGGAGAAATTAGAAAAATGTTTATTATACAAAATTGTAATATTCGAGTTAAAAGAAACTTAATTCGGAAATCACTTCACGCCCCCCTTGATAAAGCCCCACGCCCCCCAGGTTGGGAACCCCTGCTTTAAGTTATCGCTGAGCATTAGACAGAGCAGGAGTTCTAACAGAACCTCGGTCATTAATATGGATGAAGAAGGAAGCGGAACATATGGCGATATTTATTGTCTTGATAGAGATGAACCTTTGACTTGGTTGTTTGTATTGGAAGACTAGGAAAGGTCATTCGCCTCAGATCAGATAGTGGAACGGGACAGTCTTCGTTAAGTGATCGGGTGGGAAGAACTCACGTGTTATCACCTAGATTGAATTTTTGGTCCACTCTCTTGTGTAGCGGCTAGCATTCTTGGCAGTCGCTCCAGATGTCCGGGTTCAATTCCCGACTCTGCCAAGAAATTTAATTATGGTCTGAGGGCTCGAAGAGCGTACACTCAGCCTCAGGTTAAGAGGCAAACCTGAAAAGAAGATGGGTTCGATTTCCATCTCAGCCACCTTGAGAGTGGTTATCCGCGATTTCCCACTTCCACTGCAGGCAAATGACGGAATGGTTTTTTTTTTACTCAGCAATTTTTCTAGGTTTGTGCCGTGTCTTGTGTGCGGTTTCGCCTTGGACACCAAGCTGGCTCATCAGCGGGCTCTTGGTGCCCCGTTCGGACCCCCAGAGAAGTTGCGAACTGCGCGTTACCTCTCCTTTTATGAAGCGCACCTGCACCTCTTTACTGCGAGAATTAAAAGCTCAAGCAGCCATTAACTCCCTGTGAAGGCTGACAAGTGAGTTTTAATTCACTGGCCGTGGAAGTCAATATACCATCTTGTAGGCTCTTTAGTTCGTCACGGAACTACTTGATTTAATGTCTATTTCTATGTAACTGGTGATATTTTATAAAGAGGTTTTATTTATTTATGCTTATGGAATTGTACACAAAAACGATATACTATTTACATATATACATACATATACAAAAAAAAAAAGCCTCCGTGGCTTAGGCGGCAGCACGCCGGCCTCTCACCGCTGGGTCCGTGGTTCAAATCCACGTCGCCCCATGTGAGATCTGTGCTGGACAAAACGGAGGTAGACAGGTTTTTCTCCGGGTACTCCGGTTTTCCCTGTCACAATTTCATTCCAGCAACACCCTCCACTATCATTTCATTTCATCTGTCATTAATTTAATAATTGCCCCAGAGGAGTGCGACAGGCTTCGGCAGCCGGCACACTTCATATCCTCGCCGCTAGATGGGGGCTTCATTCATTCCATTCCTGACCCGGTCGGAGACTGGAAGCAGGCTGTGGATTTTCATTTCATTCACAAAAAAAAGGAGCAAACCATTACAACAATCAACTTAGCCCTACAGATTTCACAGCTGTATGTCCAATTCATCTAGCCACTGTATGTCCTGAGTAGATGTCACCAGAAAGTCGTCCATTGATCCAGAGTACGCCCTCCTCAGACATTCTGCTACAATATGGTAGATGGTTTGATTCACTGCACCGCAGTCACAGCTGGGGGAAGTTCTCATGCCCCACTTAAGAAGCAGTGAGCCACATCGCCCGTGCTTGGTTCGGATTCTGTAGAGGGCAACCCAAGTTCTTCGTAGGAGATCAAAACCAGCCGGAGGGTGCTTGATATTAAATAATGGCTGCCACTCCTTAGGAGCTGTGCCGTTCCAAACAGATTGCCATTCTGCTTTTCCATTATAGCTTCTGCTGATGAGCAACTGTGCCGTCTGAACTGGTGGTGATCTCGATTTTAAGCGCCTGAATCCTACAGCTATGTCCTGATGGATAGGAACGGCTGTGTTTGATGTTATTTTTCTGTACTCTCTTACCAGGTTGCTGATTCCTCCCCATGGTGCCCCTGGATAGGTACTTAGAACTTCAAGTACTGAACTGAACTTCAGCTCTCGGCAGCCAGACTATCATTAGAGATCTCCTGGCTAATGGTACACAGAAGGATGCCACCGTACTCTAGCTCTTTTCAGAGCCAATCAACAAAACCCTTAGGACCGGTAATGAAAATCCTTCAAATCAACATAGAAGGCATAAGCAGATAACGAGGTTAGTTGGTTACTACTGCAAGTACACAACTACTACAAACATTACAATTGAATAAGGTGATGTAAACTTAGCTGATATTTGAGTGTTTCTGTATAGCGTCCGTTTAACATCGCTGCTCTCCGTGCACATACCTGAAAAAAAAAAGATTCTAATAATTACAACGCACAGATTATTATTTGGGTGGGGGGGTTTACAAGGGTGACAGTTTCGTTCGTCAATTGAACATCATCAGTTCCAAATTATTCAAATCAATAATATTCCGTATACTAGACAACAAACTAAAAACAAGATGTTCAGTAAAGAACATATAGCCTACTTTCTCCTAAATGTATGTGTATTGTTATAACTCTTTGTCCTTTTCAAGGAGTATAATTGAATGTTGGTTGTAGTAGCTTGTTGAAATACGTGCTATACGGATATTAAACATGAATATGAGGTGCCATTTGCTAGTGCTACTTCTGTAAAAAATTTCATTTATTCAGTTTTACCGTGTTTGAATTGATATAGGGAATCGATTTGCACACATACATGGCCGCTTTCTGCAAACTATTGGGCTGATGACCTTGTACTTCAGTCAAAAGGTGCTTCCCACAAAAAGGTGTGTTGTTGCAAAATTTGGTAGAGATCAAATGATTAAGTTGGTCGTAATTTGATTTAAGCTTTTAACATTTGAGTGGCCGCCATTCCGTTTCCGTCCAGACGGCGGCGATATAAAACATGACACTGAGGAGCCGTTTGCTAGTGCTAACTCTGTACCAAATTTCGTTCAATACGGTTTCACCGTGTTTTAATTGATAGGGGGAATCGATTTGCACACATACATGGCCGCCACCTGCAAACGTTTGGGCTGATGATCTTGTAGTTTGGTCAAAATATGCTTCCCACATAATGGTATGTAGTTGCAAAATCTGGTAGAGATCATATTAGGTTTGTCGTAATTTGATTTAAGCTTTTAACATTTGGGTGGCCGCCATTACGTTTCCGTCAAAATGGTGGCGATATAAAACATGACACTGAGGTGCTCTTTGCTAGTGCTACCTCTGTACCAAATTTCGTTCAATTCGGTTTCACCGTGTTTGAATTGATATGGAGAATCGATTTCCACACATACATTGCCACCATCTGCAAACTATTGGGCTGACGATCTTGTAGTTTGGTCAAATATGCTTCCCACATATAGGTATGTTGTTGCAAAATTTGGTTGAGATCAGATTATCAGGTGGGTCGTGATTTGATTTAAACTTTGAACATTTGGATGGCCGCCATTACGTTTCCATCAAGATAGCGGCAATATAAAACATGAAACTGAGGTATCCTTTGCTATTGCCACCTCTGTACCAAATTTTGTTCAGTTCGGTTTCCCGTGTTTGAATAGATAGGGGGATTCGATTTGCACACATACATAGCCGCCATCAGCAAACTATTGGGCTGATGACCTTGTAGTTTAGTCAAAAGACGTTCGCCATTTAAGTATATGCTGTTGCAAAATTTGGTAGAGATCGGATCATTAGGTTAGTCGTAATTTGATTTAAGTTTTGAACATTTGGGTGCCCACCATTACGTTTCCATAAATATCTCATAAGTCTACTTTCATTTTTTGCAAAAATCAAAAATCGAAAGTAGGCTAATAAATAATTCAAGCGCATGCTCTAATTTTATTTATGATATTGTGTTCTTCTAGTTTGTATATCCGTGCATAATATTCATACGTAATTCACGAACCCGAGTAAATAAAACTAACTAACCTGACATAAGGAGATTCAAACTGCGAATTAAAATATCAACCCCAATTGTACGCACTATAACGTTTGTGTAGTTAGGTAACATTATATATAAATGAAGATCAGATGGGTAGATAGGGTTACAAACGAAGATGTATTAAGACGAGTGGGAGAGGAGAGATGTTTCTGGTGAATGCTAATGAAGAGAAGAGATAGGTTGGTAGGACACAAGCTAAGACACCCAGGAATAGCAAGCTTAGTTATGGAAGGAAGGGTCGAGGACAAGAACTGTAGGGGTATACCACCATCATTGTTTTTCAGTCAAGCGACTGGTCTGCCCCTACAATGAGTCTTTTCCACGTTGTTCGGTCTTGTGCTGTCCTTTCGACCACTTCATAACTTCGTAGGCCAGAGCTATCTAGGAAAGATCTCATGAAAGTGTTCCGTGGCCTCCCGCGAGGGCGTTTTCCAGGTATTTTGCCTTGTAGTATGTCGATCATCAGGCCAGCATGTCGTAACCTGAGGCCACGCCATCTAGTATCCTTCTATATATCTGGCGGATCATTTGCCCTTTTTCCTTTATTCGATCCAGCACCGTTATGTTGGTCATTTTCTCTACCCAGCTGATCTTTTCATTCGGCGCCAACACCACATCTCAAACGCTTCTAGTCTTTTAATGTCACCTCTATTCATTGCCCAGGTCTCACTGCAGTACATTGCAACTGGCCATATGTAGGTTTTAACCAGTTGTTTTCTAAGGCTGAGGGACATCAATCGTTGACAAATTATTGAATGCTTTTCACGGAATGCCTGCTTGGCCATGGCTACCTCTCCTGATTTCAACTTCACATCGTAGGTCCTCTGTGAAGATATGACCCAGGTATTTAAATCGACTGACCTGTTGTACTGGCTCTTTATTTATGGTTATATTTAGTTGGTATTGACGCTCACTTATCACCGGAATCTTGGTGTTCTTAAAATTGATTTTTATTCCGTATTCTGTAGCTGTATCATTTAAACATTGCAACATGTTTGTTAATGTATGCGGATTTACTGCAAGTAATGCCAGATCATCAGCAAATTTAATATTCTGGTAGACCAAGGTTAGAATATGTTAAACAGATTGCCTCGGATGTAGGGTGTGGTAGCTATGTAGAGCTGAAACGATTAGCTCAGGAAGGGAGGCATGGAGGGCTAAATCAAACCAGTCAAAAGACTGAAGACTCAAACAACAACAACAACAACAACAACATATACAAATGTAAACCTCAACTCGGAGATCAGGATGGGATAATGACCACTTGAAGGTCGAAACGCGTAATCCTAAAAATTGCCCCCATTATAATAGTGATCATAACTAATACACGTAATTTTTCCCAGGAGTGTTATTTACTTATTATTCATACAGTATATAATATACAGTGTGCACACAAAGTCCATATACTCCTTCTCAATCGTATGTGCTGAGTGAGTGAAGCAAGCAGTGACCAACGTGCGATACGCAGTGAGCCGGAAGACATCTGCTGTTCAAACCCAAATGCCATCCCCTGGCGCGATATCAATACGTCAATGAACGATCACCTAATGTCCCATATCCCCCATCTTCTTCCCCGAAATCTCACGGGTGCCGCGTACTTGCTATTCTTTGAAGACCTATTGCATGAGTTCTTAGAAGATCTGCCACTGTATGTGCGTCAAAACATATGGTTTCAGCACGATGACGCACCTCTTCATTTTTCACTTGCGGTCCGAGATCATCTGCACCACAGATTTGGGCAACAGTGGATAGGTCGTAGTGGCCTCATCGCTTAGCCTTCACGTGCACCCGACTTGACACCGCTAGACTACTACCTGTGGGGTCTTATGAAAACTTTGATTTACGAGACCCCTATGGAATACGAGGGAGACCTACTGGCGCGAGTTATGGCTGCGACGGATGTTGGAGGACCAGAACAGGGTACGGAGGTACCATGTCTGTGTTGACGTCGGTGGTCGTCATATCGAGCCCCACCTGTAATTGGACCCAGATTTCCAGCAGCAGGAGCTGTAAACGTGTGCTGTGGTGTTTTTTTTTTGCGGGTACCGGGAAGACGGTACGTTTCCGGACACAAGTTCCTATGCTAAACTCAACCGTCCTGGTCTCCACTACAAGCCCTCAAAGTCTCTAATGGGAATTTACGAGGGGCGTACTAAAGTTTCACACTTTATTTTTTTCTACCCAAATGAAGTACATTACACATCAGTTGTTACGTCTACATTCTCAACATAATCTCCTTGTGACTGTATGCGCTTTTGCTATCGATGTGTCAGTCTCTCCAGACATTCCTGAAACCATTCTTTCGTAGTGCTGCGTACCCATGCCTTGACAGCTGTGTCCAGATGTTTCTCCGTGTTCCCGAACAGGTGATAATCACTTGGTGCCAAGTCGGGAGAGTATGGTGGCAGTGGCTGCACCGTGAATCCCATTTGTTCAATGGCAGCGGTGGTCCCTCGGCTAGTGTGTGGGCGGGCATTGTCATATTGCCTAAGCACACCTTAAGGCCATTTTACTGGCCGCTTAGTTTGAATGGCATGACGTAGGCGCTTAAGGGTTGCCATATTTGCTGCACTGTTAATTGTGGCTCCCAATTCCAGCCAGTCAATGAGATGATGCCCTTTGTGTCCCAGAAAACTGTCGCCATTTGCTTGCCAACTGATGGCAGTGTTCGACATTTCTTTGGCGGTGGACTGTCCCTATGCTTCCATTGCATAATCGCCGTTTTGCGGATTTTGCAGAACTGGACACAGCTGTCAAGGCATGGATACGCAGCACTACGAAAGAATGGTTTCAGGAATGTCTGGAGAGACTGACTCATCGATAGCAAAAGTGCATAAAGTTACAAGGAGATTATGCTGAGAACGTGGACGTAACAACTGATGTGCAATGTACTTCATTTGGGTAGAAAAGAATAAACTGTAAATCAATATACAGGGTGAACCAAAAATGCCACACTTGGAGGTCGGCATGCGATTACGCATCCAACTGCAAGACAAAAGTTTCAATAGCAAAATCGGATCGAGTGCTGTTTGAAAACACGAGAAGCTGGCAACACCGTCACATCCTGCAGTGCATCGGAATGTACAGAGAAAGCTCCGACAGAGCGCCGAGTTGGTGCAACCTGCTTGAGGCCACGCTGCATGCAGTTACAGCGTTGCCAGAGCCTCGTTTCTTAACACGCATTTCTGTTAAACCTATTGGCGGGACTAGGTTTTGCAACATAAACTTTTGTCGTGAATTTCGACGAAGAACCGCATGCTGACCTCCAAGTGCGGCATATTTTGCTCACCCTGTAATACGCTCTTCGTTGAAACACCCTGTATAACCGAATTAAGTGACTTAGTAGCAAGAAAAGAATTCCATTCACATGCCTGAAAGGTCAAGTAAATGTTAAAGATGTATTTTAAATACAACGGAGTAACACAGTGTGGAAGTTGACAAGGTCATCAGCTGGAGTCCATTAAAGCTAACCATGGCAATGTGTTGACATCCCGCCGCGTAGAACCGGCTTGAATAGCCAACCTGCGCCAGTCATTAGCAATGACAAACTCAACCAAATGTGCATTCCAGTTATAAGGCACTAGTGATTTCATATTCACATTACAGGTAATATTTCGCGAACAGTTCCTTCTATTTACTTTGTTGTTATGCATATTACCCTTAAAAAAAACAATATTTATTTTAAAAAAAGTTTACAAATATATATATTTCCCATGTCTCAATCCATTTTAATAAAACAACGTACGGTACCAAAGAAGAAAATTCCATTTAAAGAAAATAGCAGCGTAACAACCGATGAATTATAACAGCAAAAGAAAAAATTAGGCTGATTTAATTCCCAGCCAGAGAAAAAGATAGTTATTGCTGTTTTAAGGGGCGGAAGAGCGAGGTCATCTGCCCCTTGCTGGAGACAGTGTTGAACCCTTTATATGGCAAAAGACTAGGGGTATAAAATATTTGTTTCTTTTTGCACATTTGTAATTGGAGGTGATAGATGAGTAGGAATATGCAACAATTTTATGGGTGTGGATTCTATTTTATGAAATATAGGGTGGGAAATTATTATCCCACTGCCCACAGCCCACATGATGTTTTCTTAAATGAGCAATGGGGTAATAATCTCCCACCTCCAAATTATGATGATAGTGTGTTTACCGCACAATAATGAGGTTTATTTAACAGGATATAATATATATATAAACACCCATCACGCTCTATAATTTAAATAAGTCCTCTCGGCACGCCGGAAGGCGGAGGTAGATTTCACCGGACAAACTTGGGGATAGGCGAAAATAGGCAGAATATGCAGGTTTTCGTAGAAGGATCGGACCTCATTTATTGCGAGAAAGTATTTTATAATTGGAGATTAATTAACGTTGTTTTTCGTAATTTTATGCATATTTTAAACATTTTATTGTCTTATGATGACGGTAACCTTCTTGTCATTTGGAGTCCATTTTTATACTTGTGGTCACACTGTCCTTATGCAAGGTTTCGACACTGATGTGTAACTATGTAACGGTCTGTTACTTCTTCACGCAAAATTATATCTCCCGCAAAGATTTTGGTTGGTTCCTCAGTTTAGGGGCTGCGACAACGCGGTCATGTAACCCCGTGTACTTTGGTTGAGTGTAGAATCTGTCTGATAAGCGGTGTGAATTGTGATGGCTGTATAAGTCTGTAATTCAGGAAAGGACTGCAGACGGTCAATTTCAAGCAGTAGTTCCTAATGTTGGTACCAGAACCTATCGTCAACGACACCTAGCTGTGAACTTGGCTACTAGATGCCACCGCAACCAGCAACTCGCAACGAACGTTGGAACTTCCCCTCCTTTTTAGTGCTCTTAGAAAATCCGACGACTTTGGCCGGCTTTGAACCCGCGACCTTGGGCATAGAAGTTCAGCATGCTACCAGGTACGTCACCGAAGCCGCTTCACACTTAGATGGAAATCTGAATCTGATCTCGTGCAAGTGCGTTGTCATGGCGACGTCTGATGGCTCATCCCTCATCAATTTAGTAGTGTTGCCATGGCAACCACTGATAGCTCTTGGCATTTTCTTATAATTCCGAAATCATTTTTCTCATCCCTTGGCGTAATGATGGTCATATCAAAAATTCTTTCAGACAAAAGTTTTAGGTAATTATTAGGGGAATATTGTCCATTTTGTACGGTTTTGATATTCTGACTATTAAGAGAGATATGATGAATGTTTCCCGAAAAACCCACTTTTTCCCACCCCTTTGGTCAATGGTTGGTGCTATAAAAAAACTCTTCAAACATAAATTTTTGGGCTTTATCCGACACATAGTATGAACGTTGAACGGATTCGATATTTCACATATTAAGAGAGTTATAGCAATATTTCACTTTTTAAAAAAAAAAGCCCCCCATTTTCACCCCCTTCCACCGATTAGGCCAGTAACGAACTCGACCGAGATTTTATAGGTATACATATTCGGTAAAAAATTCAAAGAGATTGGTACAAAATTACGGCAGTTATCGTGTCCACAAGAAACTGATATACATATATACATACATATATATACATAAATTATATATAAACTTTTGAACTGACGGTGGTTTTGGGGTCTGGGGAATGTGAAACGCGAAGATATGTCGAAATTTTCCGGAAGTCGAAACATGGTACCCATTGCAAAATTCAGCTTTCTATTGAAATCTACCTAAAAACACGTAACTCCCACGCAACACAAGTTCAGTAACCTATATCATCTTTGCCGAAAACTGCACAAAAAATATAAAAGTGATTTTGGAATGTTAAAATTCACTATATTCGAATATAATTCAATAATTTCAAGATATTATTTACTAAAAACACCGAAAATTAATTTTAAAAATCTTCTATTCTATGGCAAACACCCTGAGCAGGATAATTATTTCCATTCTAGCTGACATATATTTACTCAAGTGACCAAAACCATTATTAACATTGTATTTCAGTTATATATCAATGTTTACAAATCTCTTATCTTCAATAAAACACCTTCTACTGTAAAACAATGCATTTATTTCACTCAACACAACCGAACTGGCGAGCACGTGCACTGTGGAGACCACTGGGATATGCTTCCCACCTTTGGTTTCTGGTGACAGTATACATCAAATTAATGGGTTTTCAATATTTCTCTGCATCTAGCTTGTGGATGCATGTGGAACTGCTTGAAATGGAAGGGGTGGGAAGATTCTCTCCCTAACAGCGATGGAGATCAAATTGGCAGGTGAAAAGCTGAAGGAAGTAGGAGACTTCTGTTACTTAGGAAGCAGAATAACCAGTGATGGACGAAGCAAAGAGGATATAAAAAGTAGGTTGGCCCTGGCAAGAAAAGCATTTCTACAAAAAAGGAATCTGCTGACATCGAATATAGATTTAGGTATTAGGAAGTCATTTTTGAAAGCCTTTGTCTGGAGCGTGGCGCTCTATGGAAGTGAAACTTGGACTATTGGTGCAGCAGAAAAGAGGAGAATTGAAGCATTTGAAATGTGGTGTTACAGGAGAATGATGAAGATCAGATGGGTAGATAGGGTTACAAACAAAGAGGTATTAAGACGAGTGGGAGAGGAGAGATGTTTCTGGCGACTGCTAATGAAGAGAAGAGATAGGTTGGTAGGACACATACTAAGACACCCAGGAATAGCAAGCTTAGTTATGGAAGGAAGGGTCGAGGACAAGAACTGTAGAGGTAGATCAAGGTTAGAATATGTTAAACAGATTGCCTCGGATGTTGGGTGTGGTAGCTATGTAGAGATGAAACGATTAGCTCAGGACAGGGAGGCATGGAGGGCTGCATCAAACCAGGGCTCAAACAACAACAACAACAACAACAGCGTTCTATAAATACATGGTGGGAGGATAGTATCCCAAAGACCTATAAAGGGTAGCGTACGTATGGACTCTCTCCACGGTCAGTGAGAAGTGAATGCGGATATTACCCATTTATGATTTGATTGCCGCTGAGCATTGCTGCACCAGCGTTTGTTGTTTATTGCAGCAGGAGCCCCGCAGGGTGCAGCGGAGGACAGAGTGCAGCCCGCACATAAGTGAAGCAGCATTTCGCGCGCTACCTGTCTTAGAAGCGCAGATAAGCGTCACAGAAGCTCATATCAGCGCGGACAGTTAAACGATGACTGAAGCTACTGAAGCTGAGTCATATCCTACTCGCGCAATTGTACCTGTCAATGAAGCAGGCTGACGTGTGACACAAGTAAACAGAGAATAGTTCCCATCTCGACCGCCGGCAATCAATTCGTGAAAGGGTAATAAGTAAGTAGTAAGTTTTATTTTAGAGGTGCCTTACACTTCAATGCGAATTTTTATGACATTCGCTCAGTAGTTTTGACACCAACACACAACAAAAATTAACCTGAAGGCTAATTTGGTCATTATGCACCTCGACCGGGATAAACACAAACAACAACAACAACAACAACAACAACAACAACAGGAATCTAGCAGGTTTTGTACAGTAGTACCTAGCAGTTATGTAATATGTTGGCAACACTGGCATATTGCGTGATAACTTCTTCTTCTTCTTCTTCAGGAGACGGTAATTTCACACTGATATATTGCAAGATTTACTACTATAGTCATTGCTTTCCTAGAGGAGACAGTCAAAGCGGCGCGCGCGGTAGCGGTGGTGGAGACATTGCAGTATAACAATATAATGTCTCGTTTTATGACATCATTCTCTCACAGACCACGGCCAACGAGAAATACTGGCCCTGGTGCGCTTTAGTGACGTCAGCAATGTAGTGCTCTTGCACCACTTCCGGTAGGGTTATGTATGACGGGCACATAAACCGTATTGTCTACAACATGCTGAAAACACAGAATGAAATGAAAATCCACAGCCTGCGTCCAGTCTCCGACCGGGTCAGGAATGGAATGAATGAAGCCCCCATCTAGCGGCGAGGATATGAACTGTGCCGGCTGCCGAGGCCTGACGCACTCCTCTGGGGCAATGATTAAATGAATGACAGATGAAATGAAATGATAGTGGAGAGTGTTGCTGAAATGAAATTTTGACAGGGAAACCCGGAGTACCCGGAGAAAAACCTGTCTGCCTCCGTTTTGTCCAGCACAGATCTCACATGGCTGAAAACACAGAATACTTAACCCATATAATATCAGAAAACACGCTGTAAAAAGCATTGACCGAACACAACCATGCCTTCTGGCAAAACATACATGGTAATTACAACTCAAGTCTTACACTGATCAGTCTTATGGAGTCCAATACTTAGCCAAAATTTACTTATTTATTAATTACTCTAAGTAGAACCAGTAGATTACTTATTTTAATAGTTGTAGTTGATCACAAGCTAATACTTTTCAGGAGTATGTTATCTTTCCCTGGCGGTTGCTTGTTAATTATGTGGAATTACTTGACGGTTACAAAGCGTTCAGGAAGGTTATGAAAGGCTATGAATAGTGCCGGACAATGTATGCATGTATAACTGTTATAGTTGAACGATATACATAAATGTATCAAACGTTTTTGTAATAGAAAGATATTCGTTTATTACTGCCGGTGTGGTAGTCATCTTGTCTTCATCATTGAATCTGTATAAATGCTGGTATTCATTTATCACATGTCTTCATAGAAGGTATTGATATGAGTCGCTAGTCGGTGGCGAGTTTATTCCGCAGATCTCTTCTATAAACGTACTAATTTCTGTTCCGGCCCTAAAGACATCAATAACTAAGTAGGCTAATACTTTCACTGCAAGTTTCTTTGAACTAATTATACTCATGTCACTGCTCATGTCCACATAAGTTACTCACAACGAAGGTCACAGGCTCTACAACTCAACTTACTGTACTCGTTGCAGCTATTAAAGACATAACAAATCCGTGAATCCTAGTTCGAGTGAATTTTTGTTACGAGTAACTTCAACATGTAAATAGGTTATCTATAGCTGGCGTAGTTTTGTAAACCAATAGAGTGTAATTTATCGTGCTTGAAAACACACGGAACATCTAAACTGGGTCCATTTCAAGAAGATAAAATATTGCATTTCTGCTGCTTATGAATTGCTCTCGACTTAAACGTACAAGCACCATCAAGCATTTCATTGCCTACGTCAGAAAAGGATTAGGTTTACGCGCCATGGCCTGTCTTTCTCGTTGGCCGTGCTCACAGCCAGCCACGGCACATTCTAATGCAGGATGGAAACCTTTTCCCCACATTTTTTCTTCAGTTGTTGTTGTTGTTGTTGTAGGTTCATTTGCTTCTTGGTCGTCAGTTCCGTGTTACCGGCAGCAATGGCTTCGCTGGCTAAAGCGCAGCGTTATGTCATGGGGCCTAGCTCTCTGCTGACTCTGTAGACGCGTGGGTTCGAACCTCACCGTCAGCCGTCCTTGAAATGGTTTTCCGTGGTTTCCCCATTTCCAACACCAGGCAAATGTTGAGACGGTACATTCCGACAGGCCACGGCCGCTTCCTTCCATATCCTTGCCCAGTTTCATTCATCTTCATCCATTCCAACTCTCATCCCGACGCGCAGGTCGCCCACGGGCGTCGACTAGAAAGATCTGCACTCGGCCTCTCAGGAAGCCACATGACAAAAAAAAAGTTCCGTGTTGAACATTAAGCTTAAAGTTCGTTAATAATAATAATAATAACAATAACAACGAGGGAATGTGGAAATTCTTGCCTGTGCTACTTGGTGGTCCGCAGTCCACCCACTAAAAACCACATAGCCTACCCTACACCGACGACGTGTTTCTCGGGAGGGTAGAGGGAGGGGGCGGGGCTTCTTTATCTTCATCTTCTTTCTCTTCTTCTTTACTATAGCTCATATGCATCTAGATCCTTCCTCTTTCGTCGTTAAGTACTTTCCACATACACTGAAGATGACCTCGCTCATCCGCCCCTTTAAACTCCAATAACTAACCTACTACCTTATCCCAGGATTCTTGATTTTGCAGCATAACATGCATGAAGTTGTCCGGTGTCAACTCTCCCTTGTCAGGTTCCAAAGATCTTCATTGTGGCAGCCAATGGTCTAATATAAAGAAAAAAGTTTGGAGTACGTCATCGAAGTTATCTCACTCAGTAAATGCACACCGGACTATTCACTCGGTCTATTCTGTGGAGAAAATTTACTAAGTATCCATGAAATGTCAAGAACTGTGTGAAGTAATACATCACTTCACCAGGATTCAGGTCAACCCTGGCAATAATAATAATCATTATCTCAGCCTTTTCCCACGTCACGTACTTTGTTGGATTCATCTCTTCCATAAATGTCTTTCCCAGGGGAGCCCAACATTTTTTTATTTATTTTTACTAAGGGCCACATTGTAAATAGTTGGGCCTTGTGGGCCGGGAGGTTTGGTGGGTATGGATTTCTTTTTTAAATGTAGGTGCAATATGGTGAGTTTTGTGGCTGTCTGAGCTTCGTTTTATTAGTATTGTTGCCGCTTTCTATATTTAACAACCTGACCCGGCAGACGTTGCCCTGCCAATCAAAGAAAGTGTTGTAACTATGTTTCTTGAAGTGCTTTTGGATACACAATATTTTTTTCAATTTCTGTTAACTGCTTCTAAACTATCGTGAATTGAATTAACTAATTTAGAAACATTCGTTGGAGCGTGCACAACAACTCTCCAAAGTTTTATCGCAAACGGATAAATGGCATTTAACGCATACGGGATTTGGTTTAAATGATTCGTGCGCTGTCACTCATTTGTTGAATCTACTCGTGCTCTACCAACTGTGAAATGGATTTACTAAGTTAGAAAGCTTCACGTAAGTGTACACAACAACTCATCAAAGTTCCATCGGAATCGGATGAATGACATATGAACGCATAAGTGATTTTCTTTAAACGATTCGCGTGCCGTCACTCATTCGTTGAATCTACTCATGCGCTACCTATTGTAAAATATTTACTGAGCCTGAAACCTTCTCTGGCGTGTACTCAATGATTCACCAAGGTTTGATCGCAATCGGATGAATGATATATGACCGCATACGGGACATTGTGGAAACGATTCGCGCGCCGTCGTTCATTTGTTGAATCTACTCGTGCGCTACTTATTAAAAACTGGATTTACTAAGACAGAAACATTTCCTGGAGTGTACACAACAATTCACCAAAGTTTCATCGAAATCTGATAAATGGTATATGGCCGCATACGGTACTTTGTTGAAATGATTCGCGTGTCGTCACACATTTGTTGAATCTACTCGTGCGCTACTTATTGTAAAATGGATTTATTAAGCCAAAAACCTTCCGTAGGGTGTACACAACATCTCACCCAAGTTTCATCGTAATCGGACGAATGGTATTTGAACGCATACGGGACCTTATTGAAACGCTTCGTGCGTCGTCGCTCATTTGTTGAATCTACTCGTGCGAAACCTCCTGTGAAATGTATTTACTAAGTTAGAAACCCTCACGTAAGTGTACACAACATCTCACCCAAGTTTCATTGCAATCGGATGAATGGTATATGAACGCATACGGGACTTTGATTAAAAGTTCGCGCGTCGTTGCTCATTTGTTGTATCTACTCGTGAGCTACCTATTGTAAAATGGATTTACTAAGTTAGAAAACCTCACGTAAGTGTACACAACATCTCACCCAAGTTTCATCGCTATCGGACGAATGGTATTTGAACGCATACGGGACTTTGTTGAAACGCTTCACACGTCGCCGCTCATTTGTTGAATCTACTCGTGCGCAACCTCCTGTGAAATGGATTACTAAGTTAGAAGCCTTCACTTAAGTGTACACAACAACTCATCAACATTTCATCTCAATCTATGAATGGAATATAAACTTATACGGGATTTTGTTGAAACGCTTCGCGCGTCGTCACTCATTTGTTGAATCTAGTCGTGCGCTACCTAATGTGAAATTGATTTACTAAGCCAGAAGCCTTCCCTGGAGTGTACACTACATCTCACCTAAGTTTCATCACTATCGGACGAATGGTATTTGAACGCATACGGGACCTTTTTGAAACGCTTCGCGCGTCGTGCTCATTTGTTGAATTTATTCGTGCGCTATCTATTGTAAAATGGATTTACTAAGCCAAACACCTTCCCTGGAGCTCACTCAACATATCACCCAAGTTTCACGGCAATCGGATGAATGGTATATGAACGCATACGGTACTTTGAAACGCTCTAACGTGCAGAGACAAACAGTAGAATTCGACATCACTGCCACCTTTGGTATAAAACACAACTTTTTGCCACGGGCGGAGTGTATGTAATGGCGGTAGTTGCACAGGTTGCGACCAGGTGGCTCTAACGTGCAGAGACAAACCGTCCAAAGAAATCAGCTTTCACGAAGGCCAAGGCTAGTGGTTTCCATGACGACTGTTTTTGACTGTATATTGTGGTTCTAAAATTGTGTGTAAATTGTGGTTCTAAAATTGTGTTCATTCCACCTATCGGGTCAGATTGTGAATCTAAACCATACATGGACCCACCCTAATATACATACCAAATTCTATCACAATCGGTTCAGTCGTTTAGGAGGAGTTCAGTCACATACACACGTGTCGAAGAATTATATATATAAAGATTATAATGAATAAAAAAATAAAACACTAAAGAAAATGAAATATTTTTAATTAATCCCGTGAAACTAGAAGTACGATGATATTCAATACACTCATACAGCATGAATGACAAAGAGTGAGTATTTATGTTCATTTGACACAATTATTAATCAAATTATAAAATAAAGTTCATGATAATTTAGTTTTGTGCGACGACTGGAAAGGCTTTCTACCGGTACTTAAAATTTCTCTCCACTTAGGATCGAACTTAGTTGCACCAATCATTAATAAGGATTTCAAGTGTTCATCAGTGAGTCAATGAACTAGTTTATGGGTGCCCGTGCACTGCTTTGTCCAGTAGGCTTTGGTTGTTTCCAAGTTTTGGCGACACGGCGGGGACAAAATAGTTTCGCGGGCAGTCCTGGAACCCATTCTTCCTCCCTCTTCCATCCTTTTTCTCTGTGATTCCCTGCAACCTTGTCTTCCCTCCTCATTTTTAGTCTTCCTCTCCTCGTTGACCCCTCAATTTCCAGATTTCCAACTCTTTACCCCACATCTTCTTAGCACATGCCCGAACCATCGGAGCCTACTCTCTTGAACCTTCTTTCCTATGATTCCCACCTTCATTGCTCCTCTCATGTATTCATTCCTTATTCTGTCCATTCTTGTCACTCCACTCATCCACCTTAGGCAATAATGTGTATGTCTACCCCTTATTATTCCCGTTTTTCCAACGGGGTCAAGGATGAGATGCGATGGAAGTCTTTGCGGCGATGGGTTTTACGGCCGGATGCCCTTCCTGACGCCAACCTCGTGAGACGAGTTAATGAGAGATGAAATGAATGATGGTGAATGAAACTGGGCAAGGATGTGGAAGGAAGCAGCCGTGGCCTGTCAGAAGGTACCGTCCCAGCATCTGCCTGGTGTTGAAAATGGGAAACCACGGAAAACCATTTCAAGGACGGCCGACGGTGGGGCTCGAACCCACGCGTCTACCGAGTCAGCAGAGAGCTTGGCCCCATGACCTAATGCTGCGCTTTAGCCAGCGTAGCCACTACTGTCGGTTTAGGCAATCATAATAATAATAATAATAATAATGGATGATGCAAGTCAAAATGGATCTGGTAAAAACACAGATCGACTCAGAAGACATCACAGACTAAAGCGTCTTTCGACAAAAAGTATACAAGTGGGAAGAGATGTTAGAGAGAGCAGCACTTACACCCCAAAGACCAAAGTGGACCGAAGAAAGGAAGAGGGCCTTTAGTGCACGAATGAAAGAGTACTGGAAAAACAGGAAGAACAAATAGTCATGATTGCTTCGCGTGGTCTAATAGGCCTGTAACGTGTGAAATAATAACGGTTTTACGTCCCTTTTATCTACCATGGCTCTTACAGACGCCAGGGTGCCGAAATTTTGCTCCGAAAGGGCTTCTTAATGTGTTAGCTAATGTTGTTCAAAACCGCGGAACAGCGAGGTCATCTGCCCAAAAAGGGATCTGTAACGTGCCAGATAAGCTACTGATAACCTACGACTCCCTCACATTTGTGCATCTTCAAATGCCAACAGACTTCGCCAGGATTCCATCCTGTAACCGTGGACAGCAGGCGAGAACATTACCGCTGCACCACGCAACCAGTCAGAAAGTTTGTTGTTGTTGTGACATTTAAGGGCCTTGGACATCATCGTTATTTTCCCCGTGTACTTCAAAGTGTGTAGAATATGTCTGATAACCTGTGTTATTGCGATGTGATAATAATGTTACTGGTTTTACGTCCTTTTTACCATTTTAAACGATCTTGTCGACTTCGTCGTTACACTGGGGTCTGGCGTTGCGTTACGGTGACGGGACGAAATGTACCCAGATGCACTGAGGTTTGTGACGTCATAGTACCGCTTGGTGCATGTGTTCCCCGACAATCTCTACTTCGTTAGTATAAGACAAAAGCCCCGATTCTTGGATGTCACGGGTAATCTCGAGAACCACTGGATGGATTTTGATGCGGTTTTCACCATTTTGTAAAGGATATCTCGAGGAAAGATTCTGTAGAAAATAATTTATCTATGATCAAAGGAAGCCAAGCAGTAACGATTTCAGTGAAAAAGTCGAAAACGAACTTGGCGTCCGTGCGCTTCTTAAGCTTACGATGGGCAAACCGTTAAAAATATCAATATACTATGAGCGTAAGAATTGGTCAGCATGAAAAGTTCTACAAAAAAGTCCGCGAGAGCATATCTCTATCTTCAATACATCGCCCTCTATAAGTGTTTTTAGACTGGATGGAAGGGGCACGTCCCCTCACGCTCTGGTGAGCGTGCGGCATCCCGCGCCTTTCTAGCATTTTTCAGCATTTGTGGCATTTAAAATGGTACAAAGTCTAGTCTTTCAGACTGACTGTCGCTTTTTAACAACTGTGGCTTTTAAGGACCTTTATTATGGTGTCTGACCACATCGTGGTGCAGTGGCTAGCATTGTTGGCTGTCACCCCCGAAGTACCGGGTTCGATCCCCGGATCTGCCAATAATTTTAAAGTCTTGGTATGGTCTGGTACTGGGTCTCCCAGCCTCGTGACACCAATTGGGAACCTGCCGAATATTATGGCAGGAGGAGGTGTGGGAAGGAACTGACCACCCTACCACACGCAAACTCCGGCTCGGCTTGCCTGGTAAGTGATCCCTTGACGAAGTCAGGGGTTCTAATTCAGGTTGCCTACGTCCCTGGAGGAGATATGGCACTCTAATTTGAATTGAATTGAGTTGAGGATTAGGAAGGAGACAGCCGTGGTCTTAATTTGGGAACCATGGCGATATTTGCATGGAATAACAAGAAGTTCCGTGACGAACTAAAGAGCCTACTTTTCCTAAAATTTAAGAATCATGCTAATGAATAATCTATATTATGGATCTATCTAGAATAATGACGAAATTAAGTTGGTAATATCGAAATTTCTAATTTGTTCGAAATACTGTATACCTGGCAGAACGTAGCCTAATAGAGAACTACAGTTGGCAGCCCTGGTGACTGAATATATTCTTAGTTCCAACTCTTAAGGTACAGAATACAAAAAGTGGTTGAAGTCCAATGGATAGCATGGAGGTTACATGCAGTTAAACATTGGATCTAACAGCGCGGGTAAAATCATGTTGGCAACAATGACATACATGTATTGGTCAGAAATAATCTGAAATAATATGATCTATTGCTGTGTCAATTTTGAATGAAATCCATTAGTTAGTATAGAAGTTACATGCATTTTAAAATTGGACCTATCAGCAGGCTTAAAATTATGTTGGCAGCACTGGCGTAGGCCTATATTAATTACTCCAAATTAATCTAGAATGCCAGGTACTATACGTGTGCAAAGTTTAGAGCTATTGGCTTGCATACTTTCTGATATATTGATATTAGGGTAACAAAAATAGAGACAGTATTTATTAACAGTTGGCAGCCCTGGTTACTCTTAAGAATCGGCATAGTCATATGTGTTATGGTACACATAGCACACACAAAATTCGGTTGAAATCCAAATGATAGTATAGAAGTTACATGTATTTTAATTTGGACCTCTCAGTAGGCTTAGAATCATGTTGGTAGCACTGACGTATATAAGTTACTGCAAATTAATATAGAATGTCAGGTACTATACGTGTGCATAGTTTAAAGCTGTCGGCTTGCATACTTTCTGATATATGGATATTTGGATTTTAAAAAATGAGAGCATTTTTTAACAGTTGGCAGCCCTGGTGGATCCTCAGAATAGGCTCAGTAATATATGTTTATGTACACATTGCACATATGAAATTTGGTTGAAATCCAATTGATAGTGTAGAAGTTATATGCATTCAAAATGTATGGCCTCCTGGAAATATAACTGCAATATTATTATCTATATGTGTGCCAATTTTGAAATAGCTCCCATTCAGACTTTCCAAAATATACAACATGGAGCTCAAATTTCAATTGCGATTTTTCAGCAGTTGGTAGCACTGACATCATTTTCAGATATTGACGTGAGATATTCAGGTATAGGTCTTTACTCCTACCAAATTTTTTTTCGATTTCTGCAGCCGTTTAGGAGTTGTTAGGGGGGGGGGGCACACACACACACACACACAGCCAGCCTGACAGACAGAGAGGAGGACAGACAGACAGACAGACAGAAGGACGGACAGACAGACACACATTTGCCCGATCCCATAAGTCTATTTTTCCTCATTTTTGCAAAATGTGAAAAGTAGGCTAAAAATGGGAAACCATGGAAAACCACTTCCAGGATGGCAGAGGTGGGATTCGAAACCACCACATGTCAGTTTAGCCTCACGAAACTGAGTATACCCTTTCCTGCCCCCAGTTCACAATTAACTTTCTTGGCGAAGACTGGAATTGAACCTGGACCTCTGAGGTGACAGTCATGCATGCTAGTCACTACGCCACGAGATATCGAAGTTCAATTAAGCTGGAAACGGATCCGGTGTTGCCAGATGTACCGAACAACTCCGGCAAAACATATGCCTTAAAATAGTGAACTACAGTACTTCTGTTTAGCACATGGGAAGACTAAATAGCGCAGCATGTGGGAACTTGAAAATAGATCCGGCCAACATGAGAAACAAAAAACTCGCAAAACGCGTTCTGACAAACATTCCTTTTGCATATCCGCAATAGAACATAGGTTGGTTGGTTCCTCAGTTTATGGGCTGCGACTACGCGGTTATGTAGCCCCGTGTACTTTGAGTGTGTGTCTGATAACCAGTGTTCAATGTGATGGATGTATTAGTGTGTGTTATCTGTTTTATTCAAGTAAGAACTGCAGACAATAATTTCAAGTAGTTCCTACTTATGCTACCAAATGCTATCGTCCACGACACCTAGCTCGCGGACTTGGCTACTAGATGGCAATGTAGTCTGCACCTGGCGGCGAACGTTGGAACTAATAGAGCGTTATCAATTATAACCTACAAATTTTGGCTTCACACAAGTGTAGTTAGTGGAAGGTTCTTTTGCATGCCATAAATCAATGATATGGGACCGCCGGCTTTACTTCCCCTCCGAAGGAAGGCATAGTGAGGGATTTTTAACGCCCTTAAAAATCCAATGACTTTGGCCGGGTTTGAACCCGTGACCTTGGGCATAAAAGCTCAGCATGCTACCAACTACGCCACCGAAGCCGCCCAAGAGAAATAATTCTTGGTGTTTTATTTGGGGTTTGGGAGACGATCATCAGTCTCGCGTACTTTGATGTGCGTAGGATATGTCTGATTACCTGTGTTATTTTGATGGGCATACTTTTAATTTGGACAAGGTTGGCTGCATCGCACAGTGGTAATGTCCAAGATCGTGGGATTGAATCCCAGAATAGTCAGTTAACTCTGCTGCGAACGACTGTGGTAAGGAAAAACAGACCATGGAGCACTTGATCGAACGCTGGCCTCTGCATCCTCCGCTGGAAGCCCTAATGACGCCACCTTCTAAGATCTCGGGCGTACGTTTTGAAATTCTGGTCCCAAAGGTCTTGGATTCGCTTCCTAGCTCTGCTAAGAAATGTAATTCTTGTCTGAGCTTGAGGCAAAACTGAGAAGAGGTTTTGCACCTCAGCCATCTTGGTTATCCTTGGTTTTCCACTTCTATTCCAGGCAAATGTCGGTATGGATCCTTACTTAAAGTAATTGTGATGGCTGTACTAGCGAGTTTATGTACTGTTAGTTAGTTTGTAGTTTTAAGGGGCGGAACTACGAGGTCAATTGCCCCTTTTATGTACTGTGATTGGGACTAGAATTATGAGGTAGGGGTTTACAGTGGCCTTCATATACTGTAGGTACCATGACAGACCTCAGACCAGATTTTTTTTTTGGCAGAGCCGGACTTTGAACCCGCTCCTCAGGGCTGATAGCCAAGAAACCCTGGCGCTACTTCACGAGAAGGACTCTCCAGAAAGCTCTGAACGTAGGGGTGTGTAGTACTTGTAAAAATATAATTTCCTAAATGATGTACATTATTATTATTATTATTATTATTATTATTATTATTGTGTAGCCTCCGTGGCTTAGGCGGCAGCACGCCGGCCTCTCACCGCTGGGTCCGTGGTTCAAATCCCGGTCACTCCATGTGAGATCTGTGCTGGACAAAACGGAGGCAGACAGATTTTTCTCCGGGTACTCCGGTTTTCCCTGTCAAAATTTCATTCCAGCAACACTCTCCACTATCATTTCATTTCATCTGTCATTCATTTAATCATTGCCCCAGAGGAGTGCGTCAGGCCTCGGCAGCCGGCACAGTTCATATCCTCGCCGCTAGATGGGGGCTTCATTCATTCCATTCCCTGACCCGGTCGGAGACTGGAAGCAGGCTGTGGATTTTCATTTTCATTATTATTATTATTATTATTATCTAGGCTTGCGAAATGAAATTTCAAAGACGCAGATTAGTAATAACAAGAAGAGATAGAGTAAGAAATGAGAGAGTGAGAGAGATTGTGGAAGAGAATCCCTTACAAGAGATCGTGGAGAAGTCGAGAATGAGTTGGTACAGACATGTTAGGAGAATGCAGGAGGGCAGGATACCAAGGAGGATGTATGAGATTGAAATGGAGGACGAGAGACCAAGAGGAAGGCCAAGAGTTAGGTGGATTGTGGGTGTGAAGGAAGGAGTGCAGAAAAGAGGGGAGGAGTGGGACAGAGTGAGGAGTGAAAGGTGGTGGGAGGATAGAAAACGATGGAGCAGACCGAGCCAGGGGCTGGAAACTGTAGAAAATGATGATGACGATTGTACATTTTCATTTGAGACTGTTTTGTCTTCCAGATTCCAGTCAAGTCTGCAAGCCTCTGTTTGCATACTGTACATGTACCCTCCACGATCCCTATTTTTTTTTTAGCGTATGGCTTTTAGTGCCGGAAGTGTCCGAGGACATGTTCTGCTCGCCAGTTTTATAGCTGCTTCGAGACGGACACCCAATGGGTGAGCTACAAGTACCGTTGGGGAGGGAAGTTGGAATGTAAGGGCGAGGACTTGGAAGGTAGCGGCTGTGGCCTATAGTTAGGGACCAACCCCGGCATTTGCCTGGAAGGAAGATGGGAAACCAGAGAAGACCATCTTCAAGGTTGCCGGCGGGGGGATTCGAACCTCCTCGCCTCCCGGATGTGAGCGACTGCCAGTAGTCATGCCGTAACGACCACAGCTAACTCACCCGGTCACGATCCCTATTAGTAGTTAGCACTGCGGCTGCCTCTGTTTCTACACCTCTCACTTTGAGATCGTTCAACATTGAATCTAACCATCACCACCTAGGTCTATCTCTTCTCCTCTTACCCTCTACAGCCGTACTCATTTAGGTAATCTCTCCTCCCTCAATCTGTTCTCATGACCCCCGCCATCTGATAATAATATTATCTCTGTCTGTCTGTTAGGTAGTCATCCCGAAGGCTGGTTGGAGCCTCAAAAAGTACCGCCGTTAGGTTATATGGGTAGATACCCACAAAAACCCAAGGCAGCGCTTATATTGAGGCGTACTAGGCAAGATGAGGAGTGAGGTAGTTTCCCATTGCTTTCCTCACTGAGTCAGAACAGCAGTACTAACCCTATGAGTAGAACCTTTCACAGCATCCACAGGCACCGAATCGGCTCTGAAGGCCATTACTCAGCACCACCCATACCTCAGTACAGTATTTGCCTATAATTGCCACTGGTATTATGGACATTACCCATTTTCTCTTTTGACTCTACGGTACCAGGGCAGCCGAGGAATAGGGTGTCTTAAAATGTTGCACCCTAATTTGTAACTGTGTCATCATTCCATATGACATACGTTGTTGGCATGTTAAAGAACCCATTTGAATTCAGTCGGCCGTGTTCATAATGGCAAAATTAATCCCGGGATTTTCTGCCAACACAAAAGGATCCTCATTTCTCCACTAGAAAGAGCCGTAGTGTCACGGAGCTTAGATAATTATCTAACCTCCTAGACTTTCATAGCGCTCCAAGGAGCGATAAAATTTCGACATGCAAGCTGCCCTCCGGGCGTCAATTAACAAAAGCTTCCATCCGGCACCTGAGGCCATACGATTAAAAAAATCATTCCTTACACAGTACCTTAATTTTTCGAGGGATCGAACTTCATCCTTTCTTTTCCATAGCCTATTATAGCTATATTTATTATGAAAATCACCCTTATTCTCTTTCGACTCCATGGCACTAGGGTAACCAAGGCATAAGGTGACTTTAAATGTTGTGCCCTAATTAGACACTGTGTCATTATTCCTTATAATAACGGTACATTAGTTTTTCGAGGAATCAAACTTCATATATTTTTTTCACGGTGGGGCTAAACACACCCTGCCTCCTTTAGGGCCTCTTACATTAGGCATAATGTTCCAGGAATAAAGAAGAGTTCTGACCTCTCGGATAATGAGGATGTCAGGAGAGAAATAACAACGGCGAATTAAAATGGGAAAATGAACAACAGAGCTGACCAAAGGAGATGGACAGGAATTGTGAAACAGAGGAGCTCTGCACACGTAGGTAGACGCAATGCCGGACTAAGCCGTAGTCCAAATGCCAAGAACCCAAGTCCCATTAGTTGTGAATCCCTTGCGGCAACGCCATTACAAGGGAACGGATTTTTAGGTTGTTAAAATTTATCATTTTAGGTTTCGTTGCCTTTTTGTTTTGTTTTTAATAGGTAGAATAGGATTTTAGGTTTAAAGTGTAGCAATGCTTAAAATTAATGTCTAATTGTTAGTAGAGAATCTGATTGTTTCGAGAGTGTAAATATTTTCATAATGATACGTCATCAAATTATCACCGAGAACTTCACACTTTTAGCCAATATTTGCTCTTCTTAAATACCGTATGTTAATTATTCAAATTCAATACCACCAAGGTTGTCAGAGGTGATTTTCACACTCTAGCCCGTTAAATTAATTTTGTTTATTTAGAATATAGGATTCTTGGAAATACAATCAAATGTTCTCGCAAGAGAAAGAAACTGAGTATTGTCCGTTGAGCCATTATAATTAACACAAAAAGTGATTAAAAATGTCCAGCATAACTCAACACATTGCTAGCGTTTCGCCCCAGTGAGCCAATTGGGCTCTTCAGTTGGTAAAGGCATACCTACCAAGACGCAGCAGGCACACACTGAGAAGGCCATGCAAGACGCCTCGCCACATATGTAGCGACGTCACGAACATGCCAGTGCACCACGGGAGACAAAAACTCCACTCCAAAAACAATAAACCTTGCTTTGGCATTGAATATAATCAAATGTTCTCGAAAGAGAAACAAAATGATTTATTTCCACTTTTCCGACAGTAAATAACAAAACAATGAAATATAAGCTGACAAGTGCTGAAAATATTTGAATTTTCTGGCAGGTAGGATTTCTCTCAATCAACTAGAACCAGGAATAAACACTGTATTCAGTTTTACTATTAAAAATTATGGACTAAAATTCAAATATACTCCAATTGGGTATTCTTAGCTACTCACATATCATTGAGGTATTTTGGGCACTACAGAATTTATAATAATAATACTTTTATTGCAGCCAAATGGCCAAACAAAAACAAAAGGAAAATTCAATTACAATACAAATTATTCAAGCAATTTCAATTTTACATTCTGGTGCCTTGGTTTGCATATTCTGTAATTGATTGGGTTCTCTTTTTGCACAATTCTATGTGGTAGCGTCCACATGTTTGTTCACATAAGTTGCACTCACACGTCTCAGCTGGCTCATGATATGATGTGTTCACACAGATGAGATGATGAAATCCGTGTACCGCCATTCTGGTAAACACGTGCCTCATCTCAAAGCTTGATGTGGCCCATGTCCGATCTACCATGGCCCCCGTTCCATAAAACTCAGCGGGTATTTCTTCCCTTTTTGCTTTTAATGTTGATAAAAGATTTTCCGAGGCTCGAGTGCTGGGGAGAGTCAAAAGTGTTCTTAGGTCCTCGATAAGGAATGTTTCTCTTGCGAGGAGGTAGACGAGTCTGGAACGTGTAGTCTTTGACACTCCTAGTGCTCTTTTGATGTATAATGCTTTTACCCGTTCTAATTCGGATAGGTTCTTTTCGGTGAGGTGCGACCTTATGACTTCTATCCCATACGTTAATATGGGCATTATTTTAACTCTGAAGAGCATCATTGCTGTTTCTAAGTTGAGGGATTTAATGTAGCCGATCTCGTGCATCGCCCTTGCTGCTTGCGTTGCTTTCTCAGTTATGTGTTTCGTGAAACATTTGGCGCTTGTTTGCAGCGTGATGCCTAGATATTTAAAATCTTTAGCGATGTTTATTGTCGACTTTTTGATGCATATTTCCGCCAATGCTGGAGCCTTTTCTCCTGGTCTAAATACCAAAATTTCTGTCTTAGATATGTTGATCTCGATCTCATGCTTGGTGCACCATTTCTCTATATCATTTATAGTGTCCTGAAGTTCAATAAACTACAGAATTTATGAATATGGCTCATTTGAGTGTGATTCGGAAAAGTAACAAAGTATTTTTGTATCTAGAAGTAAGGAAAAACAAGTAGTTCCGTGAAGAACTAAAGCCTATTTTCATATATCCTACTTATGTTAATTGCCACTATCAACATACAAAATTTCAGTTTGATTGCTGTAATAGATTCGTAGGTATTGAGAACCGTCTAAATATTTCGGATGGTCGCCATGTTCGATTGTTATATGTATAGGCCGTAGAGTTATGTACCATTAAATGAAAATTATTGCGTTGGTTCATTATTCACACGTTCACTTCGATCACATGATTAATACTCAAGAAATAAACCTTAATTTTAAAAAGTCGCACAGCCGCCATCTTGAGGTTATGTAAACAATTGAACCAAATTAGATGCCAGTACATTACAATGTGTATAAACATTTACTGTACCATATTTCACTGCGCTCAGATGGTTAAAAAGCGAGAAAAGTCCATTAAAATGCTTTACCTTCGCTTGGCCGCCATGTTCGTTTTGTACTTTACAGGTTTTTGAAAATTACATAGTTGAACTTGTAGTAGCGCCCTTTATCACCGTACAAAATTTCAGGTTGATATCAGTAATAGTTTCGGAGATATAGAATGCCGATTAAATATTTCGCACAGCTGCCATCTTGAGGTTATGTAAACAATTGAACTAAATTTGAAATCAGTCCATTGCAATATGTATAAGCATTTGCCGTACGAAGTTTCATTGCTTTTGGATGGTTAAATAGCGAGAATAGTATACTTAGAAGTTTCAACTTCGCTTGGCCGCCTTGTTGGTTTTGTAGTTAAAAGGTTTTCCAAAGTCTCATAGGTGAACTTCTCTTAGTGCCCTTTATCACCGTACGAAATTTCAGGGTGATATCGGTAATAGATTTGGGGATATAGAATGCCACCATGTTGGATTGGTGAGACGTAATAAAATTTGAAGGGCACGGTGAGGGTCGGCCAAAATGGTGCTATGATCTTACCGAGTTTCATTGAAATCGCTCCAGCCGTTTAGAAGTTATTAGGGGGAAACACACAAATACGGACAAAAGGTGATCACATAAGCCTAGTTTTTTTTTCATAAAACGAAAATAGGCTAAAAGTAGGTAAACCACTTAAGAATCCGGTCCCTAGTCACTATGCATGCAGAACAAGGAGATTGTTGTTGTTTCATTTGAGGTGCTTTGACATCGTAGTAATGTATCACCCTGTACTTGCGTGTTTGTAAAACTTGTCTGATAACCTGATTTATCGTGGTGTCTGTAGTAGTGTGTGTTTTTGTAATTCACATCAGAATAGGGAAGGAGGTGGCCGTGGCCTTCAGTTAGGACCCATCCCGGCATTTACCTGTATAGAAGTGGGGAAACCGTGGAAAACCACTTCCAGAATGGCTAAGGCAGAAATCGAACCCATATCTTCTCAGTTTTCCCTCACAAAACTGAGTGTACGCCGTTCCAGCCCTTAGACCAGAATTAAATTGGCAGAAATGGGAATCAAACCTGGGGCTCCGTGGTGACAGCCAAAAAAGGGAGCCACTACGCAATCGCGCGAATAGCATATAGGAGAAATTGCTCCTGACAACTCTTACAAGAGGTGGATTCGCTGGCGTAATTGGTAGCATTCTGAGCTGCATAAGATCACGCTGAAGTCGTCGGATTTTTAAGAGCGTTAAAATTCCCTCAGTATGCCTATCTTCCAAGAGGAAGTAAAGCCGGCTGGCCCATGTCATAGATATATAGCATGTAAAAGGAAACTTCCACTAACTACAATTGTGTGAAGCTAAATTTGTAGGTTAGATTTGATTAACGTTCTATAAAGTTTCAACGTTCGCCGCCAGGGGCCGGTTGTGGGGGCCTCTAGTAGCCAAGTCCGCAGCTAGGTGTCGATGAGGGTAGCATTTGGTAGCAAAAGTAGGAACTACTTGAAATTGATCGTCTGCAGTCCTTACTTGAATTAAAGAAAACACAAACTAATACAGTGGTTATCAGACAGATTCTACACACACTCAAAGTACACGGGGCTACATGACCACATTGTCACAGCCCCTAAACTTAGGAACCAACTCTTATAAGGGACAGCCTGAGCCACGTAGGGCCTTTATCGTATTGCAGTATTTACCACACAAAACTTGCTTCAGACCGGAACCATCTGTCTCGCGATATTATTTTTTTATCGTTTTAGCCATGTAGGACGCGATGTGTGGGCGACACTGGATTGAACCAATATGATACGCCACCCACACAGTTGACGGTGTTATAGCGACATTTTATTAATTTGGGTTACATTTATCCGAAACTAAGAGTTGATCAGCTTTATGAATATTTACAACGTGACTAGCTAACGAAAAATATGCTTGAAGTGCAACGAATGGGACATAATTGAACTCGTGACCACACTGTATGGCCGTTCTGCTTCTTCTTATTCTTTCATTCGTAGTGATTAGAACTTAATTATAAGGTACGTTCAAAAAGTAACGAGCCGGAGGCTGGAATGCGCAAACCGGTGACTACATCGGCTAATCGTAGCGTGTGCAACGAGGTGTGGTTCCGACCAGAGAGTGGAAGGTCACAACCCGTCGCTAGAGGGCACGCGTGCACGTCACGTGACGATACAAAGCGAGCAGCAGCATGCTTCAATCGTCCAACGCTGCCAGTCGCATTGCAAACAGTGACATGGAGGCTTCAAACGATGAGCAAAGAGGTATTGTTCGGTTTCTGACACCGGAAGGAGTAGGGGGAATGTACATTCATCGCCGAATGTCACAGGTGTACGGCGAACACTACATGTCCCTTGCAAGGGTCAAGACGTGGCACAAGCGCTTCAGGGAAGGACGGGTGTCGTAGGCCGATGATGCCCGGTCTGGGGCACCCCTCCCCCCTGCATTACCAATGACAACTTCCAGCTGTTTGATGCTGTCATTACCCAGGACCGCAGAAATTCAAATGGGAGGTTCTCGGCCACCCTCCATAGAGTCCAGACCTCTCTCCCTGTGATTACGCCATGTTTGGTCCCCTGAAAAGGGCTCTGCGGGGCCAGCGATTCACCTAGGACGCCGACGTCCAGCTGTACGTGCAGAACTGGTTCACATCGCAGCCCAGGGAATTTTATGAGTCAGCCATTCACCGCCTCGTGTCACAGTGGGACAAGTGCCTCAACAGCCAGGACCAATACTTCTAACATACAGGTACTGGTTTCTGTAATTATGCCTCCGAGTCGTTACTTTTTGAACGCACCTTATATATCTTATAGTTTTCCCCTTCCGTATTGACGATTTCATATAAGTGAATACCAATTTGTCTATATATTTAAAACAGTAAGGTGATTTTTGTTATCACGAGATTGAGAGAACGACAGAACCGATTTACATCGTAGAGCACTCTAACGAAAGCTCTTGACCTGTAGTTTTGCAGAGTGTCTCTAAAATAAACAAATATATTACGGTATATTTTTAAATTAATATAGAAAATAGCAGAATTCTTATCCCTCACGCATGCGCACAATCCGCCTGGGCTCATGACAAAATGGCGGTGAGAAGTCCATTAAAATGTAAGTTATTTAATAAGCTTCCATGTAATTGAAATCATACATTAACCAAGTTATGACTATAAAATATAATAACAGTATGAACGTATACGAATGTGCAACATTGATTTTTTTTGATAACGAAATGTATTATTTCCTTCAGACAGCGGCTTTTGAATGTAGTGAATGCTTTTGTCTGCTACTGATTGGGAGTGCGCGAGTAACTATGTGGTTGAGGCGTCTGACTGTGGATCCAAGGAGCACTGGTTCGATCCCATCACTCGCCAGTTTTTTTTTTACCACTGAAATATTGTTTAATCAAGGAGTATTAGTAAGGTTTTATGTCTGTTAAAGATACATATTTCTACATTCCCTCTCAATATGTTTTATTTCCGTTTTACCATTGCATTACAGCATGTGATCAAGAGAGCTAACTGTTGTCCTCAATTCGCCGTTCGAATATCTGCAATCAGTGCCAGTAACTGACAACAGATGGCAGTACCTCGCCCATATATTTCCTGTAATTGACAACAGATGGCAGCACCATTGTATCGCTATATTTAAAACACAAGACATGGCGCGTTTTCACGTGATGGAGAATTATAAAGGAGGGGAATAATTAAGAAGGGAAATGTTGAAGAACATTAACTGACAGTTGATTGTGTAGGCTATGTTGTTTATGTACCTCAATATTGCAATTCTTCCCAATGCTTCGGAGGTCAAGTTATTAGCGTCCTAGACTAAAAGTTATAATTATGCATCGGTTGATATACTCTTATATTATTAAAGAAAAAAGAAGTTTTCCAGGCACTCGCGCGTGTCCACAATTGCTTTCGCCACGAGAGACACTTGGGCAACATAATTCGTTTGAAGGGCTCCGACATCGTGGTCACTCAGCCCCGTGTACTTTGGTGTGTATGTGTAAAATTTTCTCTGATAACCTGCGTTATTGTGATGGCTGCATTAATGTGTGTATTTGTAATTAAGGTGGGAAATGGCAAAGAGACGGCCAAGGCCTTAAGTAAGGAACCATCCCGGTATTTGCCTTGAGTGGAAGTGGGGAACCACGAAAAACCACATCCAAGATTGTCGAGGTGGGAATCAAACCTTCCTCTTCTTAGTTATACCTCAAGAGACTGAATGTGCCCCGTTTTTGCCCTCAGACCCGAATTAAATTTCTTGGCAGAGCAGGAAATGTAACCCGGGTCTCCGAGGCGATAGCCAAGAATGGGTGGGCTTCCATGTGTTAATACGATTTTAGACATGCACGGGACATAGAATTCAAAAACTGCCTCCATTAGGGTGACTGCCGAAGTGAGTATTGTGTATAGGCCTATGGTCATTCCAGTAGTTGGCGAAGTGATTCTATGTTCCCCTGCAAAATGTACCGCCATAACCTATAACAGGTGATGGAAATTGCTTATTTAGAGCAGTTTTGTACTGTTTATAACAAAATGAAGAACGTCATTCTGAGCTGCGTTTTCAAGCTATTGCAAAAAATTTCGTTGGCAGGAACAATTATAAGGAATTTATTTTAAGCGATCAGTCTCAACGCATTCTCCTCACTAACCAACTTGAGTATGAAAGTCTCTGCACGGTCATCTTGAACTTCATTGTATAAGACAATTGTTTAATGATTATTTGTTTTGAGTACTGAGTCTAACTACGCAGTTGATTTCGGCAATGGAAGTATTATTTGCCATTTAATATTTAGCGGCTCCGTTATTGCAGGACACTATAGTGTTATCGAATAATACGAAGCCACATTTAAAATCCAATATAAATAGGCCATTTCAGAAACAATTCCAGATATTATGCAGTACAGTGTAAGGTCTTTGACGATCAAATGTAAACATTGTTCTAAATTGTATTTCTCTTGCGTAAAATCTACGCGTGGTTATTTTGGCCTTTACTGTTGTGATGGTAAAATTGATATGCTGGAATATACAGTATAATACATGTATTTGCCAATTTGCAACAATGTAATGATATTAATTTAGAAGTCATTGAACTTATGTCCAGTAGTTCAAACACATACATCAGCGTTAACAAATTGGATACTGAAGATGAAAGCCAGCTACTTCATTTCCCTATTATAGAATTCTTCAATTCCTTGGAATTAAGTGATTCGCTTCCACATACTCCGAACGTTTGAGCCATAGTTATGCTCCTTAGAAATCTGAATGTTTCCCAAGGACTCATATATGGAAATATATAAATTGTAAGAAATATGTAAGAAATTGCTTGGATTCGGATATAATAGGTGTAGTAATATTAGGCTTGATTTAACACCTTCCGATAAAACACTTGCAGGTACAGTACATTTTCTTTTAATAGGCAACAATGTCTTATTCGCTCGGCCTACTTTATCACAATCAATCAAGCTCAAGGAGAAACTCTGGAACGTATTGGGCTCTTTACCTCATCACGTTTTCAGTCATGACCAGCATTATGTTGCAATGTTGCGAGTGCTATCCTTTCACGCCCTTTAAGTTGCAATAGTGCTAAAAAGTAATCGTACAAAGAATGTAACTTATATAAGAAGCTTCTTCAGTAAATATATATTTCCATTGTCCGTCATGTTTTGACGGGTTTCATCTAGTATTTAATAAATATTATTACACCTTAGTCAATAAAGATCAATTTAATTAATAGCTTGCCACGGTGGGTGAGTGGTTATCGTGTCGGACTGCCAACCCCAAGCTTGCAGTCCGCTCCTGGCCATGGTAAGTGAATTTTGAAAGGCGACAAAAATCACGATACGCATGTCATATGATTTTGGCATGTCAAAGATCCCATTTGAATTCAGTAGGCCGTGTTAATAATGGCAAAATTAATCTCGGGATTTTCGGCCAACACAAAGTTCCTAATTTCTCTGCTAGAAAGTGATATAGTGTCATGGAGCTTAGATATCTAACTTCCTTGCCTTTCATAGCGCATCAAGGAACGATAAAATTTGACATGCAAGTTGCCTTCTGGGCGTAAATTAACAAAGCTTGCACCCGGCAACCGAGGCCATACGATATTATTATTATTATTATTATTATTATTATTATTACTATTATTATTAATTTAATTAATATACGTAAATCGCTACATAGGCTACTATGATGATGATGATAATTGTTGTTTTAAGTGGCCTAATATCTAGGTTATCGGCCCCTAATGGTTTGGTTGATAGTGAAATTAATGAAAGATGATCAAATGAATCTTACAACAAAAACTAACTACGGACTTACTAACTACGAGGGCAGATCGAAATATAAGTTGCACTTCCCAGTTATGGCCATTTATTACACCACCTATACAACAGCAACACGCCTATAACGACATACAACGTAAAGTCACTTTTCCACATAGTTTCCAAGAGACTCCAAACATTTCTGCGAACGCACAACCAACTTGTCGATGCCGGATGCATAGAAAGTTCCTCCAGCGTTCTGCAACCACACGGAGACAGCGGCCTTCGCCTCCTCATCGGCCTGGGAATGTCGACCACCGTTCTGTCTAATGATTGCTTTCACACTGTTGACATTTGCACGGGTCCTGGACGTTGCAGGCCTGCCCTCGCGATATTCGACCGTGATATCCGTGACTCCGGCTTCGAATTGCTGAAACCACTTTACGATCCCTTGCCGGGAAATGGCCCGCTCCCCATACACAGCACTAATTTCACGATGAATGTCCGTGCAATTCTTCCTTTTGGCCCATAGGAATCGGATTGTCGCACGCACCTCATATTTGGAGTGAACGTCCAGTCGACGTGCCATTGCTTTTGGCCGCTATTCACACCATACAAGACGAAACACCACAGCGACCTGCCTAACAGACGTGTGGGCAGTGTCTGTCCCTTTCTCCGCAGTGGCCACGTTTGCGACACACAGCGCGCTGATGCAGCGCGTTAGTGCAACTAACTTTTTGATCCACCTTCGTAGAAAAGGAAATGAGAAACAAAAAGGAGAAGAATGTAAATTAAAGACAGGAGGAAAGGAAATGCCCTCAACCCCCGAAGAATGAGAATTGGGGGACTTGGAAGGAAGGAGAGCCAAGAAAGGCAACGAGGAAGAGAAAGAGGAGAGGGTCACCCCAAAGGCAATAAAAAGGGGGGGGGGGGAAACTTGACCCAGCTCAGGTATCCCTCGGGGTGCCAAATCTCGAACTCACCTGCCGTGAGCCCTTGAGGGTGTAACACTATCCAGGGTGCATCAGAAGTGGTGGGCTACACACACCCTACCTCCTTTAGGGTCTTGTGTAGAAGGCAGGAGATATCATAAAAAGAAGCCTGACCCCTCGAAGAATGAGGGTATCAGGAAAGAGGAGAATGGGGCCAATTAAGGCGGGATCGGAAGAGAACAAGAGTTGGCCAAGGGAGGCCGAAAGAAATGGTGACAGTGAGGAGCCAGGCACAAGTTAATAGAAGCAATGCCAGATTCAGCTGGAGTCCCATGGTCGCCAACCCACGCCCCACCAGGGGCGGTCGCAGCCAGAACTTTTGGAGGGGGCCCTAAGCCCATAAGGAGGGGGGGGGAGGCATCCGTCCTATTTTTATATACAGTAGGCTATCTTTAATTTTTACTGGTAGCATGTCGCATAATATCATAAGGACTGAAATTCGTATAATAACCTATTAGTTTTATAAAAATCGAGGGAAGGGTCGAGTAGACTCTAGAAAGAGAACACACATAATAAAATTTAAATCTGTTTATTGTAGGTATCTGATCAATGAACAAAATCCAATCGCCTTGTCTTCATTTTGGCAAACCGATCACTTACTTTCTCCACACTGACTTTCGTTGACCGATGGCAATGTAACAGAGCCAGTCCGGTTAGCCTTTCTTCCGGCATTCGGGACCATAGCCAGTCCTTCAGCCGTCGCAATGTCGGGAGTGACGTTACTCACAGGCAACGTCGCCAAAAGCTGCAGGAGAGTGTTGACTGTAGGTGTCAAGCTTTGAGAAGCAGCTACCGTTGACTCAATTGCAGTTGATGGCAATTTCTTCCCTGCCGACTTCAATCTCAACCATCGCTGTCTCCATACAGCATACTCTCCCTGCAAGTGGCGCCCGTCGGAAATTAGCAAAGGCTGATACTTGATACGAAGAGCGTCCAAACATTGCACCACTGTTGGGTCTTCAGCCGGTTTGTCAACGCAGATTGCAGGCATCAAGTCGAATGCGCCCAAAGATTCATTTGGAAATTGTTCCTTGAGATCCTGCACCACATGCTCGATCAGCGGAATGAAGACAGTTCGGCGGTAGAACTCTTCGGGTGCGTCAATGTCAGCTGGAACGTTGGACCGCTTCCTCCTGCCTGCTCTTCGGGGCAACGCCACCTCAAACTCCAGTTCTTCCGCAAAATATTATCTCAAAGTACGGTTCAGCATTCTCACGTGCAGTCGAAAGCGCCTCGATGGTGTCCATGACACCCGCGGAAGCCGAACCAAGTCCAATGAGTCGTCCTGAAGAAGAAGGCTCAAAGGCCGGGTTTTAACTAGAACGTCGCACAGACACAACATTGAAACCACAAATTGCGTATCACACAATGATTGAATGAGGGATTCAGCTGCACTCTATGTGTCGCTGTCCTCCCATTCTGCTATGATTTCTTAAGTTCGAATTATCTTAACTAAGAGTCTCTAGAACTGTAAATGGCCATCATGTTTTTCACTCCACCTCGTTTCACACAGTTTGCCAAAGTCTTCGCCCAAAACTGACAAAAAAAAAGCTTTGTATCTTTTAGGAGATGATCTAGCAAAGTTAATTGCATTTTTCATCAATGCTGTACCTTTACAAGTGGGCACTACTTTTGAAGTTTTCGCTAAGCTGCTGTTAAGGGCGTGATTGTAGCATGGACACCTAGAACCGCAAGGTGCCGCTTTCAAAAGTTCCTGTACTGCACCTTTCGTTTCCGATGACATCACCGAACTGTTATCCGTGCCTACCCCAACACAAAGCTTAAGATCGAGTGAGAGCTTTGTAGTGAGATCTTGTACAACGTGACCAAGAGCAAAGCCTGACAATTTTGGTTCACCGCCTTGAATATCGTCCTCCCTAATAGACTCGTAGGCGTCCGCAAATGTCAAAATATCTTCGTGCACCTTCTCTTCGTGGACGTAGCGAAGTGACAATGCAAGCTGTTCTTTTAGCGAAATGTCTGATGTCGCATCGAACATGACGGAAAACATGCTGCTACTTTCACCTTCCGAACAATGTCTTCTTGGATTTCCTCACGACAGCACTTAATCAGTTCATTTTGTGTTCTATTACTAATATACGTAGCCCGTGCTGATGCATTTTCAAGGTGGCAACGAAGAGTTTCGTCGCCGCTTTCGACTCGAAACTGAAGGAGTTCACGGAAGTTTCCTTCATTTTTTAAGGGGTCTGGAGGGTTGGTCTCACTTTCACAGGCTGGTCCTGTGATGTCAAAATTGGAACTGTCAAGTCAAACCTTTGCTCTCTTCCCTTTCTCTCCTCTGCCTTTCTCTTTCTCATTTTCATTTTTTTTCTTTCTATTTTTGAAGACCGTTTGGGGGGGGGGCATGGCCCCCCTGCCCCCCCCCCTTGGGACCGCCCCTGCGCCCCACTAGCCATGCGCCCCTGGTTGGTCTACATACTATAAAACAAAGTGCCTGATTCTTGGATGTAACGGGTAATCTCGAGAACCACTGGATGGATTTTGATGTGGTCTTCATTCTGTAAAGGATTTATCGAGTAGGTTTCTGTAGAAAAACATTCCTGTATGACCGAAGAAAACCGATCAGTAACGATATTAGTGAATCGAGTCGAAACCTGCCATCCGTTCGCCTTTTAAGCTTACGCTGTGTAAACCGTTAAACATATCTACAGTATATAAGTTACTATGAGTGTAAGAATACTCCAGAATGAAAATATCTACAAAAAAAAGTCCGTGACAGCATATCTCTATCTTTTATACATCGCCCACTAGGCGAGCTTTTCACCCGAGCTTCGGCTAGCATCAAACTGCCGAGTCGTGTTGAGTTCATACTTCAGAGAAGAGTACAGAGCACAGTATATGTGTTTGGAGTTTCGCTGTTCATTCGACTTATCAGAATTGCGTCTGGAACCTGCCGTCCGTGCTCCTTTTAAGCTTACGCTGGGTAAACCGGTAAAGATACCGGGGCGGGTTCCTAGTTAATTAATCAAATGTACCAGTTTCGGCCAGATGATGGTCTTTTTCGGCGGTGTTGCTATAAAGGACTAAAGTACGAGGCGCATCCAGAAAGTAAGTTTCTCTATTAAAAAGAAAGAAACAAGAAGTTCTGTGACGAACTAAAGAGCCTACTTTTCATAAAATTAAGATCCATGCCAATGATTAATCTACAGTATATGAACCTATCTAGAATAATGACGAAATTAAGTTGGTAATATCGAAATGTCTAATTAGTTCGAAATATACCTGGTTTAAAGTAGCCTAATAGAGCACTTCAGTTGGCAGCCCTGGTGACTGAGTATATTCTTAGTTCCGTCTCTTAGGTTACAGAATACAAAATATGGTTGAAGTCCAATGGACGTTACATGCAGTTAGACATTGGATCTATCAGCACGCGTAAAAGCATGTAGGCAACAATGTCATGCGTGTGCTCGTCAAAAATAATCTGAAATATTATATCTTGTTGTGCCTATTTTGGATGAAATCCATTTGTTTGTATTGAAGTTAAATGTATTTTAAAATTGGGCATATCAGCAGGCATAGAATCATGTTGGCAGCACTGACTTATATTAATTACTCCAAATTAATCCAGAATTCCAGGACAGACAGACAGAGGACAGACGGACAGACAGACACACATTTTCCTGGATCGATCTCATAAGTCTACTTTTTCCTCATTTTTCAAAATGTGAAAAGTTGGCTAAAAAGAGAGAACATAGTTATATGCAAAACCGTATTGTCAACAGGTACAGCAATGTGTCAGTTATCTTTCGACATTGGCACCAAACGAATTGAGGCACTTGGTAATTTCATAGTATCAACTTTTGTAGTCCTGTGTGATACAAGTCTGCCACCTACGAATGGAGCCAGCGTGTGAGAGTCGTCTTCAACTCTTCGTCAGTTTGAAAATGCTGACCGGAGAACAGACATTTTCTGAGGCGCAAAGAAAGTTGGAAATCGCTGGGAGCAAGATCCGGACAGCAACTGTTCTGCAGAAGTTTGGCTGGGAGCTGTTTGATCATCCAAAGTGCAGAATTTTATCAGAAATAGGGAACCACCCATTACAATTGGGTACAATCGTGTTGACTGGCTGAAAAGCGTTACATTTTGAAAAAGTTACAAATCAACTGTTAATTTGGCAGCAGTGACGAACTAAAGAGCCTACTTTTCTTATAATTTAAGATTCATGCCAATGATTTCATCTAGAATAATGACGAAATTAATATGGTAATACTGACATTTCTAATTAATTCGAAGTATGCCTGAAATAGTGTTGCCTAATAGAGCACTACAGTTGGCAGCCCTTGTGACTCTGATTATATTCCTAGATCCATCTCTTAAGGTACAGAATGCACATAAAAAATGGTGTTGACGTTCAATTGATAATGTGGACGTGGCATAGAGTTAGACATTGGATCTATCAGAGCGCGTAAAATCATGTTGGCAATAATGTCATATATCTTTTCCTTAGAATTAATCTGAAATATTATGATCTATTATTATGCCAATTTTGGATGACATCCATTAGTTAGCATAGAAGTTACATGCATTTAAAAGTTGGACCTAGCAGCTTAAATCATGTTGGCAGCATTGACGTACATTAGTTACTCCAAATTAATTTAGAATGTTAGTTACTATACTGAGCCTCCGTGGATTAGGCGGCAGCACGCCTCTCACCACTGGGTCCGTGGTTCAAATCCCGGTCTCTACATGTGAGATTTGTGCTGGACAAAGCAGAGGCAGACAGGTTTTTCTCCGGCTACTCCGGTTTTCCCTGTCATAATTTCATTCCAGCAACACTCTCCACTATCATTTCATTTCATCTGTCAGTCATTTAATCATTGCCCCAGGGGAGTGCGACAGGTTTCGGCAGCCGGCACAATTCATATCCTCGCCGCTAGATGGGGGCTTCATTCATTCCATTCCCTGACCCGGTCGGTGGACTAGAAGCAGGCTGTAGATTTTCATTTTCAGTTACTATACATAAGCAAAGTTGGCTTTAATATTTTCTGATTTATAGATATTAGAGTAAAAGAATAGACAGAGCATTTATTTACAGTTGGCAGCCCTACTGGCTCTTAAGAATACGCATAGTCATATCAATTATGGTACACAAAGCTCGTCCGACATTTGGTTGAAATCGATTTATTAGTATAGAAATTACATGCATTAAAAATTGGACCTATTAGCAGGCTTAAAATCATTTTGGGAGTACTGACGTATATTAGTTCCTCCAAATTAATGTTGAAGGTTATGTATTATATGTGTGCAAAGTTTCGAGCTGTTTGCTTGCATCCTTACTGATAAATTGGTATTAGGATAAAAATATAAAGAGAACATTTATTAACAGTTGGCAGCACTGGTTGCTCTTAAGAATACGCATAGTCATACTCTTATGGTACACCTAGTACATACGATATTTGGTTGAAATGGAATTGATAGAATGGAAGTTACATGCATATAACTATATGACCTATTAGCAGCCGAATAATCATGTCGTCAACACTGTCATGTATGGCCTCCTGGAAATTAAACTGAAATATTGTTGAAAAATTGCTGGATTTGAAATATTGTTATTTATATGTGTTCCAATTTTGGAATAGCTCCCAGGTATACCTTCCGAGATATCCAATATTTCAATCGGAATTGTTCAGCACTTGGTAGCACTGACGTCGTTTTCAAATATGGCCCTGAGATATTCACATGCACATCTCTTAAATTCAACGCTGTTTTATCAAGACATTTTCATGCTTTATTAACAAAGTTATTGTAATAGATCTGGTTTTTGAAATTTTTCTCTGTGAGCTTTTGGAACAAAATTATTTATAGTATCCTCTATTTTGACAAAAATGTTATTAAGTGTATGAAGTGCATTCAAAAAGTAACGAGCCGGAGGCATAATTACAGAAACCAGTACCTGTATGTTAGAAGTATCGGCCCTGGCTGTTGAGGCACTTGCCCCACTGTGACACGAGGCGGTGAATGGCTGTCTCATAAAATTCCGCGGGCTGCGATGTGAACCAATTTCGCACGTACAGCTGGACGTTGGCGTCCGAGGTGAATCGTTGGCCCCGCAGAGCCCTTTTCAGGGGACCAAACATGGCGTAATCAAGGGCAGAGAGGTCTGGACTGTATGGAGGGTGGCCGAGAACCTCCCATTTGAATTTCTGCAGGAGTGCCGCGACTGTGTTGGCCGTAAGAGGTCGTGCATTGTCGAGAAGCGACCACGGCGGCTATGGCGTTCACTGTCACTCGGCGGTCCTGGGTAATGAGTGCATCAACCAGCTGGACGTTGTCATCGGTAATGCAGGAGGGTGCCCCAGACCGGGCATCATTGGCTAACGACACCCGTCCTTCCCTGAAGCCCTTGTGCCACGCCTTGACCCTTGCAAGGGACATGCAGTGTTCGCCGTACACTTGTGACATTCGGCGATGAATGTCCGTTCCCCCTACTCCTTCCGCTCTCATAAACCGAACAACACCTCTTTGCTCTTCGTTTGACGCCTACATGTCACTGTTTGCAATGCGACTGGCAGCGTAGGACGATTGTTGCATGCTGCTGCTCGCTTTGTATCGTCACGTGACGTGCACGCGTGCCCTCTAGCGACGGGCTGTGACCTTCCACGCTCTGGTCGGAACCACACCTCGTTACACACGCCACGATTAGCCGATGTAGTCACCGGTTCGCGCATTCGAGCATATGGCTCGTTACTTTTTGAACGCACTTTATATGTTACTGCAAAGTTACTTATCCTAAGCCCCGCTGGAGAAGGTCACAATGTACATATTATGACTTAAGGTAATAAATATTTTATTATAATTAATACGCCAATAAGGAACCGGGGATCATGGTCATGAGTAGGATATATGAAAATAGGCTTTAGTTCTTCACGGAACTACTTGTTACAAAACACAAAGTAGGCTAAGAATGCTTCCAAAGCGTTCGATAAACAAATGTCACAATGACTCCCTGACCTCTGCCCGCAGTCATATCGCTACCAGCTGTCTCTGTGACAGGTGCAATGAGGTCGTAGACCTGTGTATATGTAGACCTTGAACCTCCTCATGGTGGATATATACTGTAATAATTAATTCTTGACACTCAATTAACATATTCTAACATTTCCTGTTAGGGTTTTACGCTAATGATGACAAATGCTATACGACATTCCATTTAACTTTCTCCGACTTGCCGACGACGTCCGGTTATGTGCTTTAAACTTTATGTATTCACGGGATTAATTAACTAGACGGAGTTGAGACCATATCACTTCACTGAATGGCTTAGGAACATCGTGGTCACAAAATCTTTCTGATTACTAAAGCCCTACGTGGGTGCTGTTATACCCGATAATATTTTCAAAAATTTTCGCCGTGCGGATATAGTTAGCATGACTGTGTGGAGAGCGGATAAGCTGCAAATAATGTTCGGAGTAAATTTGCGGATAGTTTTTAGAATACAATCCAAAGGACCCGGAAGTTTATGATATAATACCATATTTTTAGCCTATTTTCATTTATGAAAAGATAGGCTTATGAGTCACCTTTTGTCCGTGTGTCTGTGTGTGCGTGTGTGATTCGTGTGTGTGTGTGTCTCACCCTAATAACATCAAAACGGCTGGAGCGATTTCAATGAAACTCGGTAAGTTCATAGCACTATTCCGGACAACCCCTACCGTGCCATTCAAATTTTGTTAGGTCTCACCAATCCAACATGGCGGCTGTGCGAAATATTTCACCAGCATTCAATATCTCCGAAACTATTACCGATATCACTCTGGAATTTTGTATAGTGATAAAGGGAACAATTAGAAGTTCACCTATGTGACTTTTGAAAACCTGGAAAACTACAAAACCAACATGGCGGCCAAGCGAAGTTGCGACATTTAAATAGACGTTTCTCGCGATTTAACCATCCAGAAAGCAATGAAACTTGGTACAGTATATGTTTATACACATTGTAACGCACCGACATGTAACTTCGTTCAATTATTTACATAACCTCAAGATGGCGGCTGTGCGAAATATTATACCGCCATTCTATATTTCTGAAACTATTACCCGTATCACTCTGAAATTTTGTACTGAGATAAAGGGTACTGCTCGAAGTTCATCTATGAGACTTTCAAAAACAGGTTAACTACAAAACGAACATGGCGGCACAGCGATGTTGAATGTTTTAAATAGACTTTTCTCGCGATTTAATAATCCAAACGCAATAAAACTTGGTACATCAATTGTTTATACACATTGTAATTCACTGGTATCTAAATTAGTTCAATTGTTTACATAACCTCAAGATGGCGGCAGTGCGAATTTTAAAATTAAGGTTTTATTTCTTGTGTCGTAATCATGCGATTGAGGTAAAAGTTTGAATAATGAACTTACGCAATAATTTTCCTGTAATGGTACATGACTCTATGGCCTATACATATAACAATCCAACATGGCAACCATCCGAAATATTTAGACGGATCTCAATATCTACGAATCTATTACAGCAATCAAACTGTAATTTTGTATGTTGATAGAGGCAATTAACATAATTAGGATATTTGAAAATAGGCTGTATAGTTCTTCACGGAACTACTTGTTTCGTTGTATTTTTCCATGACAATGTAAGATGATGATTTAAGCTAATCTCATTCGAATTATGCCATTAAGCATAATTAACATTAGATCTGAAAAGGTTTTTCCATTCTGGCAGTATTGTATTCATTTTAAACATAGCACATGCCATACTTAGCCTAGGGGAAAGACTTTCTCCTCAAATGCCTGAATGTGTTGATTTAATACCTTATACTTTGAAAATCCATATCCTGCTTCCAGTCGGCCGACCGGCTCAGGTAATGGAGTGAATGAAGTCCCCATCTAGCGGCGAGGATATGAACTGTGCCGGCTGCCGAAGCTTGTCGCACTCTTCTGAGGCAATGATTAACCCTTAGCTACACGCATCTCTTTCACTAACATTCGTACATGCTAGCGGCATTCTATGCCGCAATATATTTTTTCATTCTTTTTCGTAATGTAGTGACTAGCTAAACGGCAAAAATTTATTTGTTCGGAGAATTATACATAACCTTTGAGAATATATTGAAAAAAATGTTCTCATTATGTATGAAATTCTTATTAATAAAATATATTATTGGGAGGGATGGGATAAGGACATATTTTCTATTCATACTTAATGTAATTAAAAAATCTTATTAACATTTATTGTCTCACCGCTGGGTCTGTGGTTCAAATCCCGGTCACTCCATGTGAGATCTGTGCTGGACAAAACGGAGGCAGACAGGTTTTTCTCCGGGTACTCCGGTTTTCCCTGTCAACATTTCATTTCAGCAACACTCTCCACTATCATTTCATTTCATCTGTCATTCATTTAATCATTGCCCCAGAGGAGTGCGTCAGGCCTCGGCAGCCGGCACAGTTCATATCCTCGCCGCTAGATGGGGGCTTCATTCATTCCATTCCTGACCCGGTCGGAGACTGGAAGCAGGCTGTGGATTTTCATTAACATTTATTGGACAAGGAAGAAAAAATAATAATTTTCACACACAAAAGAGATATTGAGAATTATTGGATTGAGATTGCCCTTTTTTCAGGCTCATATTGCAAGATATTGTACCTGATGCTCAACAAGCTCAACACTAGAGTAAAAGAAAAACGGTTTGTCAATATCATGTAGGCTATACACTTAGATTCTTGGCTTGGAAAAGGACACTTTCTGCTAATTTACAGTACGAAATAATATACAGTGCCTAAATACACAAAATAACTCTGCACTAGGACTTAAAAATCAAATAGATCCTCTTCATCCTGTGACCCTTCTTGCTATCAAGTAGCCTACTTGGAGCAACCTTTCAATCTCCTGTTGTTGACAGCCAAGTCGAGACCTATAAACAGAAGGCAAGCGTGCAGACTATGTGCTGACATCGACAACAATGATAGAAGCATAGAAATAAATAACAAAGGTAAAATAAGTTAAATACTTACATTATTTCACAACGCCAATTCCAGCCAGTTGTTACACGCTAGCGGTACGGAATGCCGCATTCGCGCACCTCGCACTTTGACAACCTGTCTCCGACTGATTGGGAACCAGACAAGCTCCGAACCGAGCCCCTCCCCAGCAGCACATGTCGAACAAAGGATATAGCGGGCGATCTCACAGAAATCGTAAGTATTTACCACGTCAAACAAAATTTTGCAAAAAAGCGGCACTGAGTGCCGCTTAGCGTGTATCTAAGGGTTAAATGAATGACAGATGAAATGAAATGATAGTGGAGAGTGTTGCTGGAATTAAATTTTGATAGGGAAAACCGGAGTACTCGGAGAAAAACCTGTCGACGTCCGTTTTGTCCAGCACAGATCTCACATGTAGTGATCGGGATTTGAACCACGGATCCAGCAGTGAGAGGCCGGCGTGCTGCCGCCTTAGCCACGGAGGCTCTATTTTATGCTTTATCTAATAAATTTAAAACATGCTTGTAAAGTCAGCGGACTCGGAAAACGTTTTGTTTATCCGCACAGAGCTCTAATCATAGGAACAGAAGATTAGACAATGCAATGGCTGAGCAGTATGAAGTGCAAGACTCTATAGCCTAATGGAAGAGCGGTGTTGCGATAACAATACTGGTGAAGTCATCCCTCGTTAACATAACATTTTAGAGTTAAGTGAAAGGTTATTTATCATCACTTCCAACCACACTCGTTTCTCTGCTAGATGGTCAACATAAATCAATCGTTGACCTTGAAATGACACAGTGTACCTTAGATGACTTAGATTCGCTTGACTGAGCAGATGTCCACAGCCCACCAAACGTACTCTTTCACGTCAAGTACTCTAGACTGAATTACTAGAGTCAAACTCAGTGCCACCAGAACACATACAGCGCACTAGTTTTAATTACGAGGGAAAAAGGACATCACTAATGACCGTTTAGGGTTGTGGAGTCACCAATATTTATACAGTGAGGGCCCTCCCCAATGCCGGATTAAGGTAAAATAAGGCCCAAGTCCCTCAGATTTTTGGGGCCCCTTTATTTTTTCAAATAATTTTTATTTTTTTTAGCACCTGTACATTTAATAAAGTATATACAAGAGTTCTTTTTCTCAAGATGAATAATACACTTTTTATTAAATCATACATAGGCCTACATATATACATTCATTTCAATTGAAACGATCATCGTTATTTGAAAATATTTCAGATGATTTAATGAACAATTTAACAAATCATACTATTTTTTACTTTTGTAAAATGTAATTAAAAAATGTTTTTCTGTTTTTTCGATCAATGAAATCTTCTACATAGTCATCAAAATCAATTTCCCGCAGAACATCTGACTCGATATACATTAAACTTAGCATGTCTAATCGTTCTTGTGACTTTTGAACCGTTTCAATTTTGAAAACGAGCGCTCCGCAGAACAATTCGTTATCATGAGGGTCAGGAAAATGCGAAAAGCAATTTCAACGTTCGGAAAAACAGACTCAAGCTTGTCTCGAATAAGAATTTCGTTAAGTTCAGAATGAGTGAACTCAGTCTTCAAAGGAGATTGTAATTTAATATAATGCTGAAACTGTCTCAGTTCTGGATACAATTTTTCTAAATCTTCGGAATAAAATTGAACTAAATTAGAAATTCCTTGGGGGGGGGGGGGGGGCTGATAATTGGGGGCCCTAGGCCTGGGCCTATTCGGGCCTAATGGGTAATCCAGAACTGGCCCTCCCTATAGATAAGAACCTGTGCGGATGTGGATATCCGCGGATATAGTCCACATGTCTGTGCGGATAAGCTGCGGATAATGTTTAGAGTGAATTTGCGGATAGGTTTTAGAATACAATGTTCAACGGTTTCGTTCCATCCCCATGAGTTCCGAAAAAAAAATTCTTAGGAAAAGCGTCGCATGAGTTTCGACCACGTATTCACGCCTGAGTGAATAATCTAATGAGTCCCACTAGTTCCAAATGTCTCTGGAAACCCAGCTGGTAGTTCTGAGTTTTGAGGTTGGAGCTATCAAAGTGATAGCAGAAGTAATACCAAGAGTCCAAGTGCAAGGCTGTCTTTTCCACTTAGGCTAAGCCAAAGTATTTGGAGAAAAGTGCAGGAAATTGGGCTTTCTGGTATGTATAAAACTGGCCAGGAAATCAGAGACACCATCAGGCAGTGTGCCGCGCTTGCATTCCTCAAACCAGAAAAAGTAGAAGATGGTTGGCTGCACATTCATAGCCCTGGCCCGGATAATGAAAAGTTAATCGAGTTTTTTGATTACTTTATCGAGCAATGGCTTGAAAACGTGCACTTTCGATTGAAATGTGGAATTGCCATGGGAAGAGGCATAGAACGAATAACTCTGTAGAGGGTTGGAACCATAAGCTGAATTTGAAGTGCAGAAAACCACATCCCCGTGTAAGAGACTTGGTGTTGTATTTAAGGAAGGAGTCTCAAAATTCAGACGAAAAAATTATTCGCGCAGAGTTGAATTTGCAAGCCACAAAAAGGTAAAGAAATATGTTGCAATGGATGACAGAATCCAAAGAGCAACTCAACAGTTTGAAGAGACCGGTGAATTAACAGTATTTCTAAGAAATGTTTCTTTTGCTGTACATATTAATTAGAGTAGCCTATAAAGAGAAGAATAATTCAGTTAAAAGATCAATTTGACGAAGCTACGTGCTGATTACTAAGTGACTTGTAAATAAGATTAAAAAAACGGTTCAAAGACGAAGCGACATGCTGATACTATTTTAAGAACTTTGTAAATATAACTCAAAACTGATTATTTTGACGAAGGCACATGCTGATACAGATACTGACAAGGCGAAAGCTGCTTATGGGAGCTACAGGTCCATGGCATCCCCCCTCCCCCCCCCCCCCTCTGTTAGGGGAGCCAATTCATTAAAGTAGGCAATCACTCCTGGCTGGCGCTAACAATGGACCTTATTTGTTTCAGTAATAAATAAAGTAATACAATTTTGCTGTAGAAAACTAAGCTGAAACTCGCTCAGGTAGTGTTCGGAACTGACGGGACAAGCTCAAGTAGTGTAATTGGCAGATAGCTAATCTGCGAAAGAATTTGGGACTGGTGGGAATTGAAACTCATGGAAATCCGAACTCATAGGAGGACACGGTGAATCCCTAGCTATTTCAACACTTAGGGGGGCACATATTTTTAGCCTATTTTCAATTTTGAAAAAAAAAAAAAGGCTTATGAGATCACCTTTTGCCCGTGTGTGTGTGCGTGTGCGTGTGTGTGTGTGAGGTATGTGTGTATCCCCCCTAATAACTTCTAAACAGCTGGAGCGATTTCAATGAAACTCCGTAAGGTTATAGCACTATTCCGGACGACCCCGACCGTACCCTTCAAACTTTGTTATGTCTCACCAATCCAACATGGCGGCTGTGCGAAATATTTCTCCAGCATTCAATATCTCCGAAACTATTCCCGATATCACCCTGAAATTTTTTACGGTGATAAAGGGAACTACTAGAAGTTCACCTATGTGACTTTTGAAAAACTGGTAACTACAAAACCAACATGGCGGCCACGAAAATTTGCGACATTTAAATAGACGTTTCTCGCGATTTAACCAACCATACGCAATGAAACTTGGTACAGTAAATGTTTATACACATTTTAATGCACCGACATCTAACTTTGTTCAATTGTTTACATAACCACAAGATGGCAGATGTGCGAAATATTTCACTGGCATTCTATATCTCTGAAACTATTCGCGGTATCACCCTGACATTTTGTACGGAGATAAAGGGCACTATTGGAAGTTCAGCTATAAGACTTTCAAAAACCGGTTAACTACAAAACGAACATGGCGGCCAAGCGAATTTGAAAATCTTAAATAGACCTTTCTCGCGATTTAATGTTCCAAACGCAATGAAATCTGGTACAGGAAATGTTTATAGACATTGTAATGCACTGGTATCTAATTTAGTTCAATTGTTTACATAACCTCAAGATGGTGGCTGTGCGAATTGTAAAATTAAGTTTTTATTTCTTGTGTCGTAGCCATGCGATCGAAGTGAAAGTTTGAATAATGAACCTACGCAATAATTTTCCTTTAATGGTACACGACTCTATGGCCTATACATTTAACAATCCAACATGGCGACCATTCGAAATATTTAGACGGCTCTGAATATCTACGAATCTATTATAGCAATCAAACTGAATGTTTTATGTTCATAGGGACTATGAACTTAAGTTCACCTATAGGACTTTAAATAATCTGGTGATCACAAATCCAAATGGCGGCGACGCGAAGTATAAATATTCACATGGACGTTGCTCGCAATTTAACCATCCGATTGCAGTGAAACTTGGTACAGTAAATCCTTATACGAATGTTAATCCACTGGCATCTAATTTATTTAATTTGTTTCCATAACCACAAGATGACAGCTGAGAAAATATTTAAAATCTCCTTGTTACTTCTTGTGTCCTAATCATGCGATTGAATTTGAATGCTACAAGTACACAATAATCTTCATGTAACAGTACATAACTCTAGGACCTACATACATAAAATCCAACATGGCGACCATCCGCAATATTTAGTCGGTTTTCAATATCTACGAATCTATTACAGCAATCAAACTGAAATTTTGTATGTTGACAGTGCCAATGAACATAAGTAGGATATATGAAAATAGGCTGTATAGTTCTTCATGGAACTACTTGTTCTTATTTGATTCAATGGTGCTTGGAAACTTGGTAGGCTATAGCATTGGTGTGGTGCTCGATGTCACCACTGATATGAGTTGATTTGTATGGAGCCACTACCACGGGTTCACACTGTTGCTGTGGAGGGGATGGAGTCACGTGACTACACAACTTGAGCTATAGGAAGAGGAAAGCCCGTCAAGTGCAGTAGGCCCAGGCGCGGGACACTGTTATGGGCGATTCGAATCAAAACAAAGACCGCCATGTGCGTTTTGTTTACTGTTTGGGCCCGCATGCCGACAGCTGTTGCAGTATACTCCATTTTTAGTGACTTAATCTGTATTATGTTGGATCCAATACTAAATTGAATAACAAGTGACTAGCGGTGTTATTAGAAATGGCGACAGCTACGTTCGCTCTAAACGTGGGACAACATAATTGATATGTAGGGTAGGTTTTAATTGCTAAGATGTAAACCTTTGTCATAGTTTCTGTCGATATAATTATACTGACTAATCAGAATTTATGGATTTACTTTTATTTGTTTGTTTTTCGCGTACCGTAAAAATCCGAATATAGGTACGATAGTCTTGTACATATTGGACAATATGTAATTTATTCCTGCCAAATGTACCAAACAATTGTTTTCATCTTGCCGGAGACTTCTGTCAAGTCATTGTGCAGGATCAGCTTTAGTTTAGTTAACGGTAGGCTACTTAAGTAGTTTGATATGCGGTAGGGCCTATCCATGTCCATAATTTTCCTATCTATGCACGCATGCAGCTGTCTTAATCAAATACTACAAGTACAGTATTAAAGATACAAAGTGACTTGTGATGGAAGCACCCAGGTTTGGACCCTGGTCCTATTTTGACATACACTCTGCATGGCTGTGACTTCTGGTGTTCTATGCACCAGGGAATAAGGCAAGGATTGATACCATCCTAGGCATGGGCGATGAAGTCGACAAAGAATGTTTGTTGGCTCTAGAAATATATGTTAATATTGTTTGTTTGTGTACTTGCTAGAAGATATTAATACAGATACCCTCCAGCAAAATAATAGTAGGCTTTATTGGCTACTTTGTTATCTTCCCTCTGGTCCTCTATTATGCTTAGCCTAGAGCCTGCAAGGTGTAGGCCTACTACATTGTTGGATGTAAAAGCCTAGGAGTACAGTAGGGCTTCATTCAGTAGTGTACGTTAGCCAGTAGCTCCTTTTGAGTACTGCTTCATTGTAGGTTTCAGTCTTACTGTGTTAGTAATCATCATTTTATGTATGCAGCATGTCAAATTGTACCTCCCTATTTGATGGTGGAGCCTGCTAACATGCATTTTATAGCTGAGAGAACAAGGGTTCTGGCATTGTGGGGACATTTTTCTTACACTGAGGGTTAAAGTTCTCTTAGCTTGATCACTCGAAATATGTAAGAAAGTTAGCATTGTATTCCTGTGCATGACAATGGAGTTCAGTACCTAGTATTTGTTCTAGGTGCTGAATAGCACCCAAATCTGTAATGGGTTCTTTACAGTCTAGCTGGAAACTGTTCTCAATGAGTGAATGACAGTTTGTAGTTCCAGGAAGAAAGGCTACCATGTTTTCAGCTCCCCTATACCTTGTAGACACATAACTCCCTAGTCTTACCCATTAGGCCTAGATACATGCCGGGACACAATTCTTGTTTGACCACCTCGTGTAGTGGCTAGCATTCTCGGTTCTTTCCCCAGAGGTCTGGGTTCGTTTCCTGGCCCTGCCCATAAAAGTAATTCTGATCTGAGGTCTGAAACAGGGTATGCTAAGCCTCATGTGGCAATCCTGAGGCGAGGTGGTTACGATTCCCAACTAGGCCATCTTGGAAGTGGTTTACCACGTCTACTGCAGGCAAATGCCAAGATGGTTCCTTATTTATGGCCACGGCTGCCTCCCTCCCAATCCTCACCTAAAGTACAAAGACACACTAATACAGTCACCATATCAAGAACTATTGCGAGAGCATCATCAGAAGGAAGCAGAGATTTGGAGCGATTTTTACTCTACTGACGCTATGATAAACAGAGAGTGGTCAGTTGCCAATTACGAATTGCGTCTTCTTGTTACCCGATATGCGGTACATGGTTTCCACCACAGATATTGCCGCACATTACAGTTTCACACCCCTGATATAAACTGTGTTTGTTCTCTCTGCGAGAAAACATGTGAGCGTTATCACCTTGCTACTTGCATGAAGAGGAATAAGTCCTTGAAGGAAATTTGTTGTGACTAGTTATGTAGTTATATTTCTTATTTTGTTTGCTTTGGCCATTGGCTGTAATAAATGTATTATTAATACAGTCACCATATTACAACATGTTATCGTAAAAAAAATACACACACCTAAGTACATGGGTCTCAATGACCACCAGGTCTAAGTCCCTCGAATGATAAAAGCAACAACAAAACAACTTGTGTTAAAAGTGGTCATGCTACAGTGTTGAAAACTTCTGAACTATAAGAGAACCCTGGCCAAACTTTTCTGTTCACAAATCTGTTTCAGCTTTATCACATTCATCATTTGAGACCTTCTCTAGCTTCATGAAGATAAGGGGTAATAAATGAAACTAGTATCAGGCACCCAGCCTACACTAGGACTGGGCAGAAGAGCAACTCACGTGTGCTGCTCCTCTTCACAGTCCTACTGCAAACAAACATTCCCCCACTCTGCCTCTGCTATATTGAAAGGCGGATTACCGACCATTTGCATATATGTGGTGTTGATTTGCAATACTACTACTACATGCATTGCATTTATCTGTGTAGGCCTACATTGAAATTTAATTTTTGCTTCGACTTGTGCTTTGGACATTTGCAGTTTATCTTCCACCCGGGGCTGGTCCAGTTTTCCAAAGAGGGTTTCCGAGGCTGGAGTTGGCGGTCGGGTGGCTTAAAACAGTGTGCCATCAACCATCCAAGTAGCCTACTGACCACGTTCAAGATCTCATGTGTTTCTGTGTTCTCAACGAGCTTAACCATTGGTATTCACATCTCTGAAGGTTGTTTTCAGCTGTACAATCAAATGTAAAAGACAAAATGTAAACATGCAGAAAGCGGTATTCAAATAAATGAAATCTGTCTTTCACAAAGTAATTATCATTCCTCGAAACCTACTCCTCATCCTGAATCCACATTACTGTATAGAATATTGAGGTTATATTGATCTCATGCGGTACAGGAGGGAGGGGGTAGCATTTATGGGAGAATGAAATATATGAACATAGCATTTCATTGCAGCTCCATTACTGGTGAATAAAGTGCAGCATGGTTGGGGGCGAGGAGGGGTTACGAATGTTTTGAGGTTATGATGGTTTAATGAAGCAAACTCTAATTACTCTCGATTATATCATTTTTAACAGCTTTTAGTCATTACTAAGAACATTTATATTGTATTAAAAGCACCGGTAGGCTTTCAAATAGGCAAATAAATGGAAAAATAGTTCTCGTAGATTTGGAAATCATACCAACATGTCACACCAAAACTCATCATTGGTATTTCATATTTGGAACGATATCGCCTCCTGAGGTGCAATGAATGCTTTTGATTCAATGTCAGACTAAAAATCGGTTCCGAACGTAGTAATGTGCGTTCGTAATGATCACAGTCAATCGTAGTTACTTTATATGCGAGATTGGTAGCCATTGTAGCCCAAACATTGCCACGTGGACCTGAAATTCTACGAAATTCTAGCCAATATAAGCGTCCAGAAAATTAGCATTGAGTGTCGTCTCTCTTATTATATGCTCCTTGAGTAGGCCTACACAAGGAGATGGTTAGCAACCACAGGACAGTCTCGAATGCAATGTTGCATTGTCGTACTGTTTCTTCTTCTCCTTCTACTTCTCCCAGGGGCTCACATCTAGTGGGACGTGGGTTGGCAATCACCGGACCACACTGAGTCCAGCATTGCATCCACATACTTGTGCCGGGCTCCTCTCTGTCTGGGGCCGATAACCTAGATGATAGACCCCTTAAAACAACAATTATCATCATCATCCTCTCTGTCACCTTTCCTGTCGACCTCCCTTGGTCAACTCTTGTTCGTTTCTGACCCCACCCCGACGATATTAGGGTATCTGAGGCCTAGGGAGTCTTTCACTTTTCCACCTTATTGGCCCTTGTCTCATCTTTCCTGATCCCTCATTCTTCGAGGGGTCAGACTTCTTGTTTTCTTTTCATTATATCTCCTGCCTTCTTGCTCAAAGCTCTCAAGGAGGCAGGGTGTGTGTAGCCCCACCACTTATGGTGCACCCTGGATTCTGCTACATCCTCAAGGGCTCACGTCTGGTGAGTTCGGGAGTTAGCGACCCCGATGGCTTCCTGAGCTGGGTCCGGTTTTCTCCTTCTTCCATTGCCTTTGGGGCGGTCCCTCCTCTTTAACTTCCCTGTCTGCCTTTCCTGGCTGACCGATCTTCCAAGTCCCTTAATTCTCATTCTTCGAGGGTTGAGGGCTTTTCCTTTCGTCACGTCTTTTGTTTCCCTTATTCTTACTAGCCTATTTTATTTTATGAAAAAATAGGCTTATGAGATCACCTTTTGTCAGTGTGTCTGTGTGTGCGTGTGTGATTCGTGTGTGTGTGTGCCTCTCCCCCTAATAACTTCAACACTGCTGGAGCGATTTCAATGAAACTCGGTAAGATCATAGCACTATTCAGGACGACCCCGACCGTGCCCTTCAATTTTTTGTCTCACCAATCCAACATGGCAGCTGTGCGAAATTTTTCACCACCTTCAGTATCTCCGAAACTATTACCGATATCACCCCGAAAATTTGTACGGTGATAAAAGGAACTAGTCGAAGTACACGCATGAGACTTTTGAAAACCTGGTAACTACAAAACCAACATGGCGGCCAAGCGAAGTTGCGACATTTAAAAAGACGTTTCTCGCGATTTAACCAACCAAACGCAATGAAACTTGGTACAGTATATGTTTATATACATTGTAATGCACTGACATCTAATTTCGTTCAATTGTTTACATAACCTCAAGATGGCGGTTGTGCGAAATATTTCACCGGCATTCTATATCTCCGAAACTATTACAGAAATTTTGTACGGAGATAAAGGGCACTACTAAACGTTCATCTATGAGACATTCAAAAACTTGTAGAGTAAAAAACGAACATGGCGGGCAAGCGAATTTGAATGTTTAAATAGACTTTTCTTGCGATTTAATCATCCAAACGCATTGAAACTTGGTACACATTATACACATTGTAATGCACTGGCATATAACTTAGTTCAAATGTTTACTTAACTTCAAGATGGCGGCTGTGCGAAATTTAAAATTATGTTTCTTGCGATTGAAGTGAAAGTTTGAATAATGAACCTAAGCAATAATATTCATTGAATGGTGCATAATTCTATGGCCTACACATATAACAATCCAAGATGGCGACCATCCGACATATTTAGACGGTTCTCAATATCAACGAATCTATTACAGCAATCAAACTGAATTTCTTTATGTTCATAGGGGCGATGAACATAAGTTCATGTATGGGACTTTCAATAACCTGGTGATCACAAATCCAACAAGGCGGCGACGCAAAATATCAATATTGAAATGCACGTTTCTCGCAATTTGACCTTCCGAGTGCAGTGAAACTTGGTGGTACAGTAAATGATTATACAAATGTTTATCCACTGGCATCTAATTTATTTCAATTGTTTTCATAACCACAAGATGACGGCGTGCGAAAATTTAAAATCTCGTTTTTACTTGTGTCCTAATTATGCGATTGAAGTTTGAATACTGCACGTACACAATAATCTTCATGTAACAGTACATAACTCTAAGCCCTACATATATAAAAATCCAACATGGTGACCATCCGAAATCTTAGACGGTTCTCAATATCTACGAATCTATTACAGCAATCAAACTGAAATGTTGTATGTTGATAGAGGCAATTAACATAAGTAGGATATATGAAAATAGGCTGTATAGTTCTTCACGGATTCCTCTTCTAGTATGTAACTATGTACTTAGTTTTTGGTTTAATTTCATTTCATTTGCATTTTCACATCACCCAAACCATTAGGGGCCGATAACCAAGATGTGAGGCCCCTTAAAACAACAATTATCATCATCATCTTCTTCTTCTTCTTTTTTCCGATAGGGCCTGCTAAGGACCACGCACCAATTTCAATTCTTCACTCTTTGCTGTTTTCTCTCTTTCCAATATGTTTTCATTCTTAGACTATGCTGCATCTTTTTGTCCTCAGACCACTTCGCCGCAGGTTTCCTTTCCACTCTTTCCTGGAATCCTTCCATACTTAACACCTTCTCTCTGTCTACAGTGTCTTCTTTTACACAGGGTCTTTATTTTTGCTTGGCGATTCCGCTCGACCATAGCCGGCTGTTACAGGTTGGCGCGCGCGGTCTCCGGCCGTATTCCCACGCTATTGCTGCGGTAGGCGTGTGAGCTCCGAGCTAATTGAATGTTTTACAAAGCTACTGTGTAGTGTGTATCGTATTGTATAGTGTTTCATTGTGATTGTGTACAGTGCTGTAATGCCTTATGTGAAATATTCGTTACGTGAACGTGTATATCTGCACAATACGTACACAAAGTGCAGGAAATCGTGCACCAGAGCAAGCCAAAAATTACGAGTGAGATTTCCAGTGAGACCCATTCCTATAAATCGGACAATAAAACAACTGGCTAAGAGGTTCAAACGTACAGGTTTAGTAAACAATAAAAATAGACGTCGTTACTTCCTTACTAAATTAACCGGAGTAACTGGAAACTTCATAAGGAGATGCCGATTATTTTTGGCAGCGGACAGGGAACATTTTCAGCATCTACTGTAATTATGGTGAGTAAAAAAGTATGATACTAATATAAATCACCGTATTCTGCCGTACATAAGCGCACGCGGTCGCTGGCAACTGAGCCGTCCCTGGCGGAGCGCGTGAACGAGAATGGCCTTGCCAAGCAAATATAAAGACCCTGTATTATTTCTTTCTAAATCTTTCTTTACCTCTTGAATCCAGCTAGTCGTTGACCACGATGGAAGCCATTTCTCAGTGGTTCGTTCCCGTGTTGCTGGCGGGCACACATCTCTCAAGCAGCTACTGTAAGTGCACAATCCACAATAACCTGAGCATTGAACAAACGTGACAGTCAGTCTGAAAGACTAGACATTGTATCATTTTAAATGCTACAAATGCTGAAAAATGCTAGAAAGGCTGGAGGCTTCTCGCTTCGCTCGAAGCCAAAGACTCTTGACATGTTAGAAAATTGTCTGCTTAATACTTATCTTGCTTTATAATGCTTTAACTTGTTTCAAATTACTCGCGAACGGCAAGTGCAAACCAAGGGCAAAGCAAGGTCAAGTGCGCGGGATGCCGTCACGCACACCAGACCGTGCGGGGACGTGCCCCTTCCATCCAGTCTAAAAACACTTATAGTGGGCGATGTATTGAAGATGCTCTCGCGGACTTTTTTGTAGAACTTTTCATGCTGACCAATTCTTACGCTCATAGTATATTGATATGTTAACGGTTTGCCCAGCGTAAGCTTAAGAAGCACACGGACGCCAAGTTTGTTTTCGACTTTTTCACTGAAATCGTTACTGCTTTGCTTCCTTTGATCTTACATAAATTATTTTCTACAGAATCTTTCCTCGAGATATCCTTTACAGAATAGTGAAAACCGCATCAACATCCATCCAGTGGTTCTCGAGATTACCCGTTACATCCAAGAATCGGGGATTTTGTCTTATACTAACGAAGTAGAGATTGTCGGGGAACACATGCACCAAGCGGTACTATGACGTCACACACCTCAGTGCATCTGGGTACATTTCGTCCCGTCACCGTAACGTAACGCCCGACCCCAGCGTAACGACGAAGTCGACAAGATCATTTAAAATGATAACAATCACATAATCGCGCTAAGTAAACAAACTTGAGGCCAATCACCACTAACAGTATATATTAAGAAAAACACATTCTGAATTCTACATTCTACTTTAATCACTACTGCAACTAAATAAGTGTAGGCTATATATCACGGGTGGCCACAACGAGGCTCGCAGGCTAAATGCGGCTCTTGAGTCAATCTCGTGCTGCTCCTTGAAAAAAATAGCTGAGATTTTAAAAAGTAAAAAAAAAACATCTAAATTATATAAATAGACTAGCGTGTTGGTAGAAAGTTCCAGAAAAGAAATACTTACTATCAAAAGAGTGTGATTATCTTACTGTATGTGTTGGCCTGTTTGCCATCTCTTGATGAATGCAGTACATATTTTGCATTTGTCTCTTGGCACAGGCTAGAGTAAAATGTGGCTTTTCTCCAATGTCTCAGTCTCACTCATGGCTGTGATTATATGGAAGCTACTGAGGTATGGGTGTTACTTAGTATTGACATTCAGGGCACAGTCAGTGCCTGTGGATGCTGTGAAAGGTTCAACTCATAGAGTTAGTACTGCTGTTCTGACTCGGTGAGGAAAGCAATGGCGAACTACCTCACTCCTCATCTTGCCTAGTACGCCTCAATATAGCGCTGCTGCCTAGGGCTTTTGTGGGTATTTATCCACATAACCTAATGGCGGTACTTTTTGAGGATCCAACCAGCCTTCCATGTCGGCCTGAAGGCTTTACCAGCGCGAGGCATAGCGTTGTCAACTTTCCACCACAGCCACTAAGAGCAATCAGTGAGACTGGACAGAACTACGTGCCAATATACAACACTGGACACCTAATACCTGCGTGACACGCGAGCTGGCTGCCAGGGCGAGACTATGTAGTAAACGTGGAGTGATAGAGGAAGCATTCTATTGGTCAACAACCGTCAGCTATTGGTCAGTAGTGAACTGCCTTACGTTTGAATCGCCACTCATTAGCCAGGAAAGTGATTGTAACACACTGACATTGGTTGAAGCCGGAGCTGCATTTGGACGAGTCACTGTTAGTAAAGGTACAAACATCGTCAGCCCATCAGAACTAACTACTCGCAAAATGTTCCCGTCAAGTATTCCTGGAACACCCTACTTGCCTGTCGACGGTGAATATGCTGAGCATGTTCTCAAATAACAAACATAAGGCAAATGGCATGAAACATTGCTTACTAGAAAGTCACGTTTGAATGCATTCAATCAGTTTTTAGTTTATCAACATCAGTTACATTAATTGCTTTGTTTGTATCATGTGGCTTGCTTGTTATAGAAACTTCTCGTCTGTTAACATTGCATAAGATCACATGTATGTATGTCTACCCCTTATTATTCCCGTTTTCCAACGGGGTCGGGGATGAGATGCGATGGAAGTCTTTCTGGCGGATGATTTTTACGGCCAGATGCCCTTCCTGACACCAACCTCATGAGAGGAGTTAATGAGAGATGAAATGAATTATGGTGAATGAAACTGGGCAAGGATGTGAAAGGAAGCGGCCGTGGCCTGTCTGAAGGTACCGTCCCAGCATTTGCCTGGAGTTGAAAATGGGAAACCACGGAAAACCATTTCAATCACATAAGGAGTCAAAATAAATCTAAATACAAACAATATATTCTGAGATGTGACCTTAATTTAGCTAATTTCCCATTGTGGATATTTTGCTTAGTATTAACGTACAATATAAACAGCTTAGTAATTATACATCAGTAGTAATAATAATAATAATAATATCGTATGGCCTCGGATGCCGGGTGCAAGCTTTATTATTTGACACCCAGAGGGTAGCTTGCATGTCGAATTTTGTTGCTCCTTGAAGCACTATGAAAGTCATGGAGGTTAGATATCTAAGCTCCTTGACACTGTAGCGCTTTCTAGTAGATAAATGAGGAACTTTGTGTTGGCGGAAAATCTCGAGATTAATTTTCCATTGTGAACACGGCCTACTGTTTTCAAATGGGTACTTTAACATGCCAAAATCGTATGACATGCGTGTCGTAATTTTTGCCGCCTTTCAAAAATGCGATTGAAGTTCTACGGCCACATTCCCAGAACGAACAATGACTGGCTCACCAAAAGGATTCTCAAACTTGCTCTCAACGAAAGTCAACAACTGGCTTAGTGAAAGAGAGAAAGACCTTCAAGAATTTGGCATTACAGAGGAAATTGTATAAGACTAGCATTGCCCATCGCGGCTTCGCCCGCGAATATTCTAGTTGTAAAGAGTAAACTTAGAAAAAGGTCAACTATGAATGCTATGACTGATTTATCCTTGGTATGAATAATCAGACTTTATCAATTCAGCTACTGGTGCAGTGGTTAGGGGTTTGTCATTCCTTCATAGGTATATCAGAGCGAAGTTAGTTTTCTGGGAATATCACATACCTGTTAATTTAAGGGCCTTTAAATGTGGTTTTCGGAGATCCTTTATAGTCGGGTGAAATAGACCTTTCGTACCACAGTCACACGTGAAAATTGCGTGAATAATTCTAGAGTGCCCCTTGACCCCCTTAAGCGCATTATACTGTATGTATTGATGAATTTCACAGCTTAATTTGGTTCAGTGATAACCTTATAAAATGTCCGAGGCTCGTTCCATTTTTGAAAGCATTTGGTTTCATCCACTACTGGCTTGCTGGGCCTATCGTAGCTTCACCAGAGCCCCGTTAGCCGTCACTTTTCAGGGTTCCTGTAGGACCTTCACAGCTACCGTAACGGTCCCGGGGCACACGAAGTCCCCACTGTACTTCGCCCCTACAGGCGATCCCCTACTTTGTGCCGTTGCCCGTCTCCAACGACGTGGACGAGGGGTTGGACTTATGGGAGCGACCATCGATTGCTGGTAATGAACCTGAGAGGGAGTAAGGAGAAGAAAGGGACTGAGAACCTGGAAAGACGTAAAAGGATATGGAAACTGAAAGAAGGGGATAGAAGGGTCGAGTACCTCAAAATGGTAAAGGAAGGAATTCCAACAGATGAAGAAAGAGGGGTGGAAGTGGAATAGGCTAGATTTAAGAAGACACTAGTAGGTGCAGCAGAAGCAGTATGTGGGAGGACAAGTAGAAAGAAGAGGTGGAAGGAAACACCATGGTGGAATGAGAAGACAAAAGATATAGTAAGGGAAAAGAATAGAGCCTTTAGGAGGTGGTATCAAAATAGGACGGTAGAGACAAGGGAAGAGTACCAGGAAAGAAAGAAGGAGACGAAGAGAGTAGTGCCTGAGGAGATAAGAAAGTGGATGGAAGAGTGGACAAAGACGATGAAGGAGGATAGTGAAGGTACAAAAAAGGTCCTGTATGGGATGGTAAAAAAATAAGAGGCGGAAGGATCCTACGGATTATATTAGAATGGTGAACAAAAGGGGACAAGAGATAGAAAATAGGGAAGAACTGAAGAAAATGTGGAAAGAATATTTTGAAGAACTTCTGAACCCAAATGGGAAAGATGGTGAGGAGGAAGAAATCGGGGAAGAGGAAGATGAACTGCAAGCAGAAAAGGACTTAACATGGAAAGAAGTGGAATATGCAGTGAACAAGATGAAAGGCGGGAAGGCACCGGGTGTGGATGAGTTGAGTGTGGAGATGGTGAGAGCAGCAGGAGAGGTGGGGATACAGTGGTTGTACCGAGTGATGAGGACAGCATGGAAGGAATGGAAAACCCCAGACGACTGGAAAAAAGGAATAATTGTCCCGATCTTCGAGAAAGGTAGTAGAACAGATTGCAGAAACTATCGGGGAATAACACTGATGAGTCATTGTGCAAAGATCTTCGAGAAAGTTTTAGAAAAGAGAATTAGGACAAGGATAGAAGGAGGGATGAGGGAAGAACAACATGGCTTCAGAGCAGGAAGGTCCACAGTGGATTTGATTTTTGCTGTAAGGCAGTTACAAGATCAGTACTATGAGTATGGAACAGATCTACTGATGGCCTTCCTGGACATTGAGAAATCATATGACAGTGTATGCAGAAACAAAGTATGGAAGTCCCTGGAGGATAGAGGAGTAGAGAAATGGACTATAAAGAGGATAAAGGAGATGTACAAGGGAAGCGTGAGCTGTGTGAAAGTGGGAGGAGAGAGATCAGACTGGTTGGAACGAGAAACGGCCTGAAACAAGGAATTGCACTGTCACCGTTACTTTTCATTGTGGTGATGGATGACATAATGACCAGAGTGGCACACGTAATTGGGGAAGGAAAGATGAAAGCAATGGTGTTTGCAGATGAATTGATGATTTGGGGAAACAAGGAGGAGGAGGTACAGGAACAGTTGGACGTGTGGGAAGGAATAATACAAGGATATGGGATGAAATTTAGCATAAATAAGAGTGAGATATTGATCACAACAAGGAAGAAGGAAAGAACCACAACGGGAATAACAATTGGTGGGGAACAGCTGAAGAAAGTGGAGAGTTTCAAGTATCTGGGAAGCCTGATACAAGATAATGGAAGAAACGATAGAGAAATAAATGAGCAAGGGAGGCAGGCAGAAGCATTTCGGAGGAGTGTGAGAAGCATATTATGGAGAAAGGATGTCCCTCAGAACAGCAAAAAGATCATATATCGGACGTACTATGTTCCTATCCTGACGTATGCCTCGGAGACCTGGGTTATGAAAGGAAGGGAGAAGAGCAAAATATAGGCCAGTGAGATGAGGTTCTTGAGAAGCAGTATTGGAGCTACAAAGATGGACAGAATAAGAAATGAGAAGACCAGAGAATTAATGAAGGAGGAACCATTACAGGATGGTATAGAGAAATCTAGACTTAGATGGTATGGACATGTAAAACGAATGGAGAAAAGGATACCCAGGAGAGTACACGAGCCGAAGTGGGAAGGAAAGAGACCGAGAGACAGGTGGCTGAAGGGGGTGGAAGAAAGCGTGAAGAAGAGAGGAGAAGACTGGACAAGGGTGGAGGCTGAGAGATGGTGAGAAGACAAAGTGAGCACACTTGGTCAGCAGATACAACTGGGCATGGTGACAGACCGATTGCCAAGGCGACCGCTAATTTGGGTCTAATTGAGGAAGGGGCAGAGAACGGATTTTGGAAGGAAGTCGCCCGTGGCTCGGTTGAATGGAGCCATCCTAGCATTTTCCTGGTGGTGAAAATGGGAAACCAAGAATTTTATTTTCAGGACAGCTGAGATGAGATTCGAACCCACTTCGAGGATGGCTGAGGTGGGAATCGAACACCCTCTACTCGTTTGAACCACCCGAGGCTGGGTAGACCCCGTTCCAGTCCTCATACCACTTTTCAAATTTTGTGGCAGAGCCGGGAATCGAACCTCGGACCACCGGGTTGGCACCTAAGCACGCTGACCACCGTGGCGACCTAATATTTGTTATATTACGTAAATATTCTTCTTCTTTCCCTTCGGCTTTTCCCAATTAATTGGGGTCGCCGGAGCCAACCAGGCTCATTTTGGTTTTGGCTGGGGATTTAAGGCCGGATGCCCTTCCTGACACCACGTGATTTTCCAGGTGAAAATTCCACCCCGCTGTCACCGGGATTCGAACCCCGGCCGTCCGGGTGAAAGGCGAGAAGCTAAGCCACTGCGCCATCACGCTCCCCTTGCTATGTAACGTAAATGAAATGAAAATCCACAGCCTGCTTCCAGTCTCCGACCGGGTCAGGAATGGAATGAATGAAGCCCCCATCTAGCGGCGAGGATATGAACTGTGCCGGCTGCCGAGGCCTGACGCACTCCTCTTGGGCAATGATTAAATGAATGACAGATGGAATGAAATGATAGTGGAGAGTGTTGCTGGAATGAAATGTTGACAGGGAAAACCGGAGTACCCGGAGAAAAACCTGTCTGCCTCCGTTTTGTCCAGCACAGATCTCACATGGAGTGACCGGGATTTGAACCACGGATCCAGCGGTGAGAGGCCGGCGTGCTGCCGCCTAAGCCACGGAGGCTCTATATAACGTAAATGTTTTTATTCCTTGTTCATTCAACGACGGCAGCCATTCTTCTGAGGCACATGAGGTATCTTCAACTATTACTCAGGCGCACACATTGACATTATCAGTGTTACCAACATGTGGGATACAAAACACACCACACGACACACGTAATATATTTTGGAAAATAAAATAAATCTATCGTACAGCATCCCTACGAATATTTATGATAAAAGTGTGGTATTCTTGACCAGATATTAGTCTAATATTAACTTACTTGTTGTTAATTCATCTGACGGGAATAGGGCATCTTGGTCGTCAACCCCGTGTAGTTGGGTGTGTTTTGAAAGTGTCTGATAACTTGTGTTTCTGTGATGACTGTAGTAGGATCAAGGATAGGGTATGCGCCCAGGCATTCGCCTGGAGTGAATGTGGAAAAACCACTGTCAGCTCCGGTATGCAAACCTCCGAACTTGTTGCAGCTGCCTTCACGGCCGTGGTGCAGGATTTAACACGCACAGCTACGCCTAAGGAATATTAATATTACTCCCCATCTAGATGATTTTTGGACCTTAATTGCCAATAACATCAACTTTGTAGTCCTCTCGAGAAAACATATCATAACATACAAACAAGAATTCTTAGATGTCTGTCTGTTAGGTAGTCAGCCCAAAGGCTGGTTAGATCCCCAAATTGTACCGCCGTTAGGTTATGTGGGTAGATACACACAAAAACCCAAGGAAGCGCTATATAGAGGCGTACTAGGCATGATGAGGAGTGAGGTAGTTTGCCATTGCTTTCCTCACTGAGTCAGAACAGCAGTACTAACCCTATGAGTAGAACTGACTGTGAACTGAATGTCATTACTAAGCACCACCCATACCTCAGTAGCTTCCATATAATCACAGGCTGAGTGAGACTGAGACATCGATGAAAAGCCACATTTTACTCTAGCCTGTGCCAACAGACAAATGCAAATGTACTGCAGTCATCAGGAGATGGCAAACAGGCAAATTCCTAGATGAAAGATAGACTAATATAAATTCACTCATAAAAATAAATATAAATTGATACCAAAGCATTTACCAATTTCATGCAATTCTTGCAGCCATTCAGCCATTCGTCGTAGAATCTCTTAGTTGAGGCGTCTTCGGTGGCGTAGTTCGTAGCATGCTGAGCTTCAAGCCCAAGATCACGGGTACACACCCAGCCGATGTCCTGGGATTTTGTAAGAGCGTTAAAAATCCCTCAGTATACCTTCCTTCGGAGGGGAAGTAGATTTATGGCATGTAAAAGAACCTTCCACTAACTACAATTGTGTGAAGATAAATATGTAGGTTAGATTAGATTAACGCTCTATTAAGTTCCAACGATCGCCACCAGGTGCCTGTTGTCGTAGCATCTAGTAGCCAAGTTCGCAGCTAGGTATCGTCGATAGTAGCATTTGGTAGCAAAAGTAGGAACTACTTGAAATTGATCATCTGAAGTCCTTACCTGAATTACAGATAACACACACTAATTCAGCCATCACAATTAACACCTGTTATCAGACAGATTCTACACACACCCAAAGTACACGAGGCTACATGACCGCGTTGTGGCAGCCCCTAAACTGAGGAACCAACCATCTCTTAGTTGGTGAATTCATAAGAGAGAGAGAGCGTTCTAAGCACTCGAGCTTATTTGTTTTAATTGTAAAATACAGCATCAAGCCACAATTAACATAATAAGCTAACGAAAACTGCAATGTCAACAGTCTACATTAATAAATAGCATTGTCACTTACCTGTTTTAGATGATTGGGTGAAACAACTCTAAGGAATTCCGATAAAATATGATGAATAATCCAGAAATAACACGCTAGTCAATATTGTTCAAACGAATCACAATTTCACACGGACCGTTTAAAGAACTCCACACGCTTTGTACACACCTTGACTGCGCATGTACAAACACACGTTCACGTCATCATTCGCTTAAATCAGTATGTCTTGCCAAATCACACGCCAAGTTTTCACAGCACTACTAAACTCGACTAAGCCGCGCGCGCATGTTCGTTCGGAACCACAAATACACACTACTTCACTCTTTCCGTGCGGCCAGCAGTGAGTATCAAAATAAAATGTGCCTAGTTGGGTTGGGAGAGAGCTGGGAGACACTAGCGGAGCCACGCGGCCGACTGGTCTAACTACACATGTAAACACTGCAGTCAAATGCACCAGTTATCTCTCGGAAACACGCTCCGCTGGCATTGTGTCACGGATTGCAGCCGATTTGACCTCCATGCAGGGGCCAGGACTTCTATCAAATGAGGGGAGAGGCATGACGATGCGGCTAGCGTTCATGGTTGTCACTCTGGAGGTCCGTATTCGATGCCAAGAAATATCAATACTACTGTGAGGGCTGTAACGGTGTATACTCACCCTCGTGATGCAAAACTGAGAGGAGGAGGGTTCGATTCCTAGCTCGGCAAAGAATGCAAAATGCTTGCTTGCGATTTGTTCTCAATGTACCAAGAGAGTCTCATATAACTCCATTTCACGTCCAGATTGGATGACTAAAGTTAAAAGAACGACGACTGTGATAAAATTCTAACATTCAAAATTCCGTCTTATAATTACTGCACATTAACTCCCATGAGGCTGGCCCCGTGGTGTTGGGGTAGCGCGTCTGCCTCTCACCCCGAGGCCCCGGGTTCGATTCCCGGCTCCATCAGGGATTTTAGAAACTGACGTGAGGGTTGTAACGGGGTGCACTCAGCCTCATGAGGACAATTGAGTAGCTGTCTGACAGTGAGTCAGCGCCCCGATCACGAAAACCAAGATTAACGGCCGAGGGGACCTGATGGGCTGATACCGCGTCACCCCAATATCTGCAGGCCAAATGGATGCGCAGCGGACGCTTGGTAGGCCTAGGCCCTTCACGGGCTGTAGTGCCAGAGGATATTATAACTTCCATGCAGTCAGTGCATAACCGTGTGAATAGACACACTGCACAAATGCTCCAGATACTTCATCATAGAACCGAAAATGCAAATATTCATTCCGTATTTCAGCTAGTATTCTCTGGAATAAATATAAATTGCACCAATATTCATGACTTCCCATCAGAGCGATAAAACACTCCCTTCATGGTAATCTATCAGCTATACAATTATCATGATCAAGGTGAACAGATGCAATAACAAGAACTATTGTTAACTGAATGTTTAGGTTAAGTTTTTTTCTTTCTTCATTTATTTTAATGCATTGTATAAACGTCAAGCAGAAAGTGTCAGCCAGAAACAACATCCTTCGCAAACTGTCTGGAACTAATTGGGGTGCACAGCCAAAGACGATGAGAACTACAGCTCTGCTGCAGAGTACGCTTGTCCTGTTTGGTACAGTTCCAGTCGTGCTAAACAAGTTGACACTTCTCTAAATGAAACATGCCGACTTATCACTGGCTCTTTGAGACCAACACCACGAGATAGAATCTACTGTTTGGCTGGAATCGCCCCACCAGATATTAGAAGAGAAGTTGCAGCCATGACTGAGAAAACCACAGCAATTACCTCATGCGCACACCCATTGTACGGATATGAACCTGCCCATCGACGGTTGAGGTCTAGGAGGAGTTTTCTGAATACAGCAGAAGATCTACATGAATCTGCTAAGTCCACAAGGTTAAGATTATGGAGATCTAGAAATACTCAACTTGATGGCTGGATGCTACCAATTGAACATCTCCCTCCAGGACATGAGGAACACTGGTCTACGTGGAAGTCATTGAACAGGCTTCGCACTGGTGTTGGTAGATCAAGAACCAATATGTTAAAGTGGGGTTTTACTGGCACATCCAGGCTATGTTATTGTGCTGAAGTCCAAACCACAGTCCATTTCATGAATTGCATTAAGTGTCCTTTAAGTTGCACAATGGAGGACTTGATGGCTGCGACACCTAATGCCCGTGACTTGGCAAAATTTTGGACAGACACTATTTCATATGTGCATTATTAAGTACCATATTAGCCTACTTTCGATTTTTGCAAAAAATGAAAGTAGACTTATGAGATCAACACAGGGCGAAAAAAGTGTGTCTGTCTGTGTGTGTGTATGTGTGTGTGTGAGTCTGTGTGTGTGTGTATGTGTGTGTGTGAGTCTGTGTGTGTGTGTGTGTGTGTCTGTGTGTGTGTGAGTGTGTGTAATCTGAATGTCTGTCCCCCCCCCCTATCAATTCGAACACGGTGAATGCGAATTGAACGAAATTTGGTACAAAGGTAGCACTAGCAAAGGACACCTCAGTGTCATGTTTTATATCGCCGCCATCTTGACGGAAACGTAATGGCGGCCACACAAATGTTCAAAGCTTAAATCAAATTACGACTAACCTAATCATCCGATCTCTACCAAATTTTGCAACAACATACCTTTATGGGGGGAGCATCCTTTGACCAAACCAATAGGTCATCAGCGTAATAGTTTGCGGATGGCGGCCACCTTTGTGTGAAAATCGATTCCCCCTATTAATTCGAACACGGTGCAACCGAATGGAACGAAATTTGGTACAGAGGTAGTACTAACAGAAGGCACCTCAGTGTCATGTTTTATATCGCCGCCATCTTGACGGAAACGTAATGGCGGCCACACAAATGTTCAAATCTTAAATCAAATTACGACTAACCTAATCATGCGATCTCTACCAAATTTTGCAACAACATACCTTTATGGGGGGAGCATCCTTTGACCAATCTAATAGGTTATTAGCCTAATAGTTTGCAGATGGCGGCCATCTTTATGTCAAAATTGATTCCCCCTATTAATTCGAACACGGTGGAACCGAATGGAACGAAATTTGGTACTGAGGTAGCACTAGCAAAGGGCACCTCAGTGCCATGTTTTATATCGCCGCCATCTTGACTGAAACGTAATGGCGGCCACACGAATGTTCAAAGCTTAAATCAAATTACGATTAACCTAATCATCCGATCTCTACCAAATTTTGCAACTACATACCTTTATGGAGGGAGCATCCTTTGACCAATCTAATAGGTCATCAGCATAATAGTTTGCGGATGGCGGCCATCTTTGTGTGAAAATCGATTCCCCCTATTAATTCGAACACGGTGCAACCGAATGGAACGAAATTTGGTACAGAGGTAGTATTAACAAAAGGCATCTCAGTGTCATGTTTTATATCGCCACCATCTTGAAGGAAACGTAATGGCGGCCACACAAATGTTCAAAGCTTAAATCAAATTACGACTAACCTAATCATCCGATCTCTACCAAATTTTGCAACAACATACCTTTATGGGGGCAGCATCCTTTGACCAAACTAATAGGTCATCAGCGTAATAGTATGTAGATGGCGGCCATCTTTGTGTGAAAATCAATTCCCCCTATTAATTCGAACACGGTACAACCGATTGGAACGAAATTTGGTACAGAGGTAGTACTAACAAAAGGCACCTCAGTGTCATGTTTTATATCGCCGCCATCTTGACGTAAACGTAATGGCGGCCACACAAATGTTCAAAGCTTAAATCAAATTACGACTAACCTAATCATGCGATCTCTACCAAATTTTGCAAAAACATACCTTTATGGGGGGAACATCCTTTGACTAATCTAATGGGTTATTAGCCTAATAGTTTGCGGATGGCGGCCATCTTTATGTCAAAATTGATTCCCCCTATTAATTCGAACACGGTGGAACCGAATGGAACGAAATTTGGTACTGAGGTAGCACTAGCAAAGGGCACCTCAGTGCCATGTTTTATATCGCCGCCATCTTAACGGAAACGTAATGGCGGCCACACAAATGTTCAAAGCTTAAATCAAATTACGACTAACCTAATCATCCGATCGCTACCATATTTTGCAACAACATACCGTTATGGGCGGAGCATCCTTTGACCAAACTAATAGGTCATCAGCGTAATAGTTTGTGGATGGCGGCCATCTTTGTGTGAAAATCAATTCCCCCTATTATTTCGAACACGGTGCAACCGAATGGAACGAAATTTGGTACAGAGGTAGTACTAACAAAAGGCACCTCAGTGTCATGTTTTATATCGCCGCCATCTTGACGGAAACGTAATGGCGGCCACACAAATGTTCAAAGCTTAAATCAAATTACGACTAACCTAATCATGCGATCTCTACCAAATTTTGCAACAACATACCTTTATGGGGGGAACATCCTTTGACCAATCTAATAGGTTATTAGCCTAATAGTTTGCGGATGGCGGCCATCTTTATGTCAAAATTGATTCCCCCTATTAATTCGAACACGATGGAACCGAATGGAACGAAATTTGGTGCTGAGGTAGCACTAGCTAAGGGCACCTCAGTGCCATGTTATATATCGCCGCCATCTTGACTGAAACGTAATGGCGGCCACACGAATGTTCAAAGCTTAAATCAAATTACGATTAACCTAATTATCCGATCTCTACCAAATTTTGCAACTGCATACCTTTATGGAGGGAGCATCCTTTGACCAATCTAATAGGTCATCAGCGTAATAATTTGTGGATGGCGGCCATCTTTGTGTGAAAATCGATTCCCCCTATTAATTCGAACACGGTGCAACCGAATGGAACGAAATTTGGTACAGAGGTAGTATTAACAAAAGGCATCTCAGTGTCATGTTTTATATCGCCGCCATCTTGACGGAAACGTAATGGCGGCCACACAAATGTTCAAAGCTTAAATCAAATTACGACTAACCTAATCATCCGATCTCTACCAAATTTTGCAACAACATACCCTTATGGGGGGAGCATCCTTCGACCAAACTAATAGGTCATCAGCGTAATAGTTTGTGGATGGCGGCCATCTTTGTGTGAAAATCAATTCCCCCTATTAATTCGAACACGGTGCAACCGAATGGAACGAAATTTGGTACAGAGGTAGCACTAGCAAAGGGCATCTCAGTGTCATGTTTTATATCGCCGCCATAGTGACAGAAACGTAATGGCGGCCACACAAATGTTCAAAGCTTAAATCAAATAACGACTAACCTAATCATCCGATCTCTACCAAATTTTGCAACTACATACCTTTATGGAGGGAGCATCCTTTGACCAATCTAATAGGTCATTCGCCTAATAGTTTGTGGATGGCGGCCATCTTTTTGTCAGAATCGATTCCCCCTATTAATTCAAACACGGTGAAACCGAATGGAACGAAATATGGTATAGAGATAGCACTAGCAAAGGGCCTCTCAGTGTCATGATTAATATCGCCGCCATATTGACAGAAACGTAATGGCGGCCACACAAATGTTTAAAGCTTAAATCAAATTACGTCTAACATAACCATCCGATCTCTACCAAACATTTCAACAACATACCTTTATGGAGAGGGCATCCTTTGACCAATCTAATAGGTCATTCACCTAATAGTTTGCGGATGGCGGCCATCTTTATGTCAAAATTGATTCCCCCAATTAATTCGAACACGGTGGAACCGAATGAACGAAATTTGGTACAGAGATAGCACTAGCAAAGGGCACCTCAGTGTCATGTTTTATATCACCGCTATCTTGACGGAAATGTAATCGCGGCCACCCAAATGTTAAAAGCTAAAATGTAATTACGAGCAACCTAATAATCTAGTCTCTACCAAATTTTGCAACACCATATCTTTATGTGGGAAACATATTGTGACCAAACTGCAAGAACATCAGCCCAATAGTTTGCAGATGGTGGCCAAGTATGTGTGCAAATCCATTCCCCATATCAATTCAAACACGGTAAAAACCGAATTGAATGAAATTTTTTACAGAGGTAGCACTAGCAATGGGCAACTCTTATTCCTGTTTAATATCCCTATAGCACGTTGTATTTCAACAAGCTACTACAACCAACATTCAATTATAATCCTTGAAAAGGACAAAGAGTTATAAAAATACCCATGCATTTAGGAGAAAGTAGGCTATATGTTCTTTACTGAACATCTTGTTTTAAATGTAAAATTTATATTTCTGATAGGAATACGAATAATTTATTGTATTCAACCGCCCTCTGACTGAAGAGAGCTGCATAAAGAGGCTTTGGGGACTTCGGTTGGTTGGTTCCTCAGTTTAGGGGCTGCGACAACGTGGTCATGTAGCCCCGTGTAGGTTGGGTGTGTGTAGAATCTGTCTGATAACCGGTGTTAATTATGATGACTGTATTAGTGTGTGAATCTGTTTTAATTCAAGTAAGGACTGCATACGATCAATTTTCAAGTAGTTCTTACTTTTTCCGCCAAACGCCACCGTCTACGACCAACTAGTTCAGAAATTAGTAACCAGATGCCACCGCAGTCGGCTCCTAACGACGAATGTAGGAACCTAAGAACGTTAGTCAAATGTTTAACCTATATTAATTTAGCTTCACACAGGTGTAATTAGTGGAAGGTTCTTTAATATGCCATAAATCTATGACATGGGACTGCCGGCTTTACTTCCCCTCCGAAGGAAGAAATGCTGAGGGATTTTTAACGTTCTTAAAAAATCCGACGACTTCGGCCGGGTTTGAACCCTCGATCTTGGGTATAGAAGCTCAGCATGCTACCAACTACGCCACCGAAGCCGCCAATCGGGGACTTTGTTTTATACTACGTAGAGATTTATTAATCTCGTGTATTTGTTTCAGGATTAGGGAAGCATCCATTACAATTGAGTACAATCGTGTTGACCGACTGCAAAACATTGAATTTTGATTACTGAAATGGCTTCCAACACCATAAAGATTATAATATATTCAAGTGGCTAAAATATTCAATAATCTTGTACCGGTAACAGTTTAAAACAAGATGTTCAGTAAAGAACATATAGCCTACTTTCTCCTAAATGCATGGGTATTGTTATAACTCTTTGTCCTTTTAAAGGAGTATAATTGAATGTTGGTTGTAGTAGCTTGTTGAAATACAACGTGCTATAGGGATATTAAACATGAATATGAGGTGCCCTTTGCTAGTGCTACCTCTGTAAAAAAAATCATTCAATTCGGTTTCACCGTGATAGAATTGATCTGGGGAATGGATTTGCACACATACATGGTCGCTATTTGCAAACTATTGGGCTGATGGCCTTGTAGTCAGTCATAAGATGCTTTCCACAAAAAGGCATGTTGTTGCAAAATCCGGTAGAGATCAAATTATTAGGATGGTCGAAATTTGATTTAAGCTTTTAACATTTGGGTGGCCGTCATTCCGTTTCCGTCAAGATGGCGGCGATATAAAACATGACAATGAGGTGCCTTTTGCTAGTGCTACCTCTGTACCAAATTTCGTTCAATTCGGTTTCACCGTGTTTGAATTGACAGGGGGAATCGATTTGCACACATACTTGGCCACCATCTGCAATCTATTGGGCTGATGATCTAGCAGTTTGGTCAGAATATGCTTCCCACATAAAGATTTGTTGTTGCAAAATTTGGTAGAGACTAGATTATTAGGTTGGTCGTAATTACATTTTAGCCTTTAACATTTGGGTGGCCGCGATTACGTTTCCGTCAAGATGGCGGTGATATAAAACATGACACTGAGGTGGCCTTTTCTAGTGCTACCTCTGTACCAAATTTCGTTCCATTCGTTTTCACCGTGTTCGAATTAATAGGGGTAATCGATTTTTACACAAAGATGGCCGCCATCCGCAAACTATTAGGCTAATGACCTATTAGATTTGTCAAAGGATGCTCCCTTCATAAAGGTATGTTGTTGCAAAATTTGGTAGAGATCGGATGATTAGGTTAGTCGTAATTTGATTTAAACTTTGAACATTTGGGTGGCCGCCATTACGTTTCCGTCAAGATGGCGGCGATATTAAACATGACACTGGGGTGCCCTTTGCTAGTGCTACCTCTGTACCAAATTTCATTCCATTCGGTTTCTCCGTGTTCGAATTAATAGGGGTAATCGGTTTTGACACAAAGATGGCCGCCACCCGCAAACTATTCGGCTAATGACCTATTAGATTTGTCAAAGGATGCTCCCTCCATAAAGGTATGTTGTTGCAAAATTTGGTAGAGATCGGATGATTAGGTAAGTCGTAATTTGATTTAAGCTTTGAACATTTGTGTGGCCGCCATTACGTTTCCGTCAAGATGGCGGCGATATAAAACATGACACTGTGGTGCCCTTTGCTAGTACTACCTCTGTACCAGATTTCGTTCCATTCGGTTTCACCGTGTTCGAATTAATAGGGGCAATCGATTTTCACACAAAGATGGCCGCCATCCGCAAACTATTAGGCTGAAGACCTATTAGTTTGGTCAAAAGATGCTGCCCCTATATAGGTATGTTGTTGCAAAATTTGGTAGAGATCGGATGATTAGGTTAGTCGTAATTTGATTTAAGCTTTGAACATTTGTGTGGCCGCCATTACGTTTCCGTCAAGTTGGCGGCGATATAAAAGATGACACTGAGGTGTCCTTTGCTAGTGCTACCTCTGTACCAAACTTTGTTCAATTCGGTTTAACCGTGTTCGAATTAATAGGGGTAATCGATTTTGACACAAAAATGGCCGCCATCCGCAAACTATTAAGCTGATGACCTATTAGTTTGGTCAAAGGATGCTGCCTCCATAAAGGTATGCTGTTGCAAAATTTGGTAGAGATCGGATGATTAGGTTAGTCGTAATTTGATTTAAGCTTTGAACATTTGTGTGGCCGCCATTACGTTTCCGTCAAGATGACGGCGATATAAAACATGACACTGAGGTGTCCTTTGCTAGTGCTACCTCTGTACCAAACTTTGTCCAATTCGGTTTAACCGTGTTCGAATTAATTGGGTTAATCGATTTTGACACAAAGATGGCCGCCATCCGCAAACTATTAGGTTGATGACCTATTAGTTCGGTCAGAGGATGCTTCCTCCATAAAGGTATGCTGTTGCAAAATTTGGTAGAGATCGGATGATTAGGTTAGTCGTAATTTGATTTAAGCTTTGAACATTTGTGTGGCCGCCATTACGTTTCCGTCAAGATGGTGGCGATATAAAACATGACACTGAGGTGTCCTTTGCTAGTGCTACCTTTGTACCAAATTTCATTCCATTCGGTTTCACCGTGTTCGAATTGATAGGGGGGGGGACAGACATTCAGAGTACCACACACTCACACACACACACACACACACACACAGACTCACACACATACACACAGACAGACACACTTTTTTTCGCCCTGTAGTGATCTCATAAGTCTACTTTCATTTTTTGCAAAAATCGAAAGTAGGCTAAAAAGATAAAACTATCGGACAAAAGTGATAGCCTATTAAAAACAAGATGTTCAGTAAAGAACATATAGCCTACTTTCTCCTAAATGCAAGGGTATTGTTATAATTCTTTGTCCTTTTCAAGGAGTATGATTGAATGTTGGTTGTAGTAGCTTGTTGAAATACAACGTGCTATAGGGATATTAAGCATGAATATGAGGAGCCCTTTGCTAGTGCTACCTCTGTAAAAAAAAATCATTCAATTCGGTTTCACCGTGTTTGAATTGATATGGGGAATGGATTTACACATACTTGGCCACCATCTGCAAACTATTGGGCAGATGATCTTGCAGTTTGGTCAGAATATGCTTTCCACATAAAGATATGTTGTTGCAAAATTTGTTAGAGACTAGATTATTAGGTTGGTCGTATTTACATTTTAGCTTTTAACATTTGGGTGGCCGCGATTACGTTTCCGTCAAGATAGCGGTGATATAAAACATGACACTGAGGTGCCCTTTGCTAGTGCTACCTCTGTACCAAATTTCGTTCCATTCGGTTTTACCGTGTTCGAATTGATAGGGGGAATAGATTTTGACACAAAGATGGCCGCCATCCGCAAAATATTAGGCTAATGACCTATTATTTTGGTCAAAGGATGCTCCCTCCATAAAGGTATGTTGTTGCAAAATTTGGTAGAGATCGGATGATTAGGTTAATCGTAATTTGATTTAAGCTTTGAACATTTGTGTGGCCGCCATTACGTTTCCGTCAAGATGGCGGCGATATAAAACATGACACTGAGGTGCCCTTTGCTAGAGCTACCTCTGTACCAAATTTCGTTCTATTCGGTTTCACCGTGTTTGAATTAATAGGGGGAATCGATTTTGACACAAAGATGGCCGCCATCCGCAAACTATTACTCTAATAACCTATTAATATGGTCAAAGGATGCTTCCTCCATAAAGGTATGTTGTTGCAAAATTTGGTAGAGATCGGATGATTAGGTTAGTCGTAATTTGATTTAAGCTTTGAATATTTGTGTGGCCGCCATACGTTTCTGTCAAGATGGCGGCGATATAAAACATGACACTGAGGTGTCTTTTGCTAGTGCTACCTTTGTACCAAATTTCGTTCAATTCTCGTTTACCGTGTTCGAATTGATAAGGGGAGACAGACATTCCGTGTCCACACACTCACACACACACACACACAGACTCACACACATACACATACACAGACAGACACACTTTTTTTCGCCCTGTGTTGATCTCATAAGTCTACTTTCATTTTTTGCAAAAATCGAAAGTAGGCTAATAATCTAATGGTGAGATAGCCTAATAAGTGGATGAGATATGATGGATCGCTGATAGTGAAACTTGGTTACCTGAAAAATTTGCATTGGAAAATAATAAAATTACTTTTTAATAATGGTATGATCTACGATAATTGGGTAATCAACTATGTTCATTAGATTTCCACATCATGCTGCAGAGGTCACTGTCAAAAAATGTGTCATTTCGGACAATGATTCTGCTCATAATTAACGCCATTTTGTTGTTTCATTGGGCGTTGTGGTTATTCATCCCCGTGTACTTTTGGGTGTGTGCATGGAATTTCACCTTATAACCTGTGTTATTGTGATGACTGTAGTAGCGTGTGTATTGGGTAGATTTCATTAGAAAGCTAACTATTGCAATGGGTACCATGTTACGAGTTCCGGAAAATGTCGACATATCTTCGCGTTTCACATCCAATAGACCCCAAAAACCACCGTCAGTTTAAAAGTTTAAAAAGTAAAAATATATATATATATACTAGCATTACCCGTCGCGGCTTCGCCCGCAAATATTCTAGTTGTATAGAATACACTTAGTAAAATCTCAATCATGAATGCTATGACTGATTTATACTTGGTATGAATAATCAGACTTGATCAATTCAGCTACTGGTGCAGTGGTTGGGGGTTTGTCTTTTCTTCTTAGGTATATTAGAGCGAAGTTAGTTTTCTAGGAACATCACAGACACTGTTAATTTAAGGGCCTTTCAATGTGGTTTTCGGAGACCCTTTATAGTCGGGTGAAAAAGACTTTCGTACCACACTCACACGTGAAAATTGCGTGAAAAAAATCTCGAGTGCCCCTTGACCCCCTTAAGGGCATTATACTGTATGTATTGATGAATTTTACAGCTTAATTTGGTTCAGTGATAACCTTATAACCGTCTGGAAACTTTCACAGTAATGTAATAATTGGAATTGCATTGCGTCTTACAGAAATAGATGGACCTGTGAGATTCTGTTACCATGGTTACCGTGTTGCATTCTTTCATTATTTCATTGTAAATATACATGTTTTAAGGTATTTATTTAATTGTGAGTCATTTGAAGAGTAAGTGAGTGCGTTTCGCTTACGCATTGGGTTATGCTGAACCTGTAGGTACCCCATCGCTATAACTTCCCTAGTATGTGAGAAATCTAATCCATTCAAGGTTCGTATTATTCTTCAAAGAAAGGGCCATAATCTTATCTCAGTAACGTTTTTCGATGGCACCAACCATTGACCATAGGGATGGGGAAAATGGAATTCTGCGGGAAATTTATCATTATTTATTGCATGAAAGCATGTGCATAATGAAAGCATGTGCATTATATTTTAATGTCCAATGTTCTTATCCAATCCAGAGCCTCTGTAGTGGCCTCTAGAAAATCAAACCAATCTCCAGGGTAGGCTTTTCTACTATACTCCCTTACACTGTCGCTTCACGTCCGTAGGTTAAACCTTAAAAAAGCCCTACACGTGACCCCTGGGTGGTGCTAAGGAAGCAACAACATTGGCTGCTGGACCTATTTTCTAACGATCTCCCAGCAAATATGTAAACTGTACGAAGTAATCTGCGTGAAAATAGATCAGGCGGCACAATATCGAAACCGCTTAAAATGGTCAGTATTCCTCTAAAAAGCGACTAAAACTTTTGTTTGAAAGAATTGTTGATATGATCTACTCTTACGCCAATGAATTAGCAGAATATTTTCTGAATTAGAAAATAATAATAATAATAATAATAATAATCTTACTCATTGGCGGAGGATATTTAACCAAGGACATAGAGAAACAAGAAATGAAAATTTTACGAAATAATTTTGGTCCAGTTTGTATAGAGGGAATAAGGAGGAAAACATCATCCCAGGAAATATATTGTCAATATGAAACAACTAGTTCCGTGAAAACTATGCAGCCTATTTTCATGTATCCTACCCATGTTAATTGCCTCTATAAACATACAAAATTTCAGTTTGATTGTTGTGATAAAATCGTAGATATTGATAATCGTCTAAATATTTCAGATGGTCATCAGGTTGGATTTTTAGCCTATTTTCAATTTTGAAAAAAATAGGCTTATGAGATCACCTTTTGTCCGTGTGTGTGTGCGTGTGTGTGTGTGAGAGAGAGAGGTGTGTGTGTGTGTCCCCCTAATAAAATCTAAACGGTTGGTGCGATTTCAATGAAACTTGGTAAGTTCATAGCACTGTTCCCGGCGACCTCGACCGTGCCCTTCAAATTTTGTTACGTATCACCAATCCAACATGGCGGCTGGGCGAAATATTTCATTAGCATTCAATATCTCCGAAACTATTACCGATATCGCCCTGAAATTGTGTACGGTGATAAAGGGCACTACTAGAAGTTCACTTATGAGACTTTCAAAAACCTGATGACTACGAAACCAACATGGCGGTCAAGCGAAATTAAAACATTTAAATAGACTTTTCTCGTGATTTAACTATCCAAACGTAATGAAACTTGGTACAGCAAATGTTTATACACATTATAATGCACTGGAGTCTAATTTAGTTCAATTGTTTACATAACCTCAAAATGGCGACTGTGCGAAATATTTCACTGACATTCTATATCTCCGAAACTATTACAGATATCACCCTGCAATTTTGTACGGTGATAAAGTGTACTGATACAAGTTTACCTATGTATATTTAATAAACCTGTAAAGTACAAAACGAACATGGCGACCAAGCGAATTTGAAATATTTTAATATACTTTTCTCGTGATTTAACTCTCTGAGCGCAGTGAAATGTGGTACAGTAAATGATTTTGCAGATTGTAATGCACTGCCATCTAATTTAATTCAATTGTTTACATAACCTCAAGATGGCGGCTGTGCGAAATTTTAAAATTATTTTTTTATTTCTTGTGTCGTAATCATGCGATCAAAGTGAAAGTTTGAATAATGAACCTAGGCAATAATTGTCCTTGAATGGTACATAACTCTATGGCCTATACATATAACAATCCAAAATGACGAGCTTCCGAAGTATTTAGACGGTTCTCAATATCTATGAATCTTTTACAGCAACCAAACTGAATTTTTTTTATGTTCATAGAGACTATGAACATATGTTCACCTATAGGACTTTCAGTAACCTGGTGAGCACAAATCCAACATGGCGGCGACGCGAAGTATAAATATTTAAATGGACGTTTCTCGCGAATTAACTATCCGAGTGCCGTTAAACGTTGCACATTAAATGCTTGTACAAATGTTGATCCACTGGCATCTAATTTATTTCAATTGTTAGCATAATCACAAGATGGCTGCTGTGCGTAATTTAAAAATCTCGTTTTTACTTCTTGTGTTCTAATCATGCGATTGAAGTTTGAATACCACACGTACACAATAATCTTAATGTAATAGTACAAAAATAAAAATCCAACCTGGCGACCATCTGAAATATTTAGATGGTTCTCAATATCTACGAATCTGTTACAGCAATTAAACTGAAATTTTGTATGTTGATAGAGGCAATTAACATGAGCAGGATATATGAAAATAGGCTGTATAGTTCTTCACGGAACTACTTGTTATTTATGTACTATTACATGAAGATTATTGTGTATGTGTGGTATTCAAACTTCAATCGCATGATTAGGTCACAAGAAGTAAAAACGAGATTTTAAAATTTCGCACAGCTGCCATCTTGTGGTTATGAAAACAATTAAAATAAATTAGTTGCCAGTGGATTAATATTTGTATAAGCATTTAACGTGCAAAGTTTCACTGCACTCGAATGGTCAAATCGCGAGAAACGCCCATTTAAATATTTATACTTCGCGTCGCCGCCATGTTGGATTTGTGCTCACCAGATTACTGAAAGTCCTATAGGCTCCGTGCGTTAGAGGGAGAAATGCTCCGCCACGCTACGAGTGGCCGGAATTGTAAGCTGTTGCTGTTTACCGCGGACCGCAGAAATATCAGCTGTCATCTCACAGCGTGTTGCCATGGCAGACTTGATAATAACTGTAGGATATCAGAGTATTTTATCTGACAATAATCGGCCCAATTCTTCGAAGAAAGGCCGTCTACTTGCAGGAAGTGGGCATGTTTTAAATTTAGTAGGAAAGCAGTTTGCAGGAAATACCAGCAGTGTAATAACTGCTAATGTGATAAGAGAAACATCAGTTCGCCAGAAACCTTATCATGTCACGATAAGAGGTAACGTATCTATTGAACCCTTGCAAAGAAGCTTATGAGACTCAGTTTCGGGGGGTGTAACAGTCCATATCGTAAGTTGTTGTTAAAGCGCTTCAATAACATGCAGGGTAACATATAACAAAATAACATGCAGGAAAAAGTGAAGCCAGGGTTAAAATAAATGAATTTAATAACAAATCACCTAACTATACAAAGAATTAACAAAACAAACTCCCAAATTGACTCCCACTTAAATAAAATAAAATATGCCAAAACTAGGCCAACATCTCTGGAGAGATTAAATAGACGGACAAAGTGTCCTTAAGAAAAATCAACAATAGTGGCAATGTATGCGCGCGTGTCGTTCTGCATGCTTCACGATGTGTACAATCGAATGCATGATTCGTCATCATCCAGAATAAACATTCAGACAACGAATCCACATTGCTTAGAGCTAGACGGACGCGGGGAACAACTATACAACACTTAAAACTAAACCGACACTTCCTATACTTAAAATATACAACACAAGAATTTCCGCATGAAATTGGAATCAAACTGCCGTAGCAAAAACATTACTGCCTAAAAACTTAGGACTTCTCACACAAATCAACACAAGTAAGTTAACACGTGACCAATAAAAGAAATACACATATGACCGCCGTCAAATTTACAAGTACACTACCACTACACCACACAGGTGTGACATACTAAAATTACATGAATTGAGTCATAAACAAGATCACTAGGCTCAAAGCTAACATTTACATTATTAACACAAATATTCTATCCATACAACATGCAACAATCCGTCACACACATGGCGAACTCCCCAATTAATTATGGTTCAAAAATGACCATCACAATAAACAGGTTTGCTACATGAAAGCTTAAAGGGGCCAGTCGGAACAAGGACTACCTATCAAAATAAGTCACCAGGCGAGACGGGCGATTTGTGGACATCTGCATATCTGTCAACCCACGTGTCAAATCGAAGAAGCATGCCCCAAAGCACAATAATACGTGTGTGTGTCAGAACAAAATATCCCGGCATTTCCACTAGGAAATCCAAGAAAACAGCAATATGGACAAGGAACAGCGGTCTCCCAAGAGCACCCTGCCTTTCCATCAAAATACAACAACAACAAAATATGAGGGCGGTAGGACCTCTACCCCTCTTCACGTAGAATCAACACACACACCTGACACAATAACACACACAGAAACACACGTATGGGTTTGACAGACCCTGAAATAAAAAGACATAAATATTCCACTTGCTGGCGCCACCGTTCCACGCCGTGACTAATTAACCTGAAATGGACTCAAAAAAATCTATCAAATTAGAACTAAGGTGTTCTATAATTACATCTTAAATCGTTGCACTTGGCAACCCTAATATGACTAATAACCTGTTCAGCAAACATCTTACAGTAATTACCTCCCTTTTCCTATCACAAATATGAATTTTAATAAAGCACCACTTATCGAATGTAACGGGTTTCGCATTTGCATGGATAAACATCACGTACACGCGCCGTGTACATTACATATGACTCCAAGAAAAACCAAAATATACAACAAACACTTTGGCCACGTGCCAACGTACATTTAAAACAATTAGTGCCGGTACAAAGAAAATCACTCTAAAACAAGAAAAGACAAATGAACTATTTACAAAAGTTCCCCCGCCAATCTAACTACATAATTGAATAATCAATTGTTTGTACATCACCGTCTCAGCTTGCAGAACATTATGACATCCATCTCAGCCCATTTCCCTTATGGAAAAGTTAACACTCCATAGTCGTCTTCGTTGAAGCGTCGGACATCATCCCAACCGCTGACCACATGTTGGACATCTTGATGTAGTCTCCTTGGAAGAAAAGTTCAATGATATTATAATGTGACCTGGCTATAATCGCTTGTGGGTTACTAAATTCGCCCACAAATAGTCATATGCGATTAATTACGAAGACTTTCCCTAATTATCGCTCACACACGCGCAATACACACATGAAAAATACACTTAAAAATATACATGAAATACACACTTTGAGTCCAACGTCACTGGCTCGACAATACAAGTATTAAAGTCTGACTGACTCACAGTCGCTATCTCGCTCGGTAATCCCTACTCTGCTCTGCATGACCTTTGCTCGGGTGAGCGCTAATTAGAACGTTTACAAGTCTTGCCCCTAAGAGCTGGAATAGTCGTCTTTAAGATAATATTACAAGTTTCAAATCATCACGCACACTGGCGTGAAATTAGCTCACAGATCTCACAAAGCATTATACTTCAAAATAATTAAGAGCGTTAAAATTTGCTACGCAAACTTAGCGTGACTTTAGCTCATCAGAGCTCACAAATAAAATAACTTCAAATATATCAGAGCGTTAAAATCGTTATACAAACGGGCGTGAAGTTAGCTCACAGAGCTCACGAACAGAAAGACATCGAACAGCGTCACGTCGACCAATTTATTAGAAACTGACAGGGTACGGAGGAGTGGGGTGGATTTAGAAAAATTTTCCAGAGTTTTCATCTCACACAGATGGGACTAGTGTCAATCTTCTTCAAATAAATCAAACGTCTCATCGCACTCGTGCGGAGATAATTCCGATCGGCGGTTCTTTAGTTAATCAATTCCGCGCGCTTTTTACCACTGACGCCTTCCATCGCGTGATATTGGCGTGGTCTCTCCTGATTGGTTGATTCAATCTTAGGTCGGTTGTAAGTAACTCGTGACCATTCCTTTATGATTCCAATTCTGGTGCAAGTTGTTACACAATTTGGCCTTGAACTCAAGTTTACCAGGCCGTTCTTCAAGAATAGCTACAAGCTCTACCTCTGTGGCAATCATTGCGACACGCTACCTTGCCTTTATTCTCGTCAACTTCCTCAAGTACTGTCTGGGCTGCAGTAATAATAATAATAAATTATGAATGCTTATTTATCGTAGATCAATAAGGGTTCACTATTCATTTTATGCATTAGTTGGGGTGACAGCAGGGACAGATGACCTCATAGTTCCGCCCCTTAAAACAACAATAACTAACTAACTGGGGCGACAGCGGCATTAATGTTCATGTACACGCAATTTCTAATACGATATAATGTTATCGTAGGTTAATGCTACTAGAGAGACGATTGCATGTTCCTGTGAATTCTCTGCTGGATCGTCAGAGAAGTGCAAGCATATTTCAGCAGTTATTCATGCAGTTAATTCAGAGCATGTAACTTCGCGAACCGATCAACCCTATGAATGTTCTCGACCTAGAATCTCAAACACGGGGAAAGAGAAATATAACAAGGGGAAGAGGTTAGAAGAACTTTCTCCCACAAAAAGGAAGAGGCTGGATGTAAAACCAGTTGAAATTCCCGATTTGAAAACCCCATGTATACTTTCCAAAATTTTAAATGAGCAGAAAAAGTCAGAATCAGTTAAAGTTGCCAATGAATTGCTAGGAAATTTAATAACAGATGTCACAGTTATGGTTCAGAATAATGCATGTAAAAATGTAATAACAACATTATTAATGAAACAGGAGACTACATCTGTAATACCGGTAATTGATGTGTGCAGTGTTAGAAATTCTGCACTAGCAAGTTATTTTTATAACAATCATGTTGTATTAATAAAACTCAATCAGCTGAAATTTGTGTAAAAACCTTACATCAATCGAAGTCTGACCTCTGGTTTTCAGAAAGGAAGAAAAGGATCTCTGCAAGTAGGGCACATTCAATTAAAACTAGGAGAAAAGATCATGAGAAGTTGGTAAATACACTCTTGAACCCTAAATATCTTAATGGTAGGGGTCTTAGAAATGTCACATTTGGAAAAAAGTTAGAAAAAACTGCACTTGTCAAATACACAAATTTATATGGTAAAACAGTTGTTGAGAGTGGTCTCATAATTCATCTCACCCATCCTTGGTTGTGTGCTAGTCCTGATGGTATAGTAATGGTGGATGGGAACCCAGAAAGGGTACTGGAAATTATATGTCCTATTTCATGTAAAGACAAACCAATCATAGGTGAAAATGAGGAGATTAATGTGCCCTATCTTATAAGAAATTCAGAAGGAAATTTGGAACTGAAACCAAATCATGCATATTTCACTCAATGCCAGCTGTTGATGTACTGTTGTGGGCTTGATGCTTGTGACATTTTCATTTATACAGAGAACCATAGTTCCATTCTTTTAGAAATTAAAAGAAATGATATGTTCTTAAAGGGCTGTATTGAAAAGTTGCAACAGTTTTTCTTCACACACTATTTAAGGGAACTAACGTACAGATTTAATAATGGGCTTCAGACATCAAGGGAGGTTGTACAGTTGTCATAACACAACACATATGCACAATGTCATCAACACTACCATAATAGCTCACTTGGAATTTTTGGAAGTATGCTATATACTTTCACTCTTTGAATGCACCGTTCAACATGAATTCGCACACTAGCAATATTGTAAGAGTCATCAACTTCTTCAGGTGTCAAATGACCTTCATGCATGAAGGGTGGCATTACTAAAATTGCATTGCTGTCCTCCAATATAGTTTTTATACCAGGGAAACCTTTATCAGACATTATTTGATCTCCTGATTCTATCAATTTCAAAATTCCACAGTCATTTGTGATAAAACTGTCACTAGCTCGACCACCATAACATTTGGAAGCAAATGTCACCATACCACAAGGTGCAATTGCAATAAGGACCTTAGCAGTATATGTAGACTGATAATCAGTGGCGTCGGAGCGAATTTTTCTTTGGAGGTGCAAGGTTTACTCGGCATTAGCGGGTTGCCTAACCTCGGAGGCACAGCTTCATTTCCTTTATGCGACTTCGCATTTGTAATCCACGAAAGGAGAAAAGTTGATAATACGCGAGCTATAAGCCAGCAAAATCCAGTCTGTTTTTGTTTGTTTGTTTTTTTCTCTTTTTAGCGAAGTTGGTGACGACAAATGGTTTGAAAGATTATAACGAAAGAACAATTTTGATTTCGTAAATATTTTGGTTATGAACTATTTCACTAAAGGATGCCATGAAAGAACAAAAATTCAGTTTATTTGTTAACTAGAACTCGAGACGTATGACGTATTGGCCATTCGGCCAATAGTAAAAAAATTACGAACACTTTTACACCATACATTATAGCTTACAACTCAGTCAAGTTGACTCAAGACTAATAGACCTCCCTTGAATAAAACAAAAATGAACAGTGGCCTGAACAAGCGACTTTGTAACGAAACGACCAACAGCAACAACAACAACGTCATACAAATTAAACTTAAAACACACAGCACAAAGAAAAAGGATAATATTTACATAAGTTTGCTTTGTGGCTAGCTAACGCTAAACCTTCCCAAACACTTGCCCTCGTTCAGTCTTACGCGAAATAAACTCGCGCAAGATACCCTGCAGATCTATGGCTCTTGTATAGTCCTTATGCACATGCAGAAGCAAAGCGTGAGTCAGGCGCTGTTGGGTCATGGTACTGCGCAAATAATTTTTTAACCTCCGAAGTGCACTGAAAGATCTTTCTGAAGAAGCAGCAGATGAGTACCAGAACAAGCAAAACTAATTCGTTGAAAAGATCTTTAGTGGATGTAGCCAACTCATTCATCTGCTTAACTACATCTGCAATGCACTATGGTGGCTTCCCTGGCAGACTTTTCAACAATTTTAGTTGTGTACGAAGCTGATCGAGATCAAAATCGTCCTTATGTGGACCCAGCGTTTCCTTCAGAACCTGCTCAGATGGAATGATGCCCTGGTATGCCTGAATCCGAATATTTTCAATACTCGCCAAAGTGTCAAAACCTTTCTGGTTAAATCTTTCTTCCGTTTCATTCAAAAGGAGGCCCAGAATAGAGAAGTAATCTTTTCTAAGTTCCTCTTGATCTGTGAGCTTTGCAGGAGGAGCTGGATTGCTCGTTTGTTCTAAACGCTTCGGAAATTTCCTCTGCCGTTTTTGGGGAAGTTTTTGTTCAGGTTTGGGCTTGTTGCTATGCTTCTGCTTCTTTTTTTGCTTTTCCTCGGCTTCTTCCTCCTCATCGTCGGGTTCGAATGTGGCGTGGTTTTCGGAAAGTCGTTGGTTAGGGTTTGGTAAAGAAGAGCAGTCGTGTTCCACTATCTCCGTAGCATAAACGTAGCTTTCCTTGTAGATCCGATCAAACTTCTCTATCGTTAGAAGAACCTTCATTGCCGACATTAAAATCAAAGCAGCTCGCTTTGCTCCTGTGGCAGTATAACATGGGCTCTGAAATGCCTTTGCAAATTCTTCACATGGACCAAAAATTTCGACACTGACGTGAAGAAAAACAAGATGTTCAGCAAAGAACATATAGCCGACTTTCTCCTAAATGCATGGGTATTGTTATAACTCTTTGTCATTTTCAAGGAGTATAATTGAATGTTGGTTGTAGTAGCTTGTTGAAATACAACGTGCTATACGGATATTAAACATGAATATGAGGAGCCCTATGTTAGTGCTACCTCTGTAAAAAGTTTCATTCAATTCAGTTTCACCGTGTTTGAATTGATATGGGGAATCAATTTGCACACATACATGGCCGCTATCTGCAAACTATTGGGCTGATGACCTTGTAGTTCAGTCAAAAGATGCTTCCCACAAAAAGGTGTGTTGTTGCAAAACTTGGTAGAGATCAAAAGATTAGATTGGTTGTAATTTGATTTAAGCTTTTAACATTTGGGTGGCCACCATGACGTTTCCGTCAAGATGTTGGCGATATAAAACATGACACTGAGGTGCCCTTCGCTTGTGCTACCTCTGTACCGAATTTCTTTCAATTCGGTTTCACCTAGTTCGAAAAGATAGGGGGAATCGAATTGCACACATACATGGCCACCATCCGCAAATTATTAGGCTGATGACCTTGTAGTTTGCTCAAATGATTCTCTATACAGAAAGGCATAATGTTAAAAAATTGGTAGAGATCAGATGATTAGGTTGGGCGTAATTTGATTCAAGCTTTTAACATTTGGGTGGCCACCATTATGTTTTCGTCAAGATGGTGGCGATATAAAACAAGACAGTGAGGTCCCGTTTGCTAGTGCTACCTCTGTACCGAATTTCATTCAATTAGGTTTTATCGTGTTTGAATTGATAGGCGTAATCGATTTGCACACATACATGGCCGCCATCCGCAAAGTATTGGGCTGATGATCTTGTAGTTTGCTCAATATATGCGTCCCACAAAAAGGTATGTTGTTGGAAAATTTGGTAGAGATCGGATGATTAGGTTAGTCGTAATTCGATTTAAGCTTTGAACATTTGGGTGGCCGCCATTACGTTTCCGTCAAGATGGCGGCGATATAAAACATGGCACTGAGGTGCCCTTTGCTAGTTCTACTGTGCCCGTTTAGACCGGAGTCCGCACGACCACATATGCATTTTACCAAGAATCAGTCAGCACGAGAGTCAAAATATCCCGGGGCGCCAGATGGGTTAAAGCTAATCGCAAAAACGACATCAAATGAAAAAAAATGCTTTACTGATTTTTGGCTCAATGCAACAATAAGGATAGAAGGAGATTCAACTGGGCATAACACATCATGTAAAATTACCTCATTTTATTCTGAATTTAAAATTGACTGCAAAATAAAATGCTCAAAACAGCATCATTCATGTGTGGCGACCCACATTACTATTTACACAATGTACAGAAATTTTCCAACACATTGGACAATTATCTTTGGAGACACAAGTCTGATTATCAGTCCTGTAGACTGTGTTCCAAAATTATATCCATTATTTATGATTAAATCCAGTTCAAATTTAATTGTCTTTACTGGAAATACTGTAGTTCACTGGTTGAATTTTTACATAATATTAACACTCGTAGAATAATTGTTCATAGAATTTTTAACTTTCACTTATTTTTCCAGTTTCAAAAAATATTGTCAAAAAATATTATTATCTCTGAATCAACACATATTATGTACACATATTAATAACAACATCTGAAAAGTATCTGACCCTTGAGCATAGCATCGAAGAACTGTGCGAAGCACAACAAAATTAATTGTTCTTCTGACATTAAACGTTTCGAGAAGTGACACGATTATGAACTTCAAGTTCCTAACAAAATATATGATTTCTGAATCATCAACTTGATCAATAAATTGTTGGACCATTCAACTATTCGATTTTCCACTTGGAATCATTATTAAGAAAAATTATATATATTTGTGGCCATTTTAGTAACTTTCACAACTTGCAATTCTTGAACAGAATGCGGAAATAAGAATTGTAGCTTCATAATAAATTCATTTAGTTCATGACACTAGGATTGAAAATATCCTTCAAATTATTCGTGGTTATAGAATTATTTTTAATTGGCAGTGGCCCATTCTATTATTTTTATAAGAACACAATATTCCAACAACAACGGCAAAGGTCTTCCTCTGAAGAAGAATAAAATACTATCATGACAAATCCGGGTTCTAGCGAAATCAAAGTCTTAATGGAATCCGTAAACAAGGTTGAAATAAGAACTGATGGTTTTTAAGAAATAACCTTTGGGTCATTCATACGACGCAATGTGTAGTTCCAATACTCCTTCTTTAACACTGAGTCATCGAACCTGCTATTTGATTGATGCTCAAATAAAAACCTCCTCATTCCTGCGACTTAAACATGCGCACCTGGGAATGGCATTTCAACTACTCCACACACATAAATTTTCTTCCCAAAATTTATACAATAAATCAAGCCTCTGCTCATTATCAACACTGGAAGATTTATAAACTTACAAGTTTATTTTATTTTACCATTCAGTTCAAATCGTGAAGTTACCACACTTATGATACTCTCTATTTCACTTTCGAATGTGTATCTACGTCATGATTTTATATAAATACAAAAATATCCTAATTGATACAAATATCATTTGCTTCCCGTTTCATGCCTCTCCGTGTTATCTGAAAAATATACTTTGCTCATTGCAAATATTAACTGTTCAACCAGAACTGTAATGTTGGTTGAATGCGGGCTTGCGCTAACCACTATCCTTCGGAAAATCACCTGTTTCAAACTAGAAATGATTAAACTACTCCTTAAGCTCTCTCTCAATGAATGTAATTATTAGAAAATATAAGATCCAAGAATTATTTAGAAAAGTTATGAAAATCATTATTATTATTATTAGTGGATTATTATTATTATTATTAGTTATATTATTGTAAATTTGTTTAATTATTATTTCATTATGTGAGAATCCACATGTTCGATTCTTCGAATATGGATAAAATATCCATTTCTCAACAAAAATAATTATTAACTTTTACAGTTACCTCGGCTGATTACCGTGATTATCAAAAAATATGAAACATTCAAATAAATGCTCGTTATGCTCGGTCATCGATCCTAAACTGTTCTGAGTGCTGAAAATACTCAGAATAATTCTAATATGTCTTGCGTAAATCATTGCAAGATTTAAATACGAAGAAAAACAAAAGTGTTGGTCATCTGCATAAAATGAGTTTGTTCCAATTAGCTAGGCATAATATAAAAGTCAAATGTGGCTTACATTTCTCGTTGATCTTGAAGTGTAGTGAACCTGGTCTGTACCAGATTTATCCAGATACATGCCCTAATTGGACACGCACGTCTAATCCTTGTATCGGCCGCCATTATATACCCACAATCTGTCTAACACGACATAGTGGAAATATTTCTTGAAGTTTGAAGTAACTGCTGATCCATTTTAATAATTGCTTCAATTAAATCCATAGCCGTTCGCTTAAATGGGGTCAGATCCAAGTGATCTATTCTCAAATACGTCAGTTGTAACATAACTCACGGTAATCTTTTCTGTACAAGAAAACACCTACAGTCTAAATCAATCAACGGCTGTTCTGAAGATCGTTCCCTGGGCATGGTTTATCACCATCTATCATGCGCGAAGCAACTTATAGTTTCCCTTTGTCGGTTAATGAACAACACCGTGATAGACTGGCCTTCAATATACTGAAAGATCGAAGTGGTTATCAAGTTACAATTTATGAAACTGACTAATTGGATTAAGATATCCAAGTATTGAATTATTATTACTGGACTGTGACAAAGTATTTTCTAGACAAAGTCTAGCATATGTCCATATAGAAATAAAGTATTTCACCAGTGTCCGTAGAAAAATAACAATCACCTTAGTGATTCCCTCTGCCGGAAACTTACTATGTTCCACATGTATCGTAGCACTTTTGTGACTATCACAATTTAAAGATATCTTCTGCGTAGATCCGGCAACCATGTGCCTTGGCTCAACGTAGCAGCAGCACCTTGTCATGCAAGAGCTTGGATCGAAGTGAGCTGATGATGCTTGGGCCGGTCGGCTTTTATTCAAAACGGTCGGGTCCACGCTGGATCACGCTGAAATCTGGAAATCCTCATATCTCCGGTGTCACTGGTCCGATTCACTTGAAACTAAGTGCATTCTCTTTCATTTGGCCGTGCCAGTAATCTGATCCAAGTCTCAAGTCTCTACTCCATGGCTAACTATTTAAACAACAAATAGTCTCGACCTCTGCTACTACTCGCTACGTCACTTAACATGCTCTTGGCTGCACAAAGTTTCCATTCCATTCTAGAAGTAATGGAGCGCGATATTCAAATATCTCAACTTTCAAAAGCGGCTGTAGCCTTTCCCTTGATATCTAGGTGTCTGAATCTTGGAATACCCATTCCTAGAGTTGGCACATCCACCCCACACCTAGCAAAAAATAAAAATTGGAAAATTTTTATTTTTCCTATCTACACATTAAATCATCTGGTTCTTGAATAGTAAATCTTCAAATTCGCTGCATTATAAGTTCCCACGATTTTACCAGTTCGTGTATTGGCGATTTCATAGCTTCCATTGTTGTTTACTTCCACAATATCATCATCATTTGGATCCATGTCTCCCTGTAGAAAACGAAAAATGTTTCTAAAACTTCGGTCTCTCCTCTGGGATAAATGCAACAATCTTAACCTTCTCAAGGTATCCTCATCCTCCTGCGTCAGGTTAACTTGAAAAACCTTAGATGTAGACTCCCTTGCTCTACTCAATAAATCGACCCCAACGTTCAATTTTCCAGGAGTGTGTTCAATAACTAGGTTGAATTGTTGAATAAAAAGTGACCATCTAGTTATCCTATCACTGGCAAAGTTTGTTCTCAAGATAAACTCCAATGCATGGTGATCAGTCCTCACAATTACTGAATGTCCAATTAACATTTTCTTCCACGACTCCAACGCGAAGATTACAGCAAGGGCTTCTAACTCTGTGGTGTAATAATTCCTTTCTGATGGACGAGTTTCCTGCTTATGAACGCCAGGTAACGTCTCTTGTGATCGTCATCTTCTTGAAGAAGAATAGCTCCAATCCCTACGGTGGATGCATCGGATTCTATGATGAAATTCTTGGTAAAGTCAGGATACTCTAATTTCACGCTGTTTACCAATAACCTCGTGTTATCTTGAAATGATTGTTCACAATCTTCATTCCATTTCCATTTATTTCCCTTTTTTAATAATTCCTGCAATGGAGCAACCGTCTTGGTGAAGCTTGGACAATGCCCTGCAAAGAATTGGCATGTCCCGAGAAAACTGCGGACATTCTTCACTCTAGTAGGTCTAGGGAAATTTGCAATCACCTGTATCTTTGTCTCATTGGGACGGTATCCTTCACCATCCAAAATGTGGCCCAAAAATTTTATTTCCTTCCGAAAGAACTGACATTTTCGAAGGTTTACTTTAAAGTTCGCTTTTCTCAAATCTGCGAATAACATCTGAAGATGTAACAAATGTTCCTCCTTAGTCTCAGATGCAATTAGGATATCATCTATGTAACGAATTGCTATCTCTTTTACTTCAGGACTCAAGTTTTGTTCCAATGCTCTGATCAAAACAGATCAAGATGTTTTGACCCCAAATGGTAGACGGCGGAATACATATGTCTGCTGGTCAAACATAAATCCTGTAAACTTTTTGGAATCTTCACTTAGCCTAATGTGGTGGTAGGACGAAGTGAGATCAATGTTAGAGAACCAGACCTTGCCTTGGAATTTCCTTAACAGTTCCCTAATGATTGGTGGTCTGTCATACTCTGGCAGCAATCTTGAATTCAAATTTCGCGCGTCTAAACATAGTCTCAGACTTCCATCTGGCTTAGACACTACTGCTAATGGATTGACATAAGAGGTAGTGTACTTTTCAATCACATTGTTACTTTCCATCTCTTTGATAAGCACTTTTACCATTTCTCTATGCTTTTCCGCTACTGGATACAATTTAGCATGGAAAGGTGCATCATCATTTACACGAATACGATATTCAAAATCTTTAATTTCACCAGGTTTAATATCAAAAATATCGTGGTACTCTTCCAAAATTTTTCCTAGCTCTGGGGACTCCTTCTCAGTGTAGACTTCTCTTCCTTCAGCTTCATGAAAAATCAGAGACCATTGAGCATCTCCCTCGATGTCTTCCTCTTCTTTTCCCTCGAAGTTTATATCTTCGGTATTCTTGAATCTGATCGTTTCTGTCTTCATGTCTATCACTGCTTGATATTTCTGAATGAAATCCGCTCCCAATATCATGTCAAAAGCCATGTCCTTCATTACTACAAACACATGTCGGAAATCATGTCCTCCAATAGTAACACATAAGTATAATTGTGTTTTACACCGAGATATTCTGTTGGGTATTATTCCTTGGATTTTGATTCCTGATACTGGAATCTCCTCTAAATTCTCTTTGAGCTTCCACAGAATATAAAGCTTCTCGCTCACAAGACAAAGCATAGCCCCAGTATCAATTAAAGTATCGACAGGCATACCGAATACTTCGCATGATATGATTGGCATTTTAATTCTTGTACCCATTTCTTTCCGTTCGTCATTATGTTGAATTAAGTCATCATCCTCTGCTTGCCATTTAATAATCCTGGAAGTGAAAGTGTTTAAAATTCTATATTCTACTGTGAATTCGAAGATTTTTTCCTTTTCCATTCCCCCGGGATTGTTGTTTTCCCGATGGACCTGGTTCATTGGGCTTCTGTTCCAAGAACTGCAAGTTTTCTTGGTGTCTTTCTTCCAAGTTCTTCCTCGTCTCCTTATTGAACTCTTCATTGGACTGACGAGTGTTCACATTCCCTCTGTTATTGTAGTTATTGTTTCTACCATAGTTCCTTCTTTCCTGGTACCATCCTTGATTATCCCTTGGCCTTCTCCATCGAGTATTATATCGATATCCACCATCCGGTCTCGCATAAGGCTTGTAACTGTATCTGTTATTGTTCTGATTCCATCCTCTTTTATCGGGCTCTTCCCTCGGCGTTTTCTCTTCTCGCCCCTCTCGAATCTCTCGAGGTGTTTGGGAATAACTGTCGGCCATAACAGCGTACACAGCGTTGTTATTCTTTCCTCCCTTCTGATTGAAGAATTGAGCGTTCGTGTGATCAAGTTTCTGCAATACCTCGTCAAATTGCTCCATATTATAAATGTCAGCAGCGATCAAAGTTCTTTGGACGTCTGCTGGAAACTGACGGATTAATGCGGTAATTAATTCATTATCTGGCATCGGCGGATCTAAATGTTGTAGTTTAGAAAGCTGTCCAGAAAAATACGTAGAGTATCGAGTAGGTTGTGACGTCGAGAATCTCTTTGAATATAATTCTGCTCTAACTTGCTGTTGGGTTTCCGGGGACCAAAACTTTTTTAATAACCCACGGGAAAACTCCTCAAAGTTGGTGAGAGTGGACCTAAAAGCTCTAAACCAAAGAAGTGCGGGACCTTCCAAAAATTTCCCTATCACTCGGATCTGTCTTTCCTTAGGGATTTTGGAATCTTTTAGGTAATCACCTGCTTCTCTCAAGAATTCTACGGGTGTCACAGAATCTCGCCCTGAAAATTTAGAAGGCTGATCCTCTACATTCTTGAATACAGTTATGAGGTTGTATTGAAATACTGTCCTGACCTCATCCAGTCTTTGACTATCAGTTTCTCTAGCTGCTCCTAGGTTTATCTGTTTCTGTTCTTCTCCCCTTATACTTGGCATTTTCAACAGATGGTCAGACTGTTTCTCGTCCTTGATTTGGGTTTTCATAGCCTCAATTTCCTTATGGTTTTCTTCTGCCATTTTTCTAATTTCTTCGGTTTCCTTACAGTTCTCCTTGACATCGGTGGATATCTGGTTCATAACAGCCTCGTGACTTTTCAACGAACCTGCCACATCTGATATGTCCTTCTGAGTTGCTTGAATATCTTTGGAAATTACTTGAATATGGGATGACAAAGATTCCCTAATTTCCTTGACTCCCTCTTGGTTCTCCAGCTTGAGTGTGTCTTTAATCTCATCGATAACTGTGGTTTTAATTTCAGTTTGTAATTCACTAATCACATCTTCTCTTATTTCTCCCACTATGAGTTCTTTGAATTGTTCTGTTAAACGTTGAACAACTCGAGTTGCCATCTCATTGCTCTCTTTCTTCACTCTGATTTCTAGGTTGATCATGTCTTCACCAACTTTCCTAAGACCACGTTCTATCCTATCAGCTAAGCTTTGGGATCTTAGATCGGCATCGCGAAATTTATCGTCCATTAAACTTGTGTTAGTGGCTAATAAAGTTTCGAGCTCATGTGTTTTTTCGCATAATTTAGTCAGTTTACTCTCAAGTGACATTTTCAAGATTTCGGAATTCTCTTTAAATTTATTTTCCATAGAATTAAACTTACTATTTAAATTTTCTTTCAAGTTATCTTTTAACCTGCTTTCTAACAAATCGGAATTTTCCTTGAGTTTATCATCTAAACTTTCTTTCAAGTTACCTTTTAACCTGCTTTCTAACAAATTGGAATTTTCCTTGAGTTTATCATCTAAACTTTCTTTCAAGTTATCTTTTAACCTGCTTTCTAACAAATCGGAATTTTCCTTGAGTTTATCATCTAAACTTTCTTTCAAGTTATCTTTTAAATAATCAGAATTTTCTTTAAGTTTATCATTTAAACTTTCTTTAAGTTTATTTTCTAAAGAATCAGAATTTTCTTTAAGTTTCTTTTCCAAAGTCTCTGTATTTTCTTTCATAATGGCTGCTACACGCAGTCCAGCTTCCTTGGAGCTCTCTTCCAAACTCCTCATCATCCTCATCATCTCTTCCATAATTTTCAATTATTATTCAAAACTTAGGGGTATACATTTTGGCAGACACAAGATTATAATTAGAACAAGAAATATGAATAGCTAATTAGAACACTCTAATAAAATGAGATTTGTCCTAATGTCGACGTGATGGAAAAACAAAATTCTCTACTTTTATGAATTACATTTACCACAATATCACAAGAAAAATATGCAAGTTCTCAAATATCCTCCACCTGGATTCTAATAATGCGTATGTCCAGTCATCGAACGTTTACTACTGAATTTACTTGACGCCTTAATGGTTAAGCCATTATCAAAAATAATCAAACCCATTCTAATTATTAACCCAGTTAAATTTTTAATTTTCCCCACTAATTGGGTTTCCTACTAATTTATTCATCCAAACCAGACATCTCTCAACTCCCAAAATATCTATATAAAAATTATCACAATTTAAATCGGCATGCGATTGACCGTGTCTAACTCGAGCCCCACGTTCGAAGCCATTTCTCTCTCTATCTTATTTTATGTGTCCGTTTAGACCGGAGTCCGCACGACCACATATGCATTTTACCAAGAATCAGTCAGCACGAGAGTCAAAATATCCCGGGGCGCCAGATGGGTTAAAGCTAATCGCAAAAACGACATCAAATGAAAAAAATGCTTTACTGATTTTCGGCTCAATGCAACAATAAGGATAGAAGGAGATTCAACTGGGCAAAACACATCATGTACAATTATCTCATTTTATTCTGAATTTAAAATTGACTGCAAAATAAAATGCTCAAAAGAGCATCATTCATGTGTGGCGACCCACATTACTATTTACACAATGTACAGAAATTTTCCAACACATTGGACAATTATCTTTGGAGACACAAGTCTGATTATCAGTCCTGTAGACTGTGTTCCAAAATTATATCCATTATTTATGATTAAATCCAGTTCAAATTTAATTGTCTTTACTGGAAATACTGTAGTTCACTGGTTGAATTTTTACATAATATTAACAATCGTAGAATAATTTGTCATAGAATTTTTAACTTTCACTTATTTTTCCAGTTTCAAAAAATATTGTCAAAAAATATTATTATCTCTGAATCAACACATATTATGTACACATATTAATAACAACATCTGAAAAGTATCTGACCCTTGAGCATAGCATCGAAGAACTGTGCGAAGCACAACAAAATTAATTGTTCTTCTGACATAAAACGTTTCGAGAAGTGACACGATTATGAACTTCAAGTTCCTAACAAAATATATGATTTCTGAATCATCAACTTGATCAATAAATTGTTGGACCATTCAACTATTCGATTTTCCACTTGGAATCATTATTAAGAAAAATTATATATATTTGTGGCCATTTTAGTAACTTTCACAACTTGCAATTCTTGAACAGAATGCGGAAATAAGAATTGTAGCTTCATAATAAATTCATTTAGTTCATGACACTAGGATTGAAAACATCCTTCAAATTATTCGTGGTTATAGAATTATTTTTAATTGGCAGTGGCCCATTCTATTATTTTTATAAGAACACAATATTCCAACAACAACGGCAAAGGTCTTCCTCTGAAGAAGAATAAAATACTATCATGACAAATCCGGGTTCTAGCGAAATCAAAGTCTTAATGGAATCCGTAAACAAGGTTGAAATAAGAACTGATGGTTTTTAAGAAATAACCTTTGGGTCATTCATACGACGCAATGTGTAGTTCCAATACTCCTTCTTTAACACTGAGTCATCGAACCTGCTATTTGATTGATGCTCAAATAAAAACCTCCTCATTCCTGCGACTTAAACATGCGCACCTGGGAATGGCATTTCAACTACTCCACACACATAAATTTTCTTCCCAAAATTTATATAATAAATCAAGCCTCTGCTTATTATCAACACTGGAAGATTTATAAACTTACAAGTTTATTTTATTTTACCATTCAGTTCAAATCGTGAAGTTACCACACTTATGATACTCTCTATTTCACTTTCGAATGTGTATCTACGTCATGATTTTATATAAATACAAAAATATCCTAATTGATACAAATATCATTTGCTTCCCGTTTCATGCCTCTCCGTGTTATCTGAAAAATATACTTTGCTCATTGCAAATATTAACTGTTCAACCAGAACTGTAATGTTGGTTGAATGCGGGCTTGCGCTAACCACTATCCTTCGGAAAATCACCTGTTTCAAACTAGAAATGATTAAACTACTCCTTAAGCTCTCTCTCAATGAATGTAATTATTAGAAAATATAAGATCCAAGAATTATTTAGAAAAGTTATGAAAATCATTATTATTATTATTAGTGGATTATTATTATTATTATTAGTTATATTATTGTAAATTTGTTTAATTATTATTTCATTATGTGAGAATCCACATGTTCGATTCTTCGAATATGGATAAAATATCCATTTCTCAACAAAAATAATTATTAACTTTTACAGTTACCTCGGCTGATTACCGTGATTATCAAAAAAATATGAAACATTCAAATAAATGCTCGTTATGCTCGGTCATCGATCCTAAACTATTCTGAGTGCTGAAAATACTCAGAATAATTCTAATATGTCTTGCGTAAATCATTGCAAGATTTAAATACGAAGAAAAACCAAAGGGTTGGTCATCTGCATAAAATGAGTTTGTTCCAATTAGCTAGGCATAATATAAAAGTCAAATGTGGCTTACATTTCTCGTTGATCTTGAAGCGTAGTGAACCTGGTCTGTACCAGATTTATCCAGATACATGCCCTAATTGGACACGCACGTCTAATCCTTGTATCGGCCGCCATTATATACCCACAATCTGTCTAACACGACATAGTGGAAATATTTTTTGAAGTTTGAAGTAACTGCTGATCAATTTTAATATTGACTTCAATTAAATCCATAGCAGTTCGCTTAAATGGGGTCAGATCCAAGTGATCTATTCTCAAATACGTCAGTTGTAACATAACTCACGGTAATCTTTTCAGTACAAGAAAACACTGACAGTCTAAATCAATCAACGGCTGTTCTGAAGATCGTTCTCTGGGCATGGTTTATCACCATCTATCATGCGTGAAGCAACTTATAGTTTCCCTTTGTCGGCTAATGAACAACACCGTGATAGACTGGCCTTCAATATACTGAAAGATCGAAGTGGTTATCAAGTTACAATTTATGAAACTGACTAATTGGATTAAAATATCCAAGTATTGAATTATTATTACTGGACTGTGACAAAGTATTTTCTAGACAAAGTCTAGCATATGTCCATATAGAATTAAAGTATTTCACCAGTGTCCGTAGAAAAATAACAATCACCTTAGTGATTCCCTCTGCCGGAAACTTACTATGTTCCACATGTATCGTAGCACTTTTGTGACTATCACAATTTAAAGATATCTTCTGCGTAGATCCGGCAACCATGTGCCTTGGCTCAACGTAGCAGCAGCACCTTGTCATGCAAGAGCTTGGTTCGAAGTGAGCTGATGATGCTTGGGCCGGTCGGCTTTTATTCAAAACGGTCGGGTCCACGCTGGATCACGCTGAAATCTGGAAATCCTCATATCTCCGGTGTCACTGGTCCGATTCACTTGAAACTAAGTGCATTCTCTTTCATTTGGCCGTGCCAGTAATCTGATCCAAGTCTCAAGTCTCTACTCCATGGCTAACTATTTAAACAACAAATAGTCTCGACCTCTGCTACTACTCGCTACGTCACTTAACATGCTCTTGGCTGCACAAAGTTTCCATTCCATTCTAGAAGTAATGGAGCGCGATATTCAAATATCTCAACTTTCAAAAGCGGCTGTAGCCTTTCCCTTGATATCTAGGTGTCTGAATCTTGGAATACCCATTCCTGAGTTGGGCACACTACCTCTGTACCGAATTTCGTTCAATTCGGTTTCACCATGTTCGAATTGATACGGGGCGGGGGGGGGGGGGGGGATAGACATTCAGAGTACGCACACACCCACTCTCTCTCTTTCTCACACACACACACACACACAGACACAAAATTTTTGGCCTTGTGTAGATCTCATCAGTCTACTTTCATTTTTATTTTTTTTGCAAAAATCGAAAGAAGGCTAAAAACGGAATCTAATAACTTCAGCTTCTTCAGGTACCCACGAGTTGCCGACTTAACTTCCGGAGAAGCACCCGTGGGTCATCGAGGATAGCTTTGAGAGTAAGTATGACCCTTTTGCCGTTCTCCTTGTACCTTTTAAGAGACCGGCATCTCACGCTCCATCTCGTTGTACAAAGTGCGATGAGCTTTGATGACGGTCCATTGGCGACGGCATTATCATCGCCATCACAGGGTTCCAGGACGACATCTTTAAAGGTGTTCTGTCTCTTCGAAGAATCGAATATGATATTACTTGAATTTTCCACAACAACAAGCAAATCACAAATAACTGCAATTTTCCGCGAGATTTCTTGAAGAGCTAAGTCTAGGGAATGGTTTGAACAGTGAACATAAGGGGATTTTGGCTGCTCATCAGATAACAATTTTTGAACTCCCCTAATGTGCCCAGACATGTTAGAGACGCCATCAAAACAATGACCCCGCAATTTTGACAATGGAAAATTTAGCCTTAAGAGAACATCTTTTATGGCACCAGCCAGCGTTTTAGCGGTTGCATTTTGTGGGTCGTACAACCCGAGAAAAAGTTCAGTTACTTGAAAGGTTTTAGGGTGAACCAACCTAACACATACAGAGAACTGCTCAAAGCCCGCAATATCGGTGGTGACATCAGCAATAATAGCAAAAAAGGTAATTCGTGTACCTGTTTTGCTATGTCTCGAAGGACAGAGTGGGCCATTGTTCCAATCACCTCATTCTGCATGTCAGGGCTGAGGAAATAGTTACGACGCGACATCCACCAAGTAAGTTCGGGTACATCGTCTTTTCTTTCCTGGAAAAGCTCCATGAGGTTGCCTTGATCAGAGTTATGGCCGCGAACAGTGCTACCAGTAAGCATTAAATATCTAAGACAACTAATAACAACAAGAAAACATTTTCGGGCAACGCTCATTTGTTTCAACATTCCCTTGTCAATCTTCGCAGTTACAGGCTGGCTATTTTCTCTATTAATGATAAGTTCACAATTTCTCTGGTGAAAGTCACTGTTTTGATGTGATTTGAATTTTTCACCCGCCTTTCTCCAATTTTGGAAACCGTCGATATAAAATGTTCTCTTCGCTTCGGAGAACCAACTTCTACCTGTGATACCAACCATTCGACTGCCTGTCATGCATTCAAAACAAAACAAAACTGCGTCCTTGTCAACACTGTAATGTAACCAAGAGTACAACTCGAACCAATGAGCACTGCACTTTCGATTTCGGGCGTTATCGGGAAACACACATTTCTTGTTTGGATGATACTTTTCTCGGACGTCAGGAATATCTTGATCATCGCCCGTTGTTGATATTACCGGTATCACTCTCCTCTCCGCATCCACAAATTCAGTACAAACTGTGTCAGGTATAGCCACAGCAATCCCAGTTTCTTCTGTGCCCTCCGGTAGACCACTATCTAAAAACATAGGAACGAACAAAGCATTAATTTAATTGAACAGTACGCGCATTAAGTATTCAGAAGGAGATCATTAACTTAAATTAAAAATCATTTAGATGTCCAAGTCAGTGTTAATAATCACAAAATGCCAAGGCAGGCGAAAGCAGAATGAACATTAGATACCGGTATTTAATAACTTTGTTGTAATTTGAAATTAATTTACCTTTACTCACTGTAGATGTAGATACTACAGGTGACGCCTCGTTTCTCTTAGCCTCAGCCTTAGTCGCTGGATCAGGAGGTCCGTTATCATCTTCAATACGTGCCCTCTCTGCCGAACGACTCTGATCCATCCATCTTTCGTTACGGGGATTCCCCTTCAAGGCGTGTGTCAGTATATCGTGTTTTTTAAGGAGGTACATTTAAGAAACATTCTATTTCTCAATTATAGTGTAATGTCGTGAAACGTATAATAAACATTCTTTTACATAGCTCAAGAATAAATCGGCTTGAACCTGCTCTTCGCAGTCACCGACAGCGTTACCAAACTAATTTTAAGCCAATGTTGCCAACCTCAGCACAGACTATTGGCATGCATTCACAATCGGTATTCACACTTAGCTGCTCGCGAGTTCGCATTTCAAATTCGCACCATGTATCTCAAAAAGGTCAATATCAAAGTTTTGCATTTTCAAAAGATATTGGGGGTGCACCGCACCCCCAAAATAAATATTGGGAGGGCAGCCGAACCCTGGCACCCCCCCCCCCCTTCCGACGCCACTGCTTATAATTAGAGTACATATACACACGCTGGCTGATCTCAGGAGGCTGTTCTGTTTTCATTTCAGTGCAGTCTATAATAGCTCTACAATTCGGATAGTTATCTTTAAAAACAGAAGGCAATGTAGCAATAACAGTATCCTTGCTAGGTCAGAAAACCCACTTTTTTTTTTGCTTGTGCCAGTACAGGTAAAACAGATTGAAATATCCTAGAAACATTACTATGGTAAAATTGAAAATAACAGCAAGGCCAGCAAATGGTAAGGCCAACTTCATTTTCATTAAGAATACCAAGAGTCTATTTTCTTTACTAATTTTGCGTGTATTAGTGTCTGGCAGCAAGTTTAAAAATATATTAAAAATGTCTTTGTTGACACCAGCCAGAACATTTAATTGTGATTCATCAGAAACTGAACTATAACCAAAAAATCCTCTTTCTTCATATGGGAAGTCAGGCCCAGACAATTTACTAACATGTCTAGGTTTAGCATGTAATGTGTGAAGGGATGATATATTTGCTTGTGTGCTGACACTGTTTCCATCAAAAACACAACTGAATTCAAAAATGCTTTCTACATCACAATGTTTGTTTGTCTGAGTTTGGGCATCAGCTTTCATGGACACTAGAACAGGCTCACTAGTTTGCAGATCTGATATATCAGGTGTTGAAATGACTAGATTTCTATTTACACTTCTCTTCTTCAATCTCATAAATCTGCTGAGAGAGCCTGTTCCTGATACTTTCTTCTGTAACATTCAGGAAAGATACTTGGTACATATGCAGGACTAGCAGGATGTTGAGATTTACGCCCTCCTATGAAATGTGTGCTGCAGATTCTAGATGATTTTGAAGGTGTCCACAAAGTACCATCTGCCCTATAAAACAAATTGTGTAAATGTGGCAAATTTATGTAAACATACCTTTTAAAGTATGGGCAATCTGTAAATGCAAATATTATTTTGAACTCATTTTGTAAAATTTAAGTTGGATCTGTATTAGGCCTATATTTATTTGTATTTCTGTTGTAATGAGTTCAAATTATATTGGGACTATCTGGTTTCATAATAATATGTTTGTAGGACTATTTAAAATACTGCAAATGCTCTTTTATTTAATGTTTATATATAATTACACATTTCTAAAATATTTCTGTAGGCGATTCATATTTTGTTCCTATTTTTTGTCATGTACCAGGGCCTATTTCTGTAAATATAATATTAATCCACTAGCCTTTCAAGCTTGCCACGCTGGGCGAGTGGATATCGTGTCGGTCTACTAATCCCAAGATTGCAGGTTCGCTCCTGGCCATGGTAAGTGATTTTTGAAAGGCGGCAAAAATACGATACGAATGTCATACGTTGTTGGCATGTTAAAGAACCCATTTGAATTCAGAAGGCCGAGTTCATAATGGCAAAATTAATCTCGGGAGTTTCCGCCAACACAAAGTTCCTGATTTCTCTACTAGAAAGCGATATAGTGTTCAAGGAGCGTAGATATCTAACATCTAACCTCCTTGACTTTCATAGTCAAGGAACAACGAAATTCGACATGCAAGCTACCCTCTGGGTGTCAAATAACAAAGATTGCACCCGGCACCCGAGCTCATACGATATTATTACTAGCCTTTCAAATCCACTTCGTGAGGTCGGGGAGGAAATCTAAAAAAAATCACACTTTGTTCGGTATTAAGGTATCTGTTATTTAATTATTAAGGCTATCATTAAGACTACTGTGTAATAGAATATCTCTACTATTATGGATGTTTGTGCTTTAAAAATATGGCCTACTGGTGCGGACCTTACCTAGGAAGTATAGCATTACTGTAATTATTTTGGTTGTTATTGTTAACCTATTTGTAAGAGTCATGGTTAGTATAGGATTTGTACTGTGTAATTTAGTATTAATCAAAATATTTAAATCCCCCATTACTTACTTCTTGCGATTTACTGCTAAAATCCACTGTCTTTTCAAATCCATTTCGTGAGGTCGTGATGGAAAACTATAAAATTTCACACTTTGCTCTGTATTGCAGTATCTATTATTGCAGCCAACAACACAGCACATAACATTGCTAGAACGTTTTCACATTTTTTAAAATAATAATCAGAAGACAGCACTATAAAATATTGAATAAACACATGTAAAAATTCACTCGTACTGCAACGTCCTATGATCAGCTGTTGATAAACAAGACCGTGTGTAGTTCACGTAGTATCCACCCGCAGCAGCACACTGCAGAACGCACGGTGCCTATAGGTGAACTTATGTTTATAGCCTCTATGAACGTAAAACATTTCAGTTTGATTGCTGTAAAAGATTCGCAGATATTGAGAACCGTCATTTTTTTTCGGATGCTCGCCATTTTGGATTGTTATATGTATAGGCCATAGAGTTATCTACTATGAAAGGAAAATTATTGCGTAGCTTCATTACTCAAACTTTCACTTTGATCGCATGATTACGACACAAGAAATAAAAACTTAATTTTAAAATTTCGCACAGCCGCCATCTTGAGGTTATGTAAACAATTGAACTAAATTAGATGCTAGTGCATTACAATATTTATAATCATTTACTGTACCACATTTCACTGCGCTCAGATGTTTAAATCACGAGAAAAGTCTATTAAAATGTTTCAACTTCGCTTGGCAGCCATGTTCATTTTGTACTTTACAGGTTTTTGAAAGTTACATAGATAAACGTGTAGCAGTGCTCTTTATCACCGTAGAAAATTTCAGGGTGATATCATAAATACTTTTGGAGATATTGAATGCCAGTGAAATAATTCGCACAGCCGCCATATTGAGGTTATGTAAACAATTAAACTAAATTAGACGCCAGTGCATTACAATGCATATACACATTTGCTGTACCAAGTTTCATTACGTTTGGATGGTTAAATCGCGAGAAAAGTCTGTTTAAAAGTCTCAACTTCGCTTGGCCGCCATGTTGGTTTTGTAGTTACCAGGTGAACGTCTAGTAGTTCCCTTTATCACCGTACAACATTTCAGGGTGATATTGGTAATATTTTCGGAGATACTGAATGCTGGTGAAGTATTTTGCACAGCCCCCCATGTTGGATTGGTGAGACACAATAAAATTTAAAGGGCACGGTCGGGGTCGGCCTGAATGGTGCTATGATCTTACCGAGTTTCATTGAAATCCCTCCAGCCGTTTAGAATTTATTAGGGGGACACACACACACATATACACACGCACACACAGACAGACACAAGGACAAAAGGTGATCTCATAAGCCTATTTCTTCATAAAATGAAAATAGGCTAAAAACCCCTCACACATTTCGGAAAAGACAATTGAAATTTTACGGACACATTATTAGAATGGACAATAACAGTCTAACTAAAATAATTCTCAACCTGGCCCTTTCGTTAAAAACCAAGAAAAGCTGCTTCGTGAAATTGAAACAGATCTCCAGGAAATCAACATCTCAGAGGACATTGTACAGGACACATGTAAATTCAGAACCAAAATCGACAATCACCAATATGGAGACAAACCCAACACCAGAGTCACTGTAACTTGGACAGAAGAACGAAGGAAGTAGCTCAGTGAGGGGATGAAGAGATTTTTGGAGGAAAAGAAGGTCAACACACCCGCTGAGTAGGGCAAAACGATGTAAATAATAATTTTTTTTGTCGTGTGGTCTCCTGAGAGGCCGAGTGCAGGTCTTTCTAGTCGACGCCCGTGGGTGACCTGCGCGTCGGGATGAGAGATGGTATGGATGAAGATGAATGAATCTGGGCAAGGATGTGGAAGGAAGCGGCCGTGGACTATCAGAAGGTACCGTCCCAGCATTTGCCTGGTGTTGAAAATGGGAAACCACGGAAAACCATTTCAAGGACGGCTGATGGTGGGGTTTGAACCCCCGCATCTACCGAGTCAGCAGAGAGCTTGGCCCCATGACCTAACGCTGCACTTTAGCCAGCGTAGCCACTGCTGTCTGTATATTATTATTATTATTATTATTATTATTATTATTATTATTATTATTATTATTATTTCTAATAAGACAGGTGCCAACAAATTTGGGCTAATCGTGAATGAAACCAAGACGGAGTACCTCAATATGACTCGTTGGCAAGGCCACGTTTGTGGGCAACTACAGTCACTCCGGGTAGGGGACCAATCCTACAAGAGGGTCCATGAATTTAAGTACCTAGGATCGCTTTTCACGGAGAACTCATCATGCAAGGCAAAAATCAACGCTAGGATCCAAGCAGGAAACCGAACTCTCTGCAGCTTAACACAGCTCCTTGGTCCAGATGTCTCCCCAGACAGTTCAAAATTCGTCTGTTTAAAACTCTGATCCAACCCGTTGTACTATATGGATGTGAGACATGGAGTATCCGAAAACAGGACCTGTACCATGATGCCAACATAGCTGGAACCATCAAAACCAGAATACTGCAGTGGGCTGGACATGTAGCCCGGATGGAAGACCACCGATGGCCACGGAAGCTACTGGATTTCATCCCCACAGGAAGGAGACCACCAGGGAGACCAAGGAAACGGTGGAGTGATGGACTCCATGAAGATCTGCAACAGGCAGCGATACGTGTGGACAGTTGGCGGATGGCAGCTAGGGATAGGAGACGATGGAGAAGGAAACTTGTAGCAGCGCGCGATCCACTGGGCCTGATCGCGTAGAATAATAATAATAATAATAATAATAATAATATTTTTTTACGAGGGATTGTGGAAAATCTTCAAAAGACACTTGTGATGGGTCCGCACTCCACAGTAGTGTGGGATTCATACCCTCTAAAAACCACCGCCCTTTTCCCACGATGCGTTCATCACCCCGGAACAGCTCTCGCATTACTTCAGGGTGATGTCGTGCTTACTTAGCCTTTCAGAATTCTTCTTTCTTCATTTCTTCTTAAGGGCGTTCGTACGCTTCCAGATCTCACTTTTTCTGGCGAAGGACATCCTCCACATACACTGCTACATGATCCCATGATTGCTGGTTCCGCAACATCACAGAAATAATATTATCTGGTGTCAAATCTCCCAATTCAGTTTCCACATATTCTCTCTATATCATCCAATGGCCCCACACGAAGAAGGTGTGAAGTACATCATCGATGTCGTCACAATATATGCATGTTGCACCACTCGCTCCGCCTACTCTATGCAGGAATTTCCGGAAATATCCGTGTCCTGTTAGAAGTTGTATGAGGTAATAATTGTCTTCACCATGGACTCTTTCGACCCAGGTATCCAGGCGTGGTATCAGTCGCTTGGTCCATTTACCACGGGGGTCGCTTTCCCATCTAAGTTGCCATCGCCTCATCCGTTGATTAAAGGCACGCTTCTTCGCACATTTCTTTCCCAGCTCTCCTTGGGTACGCCAGATTTCTTGTCGCTCCAATGCAAGTAGATATAATAATAATAATTTACGTCAATTTTAAATACTTAGGCGTTTAGAGACGCTGGGGTGCCAGAATTTTGGCCCGAGGGGGATCTTTAACGTGCCAGTAAATCTACTGGCAAGGCTCCCTCGTATTTGCGCACCCTCGTTCCTACAACTTGCTCACAGCAGGCGAAAACGTTACCACAGAGCCATGCAGCAGTCAAGGAATTACAAGATGATGGGGCTTCTCGTATGCTAAACATGTGGATCTTTTGTAGGTATACAGCAATTGGCAAATTAAGTGAATTCGAAACATTTTTCTTTGCCTGGTGAAATGTACAGGGTGTTATGTGTGTGCGCGCGAGCTAACACGCCAAGCTAAGCCGGCTGTGACTGGCGCAGATCGTGGCCGCGCGCACCCGGCACGCACTGTCACACTTTTACCCCAACTGGGGAATCCAGTCACAAAGCCTTAGAACATCAGCTTTAGCTCTGTGCTACTCTGCGGGCGAATATGCCAGTCCAGTGTGGTATAAATCAGCACACACTAAACAAGTTGACACTGCATTCAACGAAAGCTGCAGAATCATTACTCGTTGCTTGAAGCCTACTCCAGTTGAGAAAGTCCACTGCTTAGCTGGTATTGCTCCTGGGGAGATACGCAGGGAGGTAGCAGCGAACAAGGAAAGATTTAAGGCATCCACATCACAAACACACCCCCTATTTGGATATTCCCCCGCCTGAACTCGCCTTAAATCTAGGAAAAGGTTCCTTCGGACAACAGTCAGTCTTAAAGTCAATGCTGTCACTGCTAGGGCAAGAATGTGGAAGGAAAGAACAGGTCATCTGTCCGGCAGGATGACCCCAAAAGAAAGCCTTCCTCCGGGCCATATGGAAGGCTGGGCAACATGGAAGGCACTCAACAGACTACGGACTGAAGTTGGAAGAACCAAGATGAACCTGCAGATATGGGTTTCTTCGAGTGACTCTCTCCTATGTGATTGTGGGGAACTACAGACAATCCAACATCTTTACCAGTGCCCACTATGTCCAGCAACATGCACAATGGAAGATTTAACACTTGCCAACTCGAATGCTATTGACGTCGCCCGTTACTGGACAAAAAACATTTAATTTGGTTGCGGGCTACTGGCAGTCAGATGTTTGTGTGTTGTTCAACTGACTTGTATGTTGGTGTCCTCACTTTTGGAATAGTTTGCCAAGTACTTTGTATCCTTATTAATTATCATTATTATTAGCCTACTTTTCACATTTTGCAAAAATGAGGAAAAAGTAGACTTATGAGATCGGGAAAATGAGTGTCTGTCTGTCTGTCTGTCCTTCTGTCTGTCTGTCTGTCTGTCTGTGTGTGTGCCCCCCCCCTATCAACTCCTAAACGGCTGGAGCAATCGAAACAAAATTTGGTAGGAGTAAAGAACTATACCTGAATATCTCACGGCCATATTTGAAAATGATGTCAGTGCTACCTACTGCTAAAAAATCGCAATTGAAATTTGAGCTTCATGTTGGATATCTTGGAAGGTATGAACAGGAGCTATTTCAAAATTGGCACACGTATAGATAATAATATTGCAGTTTAATTTCCAGGAGGCCATACATGGCAGTGTTGCCAAAATGATTATAAGCCTGCTGATAGGTCCAGTTTTTAAATGCATATAACTTCTACATTATCAATTGGAATTCAACCAAATTTCGTATGTTGTATGTGTACATAACCAGATATGACTGAGCGTATTCTTAAGACCCACCAGGGCTGCCAACTGTTAATAAATGCTCTTAATTTATTTTATCCAAATACCAATATATCAGAAAGTATGCAAGCCGACAGCTTTAAACTATGCACACGTATAGTACCTGACATTCTATATTAATTTGGAGTAACTTATATACGTCAGTGCTACCAACATGATCCTAAGCCTGCTGAGAGGTCCAACTTTAAATACATGTAACTTCCATACTATCATTTGGATTTCTACCAAATTTCGTATGTGCTATGTGTACCATAACAGATATGACTATGCGTATTCTTAAGAGCAACCAGGGCTGCCAACTGTTAATACGTGCTGTCTCTATTTTTGTTACCCTAATAGCAATATATCAGAAAGTATGCAAACCAATAGCTCTAAATTTTGCACACGTATAGTACCTGGCATTCTAGATGAATTTGGAGTAACTAATATACGTCAGTGCTGCGAACATGATTCTAAGCCTGCTGATAGGTCCAATTTTAAAATGCATGTAACTTCTATACTAACTAATGGATTTCATTCAAAATTGGCACAACAATAGATCATATAATTTCAGATTATTCCTGACCAATAGATGCATGACATTGTTGCCAACATGATTTTACGCACCCTGATAGATCCATGCTATTCATTGGACTTCAACCAAATTTTGTATTCTGTACCTTAAGAGATGGAACTAAGAATATATTCAGTCACCAGGGCTGCCAACTGTAGTGCTCTATTAGGCTACTTTATGCCAGGTATACAGTATTTCGAACTAATTAGAAATTTCGATATTAGCAACTTAATTTCGTCATTATTCTAGATAGATCCATATAGATTAATCATTGGCATGAATCTTAAATTTTAAGAGAAGTAGGCTCTTTAGTTCTTCACGGAACTTCTTGTTTTTATTTGTATTTGATTCTCACTGTTTACCATTTGTGACATATATTTGTGATTGGTGCTCCTGATACGAATAAATAAATAAAGAAAGAAAGAAAGAAAGAAAGAAAGAAAGAAAGAAAGAATGAAAGACAATTTTACCAAACATGCTCAATAATGTGTACTTACAGTGCTAATAGGCGATGCTGAAAATGTCCTCCCCCTCTTGTAACACACACCTGACATCGTTTGATGAAAGAATGGACAACATTATGAAGTTCCACAGCAGTGATGGCTTCGATTTCATCTCTTACGTACTGTTTAAGGCCATCAATCGAATGTGGATTTTTTCTATACACCCTACCTTTTAGTGTTCCCCACAAATAAAAGTCACAGATTGTCAAATCCGGGCTTCGTGGAGGCAGTGACGGATTAAGGTAAAATGAGGCCCAAGTCCCTCAGATTTTTGGGGCCCCTTTATTTTTTTTCAAATAATTTTTATTTTTTAGCACCTGTACCTTTAATAAACTATATACAAGAGTTATTTTTCTCAAGATGAATAATACACTGTTTATTAAATCATGCATAGGCCTACATATATACATACATTTCAATTGAAACGATCATCGTTATTTGAAAAAATTTCAGATGATTTGATTTAAGGAATTTAAGAAATCATACTATTTTTAGCCTACTTTCGATTTTTGCAAAAAATGATTAGCCTACTTTCGATTTTTGCAAAAAATGAAAGTAGACTTATGAGATCAACACAGGGCGAAAAAAGTGTGTCTGTCTGTGTGTGTGTATGTGTGTGTGTGAGTCTGTGTGTGTGTGTGTGTGTGTATGTGTGTGTGAGAGTCTGTGTGTGTGTGTCTGTGTGTGTGTGAGTGTGTGTACTCTGAATGTCTGTCCCCCCCTATCAATTCGAACACGGTGAAACCGAATTGAACGAAATTTGGTACAGAGGTAGCACTAGTAAAGAACACCTCAGTGTCATACTTTATATCGCCGCCATCTTTACCAAAACAGAATGGCGGCCACTCAAATGTTCAAAACGTAAAATCAATTTACGGCTAAACTAATCATCCGATCTCTATCAAATTTGGTGACAACATACCTTTATATAGGATGCGTCTTTCTCCCAAAATTCAAGGTCATCGGCCATGCCATTTCAGGATGGCGGCCGTGTGAATTATGCAACCATTTTAATAAATAGCTTAAGACCCACCAATTCCGATTATCGAGCCTAGGGGGGTTTAAGCTATCCTGAAGGTCGTGATCCGTTATTTATTATAATTTAATATTATAATATTATACAGTATGAGTGGCTTAAAAGAGCTGAGCCGTTTGTGTCACACGATAAGATGGCAGCTGTCCTCATGTGCCTGTCTTATATTTCAGTAGTTTTAGTATGTTGTATGTGATATACCGTACTGATACAATAATATAAACTTTGTATGAAATGATCTTTAATGAAGATGTACTGCAGTGAAGAAATCGTTTATTTAAAGTCATTATTTGCCAACAGTTTGTATCTAATATGTCAGTTAAGAACACCTGACGGCATGGATACGGTTAGCTCTGGGCTAGCATGTTAGTCTGACACGCAGTTGACTGGGGATCGAATACTGCTACAGTTAGGTTTTTTTTTCTTGAATTCTTTTACAAATGATGTGCACGAGCTTTTCCCACAGATACTGAATAAAATGTCATTTAGCTCAAAGGAGAGGATAAAGTATACACTCGTATATTAATAAAATCACAGTCCCAGCATCGCACATAAACAGAAGACATTAGAAAAAGGAGAATAGAAGAACTAGATACACGTTGTCATTAATCACAGCCTTCTTAATGCCTCTGTACGGTGCTGTCCTCTTGTGGGTTATGTGGGTAATATTGTTCCAAACATAACGCTGTGTAAATGCCTGAGCTGGCCTCCTGAAGTATGGCAATTTTGTAATACTGGTAGTTCAACTATTAGCCACGATCGCGCTCCGAATACCTTTAAACACTGCCAGCTGGATCGCCTCCCTCTTGGCTACTTTAAACTGCCTACTCATTCAACACCCATAGAACACTGCCATCGTAGTACATTACGATGGCAGTGCATAGGCGTACAAGATAAAGATTAATTCACTGATAGGTCGCAGCACCACCTACTGTGATTGGGGCGGAAGATGATTGGGGCGGAAGATTCTTAATTTTGCAGGCTGGCTTAATATAGAGATTAACGGACGTGAATGCATTACAATAAGTTAGTAGTTTTGTTATTCAATCATCATAAAGTATATAATATTGATCTTGACACTTACTGGCTTATTATCAATATAAAAGAAAACAAACAATACATTGTGGTTGGGGTGATTGTTTTAGGGATGAGGACAAAGAGTCATAAAGATACCCATACATTTAGGAGAAAGTAGGCTATATGTTCTTTGCTGAACATCTTGTTTACCTCTGTAAAATGTAATCACATTTTTTTATTTTTTTTCGGTAATGAAATCTTCTACAATGTCATCAAAATCAATTTCCCGCAGAACATCTGACTTGACATACATTAAACTTAGCATGTCTAATCATTCCTGTGACATGATATTCCTTAGCGCACTTTTGATCCGGTTCAATTTTGAAAACGAGCGCTCTGCAGAACAATTCGTTATCTTGAGGGTCAGGAAAATGCGAAAAGCAATATCAATGTTCGGAAAAACAGACTCAAGCTTGTCTCGAATAAGAATTTCGTAAAGTTCAGAATGAGTGAACTCAGTTTTTAAAGGATATTGTAATTTAATATAATGCTGGAACTGTCTCAGTTCCGGATACAAATTTTCTAATTCTTCGGAATAAAATTGAACTAAATTAGAAATTGCTTGGGGGCCCCAGATAATTGGGGGCCCTTGGCCTGGACCTAGTCGGGCCTAATGGGTAATCCAGCACTGCGTGGAGGCCACAAATTCTTACTTATGATACGTTCAGGACGCAATTCCGTCATTGGCATTTCGGCTGTATGAGGAGTGGCGGAATGGTGCTGAAAATAATTGGTCAGACGTTCAGCATAAGTAAGTTCGTCGCAGAAGGGGTTAAGGATGTCACTGACATACCGCTCACTGTTTATCGTACCCTCGTGGAAAAATGGCCCAATACTGCGGTGTCCATTAATCGCACACCACACCCCAATATTCTCATCATGTACGGGTTTTTCAAGAACAATGTCTAGCTTCTGGTCACTGTATTAACGGTGATTTTGTGAAGTAACATGGCCATGATAATAAAACCACGCTACATCACTAAAAAAAAATCAGCATCTAATTCCCCTGAGTTTACCTTTTCTAACACCCAGTTACAAAATCGCTACCTCGTATTGTGATCAGGCTCATTTAGCGAGTGCACAAATGGAAGTTTATATGGCTTCAGTTTCAATAATTTAATTGCATTTCTTGCGGAAGATCCAGATACGCCAGTTTCTTGTGCTAAAAATTTTAATGATTTTTGAGGGGTATGCTCCAATCTTTCGCCAATATAGTCTAATTTTTGTTCTGTAAGAACCCAACGTTGTCTGTCAACTCTTTTATTATTTACGGAGCCTGTTTCCTTAAATCGTTTAGCGAGCCTCCTAATTGCACTGGCATTAGGTACAGGTCTCCCTGGAAACTTAATTCGAAATTTTCGTCTCGTTTCAGAACAGGATTTTCTGCTTTTCATATACGAATTATGGATATACACACGTTCGCGCAATGTGAATTGGTGTCTAGGCATGACCAACAATCACAGTAATCACAACACTCACTAAACGTGCAAGACTGACGTCTAAGCTTTGCAAATACACAACCATATGAATGACAAAACACGTGTGAACTAACGATATAAGTCAGCGGAGCGCGGCCCTCGGCGGCTGAACTGGTTGCGCGCGGCCGCGATCTGCGCTAGTCACAGCCGGCTTTGGTTGCCGTGTTTATTGGCTCGCACACACATATAATGACCCTGTATCTCCGCCTTCCGGCGTTCCAGGAGGAATTTTTATTTAAATTCATATGAGGATAGGGATGTAGAGCCTCCGTGGCTTAGGCGGCAGCACGCCGGCCTCTCACCGCTGGGTCCGTGGTTCAAATCCCGGTCACTCCATGTGAGATTTGTGCTGGACAAAGCGGAGGCAGACAGGTTTTACTCCGGGTCCTCCGGTTTTCCCTGTCACAATTTCATTCCAGCAACACTCTCCCCTATCATTTCATTTCATCTGTCATTCATTTACTCATTGCCCCAGGGAGTGCGACAGGCCTTGGCAGCCGGCACAGTTCATATCCTCGCCGCTAGATGGGGGCTTCATTCATTCCATTCCCTGACCCGGTCGGAGACTGGAAGCAGGCTGTGGATTTTCATTCATGAGGATAGGGATGTAGATTACCTGCACAGTTAACTACCCACTTAAGTTAACTTACATCTTACTTAGAGACTGGAGGATGTAAGATATGGTAGGTTGGTTCCTCAGTTTAGGGGCTGCGACAACGCGGTCCTGTAGCCCCGTGTAATTTTGGGGAGGGGGGGGGGGGGGTTAGAATCTGTCCGATAACCGGTGTTAATTGTGATGGTTGAATTAGTGTGTGTTATCTGTTCTTAATTCAAGTAAGGACTGCAGACATTGGATTTTTCAAGTAGTTCCGACTTCTGCTGCCAAACGCCACCGTCAACGACCAACTAGTTCTGAACTTGGTTACTATGTATCACCGCAGTCGGCTCCGGGCGACGAACGTTGGAACCCAAGAGCGTCAGTCAAATCTAACCTATAATTTAGCTTCACACAATTGTAATTAGTGGAAGGTTCTTTATCATGCCATAAATCTATTACATGGGACCACCGGCTTTACTTTCCCTCCGAAGGAAGGCATACTGAGAGATTTTTAACGCTCTTAAAAATCCGACGACTTCGGCCGGGTTTGAACCCGCGACCTTGGGCATAGAAGCTCAGCATGCTACCAACTACGCCACCGAAGCCGCCAAGAGGAAGATATGGACAACAGGAATAAGGGGAAGGGACTGCTTTCAATCCTCGAAGAATGAGGATTGAGGGACTTGGAAGGAGTAGAGCCATGAAAGGCAGATAGGAAAGGGGGGGAAACTGGAGATGGTCCTTCCTAAAGTCACTTAAAAGGAGGAGAAAACTGGATCGAACTCTGGAATCCCTTGGGTTCACCAACTACCGAACTCACCAGCCGTGAGTTCTTGAGGCTGTAGGCTACCACTACGTTTGTTTTAGACGAGTGGAAATTCCTAATGGAAGCCTGGAGGCAAGTTACAACAGTACCTGTGTTGTTGTCACCTGCCCCACGAGGCCCGATGATGGACAAAACTATCGCACGCAACTGCTGAAGTACAATCATTTGGCAAATATAATGGTGTTCTATTCGTAACTAACTAACGTGTACTTCCGCGTCACACAATACTTTGACGTGGACTGTACTTTTCTGCACAGTGGTGTCGTCACATGCTCAAGTCTGGAATTTCATTACATCACACCACTGCAGAGTGGGTCAAAATAGAAATCTAGTGGGACACAATTACCTTTAAGTTTTAATCATGAACTTAGAGTGAAAGCAACGTAGGCCTATATAATTTGTTTGCATCATAATAAACATCAGTTAAGACCTTTTTAAGCTACGTCTACACATGCAAGAAATTGTCTGTGACTAAGAGTTGGATAGAGCATTCAGTTATCTCTTCAGAACAATTTTCTACCCCTAATTTACTTTTAATAAAGTCACAAAGTTCCTATTTTGGCATAATCGTCGAATTTAGTGCTTCAAACAGTTGTAAACGTGTGAGAACTGGTTGCGCGGCATCTTCTAAAACGTGAAATAACTAAGTAAGTTGCAAAAAGATGTAAAAATCTTATAACAGGCGTAAACTACAAGACTTTATCTACATTTTAACATTAAGTAGAAAGTGACGCAGAGTGAAGCGACACACTAAAAATCTAAGATAAAATTTAATTTTAAAAACAAGATGTTCAGTAAAGAACATATAGCCTACTTTCTCCTACATGTATGAGTATAGTTATAACTCGTTGTTATTATCAAAGTGTATAATAGAATCATTTCTTGGTTGAAGACCTTAGAAACTATTTACCTCTACCAAACGCCACAACCTAGAAAAAAAACTACTACCATCATTGAAGAAAGAAAGATAAGAAGTATCTCTAGAATGTTATGGATTTGGAGACATAATCGACCGGACTGGCTGCGTGGCTCAGCGGTAACGTTCTCGCTTGCTGGGCCCTAGGTTGCAGGTTCGTATCCTGGCGCAGTCAGCTGGCATTTGAGGGTGCACAAATGCGAGGGAGCCGTGTCAGTAGATTTACTGGCACGTTAAAGATCCCCTTCGGGCCAAAATTCCGGCACCCCGGCGTATCTAAAAGCAGCAGTAGTTAAAAGGGACGTAAAACAAATAACATTATTATTGTTATTATTACGTAATCGACCTGCCGTGGGCAACATCCAACTTTGAGTTGAGGCATGTATTTACACGTCTGGTTCTGCATGGCTCTCACAACCCTAATTGAATTAACAAATCTTTCCATGACCCTACAGAGACGTGTGTATACAAACTATGTGGATATATTCGATTGCTATTTGCCTGAAATAAAAATATTAATTAATAACCTGAACTAGCACCAACGGCTAGAATTCAGTTACTATGTGAAATCGTTTTGTTCTTTACTTCAAATAACATTTTCAAATAACGCACAATAGGCTGTTACAAACCCTTTAAAATAAAAATTAAAAATTTATCGTAGTATCATCTTGCCATTCTTCAAGTTCGATGCGCATAGAATGCCAATGGTATACGGTACTAATCAATGGAGTCCCACGTAGACCAGTCGTGACATCTAGTGGAGAAGTATGGAACAATATAACCCTAACAGGGCGAGTGCATTCTAGTGGCCATAAGAAGAAACTTTTCAATAAAATCTTGAAGTAGGCCGGCGTGCAGTTACCTTTTTGGCTGCTAGATGTCTCGAGCAAATCTGCTGGTGAATTATGTTTTAATTAAATATATATTTTCCACCGTAATATGCATAATATAACGCTTAATTTTAAAACGTCTGAATCATTACAAAACAATAAATATATAAAATTTCAAGCAAAAAAAAAACTCTGATGGGGTTTGAACCATAGGCATATGAGTGATAGGCCAACGCTTTACCACGGAGCCATTTGTGCCAACGAACATTGTTGTATATAAAATGACTTACATATAACTTGTTAGCAAATAATGATTTAGACTAAACGATTTCATCAGTGGAGTATATTATTTATTTATAAAGCATTTCATACAAAGTTTATTTATTTTTTATCAGTACGCTATATTGCATGCAATACTCAAATTAGTGAAATATAAGTCAGGCACAAGGTATCCGCTGACATCTTGTCTTCTTACCGAGACGGCTCAGCTTTTTAAAATCACTTCTGCACTATAGTATTACAAAATAAACTTTTAATTTCGAACGTGCCTCTTCCTTTAGAACAGTTAAATCGATTCTCGGCTCGATAATCGCAACTGGTGGGTCCCATGATATGGATTATAAAGTTTGCCTAATTCGCATGGCCGCGATCCTGAAATGGTATAGCGGATGACCTTGTAGTTCGGTCACAAGACGCGTCCTATATGAAGGTATGTTGTTACCAAATTTGGTAGAATTCGGATAATTTGGTTAGTCGCTATTTGATTTTACGTTTTGAACGTTTGAGTGGCCGCCATTCAGTTTTGGTAAAGATGGTGGCAATATAAAACATGACACTGAGGTGCCCTTTGCTTGATCTACCTCTGTACCAAATTTCGTTCAATTCGGTTTCACCGTGTACGAATTGATAGGGGGGACAGACATTCAGAGTACACACACTCACACACACACACACACACACAGACACACACACACACACACACATACACACAGACAGACACACAATTTTTTGCCCTGTAGTGATATCATAAGTCTACTTTCATTTTTGCAAAAATCGAAAGTAGGCTAATAATAGTTAAATATTATATAATGCAAATATAGCTAAAATTACGTAACCATTACGCACATTAATAACTGAAACACGTTACAAAGATCATACCTTCAGCTGCATGTTCAATCTTAAAGCATCACACTAAACACAAAGACAACCAAACCACAGCCACTTACATTCACCCTCCAAATCAGACTGCGACATATTTACACAAGATGCGTTTATATCCCTGAATAGTGAGTAACACAGGGGCGTATATAGATTTTTATTTCGGGGGGTGCCCAATTGGGGGTTAGGGGGCATGGTATAGGCCCAAAGAATAGTTTCTCCCCGGGAAACTTATGTATAATTTGGTGCAAAATAATGAGTTTTAAGGCTATCTGGCATCACTTTTTTAACCAATTTGTTGTGATGTTTTATGTTTGGTTAATGTCAAACACAACTAAGACCATTTTATGATACTTTTTATTAATACAATCAACTTGCTCACTTGATATTGTTTACATGGAAAGAATTAATGTTACTGTTTTGATTTACAACTTACACTATAATACAGTATAAAGCCAAGGTTTCTTGAAGCATTGCCAAATCGGTTCATAACTTCATCGTCAGTGAGATGTATGTCTCTGTGAATAGATGACAATACTAGACCGTTGTTTTCAGAAGTGAGAATTTCTTAAGTATGTTTTCAAGCAACTCAAACTCCTTTCGGCAGTACCGTAGCTACAGAGAGAGGCGAATTTGCCAAAAGTTTGATAAGTGTATAAAATTTAGTGAAAGAACTTCTGTCACACGCTTCAAGGGCACTTGTGGCTGTTCATGGTTCGTTCATAAGAGCGAAGGCACTGCAGAGTAATAAGAAGTTATGTTGTTACACATATGATCAGAGCAAACTGATTGTCACACTGTTCACATCACTTTACTTTCGCCCTGCTTTGCAACGTTGCCATACGTCACTTAGTAACAATAGTACATGATTATATTGGTTTTAATGTTTTAATTCATAAACAAATAATATATGTGACAAAAATTTCGGGGGGGGGGGGGGGGGGTAGTCGGCCCCCCCAGGCCCCTCTTATATACGCCCCTGGAGTGGCAATTGTATGAGAATGCTGTAGAAGTAATACATTTTGAATTTTTAATTATGAAAATAAATAAGTTTGTCCTCCTAGATTTCGAATTTGACCCACTGTGCGCTGGTGACAACTGTGAAGCGAGGGAGCGATGGAGTGACGTTATATCTCTGCCGGTGAGCTACGTCATTACTTCCAGGAAAGGTACTAGCCTCGCCAAAGACATTTCTCAAATTGACACACAAACAATTGAGTTGATGGCTCGAATTCTCAGAAATGCAACGTTCCTCACCGACAGAGATATAATGCGAATACTGTACTAATGAAATATGCTGACACGTGCTGACTGCATCAGGGTAAGTCGGCCGAGTATACCGTATCGTCAAAACTCCCGAGTCCCAACATGAGGGGTAATGTCACGTAAATAGAGAAATTGACAAGTCGATGACAAACCCGGCCGAAGCCATCGGATTTTTAAGAGCGTTAAAAATCCCTCAGTATGCCTTCCTTCGGAGGGGAAGTAAAGCCGGCGGTCATATGTCATAGATTTATGGCATGTTAAAGAACCTTCCACTAATTGCACCTGTGTGAAGCTAAATTATATAGGTTAGGAATGTACTTAGGTTTCTACGTTCGTTGCCAAGAGCCGACTGCGGTGGCGTCTGGTAGCTAAATTCTGAACTTGGCCTAGTAGTCGTTGACGGTGGCGCTTGGCGGCAAAAGTAGGAACTATTTGAAAAATTCTAAGTTGCAGTACTTAAATTAAAAAACAGATAACACACACTAATACAGTCATCACAATTAACACCGGTTATCAGACAGATAATACACACACCCAAAGTACACGGGGTTACATGACCGCGTTGTCGCAGTCCCTAAACTTAAGAACCAACCAACAACACTCCATATTCTTAGAAATGCAACGGTCGTCAGAGGCAGAGGTATAATGCGCGGACAGTACTGCACGGGTCTAAGCTGCGTGAACCTGAGAGGAATGTGCGTCGCGACTATGAGAAGTGGTGGTGACGAGTGATGAGGTTTCTCTGCCCTTGCGTAGTAACAGAAACAAATACAGTGAGTCCGGGAATGTTCTCCGCAGCGCCTACATGCGTCTGCGAGAGCTAGCTACATAAGTTATGTTGGCAGCATGGCTGCCGCTTGCATCATATTATTAGCCTTTCACGAAATTATTGCTGGCGGTCGAGATGGGAAATATTCTTTGTTTACTTGTGTCACACGTCAGCCTGCTTCGTTGACAGGTACAGTTGCGCGAGTAGGATATGACTCAGCTCAAGTAGCCTCTGTAATCGTTTAACTGTCCGAGGTGACATGAGCTCCTATGACGCGCAATGCTGCTTGACTTATGTGCAGAATGCATTCTGTCATCGCTGTGTTTCCTAATAACAAGCAAACAATATACGTTGTACTCACCACAGCCATTCATAACAGATGCTGGAAGTGCTGATGACACATACGCTCGCTAATTGCAATACACACTGACGATTTCGACAGGCTACAGCCCACACGTGTGGGATTCACCCTGTCAAAGACACCGTGCTACCAACTAAGCCGATGAGGCAACCACTCACACTGCGGAGAACATTCTCGGGCGTCCTGTACATTAGTCGGGGACTCACTCACTCATTCGCAGCGCCACTCTGGTTTCAGAAAAGATCCTATATTAGCAGTATTGGAATAGATGAGAATGTCAGGTAACACGGCGGGCTGTCGACATGCTTCTCAATTCTCGCCTGCTCCTTCCTTGCCTCTGCCCTTCATCCCGCAAGTTCACAGAGCTTAGACCCGAGCAGTACAGGCTCATCCGCAAGCTTCAAGGACAAGGGCAATCGTCGAAAACAATCGTGCGGCTTGTATCCAAGGTGTGCCATGTGTGGTGGAACTACTGTACTGTACATACACCCTGCCTCCTTTAGACCATTGTGCAGAAAGCATTGTTGTTGTTGTTGTTGTTTTTGTTTCATTTGAGTGATTATTTAGCCCCGTGTACGTGGGTGTGTGTACAATTTGTTTGATAACCTGTCTTATTGTGGTGTTTGTAGTAGTGTGTGTATTTGGTATATTGGCTTTCACGGCCGGTGAATTAAAACTCAGCAATTCTTCTAGGTTTGTGCCGTGTCTTGTGTGGGGTTTCGCCTAGGACACCAAGCTAGGCTCATCGGCGGGCTCTTGGTGTCCCCGCCCGGACCCCCACAGGAGTGACGAACTGCGCGCCACCTCCCTTTATATAAGGTGCAACTGCACCACTTGACTACGAGAACTAAAAGCTCAGGCAGCCTTAACCTCCCTTAACAATTGGGACGGAGACGACAGTGACCGTAAGTTAGGAACCATCCCGGCATTTACCTGGAGTAAAAGTGGGAATCCACGGAAAACCACCTCTAGGATGTCTGATGGTAGAAATTGCACCCATCTACTGTATTGTCAACTTTTACCTCACGAGGCTGAATGTACCCCGTTCCAGAAGCGGCTTCGGTGGCGTAGTTGGTAGCATGCTGAGCTCCTATGTCCAATATCGCGGGTTCAAACCCGGCCGAAGTCGTCGGATTTTTTTAAGAGCTTTAGAAATCCTTCAGTATGACGTCCTTCGGAGGGGAAGTAAAGCCGGCGGTCCAATGTCATAGATTTATGGCATGTAAACGATCCTTTCACAGACTGAACTTGTGTAAAGCTAAAATTGTTAGGTTAGATTTCGTCGGAACGCTCTATCAAAGTTCCAACGTTCACCACTAGGTATCATTGATATCTGGTAGCGAAAGTTGGAACTACTTGAATTTGAACGGAACTTGTAGCTCACCCTAATAATGGTGTCCGCTGGAAGCAGCTACAGACTCAGGCGAGCCAAACATGTCCTCGGACAATCCCGGCACTAAAAGCCATACGATAATCTATATATATAAAAATCAATGTAACGTGATAGTTTGTCTGTGGGCATGTCTGTATGTCTCCTATGCGTTCATATACCATTCGTCCGTTTGCGATGAAACTTGGGTGAGATGTTGAGTACACTCCAAGGAAGGTCTCTGACTTAGTAAATCCATTTTACAATTGGTAGCGCACGCGTAGATTCAACAAATGAGCGACGATGCGCGAAGCATTTCAACAAAGTCCCGTATGTGTTCATATACCATTCGTCCGATAGCGATGAAACTTGGGTGAGATGTTGTGTACACTTACGTGAAGGTTTCAAAATTAGTGAATACATTTCACAGTAGATAGCGCACAAGTAGATTCAACAAATGAGCGACGACACGCAATGCGTTTCAACAAAGTCCCGTATGCATTCATATACCATTCGTCCGATAGCTATGAAACTTGCGTAAAAAGTTGTGTACACTGCAGGGAAATTTTCTGGCTTAGTACATCCACTTTACAATAGGCAGCGCACGAGTAGATTCAACAAATGATCTACGACGCGCGAAGCATTTCAACAAAGTCACGTTTGCGTTCATATACCATTCGTCCGATAACGATGAAACTAGGCTGAGATTTTGTGTGCACTCCAGGGAAGGTTTCTAGCTTAGTAAATCCCTTTCAAAATAGGTAGAGCACGAGTAGAATCAACAAATAAGCGACGACGCGCGAAGCGTTTCAACAAAGTCCCATATAATTTCATATACCATTCATCCGATAACGATGAAACTTGCGTGAGATGTTGTGTACACTCCAAGGAAGGTTTCTGGCTTAGTACATACATTTTACAATAGGTAGCGCACCAGTAGATTCAACAAATGAGCGATGACACGCGAAGCGTTTCAACAAAGTCCCGTATAAAGTCATATACCATTCGTCTGATAGTGATAAATGTTTGGTGAATTGTTGTGTACACTCCAGGAAAGGTTTCTGGCTAAGTAAATCCATTTTACAATACGAAGCGCACGTTTATGTTCAACAAATGAGTGACTACGCGCGAAGCGTTTCGACAAAGTCCCGTATACGTTCACATACCATTCATCCGATTGCGATGAAACTTGGGTGAGATGTTGTGTACAATTGTGTACACTCCAGGGAAGGTTTCTGGCTGAGTACATCCATATTACAATATGTAGCGCAAGAGTAGAATCAACAAATGAGCGACGACACGCGAAGCGTTTCAACCAAGTCCCGTATGCATACATGTACCATTCGTCCGTAGATATGAAACTTGGGTGAGATGTTGTGTACACGTCATGGAAAATTTCTGGCTTAGTAAATCCCCTATACAATATGCAGCGCACAAGTTGATTCAACAAATGAGGGACGACGCGCGAAGCGTTTCAACAAAGTCCCGTATAAGGTCATATACCATTCTGCCGTTAGCGGTGAAACTTGGGTGAAATATGGTGGACACTCCAAGGAAGGTTTCTGGCTCAGTAAATACATTTCACAGTAGGAAGCACACGAGTAGATTCGACAAATGAACGACGACACGTGGAGCGTTTCAATACAGTCCCCTATGTCTTCATATCCCATTAGTCCGATAGCGATGAAACTTGGGTGAGATGTTGTGGACACTTACGTGACGGTTTCTAACTTAGTAAATACATTTTACAGTAGGTAGCGCACGAGTAGATTCAACAAATGAGTGACGGAGCGCGAATCGTTTAAACAAAATCAGGTATGCGTTCATATACTATTCATCCGATTGCGATGAAACATTGATCAGTTATTGTGTACCCGCCAGGGAAGGGGACTTAGTAAATCCATTTCACAATAAGTAGCGCAAGAGTAGATGCAACAAATGGGTGACGACGCGCGAAGCGTTTCAACAAAATCCCCTATTGCGTTCATATAACATTCTTCGATTGCGATGAAACCTTGATGAGTTATTGTGTACACGCCAGGGAAGGGCTTCGACTTAGTAATACATTTCTCAATAGGTAGCGCACGAGTAGATTCAACAAATGAGTGACAGCGCACGAATCGTTTAAACAAAAAACCCTATACGTGCATATACCATTCATCCGATTGCGATGAATCATTGATGAGTTATTGTGTACACGCCAGGGAAGGGTTTCGACTTAGTAAATCCATTTCACATTAGGTAGCGTACGAGTAGATTCAACAAATGAGTGACAGCGATGAAACTTTTGAAAGTTGTTGTGCACGCTCCCACGAATGGTTCTAAATTAGAAAATCCATTTTACGATAGCTTAGAGGCAGTTAACATGTTGTGTATCCAAAAGCACTTCAAGAAACAGAATTTCATCGCCAACACTTTCTTTGATTGGCATTGCAACGCATGCCGGGTACAGCTTGTAAATAATAAAAATAACGCTATACTGTAATAGCACCAACGTTTGCCGCCAGGTGCTCATTGTATTGGCATCTAGTAGCCAAGTTCGTACTAGGTGTCGTGGACGGTAGCAATTAGTAGCAAAAGTAGGAAATAAACTTGAAATATTATTGATCGTCTGCAGTCCTTACCTGAATCACAGATAACACACACTAATACAACCATCACAATTAACACCGGTTATCAGACAGATTCTACACACACCCAATGTACACGGGGCTACATGGGCGCGTTGTCGCAGCCCCTAAACTAAGGGAGCAACCAACCAACCAATCAATCCCGTTCCAGCTCTCAGTCATGATTTTTTTTTTGGCAGAGATGAGACTCAAACCCGGACCTCTGGTAGCAACTACACCACGAGATGCACGATCATTTGTTGCAATGGAGTGTCATTGTATAATATAAAGTCCCCGGCTTTGAGAATACTCTGCAATATATTCAGCTAGTTAGAATTTAGCTCTGATAAGCTTAGCGAAGGAATGACCTAAAATGAATAACTGTGCTGTGGTAAATGACAGGTGTAATTATACTTATCTCGTCCACTAGGCAGCACTGCAGTCGGAGAAGTATGTGAGATAAGGTATGATGAGTCTCTCTTAAAGACACTGGCAGTAGGGGGAATATTTTTAATTGCTTTTCCTCTTATCTGCCAGCCAGGGTTGGATGTAAAGTACCGGAAACATTCCAAGGTGAATGTAAATGGAAATGAGGCAGCTGTCTCAAATTACTCCCTGTCTCCGTGAGGGCACAGGCGTGCAGGAAATGTCCAAGAGACTAACAATCTGGCTATGTGTAAGGCATTGGCCTCCGTTTGCAACATTGCAACAAACTTATGTACTTACTTACTCCTCGGCGCTACAGTCAATGTAGGACCTTGGCCCCTCCAACAATCGTTGCCCAATCCTGACGATCTTCTGTCATTATCATTATCATCAGTCCGGCTATTAGTGTATTGGAGTTTCATAACAGGCTGTTTTTAGCCTACTTTCGATTTTTGCAAAAAATGAAAGTAGACGTATGAGATCAACACAGGGCGAAAAATTGTGTGTCTGTGTGTGTGTCTGTGAGTGTGTGTACTCTGAATGTCTGTGTGCCCCCCCCCCCCCTATCATTTCGTACACGATGAAACCGAATTAAACGAAATTTGGTGCAGAGATAGCACTAGCAAAGGGGACCTCAGTGTCTTGTTTTATATCGCCGCCGTCATGACGGAAACGTAATGGCGGCCCCCAAATGTTCAAAGCTTATGTCAAATTACGACTAACCTAATCATCCAATCTCTACAACATATATGTGTATGGCGAGCATCTTTTGACTAATCTTCAAAGTCATCAGCCCAATAGTTTGCAGATGGCAGCCATTTATGTGTGCAAATCGATTCCCCCTATCAATTCATACACGGTGAAACCGGATTGAACGAAATTTGGTACAGAGGAAGCACTAGCAAAGGGCACCTCAGTGCCATGTTTTATGTCGCCGCCATCTTGACGAAAATGTGATGGTGGCCACCCCAATGTTGAAAGCTTAAAAAACTCCTACAATTAAGATTTAAGCACTTACTAAATTACGACCAACCTAATCATCTGATCTCTACCAAATTTTGCAACGTTATACCTTTATGTATGAAGAATATTCTGAGCAAACTACAAAGTCATCAGCCGAATAATTTGCGTATGGCGACCATGTATGTGTGCAAATCGATTCCCCCTATCTATTCAAACACGGTGAAACCGAATTGAACGTAATTTGGTGCCGAGGTAGCACTAGCAAAGGGCACCTCAGTGTCATGTTTTATATCGTCGCCATCTTGACGGCAACGTAATGGCGGCCATAATGTTAGAAGCTTAAATCAAATTACGACCAACCTAATCATTTGATCTCTACCAAATTTTGCAACAACATACCTTTTTGTGGGAAGCATCTATTGACTGAACTACAAGGTCATCAGCTCAATTGTTTGCAGATAGCGGCCATGTATGTGTGCAAATCGATTCCCCCTATCTATTCAAACACGGTGAAACCGAATTGTATGAAATTTTGTACAGAGGTGGCACTAGCAATGGGCACCACATATTCAAGTGTAATATCCGTATAACACGTTGTATTTCAATAAGCTACTACAACCAACATTCAATTATACTCCTTGAAAAGGACAAAGAGTTATAACAACACCCATGCATTTAGGAGAAAGTAGGCTATATGTCCTTTACTGAACATCTTGTTTTCGATATGAGGTTGTTAGCCCCATGATCAACCCCCAACCTGGAGGACCAGGGTATCCCTCTTTGTCTGACCCATCACCTTTGACCAGTCCGGCATAGCTCGCTGGATCATTTGAGCTCTCAAGCCCCCACATCACGTCAAGATGAGGATACCATCGTGAGGGATTGCAACAAACAGGTAATAATAATAATAATAATAATAATGATATCATATGGCCTCGGGTGCCGGGTGCAAGCTTTGTTATTTAACACCCAGATGGCAGCTTGCATGTCAAATTTTGTAGTTCCTCGGAGCGGTATGAAAGTCAAAGAGGTTAGGTATCTAAGCTCCTTGACACTATAGCGCTTTCTAGTACAGAAAGGAGGTACTTTTGTGTTGGCGGAAAATCCCGAGATTAATTTTGCCATTATGGACACGGCCTACTGAATTCAAATGGGTTCTTTGACATGCCAACAACGTATGACATGCGTGTAGTGATTTTCATACCCTTTCAAAATTCACTTACCATGGCCAAGTTGGAAGACCACCACGATAACCACTCACCAACCGTGGCAAGCAACAGACAGGTTATCCACCAGCTTCATTGGTATAGTTTCAACTCAGAGGGACCACCTTGTGGTGAAGCACCTAGCATACTTGGCTGTCGCCTTGGATGCCCGGGTTAGATTTCCGGCTCTGCCAGGAAATGTAATTCTGGTCTGAAGTGTGGAACGGGATAAAGCCAGCTTCGAGAGGCAAAACTGAGGAGTGATGGGATTGATTCCCACCTTGGACACCCTGGAAGTGGTTTTCAGTGGTTTCTCACTTCTACTCCAGGAAAATTCCGGGATGTTGCCTCCTTCCCAATCCTAACCTGAATTACAAATACATAGGCCTACACTATTACAGACACCACAATAACACAGGTTATCATATACATTTTCCTATAGTATTTCAGTAGAATAGATCCCTCCTGCGGCGCTCACAAGCAACTGATCGTGACAAATTAGCATTCAAATGAAAGAGAATAGACATTATCAGTGTCGAATTGCACTCTAATTTCATAAATATCTATAATATCTTTAAAAGAGACCTTTAAAAAAATTGTACGAAGTGTGCGATTTGCAGATACTGTTGCTGTAGGAAAATACGCTCCATAATTGCTGTCCACTTCACATTTTCGCCGCTGTGACACCTGTTTCATGTCATTTTAACATCCTGAGGTCTTTCCTTGATCATTTTGCATGGATTTCAGAAACCGTTAATCAAAGGAATAAGTAGACTACTCAAATCGTATAATTTCATAAATATCGAATAACCGGTGAGTGTTATGATGATCCAATTTTCAGTGAATGCCTTCTTAAGTTAGAGAACGTAGAACTTGGAATTCTAATTGAACTGTAAATATTGTTCTATAGACTAATCATTTGTTTGAAATAAAAACATAACAACCTTTCTCCTTAAGTCTCTCATTATAAACCTATTGGGGAATGTGTGGTTTATGAACATGCGAGATTTCTCGCATGGGTCCGCTAGTATGTAGAAGGTGTCGGAAAACAAGAGGTAGAAAATTAAACCACGCATGGGGGTGGGTCTGGGGAGCAATATGAGTTAAGATGCCTGTGGGCGCAAACCAACCGTTAAGCCCCTGTGAGCATTTCTAATTACAAGGAAACTTGGCGACGTCGCGCAATGAACAGCATCGAGTGCGGCATTGACTTTGTCTCCATATTGTTTAGGCAAGCACCGTCCAAGGTCGAGCCGCACTGTGCAGACAGTGTACGCCTCGGAATAGCAGGTGTGCAAGGGAGAGATCTGATCACGAATTGATAATGAAAGACACGAGTGGCACACGTCCCTCCAATAATGAGCGCGCCCCGTTGTCTACCGTGACTGACCAGGCACCACGCCTACCATGGCTCTGCACTGTGCAATCACAGGTGTGCAGCTGTGCGACTTTGCACAGTGCGAAGCACTCTGGACGCTGCTGGTTTAGGCACTTGTTGCTTCGTGGAATGAGTTTGAATATTCCCTGTCCTTGAGTGTTCAGCCACGTTGTCCCGAAGTGTTTCACCTCCTCGACTGAAGTGAAACGTCGACCTCCTAGGTGCTTCTTCAAGTGAAGAAACAGGTGAAAGTCGCTTGGTGCGAACTTCGGGATTAGGTAGGTTGGATGATCAATGATGGCCCAGCGAAACAGCGTGGTGGTCTTCTGGGCTGTATGTAATCTCAGGCAGTGAACAAAAATCCAAACTTTTGGTTGGATATTTGGGGGGGGGGGGGGGGGGGGTAGAGTCTGGTGACACAAAACTGGCTCCTTGCATTCTATTGTGAGGTTTTAATTTTTTGTATCGATAGCTTTGGGGTTGGTGGTTAATTTAGTTACGATATTTAGGCGACGTTGCTAAATTATTATTATTATGCTTTGATTTTATATTTTGTTTCGATTAGTAATAATTGTTAGTTATACTTGCATAGGGGGGGGGGGTTGAGATTACAGTTCGGCAGGATAATGATATATTGGTCATAGTATGGGCTGATGTCCTTCTCCATCCTGCCGATGCTGTTAGGTGGCTATCGCTCCCTATCGCACGCCATGTCTGTTTGTTTTGTCTGAGATTTTGGTGTGTGTGTTTGGATTTAATTTTTGCAGCAGCTTCGTTTTATTTTGAAATTAGAGAAACCTCTAGTGGGTTAACAGGATAATAATTGTGTAGGGGAAAAAGATAGACCTATAGTAGGTTTGGCGTTGGTTTGCAATTGGGTTATTGCTTTGATAAAAGGCTTCAGCTCCTGCCTCTTGTGATTTAATTAAATTTTGTGGATGAGTGGTTCTGCACAGTTGCCAACCGTATGTATTCGAGTTACCTCACACTACTAATTTCTCTATAACAGACGAAACTCCTGGAATATCGGCCTTGCACGTAACCTTAGTTTCTGATCATCCCTCGTAATTTATCCTGCCATATTACTGAAAAGGGGAGTGCTTAATGGCGTTTGACCTCCAGGAAAGCCTGGTGCAACTCTTTCAAGTTATAAATAATATCGTATGGCCCCGGGTGCCTGGTGCAAGCTTTGCTATTTGATACCCAGAGGGTAGCTTGCATGTCGAATTTCGTAGTTCCTTGACTATGAAAGTCAAGGAGGTTAGATGTTAGATATCTAATCTCCTTGAACACAATAGCGCTTTCTAGTAGAGAAATGAGGAACTTTGTGCTGGCGGAAACTCCCGAGATTAATTTTGCCATTATGAACTCGGCCTACTGAATTCAAATGGGTTCTTTGACATGCCAACATCGTATAACATGCGTATCGTATTTTTGCCGCCTTTCAAAAATCACTTACCACGGTCAGGGGCGAACCTGCAATCTTGGGGTTAGTAGACCGACACGCTATCCACTCACCCACCATGGCAAGCTACTCTTTCAAGTTGACACCTGTAGATGACCTGCGCATCATGATCAGAACGTGGCCCTAAATCAGAGAATATCCCTACATTTGCCTGAAGTAGAAATGAGTAAACCACAGAAAACCACTTCCAGAATAGCTGTGGTGGGAATCGAACCTACGTTTTTGTTACAAAAAATATGCAGTTTACACACGAAAAAAAAAACATGCAGTGAGCATGTGTTGAGGGAATCAGGTACTTCCAGTAAAGGAGAAGCGGGAAGTACAATCTGAAGGGAACACGACGCGGTCAAGGTTGACAACTTAATTGCAGGGGAGGTGTGAAAGCATCAGACATGTAATACAAGTATCACTTAGCGTGGTGAGGTGCCGGCCTTGTCATCACATCGAGAACACAGTTCACTGGCAGGTGAGTATTATGTGTTGTCATAAAAATACTCCATATAACAGTATCTTAGTGATTTAATTTAACTATCTCTTCAGAAGGAAAGTAGGCTGATGAGATCAATTGAAGAGCCCATCGCAAGAACCAGACCGCTCCAAAATATAAATAAAACAAGAAGTTCCGTAACGAACTAAAGAGCCTACTTTCCTTAAAATTAATTTTCATGCCAATGATTAATCTAGAGTATATGAACCTATCTAGAATAATGACGAAATTAAGTTGGTAATATCGAAATGTCTAATTAGTTCGAAATATACCTGGTATAATGTAGCCTAATAGAGCATTACAGTTGGCAGCCCTGGTGACTGAATATATTCTTAGTTCCATCTCTTAAGGTACAGAATAAAACAATTGGTTGAAGTCCAATGGACGTTACATGCAGTTAAACATTGGATCTATCAGCACGCATAAAATCATGTTGGCAACAATGTCATGCGTGTGCTGGTCAGCAATAGCCTAATCTGAAATATTATATCTTGTTGTGCCAATTTTGGACGAAATCCATTTGTTAGTATAGAAGTTACATTGGACCTATCAGCAGGCATAGAATCATGTTGGCAGCACTGACTTATATTAATTATTCCAAATTAATCTAGAATGTCAGGTGCTATACATGTGCAAAGTATAGGGCTGTTGGCTTGCATACTTCCTGATATATTGATGAAATGAAAATCCACAGCCTGCTTCCAGTCTCCGACCGGGTCAGGAATGGAATGAATGAAGCCCCCATATAGCGGCGAGGATATGGACTGTGCCGGCTGCCGAGGCCTGACGCACTCCTCTGGGGCGATGATTAAATGAATGACAGATGAAATGAAATGATAGTGGAGAGTGTTGCTGGAATGAAATTGTGACAGGGAAAACCGGAGTATCCGGAGAAAAACCTGTCTGCCTCCGTTTTGTCCAGCACAGATCTCACATGGAGTGACCGGGATTTGAACCACGGACCCAGCGGTGAGAGGCCGGCGTGCTGCCGCCTAAGCCACGGAGGCTTTGATATATTGATATTAGGTTTAAATATATAGACAGCATTTATTAACAGTTGGCAGCCCTGATTGCTCTTAAGAATACTTATAGTCATATCTGTTATGTTACACATAGCACATACGAAATTTGGTTGAAATCCAACTGATAGTATAGAAGTTACATGTATTTAAAAATTGGCCCTATCACAGGCTTAGAATCATGTTGGTAGAACTGAAGTATATATTCCAAAATTAATCTAAAATGTCAGGTACTATACGTGTGCATAGTTTAAAGCTGTCGGCTTGCATACTTTCTGATATATTGGTATTTGGATAAAAGAATAGAGAGAGCAATTATTAACAGTTGGCAGCCCTGGTGGTTCTTAAGAGTAGGCTCAGTCATATCTGTTTATGTACACATATTACATACAAAATTTGGTTGAAATCCAATTTATAGTGTAGAAGTTATAGGCAATTAAATATTGGACCTATCAGAAGGCTTAAAATTATTTTGGCAACACTGTCATGTATGCCTTCCTGGAAATTAGTGTTATCTACATGTGTGCCAATTTGGGAATAGTTCGCATGCATACCTTCCAAGATATCAACATGGAGCTCAAATTTCTAGTGCGTTTTTCCTGCAGTTGGTAGCACTGACATCATTTTCAAATATGGACGTGAGATATTCCAGTATACATCTTTACTTCTACTAAATATGGTTTCGATTTCTGCAGGCGTTTAGGAGTTGATAGGGGGGGGGGGGCACACAGCCAGACAGACAGACAGACAGACACACATTTTTCCGGATAGATCTCATGTGTACTTTTTCCACATTTTTGAAAAATGTGAAAAGTAGGCTAAAAATAAAATAAAAAAAAAACAGAATAAAGTGACTATGTGTATGTAACAATATCATCAACGCCAACCATAAAAAGAAGCAAGAAACAAAAGAAAAACAAAAAAACATTAAACATAAAACATACGGTAAAACATAAAACAAAAAACAGAAAAAACATAAAACATGAAATATAAAACAAACAGAAAAAGAAAAAGAAGAACAAAAATAAAAACAAAAAACAATTACAATAACACAAACAGAAATAAAATTAATAAATAAAAATCACAAATGTCGCGAAACAGCTTAAATACCTCGGAGAGATAGATCATCAGCAACAATGGAATGGGCAAAGAGGCAATAAACAAAAGACTTAAACTAGAAAAACTTAATTTTGGCAACAAAGATACAACAAAAAAAGACCCTAAGCTATCCAAATACGTCAAAATAAAGCACTAGAATGCTGTGGTAAAACCGGTGATCCCATATGGTGTGGAAACGGCCAACCTGTCGAACCTGGGAAAGCTCCTGACGATCGAAAGGAGAATGCTGAGAAGGATTTACGGCCCAAGAGTGGCACAGGGAAACTACAGACTAAGATGAAACAAGGAGATATACGGAAAGGTGGAAGACCTGGAAACAACGATCAGGAAAAGACGACTGAGTTTCTCTGGACACAAGGCTAGAATGGATCCAGCAAGGATGAATAAACACATGTCTGATAAAATATACTATCTGAGGAGCCAGGGGGCTACCCCAAGCAGATGAAGGAAGAACTCAGGAGGCTAGGAATGACAGATGAAGACTGTCAAGACAGAAAACAATTCAAGGAAAGACTTTCTAACATAAAGGTTCTTGCGAGAGGAAAGAGAGAGAGCAAAGGAGGAGGATGGACAGAAGAGAGAAAGGCGTAACACTCTGTAAGAATGAAGGAAATGTGCTGGAAGAGAAAGACCGATGAGAAGGAAATGAAGTGATATTTGCGTTGTACTTAGTTTTGCCCGGTTCGCAAAAAAGAAAAAAAATAATAAAAAAGAGAATAAAATAATAACAAACACTAGCACTAATATTAACAAGGCAATAGTTATATAATAAATCACTACAGTAAAAGAGTGATGTCTCATAATACAAAATTGAAATATCGCAAAAGCTCTATCAGAAAGCATAGCATTTGAATTCTATTCATCAATAATTGCAGAAATTGAAAAGCAAGAATTTAAAATTCATAGAAAAACAAGAAGTTCTGTGACGAACTAAAGAGCCTACTTTTCTTAAAATTTAAGATTCATGCCAATGATTAATCTATATGGATATATCTAGAATAATGACGAAATTAAGTTGGTAATATCGAAATTTCTAATTAGTTCGAAATACTGTATACCTGGCAAAATGTAGCCTAACAGAGAACTACAGTTGGCAGCCCTGGTGACTGAATATATTCTTAGTTCCATCTCTTAAGGTACAGAATACAAAATTTGGTTGAAGTCCAATGGATAACATGGACGTTACATGCAGTTAAACATTGGATCTAACAGCAAGCGTAAACTCATGTTGCCTAGTGTTTTATTAATCTCATGTAATTTATTTCAGGATTAGGGCATAACCCATCTCTTTTGGGTACATTCGTGTTGACCGACTGAAAAGCACTAAACTCTTGTTTACTAAGGCAACACTGAAAATATGGCTTCAAACACCACAATGTTCACGGCTAGTCAGGCAAATCGTGAAGCCAAGAAATGATCCTAGTGTTTTATTAATCTCATGTAATTTATTTCAGGATTAGGGCATAATCCATCTCTTTTGGGTACATTCGTGTTGACCGACTGAAAAGCACTAAACTCTTGTTTACTAAGGCAACACTGAAAATATGGCTTCAAACACCACAATGCTCATGTTGGCAACAATGACATACATGTATTGGTCAGAAATAATCTGAAATAATATGATCTATTGTTGGGTCAATTTTGAATGAAATCCATTAGTTAGTAGATAAGTTACATGCATTTTAAAATTGAGCCTATCAGCAGGCTTAGAATCATGTTGGCAACACTGGCCTAGGCCTATATTAGTTACTCCAAATTAATCTAGAATGCCAGGTACTATAAGTGTGCAAAGTTTAGAGCTATTGACTTGCATACTTTCAGATATTTTGATATTAGGGTAACAAAAATAGAGAGAGAATTTATTAACAGTTGGCAGTCCTGGTTACTCTTAAGAATCGGCATAGTCATATCTGTTATGGTACACATAGCACACACGAAATTTGGTTGAAATCCAAATGATAGTATAGAAGTTACATGTATTTGAAGTTGGACCTCTCAGCAGGCTTAGAATCATGTTGGTAGCACTGACGTATATAAGTTACTCCAAATTAATATAGAATGTCAGGTACTATACGTGTGCATAGTTTAAAGCTGTCGGCTTGCATACTTTCTGATATATGGGTATTTGGATTTAAAAAAATTGAGAGCATTTATTAACAGTTGGCAGCCCTCGTGGCTCTTAAGAATACGCTCAGCCATATCTGTTTATGTACACATAGCACATACGAAATTTGTTTGAATTCCAATTGATAGAGTAGATGTTATATGCATTTAAACATTGGACGTATCAGCAAGCTTAGAATCATTTTGGCAACACTGTCATGTATGGCCTCCTGGAAATTAAACTGAAATATTATTATCTATCTGTGCCAATTTTGGTATAGCCCCCATGCATATCTTCCAAGTTATACAACATGGAGCTTACATTTTGATTGCGATTTTTCAGGAGTTGGCTGCACTGACATCATTTTCAAATATGGGATTGAGTTATTCCGGTATACATCTTTATTCATACTAAATTTGGTTTTGATTGCTGCAGCCGTTTAGGAGTTGATAGGGGGGGGGGCACACACTCACACCCGGCCAGACAGACAGACAGACAGACAGAAGGACAGATAGACAGACAGACACACACACATTTTCCCGGATCTATCTCACAAATCTACTTTTCCCTCATTTTTGCAAAATGTGAAAAGTAGGCTTATAACCGTCCCCACTTTATGATATGGAATTTGGATAAGATCTAGAAGTTACCCTCAAAAACTGACTTGCTTTCCTCAATCAATCCGTCAAGATGGGTAATGAAACATAATTATTGAACCCGAGGAGGTTATGCTGACTGGAATCGAACGTGGTTCTCAGAGACTGTGATCTCAGTATAAAGGTTCCACCAGGGAACGAACCAGAGATCTATAGAGGCAGTTTCATGGTAAAAAACCCTCGAAAGAAGTGTATATTTAATCACTGGTGTGATTTTGGTGCAATGACATTATTTATTAAAATAATGCAGGGAAAAATGAGCAGTTTACAGCATTATTAGACTACTTGGTGTAGGCTATACGAGGCTTGAAGCACGGAGAGGGCAGAGTTGACATTTTACAAATTAGCCCAGGATTGTGGGAGGGCCCCAGTGGAGCCATGTCCATTTCTGTGACCCCATTCTGTCGTCTGGAGCAGGGTGGAGGCCTGAATAATGACCCAGTTATTCCCCGACGGAGAATAGATATGAGGAGGGGGAGGAGAGATGCCCAGGAAAATCATTGATTACTCGTGATTGGAGCAACGAATTGAGATGAGAGTTGCCCACAGGTGAATCTTTTGGCAGGAGGCTAATTTTAGAGCCTTTTACCTGCGAAATTGACGCATATTTAACGAAGTGTGGAAGGACTGTAAGACTACCATTGTTCGCGGATAGATTTGAGAATGTTGCCGGGGAATACCCGTAAGATAGCGTCCCACGCTATGGGGAAAGGAATTAATATTAATTAAATGGACGAGCGATTTCTTTGCACGCAGATAGTTTTGGGATCTGTGAAGAGAGAGGAACCCGATGATCATGGTTTGGAGACCAGAATCATGCTGGGAGAGGAGCCAATATTACGCGGGAAGATTTCGCCCTACTTTTCGTGGGAATCCGATATAAGGGAGTAGACCCTTGGAGGAGCGCTCAGATCTTGCCCAGTCGCAGTTCAAGCTCAGTCTCTCTCAGTTCAAGCTCAGTCTACGCGCATTTCACGTGCAGTTTACACCCAGTTACAGCCAGTTACAGTCGAGCAAGTAGCAGTCTTACGCAGTCTTCACGACGTTAGAAGTTACCCAGTTGTAGCACAATTGCAGTAAGTTGCAGTCAATATGCAGCAGTACGAGACAGTATATAAGCAGTCTACAGCAGTCTTCAAGTAAGTTACGGGCAATCTTCAAGTGAATCTTCAGTCAGTTACAGCCAGTTTGAAGCAAGTTCGTCAAGGCAGAACGCATGGCGGTTCTACTCATAATGGACGCCAAACAAAGACTGGTACATGTAAATGAAGCATTTTATAAGCTTTTATGAATAATAGTCGTGCTATAGGCATAATCAGCAGTACGAACTATGCCGTGTTCAGTTACGAAGCACCGTGTAGACTAATGGCAGAACTATTGTAAATAATTATTTGTGTAAAGTATTGGACAGTGTTAAGCGCAATGTGTAAAGTATTGACTGATCGTATATGTGTAATTACGATGGAATGCGCTAAATGAAACTCTATGACGCGGTTGGTAATGTCATGAGAGTACCAGATGATAACACTCAGGACGGGAGCTAGCATATTTATGCAATGCAGGACGCTTACCGTAGGAGTAGGAATAAAAACTGTTGGTGAATTCCGAGAGCGGGTAAACCAGACTTTCAATCAGGAGTTGATAGGAGCACGGGAGATACCGTCGACACCTGCAATTTCGATCTTTGCTAGGGAATTTCAGCATTGTTAAGTGTATAAAGTGACGTGTGTTAAGTGTACAGCATATGTAAAATATCCTTTAAAGTAGTGATTAGATAAGTGTTTCACATGTGTGGGAGCGATAGCTTCCTGAGAGTTATGCAACGTGTCGTGTGGTTGATGAAAATTATGTGTTATAAAATGTGTGTATTCAAGATAAATATGTCGCGTTAAACCTGCTAATGGCGGGCGACATGGAGAAATATGATTGGTCGGAGCCACCATAGACGCCTATAGGAATGTAAGTACCCCACAAGTTATGATTATGTAGAAATATGGGCCACTGCATGTTGTGATTTCCTTAAAGATGCCAGTAAAAATCAGTTTAGGAGGGAGATCCTCCATGTTTAATCATTATGGTGTTGATTTTTATAGAGTTGAGATGTTAATTTGCATCATTAAGTGGAGTAATTATTCCCACTATGAATTAAGAATGGCAATCAGTTATGTAAAGGTGACGAGCACTACTGTTCGAGATTTTAAGACGTTTAGCTATGTCGGATTTTTGGTAAAGTTATGTGAGAATAATAATAAAGTAATGATTTTGGTCATTTATGTCAGTGAGATTAATAAGAATAATAAAGTAATGATTTTGGTCATTTATGTCAATGAGATTAACGGTAATAATAATAATGAATATTAAAAGTATGAATGAACACATCAGGAAACAAATAAATGTTGTAAGCGAGAGATTTACGCTAATTGCAAGACTTATCAATCTAAGCAGTAAGATGATACAGTAAGATTACATTACAGTAATTAAGGAAAGAAGTTTTATATCAGAATATTGCATATATTCAGTAATGATGCCAGGCATGAAAGAGCTTTTAGTGAATTGAATTTGCAGCTTATGTGAGAAGCTTATAGAGTAAATTGATAGATTTCTCTTAATAATATAGGTCGGAGGTCGTAGCATTGAGTAAGGGGCCAGGTGGTCTATTCTACGTATGAAATCTCCTATGTCATGGGCATAAGTGGAGATATAATTTATGCCAGAGTTGTAGTGTGCACCCTAGCTCTGAGGAAGGATATGAAAGTGTTCCGGGTTGGAATCCTGTGATAGAGACGAGGAAAACGGGGACACCTCGAAACTCTATGGTCTCCCGAGAACTTATTGATGAGTTATTTCCGCTCGTGGTAGCGAAACTCATGGCGACAGCTGCAGTGAGCGCCTATATTTTACTTGAGACATCGGTCACCCGTTAGACTAATGCATTACGAACCCCGAACCTTCATGTTGAATGGACCCGTGGGAGGCCAGTAATTATTATATCCTCTGTGTAGGAGTAATTATAAAAGCTCATTCAATACCTGTTTGCATAATAGTCAATTAAGATCCTTTGGGATATGTGTGTCGGTCAGACAACAGTATTTGTCTTGTAAATCTTTACTGCTTAGAAAGGAAAGCATTCAAACCTTTAAGGAGGGTCGAGGTAATAGGTGGAACACCCATCCCACTTTCTATTGTGTGCTGACTCCTCTAGCCGAGGGTCTGTAGGCGGGCACTCGAACCGTCAAGGCAAGTTGAAAGGGACAGATTTTAGACCCTGGTAAATGACATATAATGAAAGATTGTTATGTTGAGTAATGTAGCCATGTGGTTTAGGAACACATGGATAATTATAGATTATCCTGATGGTTCATTATTTTAGCTATCTGACGAATAGTTAGACGATGTATTTGTACTGTCACTGAAACCAAGTTATGAAGTTGGTTACCAGATGCCAATCGCCACGAGAGCAAGGTAATCTAATTGTACCATCCGACACAAGCTATAACGTAACGTTTTATGTAGGAATCACAGACAGCATGCAGTGGAACCATATACATAGAGGAAGTGGAGGGGTAGCTTACATAATTATGGAGTTGCACGTTGATTGCGGTGCAACGTCCGAATAGGTAATGCATGAAAGCATTTGTTTGGTGAGAAGAGAAAAATCAAAACACGCACGGCACACATAATTGTTAAAACCAAGAGGTTTAAGGAATAATTAATTTGTGATATTAAAGAAGTCACATTGTATGACTGTTATGTTAATGTACAGTTTGTTTTGAAGTTGTAGGTGCATCAGCGCACTAGGATATCTTTATGAAGTCCACATAAGGGTACAGCTTTGTGGTTTCATATGATTTTATTATGATTTCATTTTTGTTTATTTGTGGATTGTGGAAGTAAATTTTTGTTTGCTTTGTTTTTATGGTTTTGGGAATTGTTTTTGTGTTTGAAGCCATGATTTTTATTTACTGAATTAAAGTTTTAGAATAGAGTTGTGCCTTATCCTAGTAGAGTTGATACCTTATAGCCTCAAATCCAAAATATGCACTGCTCAATTGGGGAGACGGTACACGCCTGAGACCTGAAGCTAGCTGGAGGCAGATGCATATTCTCCATCGAGATTACTCACATGGGTACATTATTTAATAACAAACCGTAATATCTCACCGAATACAGCTTGTCGACCTAGTAAGCTTGACAATGGCGGTAGAAGCTTTTCAGAAGGGATTCTGAAGTGGAGAATATTAACTCGCGTGGATGGTTATTCAAGACGCTGCTCTGGAGAGAACTGGTCCTCGCTGTCGCCCGCACTGAGCTGTCTTGCAGAGCTTTGACCATCCAGTGAGCGCTAATCGTCAGCTAAACAATAGGCACACAGGCCAAACACTTTGAGAGAGAATAAACATTACGCTTTATAACAATCTCTAATAATAATAATGTAAGCTTTATATTTATCAGGCGTAACCTATAAATTTCTACAGGAAAGGAATCTATTGACATCACATATAGATTTAGGTTTTAGAATTTTGCATTATGCAACAAGCTTAGAATGGCAATAATTAAGGCACGAGTATGTCGCTCGTTTTTATAATTTCCATAGGAGTGTCTTAATTACCATCATAGGCGATTTGCATACGACTGTTTATGTTCGACGATAATTATGACATTATTCTATGTTCGAACATAAATATTCATAAATATCTGACGAGATTCCACCAGTTTCGTTTACTGAACAGAGTGGCGGCTTCGGTGGCGTAGTTGGTAGCATGCTGAGCTTCTATGTCCAAGATCGCAAGTTCAAACCCGTGCCGAAGTCATCGGATTTTAAGAGCGTTAGAAATCCTTCAGTATGCCTTCCTTGGAGGGGATGTAAAACCGGCGGTCCCATGTCATAGATTTATGGCATGTTAAAGAACCTTCCACGAATTCCACTAGTGTGAAGCTAAATTATAGGCTAAATTTGACTAACGCTCTTAGGTTCCAACGTTCGTTGCCAGTAGCTAACTGCTGTGGCATCTAGTAACCACGTTCTGAACTAGTAGTCGCTGACGGTGGCGTTCGGTGGCAAAATTAGGAATTACTTGAAAATTGAATGTCTGCAGTCCTAACTTGAATTAAATACAGATAACACACACTAATACAGTCATCACAATTAACACCGGTTATCACACGGATTCTACACACACCCAAAGTACACGGGGCTACATGACCGCATTGTCGCAGCCCCTAAACTGAGGAACCCACCAACTGAACAGAGCGCATGTGACGCAGAGAATGCCTTGTATTCCACCACGGCCTGCTCGATTACCCTACTATGACACAAGGCCAGGCAGTGAAATTTAAATTAGAAGGCCGTGTAACACAGCGCAGGTGTGATGCTATCGTTATCTAATTGGTCAAACAACTGTATCGTAATGAAAATCTTGAGCTCTGATTGGTGGAGAACCTGTACCATAATGAAACTTGAACTATAATGAGCCTCATTAAGATGCAGATTTCTGGCATATAATATTCTAACTTCAGCATGGTTAAGCATAATAGTACATTATGCAACGAGCCTATAATAGCAATAATTAAGACACGAGTATGTTTATAAAACGAGCGTTTGCGATTTTTATATTTTCCATACGAGTATCTTAATTACCATTATAGGCGAGTTGCATACGACTGTTTATGTTCGACGATAATTATTATAACTATTTTATGTTCGAACATTAATATTCATAAATATCTGTCGAGATTTGGCCAGTTTTATGTACTGAACAGAGCGCATGGTACGCAGAGAATGCCTTGTATTTGACCATGGCCTCGTCGATTACCTACCCTACTATGACACTAGGCCAGGCAGTGAAATTTAAATTAGAAGGCCGTGTAACACAGCGCAAGTGTGATGCTATCCTTACCTAATTGGTCAAACAACTGTTTCGTGAACTCTGATTGGTGGGAGAAACTGTTTCATAATGAAAAATAGTGTTATAATGAGCCTCATTATGGTACAATTTTCTGAACAGGGTCGAACATAATAGTACATTATGCAACGAGCCTAAAATGGCTATAATTAAGACACGAGTATGTTTATAAAACGAGCTTTAGCGAGTTTTATAATTTCCGTACGAGCGTCTTAATTACCATTATAGGCGAGTTGCATACGACTGTTTATGTTCGACGATAATTATAACTTTATTACACGTTTTAACATAAATATTCATAAATATCTGTTCAGTAACTAGAATTATGTGATCGGGTGGTGCGCTAGGTAGCATATCTCCATGTTCCAAGCTCTCTGGCCGACCGACGCATGCGCTCTGTGTGCTTGCAATGCCATATGCAGGCCATATGTTTACATCTGCCGCCCCTCAGTAATATTGTCACCGGAGTCGTTTCAAGAAAATGCGCTGTGTAGAAATTAGTGTTGGTGATTCCAAGGTACAGTGCTATTTCTTGTCTCATATTCTCCAGTTTATTTACGCGAACATATGGACGGTGCGTATTCCATGTCGGTAATTTATTATAGTTCGATGTTGTGTTTATGTCCGACATGTTGGATTTTGAGTGCATGAGCGAAGGTATCGTTACCTAATTGGTCAATGAACGAGCTCTGATTGGCTGGAGAAACTGTATCATAATGGAAAACAGTGTTATAATGACCTTCATTATGATACAGTTTTCTGACACATAATAGTGAGGTTCGAACATAAAATCATTTTTGAAAGCCTTTTGTAACTGTACATATTCGGGGTCATGGTTGATTATACTCAATGAGGGATACTTAAAAAAAACATCTTTCTCCATTTATTCTTTTCATTTAACAATGAGCATCAATCTCTAACTCTTCACTTCTCGGGATCTTATCACACAAAACCAAATCATTCTTGCTAATAAGAATCAGACCAAGTCAACAGATACTTCCCTTTTCCACAAAAACTTTATCTAAGTCCAAGACCGAACACAATAATCATCCAACTTCTTTCCTCGTACATTTCTACAATCTCCATACCTACTCTCAAAGATACTCACTACTAATCAGACCTCTAACAAAATTTTTACAGCATGGAACCTAAAATAATAATCAAAGATATAAAAAAACAGCATCAAAAAAAGGAACTTAGAAAATACGCTTCACTGCCAAGGCCCTCCATCACTCCACTGCCAGAAACTAAATATCTCTAACTTTGGGGGTAATGGACAGCACCCCCAGCAAGCGCCATTTTCTTAACCTAACAAACCCAAGGAAAATGAACAGTGACACTTTGTCTGGAGCGTGGCGCTCTATGGAAGTGATACCTGGACTGATGGCGCAGCAGAAAAGAGGAGAATAGAAGCGTTTGAAATGTGGTGTTCTAGGAGAATGATGATCAGATGGGTAGATAGATTAACAAAATGAAGATGCATTAAGATGAGTAGGAGAGGAGAGATGTTTCTGGCAACTAGTCTACTAGTACTACTACGACTAATAATAATATCGTATGCCCTCGGGTTCCAGGTGCAAACTTTGTTATTTGACACCCAGAGGGCAGCTTGCATGTCGAAGTTTGTTGTTCCTTAAAGCACTATGAAAGTCAAGGAGGTTCAAAAATCACTTACCACGGCCAAGAGCGAACCTGCAAGCTTGGGGGTTATTAATCCGACATGTTAACCACACACCCACCATGGCAAGCAGTCCACTAATGTAGAGAAGAGATAGGTTGCTTTGATACTAAGACACCCATGAACAGCAAACTCAGTTATGGAAGGAAGAGTCGACGACGAGAACTGTAAGGGTAGACCAAGGTTAGAATATGTTAAACAGAATGCCTCGAATTTAAGGTGTGGTGGCTTTGTTGAGATGAAACGATTAGCTCAGGAGAGAGAGGCATAGAGGCCTGCATCAAACCAATCAATAGGCCGAAGACTCAAACACATGAGATGTGTAATGTGGAAATATACCTTGAGTTTAATTTTAATTGTCCACTGAGGGGTTCACAACTAATGAGACGTGGATTGGAGACTATGAACCTCAGCTGAGTCCGGCATTACTTCCACTTACTTGTGCCGGGCTCCTATATTTCACTTTTCCAATCGATCTCCCTTGGTCAGCTCTTGTTTTCTTCCGACCCCGACGGTATTAGGGTATCAGAGGCCTAGGGTGACATTCAATTTCCTGTCTTAATTGGACCTTGTCTCACCTTTTCTGACACCCTTATTCTTCTTCTTTTCATGTTATCTCCTGTCTTCTGCTGAAGGCCCTCAGGGAGGCAGGGTGTGTGTGGCACTACCCCTTATGTTACACCTGGATGGTGCTACACCCTCAAGGGCTCACGACTGGTGAGCTCGAGTGTTGGCAACACCGAAAGATTCCTGAGCTGGGTCTGTTTTTCACTTTGTCGACTGACTTTGGGGCGGACACGGTCCTCTTTCCCCTTTCCAATATGCCTTTCATGGCTCTCCTTCCAAGGCTTTCATTCTTCGAGGGTTGAGGGCATTTCTTTGACTCTTGTCCTTCATTTCCCTTATTTTTTTTCATTTCTTCATGTACCTTGTCCGCTTCGTGGCAGAGCCGGGAATCGAACACGGGCCTCTGCGGTGACAGCAAGAATGCTAGCCACTACACCAGGAAGTAGGCTAGTTTACTTTTAAATGTTTTTTGTTTGTTATGGGTTCGCGTCGAAACTACCCGAAGGAACGGTGTAGGATTAGCACGCTCGCGTTTTGCTTAGAAGACATTGGGTTCAATCACTGACTCCGTCAGGGATTTTAGAGCTGGCGGGAGGGCTATAACGGGTACACTCAGCCTCGTGAGGACAATTGTGATCCGAGTGAGCCGATATTAACGTCCAAAAGGCTGATTAGTAATCAAACACGAAACGGCTCGAAGTTCCAGCAAGGAAGACTAACCGGATAAGTCTTAGCCTGTATCATTACAGTTGATTTTGTATAACCAATATTATCACCCCAAAACAGACAAACTCCGGATTTTTATCACCATTATAGCATTTCACCTAACATTAGATATACTACATTTAGCATACACTGACAGTTGCATTACCAATACTGCAACTACAGTAAATAATTGTACATATTGTAAATATTTTTCACCTGTATTCTCAAACATAGATGTTATAGCCTAAGTGTATGGATCTGATGATGATCGATTGACGATCGAAACTGATCATCCTAGTGTATTTATTAATCTCATGTAATTTATTTCAGGATTAGGGCACAACCCAGCTCTTTTTGGGTACATTCGTGTTGACCGACTGAAAAGCACCAAACTTTTGTTTACTAAGGCAACACTGAAAAATGTCTTCAAATCTCACAATATTCCAGATAGGAGTAATTTAAAGAGTGATAAGTAAGTAGATATCATACTAATATATAACAAGATGTTCAGTAAAGAACATATAGCCTACTTTCTCCTAAATCCATGGGTATTGTTATAACTCTTTGTCCTTTTCAAGGAGTATGATTGAATGTTGGTTGTAGTAGCTTGTTGAAATACAACGTGTTATAGGGATATTAAACATGAATATGAGGTGCCCTTTGCTAGTGCTACCTCTGTACCAAATTTCGTTCAATTCTGTTTCACCGTGTTTGAATTGATAGGGGGAATCGATTTGCACACATACTTGGCCACCATCTGCAAACTATTGGGCTGATGTTCTTGCAGATTGGTCAGAATATGTTTCCCACATAAAGATACGGTGTTGCAAAATTTAGTAGAGACTAGATTATTAGGTTGGTCGTAATTACATTTTAGCTTTTAACATTTGGGTGGCCGCGATTACGTTTCCGTCAAGATAGCGGTGATATAAAACATGACACTGAGGTGCCCTTTGCTAGTGCTACCTCTGTACCAAATTTCGTTCATTCGGTTCCACCGTGTTCGAATTAATAGGGGGAATCAATTTTGACATAAAGATGGCCGCCATCCGCAAACTATTAGGCTAATGACCTATTAGATTGGTCAAAGGATGCTCCCTCCATAAAGGTATGTTGTTGCAAAGTTTGGTAGAAATCGGATGGTTATGTTAGTCGTAATTTGATTTAAGCTTTTAACATTTGTGTGGCCGCCATTACGTTTACGTCAAGGTGGCGGCGATATTAATCATGACACTGAGATGCCCTTTGCTAGTGCTATCTCTGTACCAAATTTCGTTCCATTCGGTTTCACCGTGTTTGAATTAATAGGGGGAATCGATTCTGACACAAAGATGGCCGCCATCCGCAAACTAATAGGCTATTGACCTATTCATTTGGTCAAAGGATGCTTCTTCTGTATGGGTATGTTGTTGCAAAATTTGGTAGAGATCGGATGATTAGGTTAATCGTAATTTGATTTAAGCTTTGAACATTTGTGTGGCCGCCATTACGTTTCCGTCAAGATAGCGGCGATATAAAACATGACACTGAGGTGCCTTTTGTTAGTACTACCTCTGTACCGAATTTCGTTCCATTCGGTTGCACCGTGTTCGAATTAATAGGGGGAATCGATTTTCACACAAAGATGGCCGCCATCCGCAAACTATTACGCTGATGACCTATTAGATTGGTCAAAGGATGCTCCCTCAATAAAGGTATGTAGTTGCAAAATTTGGTAGAGATCGGATGATTAGGTTAATCGTAATTTGATTTAAGCTTTGAACATTCGTGTGGCCGCCATTACGTTTCAGTCAAGATAGCGGCGATATAAAACATGACACTGAGGTGCCCTTTGCTAGTGCTACCTCTGTACCAAATTTCGTTCCATTCGGTTCCACCGTGTTCGAATTAATAGGGGGAATCAATTTTGACATAAAGATGGCCGCCATCCGCAAACTATTAGGCTAATAACCTATTAGATTGGTCAAAGGATGCTCCCTCCATAAAGGTATGTTGTTGCAAAGTTTGGTAGAGATCGGATGGTTATGTTAGTCGTAATTTAACTTAAGCTTTGAACATTTGTGTGGCCGCCATTACGTTTCTGTCAATATGGCGGCGATATAAATCATGACACTGAGATGCTCTTTGCTAGTGCTACCTCTGTACCAAATTTCGTTCCATTCGGTTTCACCGTGTTTGAATTAATAGGGGGAATTGATTTTCACACAAAGATGGCCGCCATCCTCAAACTATTAGGCTAATGACCTATTCATTTTGTCAAAGGATGCTTCTACTGTAAGGGTATGTTGTTGCAAAATTTGGTAGAGATCGGATGATTAGATTAATCGTAATTTGATTTAAGCTTTGAACATTTGTGTGGCCGCCATTACGTTTCCGTCAAGATAGCGGCGATATAAAACATGACACTGAGGTGCCTTTTGTTAGTACTACCTCTGTACCGAATTTCGTTCCATTCGGTTGCACCGTGTTCGAATTAATAGGGGGAATCGATTTTCACACAAAGATGGCCGCCATCCGCAAACTATTACGCTGATGACCTATTAGATTGGTCAAAGGATGCTCCCTCAATAAAGGTATGTAGTTGCAAAATTTGGTAGAGATCGGATGATTAGGTTAATCGTAATTTGATTTAAGCTTTGAACATTCGTGTGGCCGCCATTACGTTTCAGTCAAGATGGCGGCGATATAAAACATGACACTGAGGTGCCCTTTGCTAGTGCTACCTCTGTACCAAATTTCGTTCCATTCGGTTCCACCGTGTTCGAATTAATAGGGGGAATCAATTTTGACATAAAGATGGCCGCCATCCGCAAACTCTTAGGCTAATAACCTATTAGATTGGTCAAAGGATGCTCCCTCCATAGAGGTATGTTGTTGCAAAGTTTGGTAGAGATCGGACGGTTATGTTAGTCGTAATTTAACTTAAGCTTTGAACATTTGTGTGGCCGCCATTACGTTTCTGTCAATATGGCGGCGATATAAGACATGACACTGAGATGCCCTTTGCTAGTGCTACCTCTGTACCAAATTTCGTTCCATTCGGTTTCACCGTGTTTGAATTAATAGGGGGAATTGATTTTCACACAAATATGGCCGCCATCCGCAAACTATTAGGCTAATGACCTATTTAATTGGTCAAAGGATGCTTCCTCTATAAGGGTATGTTGCTGCAAAATTTGCTAGAGGTCGGAAGATTAGGTTAATCGTATTTTGATTTGAGCTTTGAATATTTGTGTGGCCGCCATTACGTTTCTGTCAAGATGGCGGCGATATAAAACATGACACTGAGGTGCCTTTTGTTAGTACTACCTCTGTACCAAATTTCGTTCCATTCGGTTGCACCGTGTTCGAATTAATAGGGGGAATCGATTTTCACACTAAGATGGCCGCCATCCGCAAACTATTACGCTGATGACCTATTGGTTTGGTCAAAGGATGCTCCCCCCATAAAGGTATGTTGTTGCAAAATTAGCTAGATATCGGATGATCAGGTTAGTCGTAATTTGATTTAAGCTTTGAACATTTGTGTGGCCGCCATTACGTTTCCGTCAAGATGGCGGCGATATAAAACATGACACTGAGGTGTCCTTTGCTAGTGCTACCTTTGTACCAAATTTCGTTCAATTCGCATTCACCGTGTTCGAATTGATAGGGGGGGACAGACATTCAGAGTACACACACTCACACACACACACACACAGACTCACACACACACACACACACACATACACACACACACACACAGACTCACACACACACATGCACACACACAGACAGACACACTTTTTTCGCCCTGTGTTGATCTCATAAGTCTACTTTCATTTTTTGCAAAAATCGAAAGTAGGCTAATGAAAGTTTGTCTGTTTTTCTCTGAATTTCTGCGGAAAATTGAGTTGTTTACGCGTTTCAGACTGTTTTTGATGGATGCCCGCGATGTTTTTTTTTTCGTCTGTCTGTTTGTTGGTTTGTTTGTTTGTTCGTCTGTGGACAACTTTGTTCCCTTATAACTCGAGAACGGCTGGGTGTATCAACGTAAAATTTGGTACAGATATCCATCAGAGGCACGACACTTATCATTGATATAACTATTCTCCGTACCCCTCATAAAAGGGGGCCTACCCCTTAAAATGCATGCTGAAATAGGCGTAGAAGGACGAGACAAAGCTCATTTTCAGCCCCTCAATGTGAGAGACAAAACTCGGGCACCCGAAAACCACATTTTAAGGCCCTAAGACCAACCGTTTTTGAGATATTCCCAGAAAACTAATTACACTTAATAAACTAATGAACAAATGCAAGCCAGTAACATTGGCAACGTAAGACGCAATACAATTCCATTAAATACATTAGTGTGAAAGTTTGCAAACGGCTAGAAGGTTATCACGGAACCAAATTAAGCCGTAAAATTCATCAATACGTTTAACGCGCTTAAGGGGATCAAGGGGTACTCTAGAATTTTTTCACGCGATTTACACCTGCGGGTGTGGTACGGCAGGTCTATTATTTTCCTATCCCCATATTATTCAATCATTCATTCATTTCGTATAGGCCATCTATGGACCGCGTCATTTCCACTGTCTCCTCCTGGCTTTGATGTTTGCCCAGTACGCCCGCATTCGTTCTCGGTGGACTTCCTTCCGTTCCTGGGTCCAAATCTTTCCCGTTTTCAGCTTCGTTTTTTCTTGGAAACCTTTGCAAGCTTGATGTTTCCTTTTGAGTGGGGCGCGCTCCTGAATGTCTATTGGTGTAATCCCCACTTCTTTCAGATCTTTATCCAGTTCTATGAACCAGGCCCATTTTGTTTTCCTATCCTGAAAGTAAGTTATGTTGCGGTTGGTCAGTCTCGCTGGGCTTATTCGTTTCACATGTCCAAAAAATGGTATCCTTCTCTTCCGGATGACGTTACTTATCTTCTCCTCATGAGTATATAGTTCTTGGTTATGCCGTCTTCTGTATTCCCCATTGTCTTTGATGGAACCCAATATCTTTCTCAAAATCTTTCTTTCTTTGGCCTCCAGTTTCTCGACCAAGCCTTTTTTGTTCACCGTGAGGCATTGAGAAGCATGCAAGACCTCCGGATGGATGACACTGCAGTAATGTTTTAGTTTTGCGTTGAAGGATATTGACCTTTTCTTATAGATGTCCTTAGTTAAATGGTAGGCTATTTCCATTTTGCTCATGCGTGATTGAATGCTTCTTTCTCTGATAATATCCCTTCCCTGAACCGTCCTGAAAAGAAAAGTACATGGCCATTGGCTGCATTAATATTTTTGAAAAATAGGTGTTATAATTTCTCCCTATATTATATTATTATTAGTATTATATTATGGCGTACAACGACGGGACAATCCGCTCGGTGCCAGAAACAAAACTCGGGGGGCCTAAAGGGTCCTCGAAAACTACATTATAAGGCTCTAAATCCAACAGTTTCTGAAATATTCCCAGAAAACTAATTTAATTTAATTTAACAAACTAACGAAGGAATGCAAATCGGTAACCATGAGAACATTATATCAAGGGGTAGCTTACAACTTTCCTTCTATTTCTGTAAGAAGCAATGTCACTCCATTTATTACATTTCTGTGAAAGTTTGCAAATGGCTATAAGGCTATCACGGAAATAGCGTAGACTGTACAATTCATCAATGCAATTAAGGGTGTCAAGGGGAAACCTAGAATTTTTTCATGCAATTTTTACGTTCGACATATAGTACAGAAGGTCTATTATATCTCCAAACAGCAACATTATTTTCAAAGTATTCTTGAATTGAACCAGCATTTTTTTGCGGCTTTTAGGAATTTGGGCAATTTGAGGCTAAACAACCGGCATTTTCATGCACCATAAGCCTTTATAATTTATGAAAGGGGTCTTCCTGTGTATGGGCTCTTAGCACAACGTAGAGGGTCAGTTTTTATGTGACGTGAATTGCGTTTCGTCTACAAGGCTTTCAATTCTATTTCACGTCAGGAATTACACGTTAGGTGAATTTAGTCTCAGAGCACATTTTGACTATTTTTTTTTTGTCGACAAACGGGTTCATCGTAAGGATGATTTTGTTTGATACTGTGTGGTAGATATACCCATATTTGGATATCTCGGTAATATGTTGTACACAATAGAATTGACTGTCTGTCTTTCTGTGTATCTTTATGTACGCCTATAACTCGTGTTCGGATATTTGGAGCATCGTAAAATTAGGTATGGTAACCATGAGAGTCAATACACCAATTATTTATAAAACTCTTCACCGCACTTTTCATACAGTAGAAGGGTGGATATAGAGAAAAACTTCTCAATACATGCTAAAATAGGCAAAATATAAAAATTATCCTAGAAGGACGACCGTAGCATATGTTGCGCTTCTCAATGTGAGACATACAATTCGGGAATCTATAAAGGGTCTCCGAAAACTACATTTTAAGGGCCTTAAATTAACAGTGTGTGTGATATTCCCAGAAAACTAACTTCGTTCTGATAAACTTGAAGGAATGACAAACCGCTAACAGTAGCTCAATTGATAATGTCTGGTGTTAACAACGAACACCGTTCGAAGAACGGGTACTTCTGCTAGTATTCTATAAAAGTGCCGATTAAATCAAACTTTACTAGAAATTAGTCTACTTCAAATAGTTAACATGGTAACGAGGCACTGATATTAAACGAGTTTAGTAACTGCGTCCTTTTTAGGTAGATTTCATTAGAAAGCTAACTATTGCAATGGGTCCCATGTTTCGACTTCCGGAAAATTTCGACATATCTTCGCGTTTCACATCCCCCAGACCCCAAAACCACCGTCAGTTCAAAAGTTTATATATAATTTATGTATATATATATACAGTGTGGTCCACCCGCCCCTTATTATTTAGTTTTATGAAACCCAACTAACATAGCATTTCTCCCGATGGTCGATATTGCTCTGCGCTCTGACTGTGTGACAGCAATGTAATTGGGTCTTGGGTCTAGCAAAGAAAAACCGACCTTAAACTTTTCCCCGCCATATACTACGGCCCATTCTACTAACATATGACTTTCTTCTCCTTGAAATAACACACATACACGTAATACGATCGAATTAATAGCTTACGCCACGTGATCTGTAATAGTAGAAAGTTAAATCAACACCACAAACCGTGATTGAAGACTTTGAGATGGACTTTAACGTTTGAGGTGGGACGGCTACAGCAATTAAAGCACGTTTAGCGTACGGTTTTTACCATGTCTTGGTGGCTGCGAGGTTTAAAGCCTGACCGTACTTGGTGGGCGCGAGCGGGTAGGATGCTGCTTCGAATCCAGTAGTAGGCATATTTTTTTTTGAACGAAAGCCCACATTCCATTTTAGTCGGGATGTAACTACATTGCCACATTTATTGCCTTACGACAAATTTTTGTGAAGAGTTCGTTCAATTTTGATGATTTATAAAGAGAACACGATCGAATTGGTACGTTATGCCACGTGACCTGTTATGGCAGAAAATTTAAAAACTGGCATGAATATTAACATAACATCTCGAAGTGTTGCTCCGGAAGTCCGGGTTCGATTCCCAGCTCTGTCAAGAAATGTAATACTTGACTGAGGGCTGAAATTGGGTACACATAGCCTCGTGGAGCAAATATGAGAAGAAGTGGGTTCGATTCCCACCTCAGCCACCCTGGAAATGGTTTTCCGTGGTTTCCAAATTCCGGGACGGATTCTATCTTAAGGCCACGGCCGCCTCCTTCCCAATCCTTAATTGCTAATACACACATAATTACACGCCCGCAATAACTCAGGTTATCAGACAAATTCTACACACACACACACCCAAGTAAACATGGCTAAATGTTCTAGGCCCTCAAATGAAACAAAACAACAACATATCGAAGGATATTCTGATCGCCAGTGATTGCATCGAAGTATACGTATTCCGTACAAATTCCCATTATATTATTAGCAAACAATCGTGTGTCTGTGTGTGTGTGACGTTGTGTGTGTGTGAGTGTGTGTACTCTGAATGTCTGCCCCTCCCTCCCCCCCCCCCCTATCAATTCGAACACGGTGAAACCGAATTGAACGAAATTTGGTACAGAGGTAGAACTAGCAAAGGGCACCTCAGTGTCATGTTTTATATCGCAGCCATCTTGACGGAAACGTAATGGCGACCACCCAAATGTTCAAAGCTTAAATCAAATTACGAATAACCTAATCATCCGATCTCTACCAAATTTTGCAACAACATATATTTATATGGCGAGCGTCTTTTGACTACACTACAAGGTAATCAGACCAATAGTTTGCAGATGGCGGCCATGTATGTGTGCAAATCGATTCCCCCTATCAATTCAAACACGGTGATACCGAATTGAACGATATTTGGTACAGAGGTAGCACTAGTAAAGCATACCTCAGTGTAATGTTTTATATCACCGCCATCTTGTCGAAAACGTAATGGCGGCCATCCTATTGTTAAGAGCTTGAATCAAATTACGACCAACCTAATAATCTGATCTCTACCAAATCTTGCAACAACATACCTTTATGTGGGAAGCATATTTTGACCAAACTAAAAGATCATCAGCCCAACAGTTTGCATATGGCGGCCAAGTATGTATGCTAATCGATTTCCCCTATCAATTCAAACACGGTGAAACCGAATTAAACGAAATTTGGTACAGAGGTAGCACTAGCGCAGAACACCTCAGTGTCATGTTTTATATCGCCACCATCTTGACGGAAACGTAATGGTGGCCACCCAAATGTTCAAAGCTTAAATCAAATTACGACTAACTTAATCATCCTATCTCTACCAAATTTTGCAACAACGTATACTTGTATGGCGAGCATCGTTTGACTGAAATACAAGGTCATCAGCCCATTAGTTTGCAGATGGCGGTCATGTATGTGTGCAAATTGATTCCCCCTATCATGTATTATATCGCCGCCATATTGACGAAAACGTAATGAATGATTTTTTTTACAGAGGTAGCACTAGCAAAGGGCGCATCATATTCATGTATAATATCCGTAAAGCACGTTGTATTTCAAGAAGCTACTACAACCAACATTCAATTATACTCCTTGAAAAGGACAAAGGGTTATAACCATACCCATGTATTTAGGAGAAAGTAGGCTATACGTTCTTTACCGAACATCTTGTTTTGTTATTAAATTTTAACAAAAAGTCTTAGCATATCTTTAGGCCCGTATCACACGACACTCGCTGGCAAGGAAGCTGCTGTGATCGCTGGTACAAAATCCTGTATAATTCTGTTCTCTTCGTCAGTACACCTGCTTGTATGACCGAAGTGTATCACACGCTAGCATTTTGGACGCTAAGTTCTATGAAATAAAACCGAAGGGCTGTCGTTTGAGGGCATTAGTTGCTGTTCTTTCGCCTTATTAACGCAAAGCGGTCGCGAAAATTGCTTTAAGTAAATTAGAAAACCTGCCAGGTACTGACCGAATGCATTCCAATCAATATTTAAGATCTAACTGTAATAATTGAATATTTTACCATATGCGTTAATAAGAAGCGCAAAAAAACCTCCCGAGTGTGTTGGAAATGTGTGCAAGTGTTATTGCACCCGCTCGCTCTTTCGAAGATCCCGGGTTCAAGACCATCCAACGGCAGATTTTTTAAATTCTTTTTAACTAGGCTATTTTATTATACCCTCCCTACCTCGTACAGCAAGATTTCAACTTGGTTTTGTTCACATTATCTACGAAGACGATAGGGAAAGTTATTTTCTTGTCTCATTTAAATGGTTATTTTCCCTAAATACTGTTCTAAACCATGTCGCTTCCGTAGCGTAGCGGTCAGCATGGTTAGCTGCCGCCCCGGAGGTCCTGGGTTCGATTCCTGGCTCTGCCACGAAATTTGAGAAGTGGTATGAGGACTGGAACGGGGTCTACTCAGCCTCGGGTGGCCCAAATGAGTAGAGGGGGTTCGATTCCTACCTCAACCATCCTCGAAGTGGTTTTCCGTGGTTTCCCACTTCGTCTTCGGGCAATTGCCGGGATGGTACCTACTGTAAGGCCACGGCCACCTCCTTCCCTCTTCCTAGCCTATCCATCCCAATCTTCCATCCCTTCCCATCCCTCATGAGGCCCCTGTTCGCTTTGCAGGTGAGGCCGCCTGGGCGAAGTGCTGATCACACCTCCCCAGTTGTATTCCTCCCGACCAGATGTTCCAAGCTCCAGGACACTGCCCATCGAGGCGGTAGTGGTGAGTTCCCTCGCTGAGTCCGTGGGAACCACCAACCTAGAGGGTAAATTGACTAAATAAAATTAAAAAGAATACTGTTCTAAACCATGGATGGATACTATTCGTTATAATTAATAATTTTTTAGTCGATTTTATCCTCCAGGTTAGGTTTTCCCACGGACTCAGCGAGGGATCCCATCATTACCGCCTCTACGGGCAGTGACCTGGAGCTTGAAACTTCTCTTCTGGGGATACAACTGGGGAGGTGGGATCAGAACCTCGCCCAGTTGGCCTCACCTGCAAAGCGAACAGGGACATCTTGAGGGATGGGCAAGGTGGGGAGGATAGGGAGGGATAGGCAAGGAAGAGGTAATGAGGCGGCCGTGGCCGTACGGTAGGTAACATCCCGGCATTTGCCCGAAGGCGAAGTGGGAAACCACGGAAAACCACTTTGAGGATGGCTGAGGTGGGAATCGAACCCCCTCTATTTATTTGGACCACCCGAGACTGAGTAGACCCCGTCCCAGTCCTCATACCACTTTTCAAATTTCATGGCAAAGCCGGGTATCGAACCCAGGACGTCCGGGGTGGCAGCTAATCACGCTGACTACTACGCAACGGAGGCGACTCTATTCGTGATAATTAGAATTTTAATAGTTCAATATTTATAATAATATGACACGTTCTGTAATTACTGGCTTGCTGCGAGGCTCAGCGGTAACGTTCTCGCTTGCTGTGCCTAAGGTTGCAGGATCGTATCCTGGCGCAGTCAGCTGGCATTTGAGGGTGCGCAAATGCGAGGGAGCCGTGTCAGTAGATTTATTGGCACGTTGAAGATCCCCTTCCGAGCAAAGTTCCAGCACCCCGGCGTATCTAAAAGCCAGAGCAGTTAAAAACCAATAATGTCATAATTATTTGTATTTACTGTAGGTTTGGGGCAGATGACCTCGTAGTTCCGCCCCTAAAAACCTCACTAACTAACTATTACTGTAAGTGTATAGCAAGCGCTTTTCGCACAGACGCCGTTGAAAGAAATTATAGTTTCGGTCTGATGTATTTATTTATTTGTTATGTGGGTCGTCTGAGTGAGTCGGAGTTTTCCTTTAAACAAAGGTGGTCAAAATTTCGAACACTTGCTGCCTTGAATATACAGGATACCTTGCTTTCGTTCTACAGATCATTAGATCATTATGTCGTCGTCCAATCTGGCTGCGTACCATCGGATAAGTACGGTCCTTTTGAGGACCAAATAAAAAATCACTCGTTGGAACAGATAGATATGCGTCCACAATACATCCACAATAAACGACATTAAGCAAAAAAAAAGGACAAGTTCAAGATTCGAACCTACTTCAATGCGACTTCGTTGACGCTACTCTTGATTTAGCCACCATAGCTACCGAGAACCATGGTATATTGCTGGCACGCATTGAATCTATTCGTAGACACTTCCTGTCAAAACGTAAGCATGTGTTATTAGGAGCTCTAATCGTTTCAATCATGCATTATATTTGAGGTCATTGAAAGAAAACTGCCACTATTAATTTCTACTATATTCGCGAGGATGTAGGCTACTCAACGGTAAAGTTGTACAATGGACGTAAAGGAACAGGTACTAATGTTTTTAGGATGACTGTGATATACGCGTTAGTTGGGTTGCCTTCCTCCAAAAAAAATAAGGGGCTGGCGGACCACACTGTATATATATATATGTATATATATATGTATATCAGTTTCTTGTGGACACGATAACTGCCGTAATTTTGCACCAATTACTTCGAAGTTTTTACCGAAGATGTATACCTATAAAATCTCGGTCGAGTTCGTTACTGGGCTAAATCGGTCGAAGGGGGTGAAAATGGGGGGCTTTTTTCGAAAAAGTGAAATTTCGCTATAACTCTCTTAATACGTGCAATATCGAATCCATTCAAAGTTCATAATATGTGTCGGATAAGTGCCAAAAATTTATGTCAAATAAGATTTTTGATAGCACCAACCATTGACCAAAGGGGTTGAAAAAAGTGGGTTTTTCGGGAAACATTAATCATATCTCTCTTAATAGGCACAATATCAAAACCGTACAAAATGGACAATATTCCCCTAATAATTACCTAAAACTTTTGTCTGAAAGAATTTTTGATATGACCCACCATTACGCCAAGGGACGAGAAAAATGATTTCGGAATTATAAGAAAATGCCAAGAGCTATCAGTGGTTGCCATGGCAACACTACTAAATTGATGAGGCATGGACCATCAGACGTTGCCATGACAACGCACTTGCACGAGATCAGATTCAGTATTTCCATCTGATTAAGTGGTTGGTTGGTTGGTTCTTAAGTTTAGGGGCTGCGACAACGCGGTCATGTAGCCCCGTGTACTTTGGGTGTGTGTAGAATCTGTCTGATAACCGGTGTTAATTGTGATGACTGTATTAGTGTGTGTAATCTGTTTGTTAATTTAAGTACTGCAACTAACAATTTTTCAGATAGTTCCTACTTTTGCCGCCAAGCGCCACTGTCAACGACTACGAGGCCAAGTTCAGAACTGAGCTACTAGACGCCGCCGCAGTCGGCTCTTGGCAACGAACATAGAAACCTAAGAGCGTTGTATACATTCTTAACCTATCCAATTTAGCTTCACACAGGTGCAATTAGTGGAAGGATCTTTAACATGCCATAAATCTATGACATGGGACCGCCGGCTTTACTTCCCCTCCGAAGGAAGGCATACTGAGGGATATTTAACGCTCTTAAAAAATCCGACGGCTTCGGCCGGGTTTGAACCCGGTATCTTGGGCATAGAAGCTCAGCATGTTACCGACTACGCCACCAAAGCCGCCTGATAAAGTGGGAAGCGGCTTCGGTGACGTAACTGGTAGCATGCTGAATGTCTATGCCCAATGTCGCGGTTTCAAAGCCGGCCGAAGTCGTCGGATTTTCTAAGAGCACTAGAATCCCTCAGTATGCTTTCCTTTGGAGGGGAAGTTCCAACGTTCGTTGCGAGTTGATGGTTGGGGTGGCATCTAGTAGCCAAGTTCACAGCTAGGTGTCGTTGACGGTTGTACCTGGTAGCAACATTAGGAACTACTGCTTGAAATTGACCGTCTGCAGTACTTACATGAATTAATACTAATACAGCCATTACAATTCACACCGTGTATCAGACAGATTCTACACTCACCCAAAGTACACGGGGTTAGATGACCGCGTTGTCACAGCCCCTAAACTGAGGAACCAACCAGAGGTAGATTTCGTTAGAAAGCTAACTATTGCAATGGGTACCATGTTTCGACTTCCGGAAAATTTCGACATATCTTCGCGTTTCACATCCCCAGGCCCCAAAACCACCGTCAGTTCAAAAGTTATATATAATTTATGTATGTATATGTATATCAGTTTATTGTGGACACGATAACTGCCGTAATTTTGTACCAATCACTTTGAATTTTTTACCGAATACGTATACCTATAAAATCTCGGTCGAGTTCGTTACTGGGCTAAATCGGTCGTTGGGGGGTGAAAATGGGGGGCTTTTTTTTTTCGAAAAAGTGAAATATTGCTATAACTCTCTTAATATGTGAAATATCGAATCCGTTCAACATTCATACTATGTGTCGGATAAAGCCCAAAAATGTATGTTTGAAGAGTTTTTTTATAGCACCAACCATTGACCAAAGGGGTGGGAAAAAGTGGGTTTTTCGGGAAACATTAATCATATCTCTCTTAATAGGCACAATATCAAAACCGTACAAAATGGACAATATTCCCATAATAATTACCTAAAACTTTTGTCTGAAAGAATTTTTGATATAACCCACCATTATGCCAAGGGATGAGAAAAATAATTTCGGAATTATAAGAAAATGCCAAGACCTATCAGTGGTTGCCATGGCAACACTACTAAATTGATGAGGGATGAGCCATCAGACGTTGCCAAGATAACGCACTTGCACGAGATCAGATTCAGATTTCCATCTAAGTGTGAAGCGGCTTCGGTGACGTAACTGGTAGCATGCTGAATGTTTATGCCCAAGGTCGCGAGTTCAAAGCCGGCCGAAGTCGTCGGATTTTCTAAGAGCGCCAAAAATCCCTCAGTATGCTTTCCTTTGGAGGGGAAGTTCCAACGTTCGTTGCGAGTTGCTGGTTGCGGTGGCATCTAGTAGCCAAGTTCACAGCTAGGTGTCGTTGACGGTAGTACCTGGTAGCAACATTTGTAACTACTGCTTGAAATTGACCGTCTGCAGTCCTTACCTGAATTACAGACTAATACAGCCATCCCAAAGTACACGGGGTTACATGACCGCGTTGTCGCAGCCCCTAAACTGAGGAACCAACCAAAATCTCTGCGGTAGATATAATTTTGCGTGAAGAAGTAACAGACCGTTACATAGTTGCACATCAGTGTCGAAACCCAGCATAAGGACAGTGTGACCACAAGTATAAAAATGGACCCCAAATGACAAGAAGGTTACCGTTCCCATAAGACAATAAAATGTTTAAAATAAGCATAAAATGACGAAAAACAAAGTTAATTAAGCTCCAATTATAAAATACCTTCTCGCATTAAATGAGGTCTGATCCTTCTACGAAAATCTGCATATTCTGCCTATTTTCGCCTATCCCCAAGTTTGTCCGGTGAAATCTACCTCCGCCTTCCGGCGTGCCGAGAGGACTTTTTTTTAAATCAAATAATGAACAAGAAAGAAAAAATCATTTATGGAATAATGTTTTCATCGCAGAAGCAAAGCTTTGTGAGGATAATAAATCATATCGCCTCTCTGAATATTACAAAGTGCTTTCCTGGTTTCTAAATTCTCACTCGACCCCCGCCATTCCCTCACTCACCCCTCTTTGCTCTGTGCTTCAGTCGGCGTCGCAGCGAGCTCACAGGCAATTCATCCCAGCAGAGTAGAAATGAAATTAAAAATATTAGAACCTTACTTTGCCAATTTACTGTTCGTAATCGATTAATTAAGTTTAAAAAGAAAATATGTTTGAGCAGTGGAATGGAAAAGGAAAGGGAGGAGGAATGCTTTAATTCCTCTGATGTAGTACTCCGCATGATTATACGTCATATATCACAAAACCATTCACACTTTTCACAAGACTCCTAGCCGGCTTCGGTGGCGTAGTTAGTAGCACGCTGAACTGCTGTGCCCAAGATCGTGGGTACAAACTCAGCCAAAGTCGTCGGAGTTTTTAGGAGCGTTAAAATCCTTCAGTATGCCTTACTTCGAATGGGAAGTAAAGCCGGCGGTCCCATGTTATAGATTTATGGCATGTAAAAGATCCTTCCACTAACTAAACTTGTGTGAAGCTACAGTTCTAGGTTATATTTCGTTGAAACGCTCTATCAAAGTTCCAACGTTCACCACTAGGTGTCAGTGACATCTGGTAGCGAAAGTTGGAACTACTTGAAATTGAACGGAATTTGTAGCTCACCCCATGGGTGTCCGCTTAAAGCAGCTACAGCCTCTGGCGAGCCGAACATGTCCTCGGACACTCCCGGCACTAAAAGCCATACGTTAAATAAATAAATAAATAAATAAATAAATAAATAAATAAATAAATAAATAAATAAAGAAGACTCCTTCTTCGTATGTTGGCTGAATATGTGGCGATTGGCTGCGTCGTTCAGCGGTAACGTTCTCGCCTGCAGTTTTCAAGGTTGCAAGATTGAATCTTGGCGCAGTCAGATGATATTTGAAACTGCGCAATTGCGAGGGAGCACTAGCAGTAGATTTACTGGCACGATAAAGATTCCTTCGGCGCAAAATTCTGGCACCCCGGCGTCTCTAAAAGCCACACTAGTCAAGAAGGACGTAAAGCCAATAACATTATTATTATTATTATTATATATTATATAATACGCTAAGTTCATCCGACAAAAATCTGAAGCTCCTGAACCAGAAGAAGTTAGAAGGTGAGCATTGCGCCAAAATCATCCAAATCGTCTGAAATTTACAGGAAAAGTCTTGCATTTCTTAAAAAGTCAACGGAAATATATTTATTTGTTTAAAAAGTGTGTTGAAACAAATAAAAAGACGATAGCCCCTGGCAGAACTGTTTAGCGTCCAGCCCGCATAACACTAGTGCCGGGCGGGTAGTCTCCACACATGGGGCGCACACAACCCATTGTGCAACAGTGACAAATTGGACACTTATTTCATAAACATCGACAATTTGTATAAAAAGTGCGTTTAAACAAATAAACATATTTACAGAAGCCCGCATAACAGTAAAGCCGGGCGGGTGGTTAATGAACATGCGAGATTTCTCGCACAGGTCCCCTAGTTATTATTATTATTATTTTATATGGTGCGGCGGTAACGTTCTTGCCTGCTGTGACCAAGGTTGCGAAATCGAATCCGGGCGTAGTCATTTGGCAATTGAGGAGGCTTAAATGTGAGTTGTTCTTGTTTATTTAGGGGGTTTGAGACATCGTGGTAATATCGCCCCGTGTACTTGAGTGTGTGTGGAATTTGTCTGGTGACCTGTACAACTATGATGTCTGTACTAGTGTTTGTAATTGTAATTGAGGCAGGATTCGGTCGGAAGTGACCGTGGCCTTAAATTAGGTACCATCCCCGTATTTTCCGGTAGTAGAAGTACAAGGACAGCAGAACCATGGTCAGATGTATATCTGGAACTACAGAATCCTTTCCTGTGAACGTTGGAGTACATCAAGGTCCCGTCCTCAGTCCATTACTTTTTGTACTCGTCATGGATGTGTTGACAGAGGGAGTCAGGAAGGAAGCTCCATGGTTCATGATGTTCGCTGATGATGCAGTCCTGTGTGCAGAGACGAAGGAACTTGCAGATAAATGGTTGGAGGAATGGAGAGAAGCACTAGAAAGCCGAGGAATGAAGATAAGCAGATGTACGACAGAGTTCCTGAGCCTGAGGGGTGCTGAAACAGGTTTAAAATTGGCTGGAGTAGAGATCCCAACAGCAAGTTCGTTCAGATATCTTGGTACAGTTATCCAACAAGATGGTGGACTGGAGGAGGAAATAAAGAGCAGGATACGGTCGGGATGGTTCAACTGGAGGAAAACATCAAGTGTACTGTGCGACAAGAAGGAACCATAAAAATTTAAAGGGAAGGTACACAAGGCCGTGGTGAGACCAGCAATGATATACGGGGCAGAAACCAGGCAGATAACAAGGAGATGGGTGGAATAACTGAACGTGTCAGAAATGCGTATGCTGAGATGGGCAAGTGGACATACAAGTTTGTACAAAGTGAGAAATGAAGTGATTAGGAGACGACTTAGCGTGGTGCAAGTTTCTGAGAAAGTCAGAGAAGCTGGCCTCAGATGGTATGGCCATATTAAGAGAAGAGAACAAGATTATATGGGCAATAAGATTATGGAAATGCTTCCACCAGGGAAACGGAGTCGAGGACGACCAAAAAGGCGATGGATGGATAGCATTCAAGAAAGCATGAAACTGTGGGGGCTTGTGGAGGAAATGGTCCAGGATAGAACAACGTGGAGGAGGAATATCCGCATCAGCAACCCCGCATAAGTGGGATTAATCATGCTGGAGAAGAGGAAGAAGAAGAAGAAGAAGAAGAAGAAGAAGAAGAATTGGGAAAGCACGGAAAACCACTTCCAGAATGGCTGAGGTAGGAATCGAACCCGCTTCTTCTCAGTTTTTCCTCACGAGGCTGAGTAGCTTAAATGTGAGAAAGCCATATCAGTAGATTTACTTGTAAAGTTTGTTAAAAATCCCTTTAAAGGCAACATTTCTGGGGGCCGGCATCTCTACTGTTAATTCGTAATTGGGGTTTGGAAGATCTTTCGTCATCAACCCTCTGTACTTGGGTATGTGTTGAATTTTTATGATAACCTATGCTTCTGTGGTGAGTGTATGGCCATCCTGAGTGTGGTCCCCTCCTCCCGGGTTTTTCACATTCTCTCCACCTTATTTCATGCTAAAACTGCATGTAACGAAAAAAAAGTGTAACATTAATATCGCTTATATCTTAGCAACCGTACAACCAGTACACCTTAATTTTGTATTGTTATGTACAGTAGACGATAAAAGCCATCTCTCGAACATTTGGAGTTAAATTTAGCCTTGCGTGTGCCGTTTACAGACGTGTACGAGTGTAGGCAGTACGTTTGTCGCTCCGAACAAGCCATACGAGAGGGAGAGGAGGGAGACAGACGAATTATGTGTCGTAGGAATGAATGTATGAATAAACTGACAAAGCTATCTTCTAGGTGATTTTGAAAACGCCTAAACCAATCCACAGCCTGAATAAAGTGTGATGGAAATCAGTGTGTCAGAGGAAGAGTTGGCCTCGCAGCGTAGGTGCAGGTAAAATTCCGTGATGGTCACTTTCTTCGCTAGTCGCGCGGGTAAAATTCCATGATGGTTGCTTTCTTCGAGAGTCGCGCGGGTAAAATTCCATGATGGTTGCTTTCTTCGCAGGTAACGCAGGTAAAATTCCGTGATGGTCGCTTTCTTCGCTGGTCACGCAGGTAAAATTCCGTGATGGTCACTTTCTTCGCTGGTCACGCAGGTAAAATTCCGCGATGGTCGCTTTCTTCGCTGGTCACGCAGGTAATATTCCATGATGGTCGCTTTCTTCGCTAGTAACGCAGGTAAAATTCCATGATGGTCACTTTCTTCGCTAGTCGCGCGGGTAAAATTCCATGATGGTTCCTTTCTTCGCTGGTCACGCAGGTAAAATTCTGTGATGGTTGCTTTCCTTGATGGCCGCGCAGGTAAAATTCCGTTATGGTCACTTTCTTCGCTGGTCGCGCAGGTAAAATTCCGTGATGGTCACTTTCTTCGCTGGTCGCGCAGGTAAAATTCCATGATGGTCGCTTTCTTTACTGTTCAAATTTTTCGCGACACCGTAGAAATCTGGATCCTGGGAATTGAACTCGTGTGAGATCTTCATCTTAAGCTCTGCGTCAGTGTGAAAATGCTGACCGGAGGACAGGATTTCTTGAGGTGCAAGAAAATATGGAACTCACTGGGAGCAAGATCAAGACTGTATGGTGGATAATTAAACAGCTCTTAGCCGTGTCTCAATTCTGGTGGTGATTATGTCCAAAAAGAAAAAAAAACATTGTTAAATTTGTTGCCAAAAGCTTTCCAGGTAAAAATGTTACTTTTTAATTTAAAAAATAGGGAAGCTTAATTCTGGATTGGTCTCATATTAATCTCTCCCAGTTCGCGTCATCCTTTGAATGTAACTTTTTGAAAACGTAATCCTAAAGAAGACTGACGCTGGCGCAGGTGTGAAGTGACAAGATCACTTCTGCGTGTGAAGACAACCTCTCATGTGCCACCATTATATAAATTATGATGCGCCAACACGAACTCTGTCCTAACGAGACATGAACTCGACCCTACATGCTGCACATCTTATATTCTTTTGTTCAGTTTTATAACGATCTTGCACGAATGATGGATGGTGCTCCATTATATGAACACATGGTGAAAAAGAAAACTTTGCGATCCATAATTCTTTTTCTGTATGGATTAATTTAATATTGCACATGACAGGAGAAGTTTTAGTCAGCGACGTTTTACCCGTTGTTACGGCTCTTGAGTAGCTCGTAGGTGTAGTACTGTAGCGATGAGCCGACTCGAGCATTATTCTCCTTTGCCCTCCGAATAGGCAACCTGTACTGCCTTACCAGTTCTGTGGGTGGCCTCCATAAGGCGCGATATTTTGTGAACTTCACAACTCTCACGAGCCTGTACGTCTACAGTATTTATAGGACAGTAATTCATATAATTATAGCATAAACATTATTCACTAGCTTGATAATGGGCAGTACGATTTATTTATTATATTACTTACTTGCAACCCGCCCCGGCTTCGCCCGGGAACAGTTATGAATGCAAGGTGATAGCTACTTTTAACCGAGGTCTTATACGATTGCCTTGTATACGACATTAGTCGTTTTCCCTCCAGCAGTGAACACCAAAAGATTTCGGTTTGATGTAACACGCAATAGAGCCACGTAAATCTGTCCATGAGAAAAACATTCTCCACTGGGATCTACTCCAGTCACGCTAAGTGTCTGACCCTGTGCTTTGTTTATAGTCATGCCAAAGCAGACTCTTACTGGGAATTGCACTCGTTTGAAATGCTAAGACAAATATGAAGGAATCATAGGGATTCTGGATACTAAGACCATTTCTCCTGTACCACAGTTAGTTAAGATAGTTGCTTTAATGAAACAGTTTTTCGAAGTTTTCACTACCAATCGCGTCCCATTGCATAACTTTGGTGGTTGTAAATTACGAAGCAATATAATAGGCACTACCACTTTTAAAATAAGCTTGTGTGGTGGCAAGCCAGAAGGAAGTAAAGAATTTAGGAATTCTGTAGGGTAAAGAACGCTTCTTCACTATCGACATCTGCGTCTACTGACTAATATACTTGAGCCTGGGCAGTGAATTTGGAGAATACCAAGTCATTAATTTTTACAACTTGTTCGTTTGTCGGCAATAATATTGCTCTTTCTTTAAACCATGAATGAGACCTGTTAGATAGGTCATGGATTTGAGGATAAACGCTATCAATCAATTCTTGAACGCTGCTTACTAAAACAAAGAAATCGTGACTGAGCGTGAAAATCCAACTCTAAGTAACAAATTATCGAACAGACTATTATCTCTGAAGATAAGAGTACTCTCATGTTAGTTTTGAGTGCCAATTTTGTTATATCCGGTAAGATGTAAGATCTTTTTAATGAAGCGTTCACTTCGTCGGCTCTCGTTCCTCTGGTAATAACTGGTAAGGTATGACGAAAATCTCCGGCGAACATAACTGTGCAGCCACCCATAGCTGTGTTCCGATACCTTAAATCACGCAAGGTCCTGTCTACGGCTTCAACGGAAGTTTTGTGTGACATTGTAGCCTCACCCATACAACTAAGAACAATTTTGGATTAAACTGGCAGTGTACTTTGTTTTGAAATATTACATACGCTTCCATCATTACTGCTGACTTTCAAAGGAAGTATAAATTTTGCATGTGCTGTTCTTCCCCCTTCCAAAAGGGTGGTCGCAATTCCAGATGATGCGACGGCAAGAGCAGGCCTCACTTTGGCGAGCAACAAATTCTTCAAAAACGTTTTGGCTGTGCCTCCAGGGGCATCGAGAAAAACATATCTTACCTTCCTTCTTAGTGATACTAGATATGCTGGTGTCATAAACTTGTTTCTGATCGTGGTTCAGACGGTGTTCGTCTTGAGCAACGGTTTGAAGGAGCCGAGGACGAAGTCTTTCTTTCTCGTGTGACAATCGGGATATTATTTGTTGCTCTGTTTTATTGTTACGTGATAAGCGCTTTTTTGTCGATGTCAATGAACTATGACCTATATCCGTTTTACATCCCGGCATGGTGGCTTAATATCACTGAATGGACTATTAATTATAACGAATTCTTTTCAGACGTAATGAGGTGCATGAAACACAAATCCCCCTTCCTTCCAATCTTAAATTGACTGTGTATTTTGCGGAACGAAAAGTTCACAGGCGAAATGAAGAAAAGCCGAGTTGCACTTCCAGTAATGGCGATGTGCATGAAACACAAATCCCCCTTCCGTCCAATCTTAACTTTATTGTGTACTAGCAGAAGTACCCATTCTTCGAACGGTCTTCGGTATTAATAATCAGACGTTATCAATTGAGCTACTGTTGCAATGGTTAGGGACTTGGAACCTGTTTGTTGACAAAGAAAAATGATTAGTTAAATTGTGCTATCAAACTTAATTTACATAACGTGTTCCTCCTGGCATGAAAATAAAATTGAAAACCTCGTAGACGAATCTCAATACACGTCACATACAAACTGACCCTAGCCGTTGTGTCAAGTGCCCAACAACAGGAAGACCCCTTTATAAATTATAAAGGCGTGTGGTGCATGAAAATTTAGGTTTTTTAGCCTCCAATGGCCCAAATTCCTAAAATCAGCAAAAAATTGTCTACTATTTCAAATCAGGATTTTTTGAAAATAATGTTCCTGTTTGGAGATATAATAGACCTTCTGTACGACATATCGCACGTGTAAGTCGTGTGAAAAAATCTAGGGTACTCCTTGAACCCCTTAAGCGCATTGATGAATTTTACAGTTTTAGTTGGTTCCGTGATAACCTTATAGCCATTTGCAAACTTTCACAGAAATGTAATAAATGGTGTGGCATTACTTCTTCCAGAAATAGATGGAAAGTTGGATGTCACCTCTTGAGATACTGCTGTCATGGTCCTGGCTTGCATTCCTTCATTAGCTTAAAAATGAAATTAGTTTTCTGGGAATATCTAAGAAACTGTTGGTTTTAGAGCCTTAAAATATAGTTTTCGGGGACCCTTTACGGCTCTTTAGGGGCCCCGAGTTAGCCTACTTTCGATTTTTGCAAAAAATGAAAGTAGACTTATGAGATCACTACAGGGCGAAAAAAGGTGTGTCTGTCTGTGTGTGTGTGTATATATATATATGTGTGTGTGTGTGTGTGTGTGTACTCTGAATGTCGGTCCCCCCCCTATCAATTCGAACACGGTGAAACCGAATTGAACGAAATTTGGTACAGAGGTAGCATTAGCAAAGGGCACCTCAGTGTCATACTTTATATCGCCGTCGTCTTTACCAAAACAGAATGGCGGCCACTCAAACGTTCAAATCGTAAAATCAAATTACGGCTAAACTTATCATCGGATCTCTACCAAATTTGGTGACAACATACTTTTATATAGGACGCGTCTTTCATCCAACATTCAAGGTCATCGGCCGTACCATTTCAGGATGGCGGCCGTGTGAATTATTCAACCATTTTAATCAATGGCTTAAGACCCACCAATTCCGATTATCGAGCCTAGGGTGGTTTACGCTATCCTGATGGTCGTGATCCGTTATTTATTATAATTTAATATTATAATATTATACTGTATGAGTGGCTTAAAAGAGCTGAGCTGTCTGTGTCACACGACAAGATGGCAGCTGTCCTCATGTGCCTGTCTTATATTTCAATAGTTTTAGTATGTTGTATGTGATATACCCTACTGATACAATAATATAAACTTTGTATGAAATTATCTTTAATGAAGATGTACTGCTGTGAAGAAATCGTTTATTTAAAGTCATTATTTGCCAACAGGTTGTATCTAATGTCAGTTAAGAACACCATGATGTTAAGGATAGGATTAGCTCTGGGCTAGCGTGTTAGTCTGTCACGCAGTCGACTGGGGATCGATTACTGCTGCAGTTAACGTTTCTTTCTTGAATTCTTTTACAAATGATGCGCACGAGATCTTTCCACAGATACTGAATAAGATGTCATTTAGCTCAAAGGAGAGGCTAATGTATACACTCGTTTATTAATAAAATCACAGCCCCAGCATCGCAAATAAACAGAAGACATTAGGAAAAGGAGAATAGAAGAACTAGATACACGTTGTCATTATCCACAGCCTTCTTAATGCCTCTGTACGGTGCTGCCCTCTTGTGGGTTATGTGGGTAATATTGTTCCAAACTTACCGCTGTGTAAATACCTGGCCTCCTGAAGTATGGCAATTTTGTAATACTGGTAGTTCAACTATTAGCCACGATCGCGCTCCGATTACCTTTAAACACTGCCAGCTGGATCGCCTCCCTCTTGGCTACTTTAAACTGTCTACTCATTCAACACCCTTAGGCCACTGCCATCGTAGTACATTACGATGGCAGTGCATAGGCGTACAACATAAAGATTAATTCACTGATAGGTCGCAGCACCAACCTACTGTGATCGGCGTGGATTTTTAAAGGGGAAGATACCCAAAACGGAAGATTCTTAACTTTGCAGGCTGGCTTAATATAGAGATTAACGGACGTGAATGCATTATAATAAGTTAGTAGGTTTGTTATTCAATCATCATAAAGTATACAATATTGATTTTGACACTTACTGGCTAATTATCAATATAAAAGAAAACAAACAATACATGGTGTTAGAGGTGATTGTGTTAAGGATGAGGACAAAGAGTCATAAATATACCCATACATTTAGGAGAAAGTAGGCTATATGTTCTTTGCTGAACATCTTGTTTTGTTTCTGACACCAAGGGGTTGAAAATGAGCTTTGTCTCGTCGTTGTACGCTAAAATAATGATAATAATAAAAGAATAATAATAATATAACAATATAGGGTTAGGAATATAATAGACCTTCCGTACCATACCCGCACGTGTAAATCGCGTTAAAAATTCTAGAGTACCCCTTGACCCCTTAAGCGCATTATATGTATTGATATTGATGATTATTTCAGCTTAATTTGGATCCTTTATAACCTTATAGCCGTTTGCAAACCTTCACAGTAATGTAATAAATGGAATTGCATTGCGACTTACAGAAATTGATGGACCTCTGAGATTCTGTTGCCATTGTTACCGACAAGCATTCTTTCATTAATTTATTTATTATGTGAAATTAGTTTTCTTGGAATATCTCAAAACCTGTTTGCTTTAGGGCATTAAAATGTGGTTTTCGAGGTCCTTTTAGGGCCCCCGAGTTTCGTTTCTCACATTGAGGGACTGAAAATGAGCTTTGACTCACCCTTCTACGCTTATTTCAGCATGTATTTTAAGGGGGTAGGCCCCCTGTTATGAGAGGCACGGAGAAAAGTTGCATCAATGATTAGTGTCGTGCCTCTGATGGATATCTGTATCAAATTTTACGTTAATCCACCCAGCCGTTCTCGAGTTATAAGGACACAAAAAATTGTCCACAGACAGACAGACAAAAAAAAATATTTTTGCGTGCATCCGTGACAAAACAGTCTGAAACGGGCAAATATCGAAAATTTCCGTGGAAATTCAGGAAAAAAAAACAGAAAAAACTTTCATTTGTATATAATAGGGAAGGGATATAATAGACCTTCCGTACCATACCCGCACGTGTAAATCGCGCTAAAAATCTAGAGTACCCCTTGACCACTTAAGCGCATTATATGTATTGATATTGATGAATATTTCAGCTTCATTTGGATCCTTTATAACCTTGTAGCCGTTTGCAAACCTACACAGTAATGTAATAAATGGAATTGCCTTGCGTTTTAGAGAAATAGATGGACCTCTGAGATTCAGATGCCATGGTTACCGGCATGCATTCTTTCATTAATTCATTAAGTGAAATTAGTTTTCTTGGAATATCTCAAAAACTGTTGGTTTTAGGGCCTTAAAATGTAATTTTCGGGGGCCCCGAGTTTCGTTTCTCACATTGAGGGGCTGAAAATGAGCTTTGTCTCACCCTTCTACGCCTATTTCATCATGTATTTTAAGGGGGTTGGGCCCCTTTTATGAGAGGTATGGAGAAGAGTTACATCAATGATTAGTGTCGTGCCTCTGATGTATATCTGTATCAAATTTTACTTTGATCCACCCAGCCGTTCTCAAGTTATAAGGACACGTAGTTGTCCACAGACAGACAGACAGACAGACAGACAAACAAACAAACAGACAGACAGACAGACAGACAGACAAAAAAAATATTTTTGCGCGCATCCGTCATAAAACAGTCTGAAACGCGCAAATAACGCAAATTTCCGTGTAAATTCAGAAAAAACAGACAAACTTTCATTTTTATATATATAGAGATAGAGATTTTGCGGAGCGGAAATTTCACAGGCGAAATGAAGAAAAACCGAGTTGCACTTCCACGGAATGGCGAGGTGCATGAAACACAAATCCCCCTTCCGCCCAATCATAACTTGATTGTGTATTTTGCGGAACAGAAAGTTCACAGGCGAAATGAAGAAAAGCCGAGTTGCACTTCCAGGGAAACTCCAAACACAACCACGCTTCTCTGAAGTCTTAACTCAACACGACTCGACGGTTTGCATCTGGATGTATCTGGGGTAATAGGTTCGCCCACTAGTTAGGCTGTAACAGGCGTGATAGACTCGCCCTTAGCTAGCTCGTAAACTGTCCTCTCAGTACTTGAAGGGGCATGGTTGGAAGAAATGAAAACGCAAAAACACTTATAGTGAGCGATGTATTGAAGATAGAGATATGCTCTCATGGATTTTTTTTTGTAGAACTTTTCATGCTGAGCAATTCTTACCCGCATAGTATTTAGATATATTTAACAGTTTGCCCAGCGTAAGCTTAAAAAGCGCTCGGACGCCAGTTTTTTTTCGACTTTTTCACTGAAGTCGTTACTGCCTGGCTTCCTTTGATCATAAATAAATTATTTTCTTCAGAAATCATACTCGTGATATCCTTTACAGAATGGTGAAAACCACATCAAAATCCATCCAGTGGTTCTCGAGATTACACGTGACATCCAAGAATCGGGGACTTGGTTTGTTTTATACTAAGTAGTGTACTATAGGGCACTAGGCTGACTGGTGTCGAACCTGGGACACTGGGAAATTGAGAACAGACTGGAGATGACAGCGAGAAACGAACCCAGGGTCTTTGAAGGAGTTTAATAAAAAAAAACAGAGACTGGACACATTAAATCACTAAGGTGATATGGATAGAATTCTGACATTATTTATTAACATAACGCAGAAAATATGGGGAGAATATGACAAAATTTGGCTGTAAAATGCATGAGTTTCTCAGCATAGCACTAGGAGTTGGAGCTCATGACATTCGACAAATGGGTTTTGAGAGTAGGCGTGTTTTCGTGGCGACACGAAAGTCACTTGGAACTTCTTACACCGTCTGAGGAGGATGGGGAGACGCAGATGTGGTCCAGAAAATCTCCTACACACAACGGAAGAGAGCCGTGGAATGGGGAGCGGCAAGGATAATTTAATGATTACTCGCGATTGGAGTATGTCAGACACGTGAGAGTTGCACCAATGTGAATTAAATGCAAGGAGGCTAATTATCAAGCCATCAAACGCCAAAATTGAAGCAGATATAATAAAATGCGGAAGAACACGACCGACTGGAGGTTAGCGCATAGATTGCACCAGGCAAAAGGGGAATCACCATTGACTCGGCGTCACCACGCGCTGAAGAAGGTAATTAATTCTAATTAATTGACTGATCGATTCTCAAGCACGCATGCATTTATGGAAATGGCGATGCAAGACGAACCTGAAAAACATCATTACAAGCCAGGAAAAGCATTTAGAGAAGAGATGGAGCTCCGAGAGGTTTGGGAACCTACTTTTCTTGTGGAAAGCAATATAAGGTCACAGGAGGAGGCAGTCTAGGTTAGTTGAACCAACTCACAGAGCAGAGTGCACGCCACTCTGGGTCCGGAACGAACGCTATAAGCGTACCAACACTTTAACATTTTAGAGTTCTTAAGTATATTAGCTGTGCAGTGTAGTGCACGAGTTAAGAACAGTTAACGATGGCCAGTTGAACCAACTCGCAGGGCAGAGATCTCGATACTCTGGTCCAGAAAAGAACGCGCCCAAAGACTTTAACATTTTGAGTTCTTAAGTATATTAGCAATGGAGTGCAATGTACGAGTTAGGAAATTATCACAATAGGTCAGTAGAACCTCATAATGAAGAGACAATGTACTGTTATACATATACGAGTTTATTTCTGTAGAAAGTATGAAAAGTGTTAAAATGCAGAGACAATGTATTGTTATACAAATGTACGAGTGACTGTACAATACTTTGTTAGAAGCGTGCCGCTCAGGGAGACAGTAAGAGCAGTAAGAGGACAATAAAAGTGGTAATTGTACAAGTATAATGTAAAATGGACTAGCGCAGCGCAGAACATATCTGTTAGACATGCTTACATTGTTTAGAAGTGCGCATACATAAATATTTCGTTGATACTGGTGAAGCATTTTCACGTAAATACCACTTTGTTAACGTTCAGAGCAATATTAAAGCACATCTATGCTATTATCGGTAACGTACTGCACTCGAAATCATGTCTAGGAGAGAGGAGAAGAGAGGATGAGGTATGAACCAAGGACCACCTCAGAAAAAAGACATATTTTAAAATTTGGAATTGTCGACCAAATTAGCAGCCCAGATGGAAGAGAACGTTAATTCAAGCATTTGGGAATATTTTCGTCTGAAAAAATATTTTTATTTCATGTATATTGGAGATTTTAAGATTTGGTAAATTTTTAACCATGAGTGAATGATAGAGATACTGTTCTGGAAAGTCGACACTTTTAACGAGGTGCGCGGTGAGAAACCAGTTTTTGATGTGAGGGGAGAGCGAAGGTTGACTTGAGGTCAGACACACGCCAGTATCAAGAGTGGGAGAAGCCAACGCGTGGCAGAAGCGCGCCACGTTGAGGCGAGAACCAATCGGAAAATAGTCTGAATACTGAGGAAGGAACAAATATTAAAATCTTTATTTTAATATTTTATAAGAGTGTTGCATATTGAATTCACCAGCAGAGAAAAAGAAATTTAATTGGCAAAACAGATTTTAAATTGAAAGACTGAGAGAGAAGTTATGTATGAATTTGTTAATATTCTTAGCGGTTGGAGGCTAGTTGATCAGATTTACGAGGGAAATCTAACCGAGGAGGCTAGGAGACGCTAGCAAACGAGGCTCTTTCTACATGGACGGTCGAGAAGACAAGACGTAAATTGGATTCACTCTTCAGAAGTATTTGACAAAGGTTTTGTGAACTGGAGACTTCAAGATGAAGCAAGTAGTAATGGAAACGAACAATTAATAATACAAGTCAGCAGTATTGAGAAAAGTTATTCATCATATTCTAAAAGAAGAAATCAACGGCGAGAGAAAACGCTGCAAGTTACAAACTGAACATCGAACACGTAACTACGCAGAACGAAAGTCTGAACAAGGGAGACTTAAACCATTGAAAATTCAACAAACTAGACAAGAATGATTAAGAATTTAGGTCGAAGGGGAAGAACTACGACTACAAACAATTGCGCGGTGAGAATGATGTTTTAAATTCACCATGATGGGAAGATAGGACTATACTGAACCGGTGAGATTCAGAAATGACCAGGATGACATAGCAGTATGCATAGCGAACTGCAGACCACAGCAGGTTTCGCTAACATAACGTTGCCAGCTACTACAAGGGAATTTCACGACATGGAGGTGATTTTTCAAGATGGAAAGAACTATGCAAACTACCGACTTCAAAGAACATCTAGATCTGAGAAGAAGAAGACGAGCGGATGCGTGATGGAGACGACAAGGAACCCAAGACTGATGGACGCGAGGCCAGCAGAGCGGAGACGAGGTCGTGTCATCATCTTGTACGAGTGAAGTCGGTCGCAAGCGGGAAGCCAGCTGGGAACCTGTTTTCGAGACAGCAAACCAGGTCGTTCAACTTTACTGCAGTCCACTCAAGGCCGAGGTGACATAACACAGCCAGACTGGAGCAGCAAGCAGCATTCCAGCAACCACACGGTGACGTTACGAGGACACGGGAGTCATCAGGTCTGTCACAAACGATCTCAGAAAGAAGGTATAAGAGTGCATTTTTCATATCTGTAGTTAGACTTTGTTTAAGTTATTCCAGAATATTGACCAACATATTTGCATTTGTAACCTATGTTATTTTTGTCTTGAAAGTTTTAGTAAATTTTAGTAATTGCGATAGTTATTTTCATACGTCATTTGGACGTATTTTGAAGTCTTGATCGATGATAGTAGACATCGTTAGTGTTTTCCATTGTCATTTTTAGAGCGTTAAAATTTAACTTACGAACGATTTCGTTGCGATTGCAAACGTATATTCCGTGGATTTGTTGTAACATTGGAGAACTCCGTAGATTTGTTGTAACATTGGAGAACTTAGTAGATTTGATGATATATTGGAGAATTTTGTATATTTGTGAAAATATTGAAGAACGATAATAGATATGTATTGAAACAAGAGTAATGAAGCACAACTTTGTGAGAAATAAATCAGTAATGTATCAGAGAAAGAATTTAGTCATATGTTTGACGAAAGTAAATAGTTTATTACTTGAAGTGAGGAAAGGAAGGATAGAGAATCCTATAAGTGAAGAGTTTATTCATTTCGGGAACGAAATAAGATGAATAGAACGATATAGTTAACAGAAGTATTCTATATTGGCATTGAGGTAACTCTTGTATGCATGTAATGTAATGACATTGTAAAACCCAGAATTTTGATGTACGGAAAGGAACAGTATGCGATAGTTGAATGCATAACTAAACGAGAAACGTTACTATAAAATGTTATGGATGTATATTTATTATGAAACGATACTGTAAGATGGAAGGAGAGATATAAATATTTATTATAAACATAAACGTGAGGGAAGGTTATTGTTATTTTCATAACAGACACAAGCAGACTAGAAATTCAGAATTAAGCGATAAATTGTAACAAAGTAATATGTGAAGCGAAGGAGGAAGTATGTGGAAAGTATTTGGACATGGCACGAGATGTATAATCGATAGAGGAGTTTGTAGAAGGAAGAGAGACGTATTCATGAACGTCATTACAGTTGTAATTTCTAGTAGGAATACTAAATATCATACTATGATGAAAGTAGTTGATATGGAAAGGTAGAAGTTTGTGAACGTGCTAAGAAAAGGAAGGTTGATGAAAGTAGTTGATATGGAACGGTAGAGTTTGTGAACGTGCTAAGAAAAGGAAGGTTGATGAAATGCATTTGTATTGATAAAGGCGTAACTAGAGACGCGATAATATGCAACGTGAGTAATTGAAGAAAGGTTTTGTAATATTTTGTGGTGAGCAAGAGAAGTCATATGTTGTATTTGGAGGAGATAGGTGTGTGGGAGTGAGGATTCATGCCACACACACTCGATTTTTGGTTGAAGAGCTTATCTGAACAGTCGTGCATTGTTAGTTTGTTTTATTATTAACTAGCAGAAGTACCCGTTCTTCGAACGGTGTTCGTAGTTAACACCAGACATTATCAATTGAACTACTGTGCAATGGTTAGCGGTTAGTCATTCCATCAAGTTTATCAGAACGAAGTTAGTTTATTGGGAATATCACACACACTGTTAATTTAAGGCCCTTAAAATGTAGTTTTCGGAGACCCGTTATAGATTCCCGAATTATCTGTCTCACATTGAGAAGCGCAACATATGCTTTGGTCGTCCTTGTAGGATAATTTTTATATTTCGCATATTTTAGCATATATTGAGAAGTTATTCTCTATATCCACCCTTCTACTGTATGAAAAGTACGGTGAAGAGTTTAATAAATGATTGGTGTATTGACTCTCATGGTTACCATACCTAATTTTAAGATGCACCAAGCATCCGAACACGAGGTATAGGCGTACATAAAGATACACAGAAAGACAGACAGACAATTCTATTGTCTACAACATATTACCCAGATATCCAAATATGGGTATATCTACCACACAGTATCAAATAAAATCATCCTTATGATGAACCCGTATGTCGACAAAAAAATAGTTAAAATGTGCTCTCAGAATAAATTCACCTAACGTGTACTTCCTGACGTGAAATACAATTGAAAGTCTTGTAGACGAAACGCAATACACGTCACATAAAAACTGACCCTCTACGTTGTGCTAGGAGCCCATACACAGGAAGACCCCTTTCATAAATTATAAAGGCTTGTGGTGCTTGAAAATTAGGGTTCTCTAGACTCAAATTTCCCAAATTCCTAAAAGCCGCAAAATATGCTAGTTCAATTCAGGAATTTTTGAAAATTATGTTGCTGTTTGGAGATATAATAGACCTTCTGTACTATATGTCGAACGTGAAAATTGCATGAAAAAATTCTAGGTTACCCCTTCACCCACTTAATTGCATTGATGAATTATACGGTCTACGTTAGTTCCGTGATAACCTTATAGTCATTTGCAAACTTTCACAGAAATGTAATAAATGGAGTGTCATTGCTTCTTACAGAAATAGATGGAAAGTTGTATGCCACCCCATGATATAATGTTCTCATGGTTACCGATTTGCATTCCTTCATTAGTTTGTTAAATTAAATTAAATTAGTTTTCTGGGAATATTTCACAAACTGTTGGATTTAGAGCCTTATAATGTAGTTTTCGAGGACCCTTTAGGGCCCCCGAGTTTTGTTGCTGGCACCGAGGGGCTTTGTCTCGTCGTTGTACGCCATAATATAATACTAATAATAATATAATGTAGGGAGAAATTATAACACCTATTTTTTATTATTTTTTATTCAGTCAATGGCCATGTACTTTTCTTTTCAGGACGGGTCAGGGAAGGGATATTATCAGAGAAAGAAGCATTCACATCTCGCTTGAGCAAAATGGAAATGGCCTACCATTCAACTAAGGACATCTATATGAAAAGGTCAATATCCTTCGACGCAAAACTAAAACATTACTGCAGTGTCATCCGTCCGGAAGTCTTGCATGCTTCTGAATGCTTCACGATGAACAAAAAAGGCTTGGTCGAGAAACTGGAGGCCAAAGAAAGAAAAATTTTGAGAAAGATATTGGGTTCCATCAAAGATAATGGGGAATACAGAAAACGGCATAACCATGACCTATATACGCATGTGGAGAAGATAAGCAACGTTATCCGGAAGAGAAGGTTACCATTTGTTGGGCATGTGAAACGAATGAGCCCAGCGAGACTGACCAACCACAACATAACTTACTTTCAGGAGAGGAAAACAAAATGGGCCTGGTTCATTGAACTGGATAAAGATCTGAAAGATGTGGGGATTACACCAACAGACATTCAGGAGTGCGTCCCACTCAAAGGGAAACTTCAAGCTTGTAAAGGTTTCCAAGAAAAACTGAAGCTGAAAACGGGAAAGATTTGGACTCAGGAACGGAAGGAAGTCCACCGAGAACGAATGCGGGCGTACAGGGCGAATATCAAAGCCAGTAGGAGACAGTGGAAATGACGCGGTCCATAGATGGCCTATACGAAATGAATGAATGAATAATATGGGGATAGGAAAATAATAGACCTGCCGTAGCACACCCGCAGGTGTAAATCGCGTGAAAAAAATCTAGAGTACCCCTTGATCCCCTTAAGCGCGTTAAACGTATTGATGAATTTTACGGCTTTGGTTCCGTGATAACCTTCTAGCCGTTTGCAAACTTTCACACTAATGTAATTAATGGAATTGCATTGCGTCTTACAGCAATAATTGGGACCTCTGAGAATCCGTTGGCATGGTTACTGGCTTGCATTCATTCATTAGTTTATTAAATTAAATTAGTTTTCTGGGAATATCTAAAAAACGGTTGGTCTTCGGTTCTTAAAATGTGGTTTTCGGGGACCCGAGTTTTGTCTCTCACATTGAGGGGCTGAAAATGAGTTTTGTCTCGTCCTTCTACGCCTTTTTCAGCATGTATTTTAAGGGGGTAGGCCCCCTTTTATGAGAGGTACGGAGAAGAGTTACATCAATGATTGGTGTCGTGCCTCTGATGGATATCTGTACCAAATTTTACGTTGATACACCCAGCCGTTCTCGAGTTATAAGGGAACAAATTTGTCCACAGACAAACAAACAAACAGACAGACAAACAAAAAATTATCTTCGCGCGCATCCATCACAAAACAGTCTGAAACGTGTAAACATCTCAAATTTCCGTAGAAATTCAGAGATAAACACACAAATTTTCATTTTTATATATAGAGAGATATACTGCACCGCTCGGTGTTGACCGTGTTTTATTGCACAGATTCTGGTTTTACTCGCTAACCGTTGGAGATATACGAAAAGTGATAAGGACCTTTTGGATAGAAAATTAAATGTTAAAGCTCATGTATAACATCAAAAGTTTGCTATTTCTTAGCCTTCTCTTTTTATTTGAAAAGGAAGTATGACATTTTGTAACCAAAGGGTGTAGTGACGTCACAAATGTCGGGTTTACTCGCTAACTGTTGGAGATACACGAAAAGTGATTAAGACCTTTCGGATAGGAAATTAAATTTCAAAGCTCATATGTGCCATCGAAAGTTTGCTATTTCCTACCGTTCTCTTTTTATTTGATATGGAAATATGAAATTTTGAAACCAAGGGGTCTAATGACGTCACTAAAATAGTCGCCATTTTTTAATAGTGCAAAATTTCGAAATCAAAAGTATCCTATATGTAAACCTGGTACATCAGCTACATCCATGCAAAATTTCTTTTAAATCGGACCAGTGGTTCTTGAGTTATTGAGTAACAGACAGACAGAAAGACAGACACACACCATCTCATTTTTAGCCTATTTTCAATTTTGAAAAAATAGGCTTATGAGATCACCTTTTGTCCGTGTGTGTGTGCGTGTGTGTGTGTGTGTGTGTGTGTGTAAGGTGTGTGTGTGTCCCCCCCCCCTAATAAAATCTAAACGGCTGGAGCGATTTCAATGAAACTCGGTAAGTTCATGGCTCTATTCCCGGAGACCTCGACCGTGCCCTTCAAATTTTGTTACGTCTCACCAATCCAACATGGCGGCTGTGCGAAATATTTCACTAGCATTCAATATCTCCGAAACCATTACCGATATCGCCCTGAAATTGAGTACGGTGATAAAGGGCACTACTAGAAGTTCACCTATGAGACTTTCAAAAACCTGGTGACTACAAAACCAACATGGCGGCCAAGCGAAGTTTAGACTTTTAAATAGAATTTTCTCGCGATTTAACCACCCAAACGTAATGAAACTGGGTACAGCAATTGTTTATACACATTGTAAAGCAATGGAGTCTAATTTAGTTCAATTGTATACATAACCTCAAAATGGCGGCTGTGCGAAATATTTCACTGACATTCTATATCTCCGAAACTTTTTCATAAATAATTTCATAAACCTGTAAAGTACAAAACGAACATGGCGACCAAGCGAATTTGAAATATTTTAATAGACTTTTCTCGTGATTTAACTCTCTGAGCGCAGTGAAATGTGGTACAGTAAATGATTTTGCAGATTGTAATGCACTGCCATCTAATTTAATTCAATTGTTTACATAACCTCAAGATGGCGGCTGTGCGAAATTTTAAAATTATGTTTTTATTTCTTGTGTCGTAATCATGCGATCGAAGTGAAAGTTTGAATAATGAACCTAGGCAATAATTGTCCTTGAATGGTGCATAACTCTATGGCCTATACATAAAACAATCCTAAATGGCGAGCTTCCGAAATATTTAGACGGTTCTCAATATCTATGAATCTTTTACAGCAATCAAACATATTTTTTATGTTCATAGAGACTATGAACATATGTTCACCTATAGGACTTTGAGTAACCTGGTGAGCACATATCCAACATGGCGGCGACGCGAAGTATAAATATTTAAATGGACGTTTCTCGCGAATTAACTATCAGAGTGCCGTGAAACGTTGCACGTTAAATGCTTGTACAAATGTTGATCCACTGGCATCTAATTTATTTCAATTGTTTGCATAATCACAAGATGTCTGCTGTGCGGAATCATGCGATTAAAGTTTGAATACCACACGTACAAAAATAAAAATCCAACCTGGCGACCATCTGAAATATTTAGACGGTTCTCAATATCTACGAATCTGTTACAGCAATTAAACTGAAATTTTGTATGTTGATAGAGGCAATTAACATGAGCAGGATATATGAAAATAGGCTGTATAGTTCTTCACGGAACTACTTGTTATATATTAGTTTGATTATTGAAATACCAGAGTTGTACACTAAAGTGATGAAATATTAACTTCACTGTTCGTATTTATGATTCACTGTGTGAGATACGCAGAAAGATGGTGATGCACGTAAAGAAAGATGATAAGACAGGAGGAAAGTGATGAGATGAACTCTAATGAATTAGAGACAGTTGTTTTTATATCGTGCGGGACGCGATCATGTATAAAATGTAAATACGTTATTATTTTTAGTATTAATTATTGCTTTTATTATATTTAGGAACATAAGATTTAAATTTGAAGACTTTATCGATTGTATTATGTAGGGAGTATATTTGTTGCGATGAGCGTTAAAGCCTAACTTTAGTAAACAAGTAGGACAGACACTACTTTCATTAATTAAACTATGTGTTTATCTAAACATTGTCAAGCAAGAGATACTTGTTGCATTAGTATAAAAATGCAAGGAAGACACTTATTAAGCGCATCAGGCCTAAGTGAGCCACAGATATAATCATTTTAATTTATTCTTGGGGAAGGGAAGATAAATTTTGTCATGTGATATTTTATTATTAATAAATGGCAAGAACATTTTTATTCTTGCTGAGTTTTTAGAACTGTTTCTTTGATTCAATGCTTAATTACACTAGAACGATACCGCTAGCTAGATGCACACAGATGATCGACAACCTATCTTAACGCCCGAGAGCCGAGTTGCTCGTTAATGCTCTACTTTTATTTGTTTATATTTTCTGTACTGTATGCAACTAGTTAGTAGTATAGTTAGAGATGTATATATGTGTTCCTAGGGTTCCCTAGTCATCAGTCCAGTGAGAGTTGTTCAACTCATAGCCGGGTGTTGATATTCTCACGATCCTTTTACCATCTGTGCGGATTTGGGACTGTGCTCTAGAGGAATTCGGGCGCAGTACCACTTTATAGGAGTTGACGGACATTGGGAATCACAAGGGATTTTCAAGGAACAGGGATACACTTGGGAACTTCAGATAGTTGTCACGAGTTGTCAAACGGGATACAGGATTATTCATGGAGGGAAGCTCTACAGAACCTGTAATTCTGAGATTCTGCATGAAGTGTCGCCAAGTGAGAAAATGTATATAAATAGCGTGTGTCTTTAAGTGATTTTTATATTTAAAAATGTGTATTCTACGAGTGTAGTGATAAATATAATGTGTTATATTGAAAAACGATGCAGTAGCTTCATATGAGAAAAGAAAGTGCAGTGTATTTCTCAGTGGAAAAATCACGCAATATGTGTGCGCAAAGTGTAATTATGCCTTGCTAAAATGCAAATATGGCGGGCATGATGGAGAATGTGTGGGCGAATCCGTCAGAATGAATACGTGAGTACCCAAAAACCATGATTTTGTTGTAAAAATGTAATCCACTATATGTCAGTAATGTCTAAAGTTGTAAAATATATGCCAATGAAAGTTGAATTTAGAGAACCTTCATACATTTATTTTGTGTTGAATATAGTCAAGTTAAGATGTTCGTTTTACATCGAGTTGTGTGTCAAACCGTTAAAAGTAACGTAGAAATGGCATTTGATTTAAGAGGATTAATAAATGTAATGAACGCGGACGTTCAGTTATTGTTGATATAACTACCGTTACTTTGTGTCGAGATAAGGGAAGGTATGTCATTAATAATAATAATAATAAATAAACATCAGGGAAATTGTATGCAAAGATATGTTAATTTGAATAACTGTATATTTAAGCAGTGTTATGGAAGTAAATGGACCACTCAAAGAAAATTAAAAGCAGAGTTTTGATGTCACAAAGAATCATATAATGCAAAGGATGTCGGAAATGGAAATGTTTAAAAGAGAATTCAATTGCAGCTTGATGAAAAAGCTTATAAGAATAATTGGTAGAGATTATCTTATTAATTAAGGAAGGGATCATCATCACGGTAGTCGAGAAAGTCAGGTTTGCTAATGCGACGTATGAAATCTCGTATAGCCTTGGGCATACGGAGATATAAAATGCATTCGAGCGTATCTAGTGGGAACCCTAGCTCATTATGCTAATAAGCGGTCCGGGTTCGAATCCAGAGGCGTATGGAAGGATAGCGGTAGACACCTCGCCATAACGTATGATATCGACCGTGAACCAGCTAATTGTGTGAATTGATTCATCTCTGTGGGAGTGAATTCGACACGGAGGGAAGTTGTGCCTTTGCCGTGATCAATAACAGGAGCACCGACTATTCCAAAATTACTATGTGTACGATGAATCTCGTTCCCTTGGTTTGACTTAAATGGACCAGTAGGAGGCCAGCCTCTAAATCCTAAATGATAGGCATAAATGTTTAAACAGTTCCATATTCCGTAATACATTCTCTAAGAATTAGGACATCCGTATTTGGTGGGTCATTAAGACTTCACAATGTTGTGTCTGGTAGCAGCAGGCAATTGCTTGGAGCGCAAGAGGGGAGAGACGTAAAAGGGAAGGTAGCGGCCATGTTGGTTGGCCGCCCGCCGCGAGGGTCCATTGTACTGAACTAGGGTTGGGGGAGGAGACCTCACTCATTGTATTCTTGGAGTAAGATTTGTGAATTGAAAATGTGTGATACCCTGATTTTTACAGAATGATTATTGTATTAATGAATATTGAATATACGTGTAATGAGACACATTGCTCATTAAGAATCGTTCTGATATCTCAATATTTGGCCAAGCTGTTAAATGGTAAAAGTTACATTTTTATACTGACAAAGACACATTGTTTCGAGGGTGGAAACTATATTTTTACGCAAAGAGTAGCAAGAGGGTCCCACTCGACACAACAGTGACATAAGATACACACATCAAAAAAGTTTTGCATCACCTCGGTTCCAAGAGTTCCGGAACCTTTAAATACAAAGGGAATAGAGATCAACACAAACAACATTTCAGCTCGTTTTATTGCTCATGAGACCCACACATTGCATGTTGTACCATCATACAGCTAGACTTTCAGCATTTGTGGTCCAGATTGCAGTACACAACACTACCTCTAATACCCAGTAGCACGTCCTCTTGCATTGATGCATGCCTGTATTCGTCGTGGCATACTATCCACAAGTTCATCAAGACACTGTTGGTCCAAATTGTCCCACTCCTCAACGACAATTCGGCGTAAATCTCTCAGAGTGGTTGGTGGGTCAAGACGTCCATAAACAGCCCTTTTCAACATATCCCAGGCATGTTCGATAGGGTTCATGTCTGGCGAACATGCTGGCCACTGTAGTCGAGCGATGTCGTTATCTTGAAGGAACGCATTCACAAGATGTGCACGATGAGGTCGAGAATTGTCGTCCATGAAGACAAATGCCTCTCCAATATTCTGCCGATATGGGTGCACTATGGGTCGGAGGATGTCATTCAGGTATCGTAAAGCCGTTTCGGAGCCTTCCATGACCACCAGTGGCGTACGTCGGCCCCACATAATGCCACCCCAAAACATCAGGGAACCACCACCTTGCTGCACTCGCTGGACAGTGTGTCTAAGACGTTCAGCCTGACCAGGGTGCCTCCAAACACGTCTCCGAGGATTGTCTGGTTGAAGGCATATGCGACACTCATCGGTGAAGAGAACGTGATGCCAATTCTGTGGGGTCCATTCAGCATGTTGTTGGGCCCATCTGTACCGCGCTGCATGGTGTCGGGGTTGCAAAGCTGGACCTCGCCATGGACGTCGGGAGTGAAGTTGCGCATCATGCAGCCTATTGCGCACAGTTTGAGTTGAAACACGACGTCCTGTGGCTGAACGAAACGCATTATTCAACATGGTGGCATTGCTGTCAGGGTTCCTCCGAGCGGCAATCCGTAAGTAGCGGTCATCCACTACAGTAGTAGCCCTTGGGCGGTCTGAGCGAGGCCTGTCATCGACAGTTCCTGTATCTCTGTACCTCCTCCATGTCCGAACAACATCGCTTTGGTTCACTCTGAGACGCCTGGAAACTTCCCTTGTTGAGAGCCCTTCTTGACACAAAGTAACAATGCGGACGCGATCGAACTGCGGTATTGACCTTCTAGGCATGGTAGAACTACAGACAACATGAGCAGCGTACCTTCGTCCTGGTGGAATGACTGGAACTGATCGGCTGTCGTACCCCCTCCGTCTAATAGGCCCTGCTCATGCATGGTTGTTTACATCTTTGAGCAGTTTTAGTGACATCTATGAACAGTCAAAGGGACTGTATCTTTGATACAATATACACAGTCAACGTCTATATGCCGGAGATCTGGGAACCGAGGTGATGCAAAACTTTTTTTGATGTGTGTATTTGGAAGATAACTCTTTACGGCATATAGTGGATTTACAATTAAAAGGTTGATTAATGCATGGTAGGCTCAAATGTTTTGGTGGGAAGGAAGAGACAAGGCATGATTGTACGCATATTGTATAGTTGAAAGTGTATACAATAATTAACGAGAGATTGTAAGATTAACATTGTTTGTGAGTTTACCAGTGCATTAGCGCACATGGGAATGATTTTTATGGTGATTTCAAGATAAACATTAAATCAACAATGATTTGGATGTGTGAGAGGATAAATTGTGATCATTAATTGAGGGTAGGAGTATGTTTTGCATTTTTGTGTAATGTAATTGTTATATTGTTTTGCTGTGTGTTAAGCCATGATTTTTAAACTCAAATTAAATCCTTTAGAATAGAGTTGTGTGTTGTTATTGTAGAGATGATACCTCTTAGTTTCAAATCCGAAATATGCGACTGCTGAGTGGGTTGAATGGCACACGCCCGAGGACTGCTGCTAGCTGGAGGCGGGAGTATATTTTCCATGGAAAGTCTTCACATGGGTACAGTAGAGATTCTATTCTTTCATTCTATTATTAATCCTATTCATTTATTCTATTACTTATTGTATTCTTTATTCTATTATTAATTCTATGTTATTCTATTTTTAGCCTATTTTCATTTATGAACAAGTAGTTCCGTGATGAACTATACAGCCTATTTTCATATATCCTGCTAATGTTAATTGCCACTATCTATATACAAAATTTCAGTTTAATTGCTGTAACAGATTCGTAGATATTGACAACCGTCTAAGTATTTCAGATGGTCGCCAGGTTGGATTTTTATTTTTGTACTATTACATTAAGATTATTGTGTACGTGTGGTATTCAAACTTCAATCGCATGATTAGAACACAAGAAGTAAAAACGAGATTTTAAAATTACGCACAGCAGCCATCTTGTGATTATGCAAACAATTGAAATAAATTAGATGCCAGTTGATCAACATTTGTATAAGCATTTAACGTGTATCGTTTCACGGCACTCTGATAGTTAATTCGCGAGAAACGTCCATTTAAATATTTATATTTCGCATCGACGCCATGTTGGATGTGTGCTCACCAGGTCACTGAAAGTCCTTTAGGTGAACATATGTTCATAGTCTCTATTAACATTAAAAAAATCAGTTTGGTTTCTGTAAAAGATTCACAGATATTGAGAACCGTCTAAATATTTCGGAAGCTCGCCATTTAGGAATGTTATATGTATAGGCCATGGAGTTATGTACCATTCAAGGACAATTATTGCCAAGGTTCATTATTCAAACTTTCACTTCGATCGCATGATTACGACACAAGAAATAAAAACTTAATTTTAAAATTTCGCACAGCCGCTATCTTGAGGTTATGTAAAAAATTGAATTAAATTAGATGGCAGTGCATTACAATCTGCAAAATCATTTACTGTACCTCATTTCACTGCGCTCAGAGAGTTAAATCAGGAGAAAAGTCTATTAAAACATTTCAAATTCGCTTGGTCGCCATGTTCGTTTTCTACTTTACAAGTTTATGAAATATACATAGGTAAACTTGTATCAGTACCCTTTATCACCGAACAAAATTGCAGGGTGATATCTGTAATAGTTTCGCAGATATAGAATAGACTTTTCTTGCGATTTAATGATCCAAACGAAATGAAACTTGGTACAGAAAATGTTTATACACATTGTAATGCACTGGTATTTAATTTAGTTCCATTGCTTACATAACCTCAAGATGGCGGCTGTGCGAATTTTAAAATTACGTTTTTATTTATTGTGACGTAATCAATCATGCGATCGAAGTGAAAGTTTGAATATAGAACCTACGCAATAATTTTCCTTTAAGGGGGGAGATACACCTTTCAGGGCCAATAAATTGCAAACAATTTTAATGATTTAATTGAATGAATAGTCGTTTATCTTTTATTGGTGAAAGAAAGTTGAAGATATCTTCAATACTTCCTGAGATATGCCCCTAAATGTAAGTTGTCTCTTCTAATTTCCGACTGCCCCACCCTCATACGGTGTCCCCTGCTGCTATGTTCATTCCTCTATTTTCTCGCTTCTTCTCTTGTTTCCATGGAATACACTGAAAATCTGAAGTTCTTTTACTCTTTGCGGAACTGAACTTTCGATTTTCTATTGTTTATCGTTGATTACTTTTACCGCGAGTGCAAATATTGAAATTGTTTTGGAGTGAAAGAAAATACATTTGTGCAGGTATAATTGATTGATAATTGTTGTCGTACTAGGTGAACGTAAATGGCGAGACGTAAGGATATAGGCCTAAATAGGCGAGGTTCCATGGAAACAAATACACAAATATAGGAAACAAAGCACAAGCACATGGTTCTCCTAACCAAGTTTGTAGTAGTACTTCAGCTAGAAATCTTTCCAGCAACACCAGTTTTGGTAGCGGTTGTGCCAGTGATGTAAATATGTTTATTAAATTTAAATATCATGTTTCATAAATTTGAAGAATGCCTGCGTTGTATGTGTGGAGGTAATGTCACTAAATAAAATATTCAAAAATCTTGTTCAGACAGAGTTGCTAAGGAGATGTGTCGGTGGTTACACCCAAAATAATAACGAATCGCTCCACTCCAACATTTGGAAAATATGTCCAAAAACTGGATTTTCTGGATGAAAAACTGTTGAGATTGCAGTTAATGATGCCATAATGACATTCAATGATGGGATGATGGCTAGATTTCAACTGATGGAGAAGCTAGGGCTAAAGGTTGGGGAATTTTGTATTAAGATGCTTCATGAAGAGGATGACAAACGGGTTCGGTCAGGAAATAAACGTGTACATGAAGCTACAGAAGAAGAAAGAAAATGCAAAAGAAGGCTTAGACTAGAAGCAGCAGCAAAAACCAACCAGAACGAGGGCTTAGTTTATGCAGCGGGGGCTTTTTGATCCAAATTCTACCCTTAGGTAACATTGAAGCTCGTTTCCCGAAAACTTTATTTTCATTCAGCGTTTACATGATAACTCAAAGACTATTCAAGATATCTCAATGAAAATTTGCATTATTGTGCTTTTTACAACATACACTAAGACATTTTGTGTATCATTTATACTTCCCACTTAAAAAAATATTTTTCACAAAAAAAAAACATTAAAAAATGAAGTTAAAGTAAAACAGTTTTAAAAAAATATCCTAAACGTGTATGTCAATAATTATAGTGAATGTTGTCAACAGTTCAAAAGAACAATCATGTAAAAATTTTAAATTTTGGGGAACTTATCATGTAAACGCTGTCCAGCCGTCCAAAAAATAGCCGAAAGTTTGGTAGTAAAATAATGCATGACTGAAAGCATATTACAATATGTATCCTGTGAATAATAATGAGTGAACTGTGTTTAATAATTCTACCAAATTTTATTTCATTCCAACTGATAGTTCATGAGATTTTTTACTCGGTGGAAATAGTCATGTGAAAGGTGTACCTCCCCCCTTAATGGTACATGACTCTATGGCCTATACCTATAACAATCCAACATGGTGACCATCCGAAATATTTAGACTGTTCTCAATATCTACGAATCTATTACAGCAATCAAACTGATTTTTTTATGTTCATAGGCGCTATGAACGTAAGTTCACCTATAGGACTTTCAATAACCTGGTGATCACAAATCCAACATGGCGGCGATGCGAGATATAAATATTCACATGGACGTTTCTTGAAATTTAACCATCCGAGTGCAGTGACACTTGGTACAGTAAATCCTTATACAAATGTTAATCCACTAGCATCTAATTTATTTCAATTGTTTCCATAACCTCAAGATGGCAGCTGCGCGAAATTTTAAGATCTCGTTTCCTAATCATGCGATTGAAGTTTAAATACTACACGTACACAATAATCTTCATTTAACAGTACATAACTCTATGACCTACATACACACATCAAAAAAAGTTTTGCATCACCTCGGTTCCCAGATCTCCGGCATATAGACGTTGACTGTGTATATTGTATCCAAGATACAGTCCCTTTGACTGTTCATAGATGTCACTAAAACTGCTCAAAGATGTAAACAACCATGCATGAGCAGGGCCTATTAGACGGAGGGGGTACGACAGCCGATCAGTTCCAGTCATTCCACCAGGACGAAGGTACGCTGCTCATGTTGTCTGTAGTTCTACCATGCCTAGAAGGTCAATACCGCAGTTCGATCGCGTCCGCATTGTTACTTTGTGTCAAGAAGGGCTCTCAACAAGGGAAGTTTCCAGGCGTCTCAGAGTGAACCAAAGCGATGTTGTTCGGACATGGAGGAGGAACAGAGATACAGGAACTGTCGATGACAGGCCTCGCTCAGGCCGCCCAAGGGCTACTACTGTAGTGGATGACCGCTACTTACGGATTGCCGCTCGGAGGAACCCTGACAGCAATGCCACCATGTTGAATAATGCGTTTCGTTCAGCCACAGGACGTCGTGTTTCAACTCAAACTGTGCGCAATAGGCTGCATGATGCGCAACTTCACTCCCGACGTCCATGGCGAGGTCCAGCTTTGCAACCCCGACACCATGCAGCGCGGTACAGATGGGCCCAACAACATGCTGAATGGACCCCACGGAATTGGCATCACGTTCTCTTCACCGATGAGTGTCACATATGCCTTCAACCAGACAATCGTCGGAGACGTGTTTGGAGGCACCCTGGTCAGGCTGAACGTCTTAGACACACTGTCCAGCGAGTGCAGCAAGGTGGTGGTTCCCTGATGTTTTGGGGTGGCATTATGTGGGGCCGACGTACGCCACTGGTGGTCATGGAAGGCTCCGAAACGGCTTTACGATACCTGAATGACATCCTCCGACCCATAGTGCAACCATATCGGCAGAATATTGGAGAGGCATTTGTCTTCATGGACGTCAATTCTCGACCTCATCGTGCACATCTTGTGAATGCGTTCCTTCAAGATAACGACATCGCTCGACTACAGTGGCCAGCATGTTCACCAGACATGAACCCTATCGAACATGTCTGGGATATGTTGAAAAGGGCTGTTTATGGACGTCTTGACCCACCAACCACTCTGAGAGATTTACGCCGAATTGTCGTTGAGGAGTGGGACAATTTGGACCAACAGTGTCTTGATGAACTTGTGGATAGTATGCCACGGCGAATACAGGCATGCATCAATGCAAGAGGACGTGCTACTGGGTATTAGAGGTAGTGGTGTGTACTGCAATCTGGACCACAAATGCTGAAAGTCTAGCTGTATGATGGTACAACATGCAATGTGTGGGTCTCATGAGCAATAAAACGAGCTGAAATGTTGTTTGTGTTGATCTCTATTCCCTTTGTATTTAACGGTTCCGGAACTCTTGGAACCGAGGTGATGCAAAACTTTTTTTGATGTGTGTATATAAAAATCCAACATGGCATTCATCCGCAATATTTAGTCGGTTCTCAATATCTACGAATCTGTTACAGCAATCAAACTGAAATTTTGTATGTTGATAGTGGCAATTAACATAAGTAGGATATATGAAAATAGGCTTTAGTTCTTTACGGAACTACTTCTTCATTCTATCATTGTTCTCTTTTTTTATTATATTATATTCAATGAATTTATTCAATTAATTATTCCATTATTTACTCCATTATTTATTCATTCATTTATTCTATTCCTCATTAATTATTCATTTATTAATTCATTTAATGTTCGACGATGTCGAAATGTGAATATTATACGTTATAAAACTGTATCATAATGATGATCATTAAAGTACTGTTTTCCAATACGATACAGTTTCTCCAGCCAATCAGAACTCATTCATTGGCCAATTATGCAAGGATACCTTCGTGCATGCGCTCGAAATCCAACATGTCTATATAAATTACCGACATGGAAAGTGCACCGTTCATATGTTCGCGTAAATAAACTGACGAGTATGAGTCATGAAATAGCACTGTACCTTAATATCCTCAACTCCAATTTCTACACAGCGCATTGCTTTCAAACGACCTCGGTGACAGTTTGACTGAATGCTGGCGCACATTGTTTATCCATGCCGTGCTCAGTACTTGACCAGTTTAACTAATTACAGTGTTTACCAACTGGAAGTTATCACAAATTAAACTCCAGAGGTGTGCGGCAGGAAGTGCTGCTCCTCTACCTGGTGCGGTAGGCAGGTATTTAGGGCGACAAAGGTTCGAATAAATCTTGTGTGAATAGCATTGTGTAGCTTGCGGATCGCTTGAGGTCTCTATCCGAGTGAGCAGCCAAAGAGACCGCAGGGCCGATCCGCGCGTCACCCTTCAAGAGTACCACCTTCACACCCCATTTAGCAGTGTGCTAGTCGCTATAATCGATCAGCACGTTTGAACTCATGTTCTCAAACATATTACCTACAACAACCTCCGGGTGACCACAGAGCTAAGGGGAGTAAAGTAACGCTTTTACTAGTAGATGTTACTTTTGTGTTAACCAAAGGATAACGACGTTACTAATAGCTGTTAATTTTGTGTTAACCGAAGGATAACGGCTTTACAAGTAGCTGTTAATTTTGTGTTAACCGAAGAATAACGACGTTACTAATAGCTGTTACTTCTGTGTTATCCAAAGGATAACGACGTTACTAATAGCTGTTACTTTTATGTTAACCAATGGATAACGACGTTACTAATAGCTGTTACTTTAGTGTTAACCAAAGGATAATTACGTTAATAGTAACTGTTACTTTTAAGTAAACCGAAGGATAACGACGTTATTAATAAGCTGTTACTTTTGTGTTCACTGAAGGATAGAGACGTTACTAGTAGTTGTTACTTTTGTGTTAACCGGCAGGCTGTAAACATATGGCCTTCATATGGCATTGCCAAGCCCACAGAGCGCATGCGTCGGTCGGTCAGAGAACTTGGAAAACAGAGATAGCAAACCCAACGCTTGCACTCACATCACAAAATTCAAGTGGCAGAATCTCAACAGATATTCTTTTAAGAATATTTATGTTAAAACATATGATAAAGTTATAATTATCGTCGAACATAAACAGTCGTTTGCAACTCGCCTGTAATGGTAATTAAGACACTCGTATGGAAATTATACAACTCAATACGCTCGTTTTATAAACATACTCGTGTCTTAATTATTGCCATTATAGGCTCGTTGCATAATGTACTATTATTCTATTATTAATTCTAGTTATATATTTATTATTTCTTCTATTCATTTAATCAGTCTTTTATTCTATTATTCATTAATTATTAATTTATTAATGAATTTATTATATTATTTTTACTATTCATTTTTTCATTCATTTATTGTAGCCTATTACTCATTTACTTATTAATTCATTAATTCATTTATTCTATTCTTTTTGTTCATTTATTTATAAAATTACTCATTTATTTATTCTATCTTCTATTGTTAAATAGCGCGAGGGTAGTTCTACTACCGGGCGAATTTTTGTACCACCCTCTCCTTATCCCAAATGTATATGTAAACCTATCAATATTCCTCACTTGTGCGTTCTTTAAAACCGAATACGTTCCATTTACGAATGAAGTATTTTCCTATAGCCTACAATGTTAGTAATATGGTTTAAGATGATTAGTTCGACCTCAACTACATATATAGTTCTGTTATTTGTAATTTTATTTATCCACAATAAAAATTGAAGATTTGCAAATACTGATTTACAGTACTTTACCTCAATGGCTAAGTCTTTCTTCTGGTGGAAGAATGACGGGAGATTTTCTTTTCCGCGTTCCATTTCTGATTCAATCAAGAAGATCTTGAAATGAACATTTAGATATGCGAAAGTATTCAAAGGTCTTTTCGTCATCCTGTTGTAAATTATCAAATAAAACCAATGGATGAACCCAGAAAACTTTGTTTTCTACGTTGATGTGTCTTCCTCCTCCATTTGAGGAGCATCTTGTTCTATGTCCATGTTCACTGGAAGACTGACGAGTTCTCCACCACGACTTTAAACTCTTGGTTGGTTGGTCGGTTCCTCAGGTTAGGGGCTGCGATAACGCGGTCATGTAGCCCCGTGTACTTTGGGAGTGTATAGAATCTGTCTGATAACCGGTGTTAATTGTGATGACTGTATTAGTGCGTGTTATCTGTTTTTAATTCAAGTAAGGACTGCAGACAATAATTTCAAGTAGTTCATACTTTTGTCACCAAATGCTACCGTCCACGTCACCTAGCTTGCGGACTTGGCTACTAGATGGCATCGCAGTCAGCACCTGGTGGCGAACGTTGGAACTAATAGAGCGTTATCAATTCTAACCTACAAATTTTGGTTTCACACAATTGTAGTTAGTGGAAGGTTCTTTTTCATGCCATAAATCCATGACATGGGACAGCTGGCTTTACTTACCCTTCGAAGGAAGGCATACTGAGGGATTTTTAACACTCTTAAATAATACGACGACTTCGGGCGGGTTTGATCCCACGACCTTGGGAATAGAAGCTCAGCATGCTACCAACTATGCCACCGAAGCCGCTCTTTGAACTCTAGCAGAGCAATTACGCTTGGTAGAAGAGTCACAAATAGGATACCAACATCTCTGGTAGAAGTACCACAACGCTAGTGAGAATTCTTGGGTGAAACTACCAACGCGCGACAAAGCTGCTCTGCTGAGTGGCCTAGTCTGAAGGGGCTTTTACTGCGATAGCTGTGATCTCGTCCAGTTTTTCTCCTCCCTATAGAGGTTTCCAAAAATATGGTATATTGGCTTTACAGCAAAGTAATTACAACTCAGCTACTCTTCTAGCTTTTGTAAGAGCTCTCACTCAGCTATCACAGTGAAGAAGTGCACTTGCGTTTCATATAAGGGGACGTAATGTATGGTCCACTACCACAGTAGTGGTCTGGGCACGGTCACCAAGAGCCCACTGATGAGCCTGACTTGGTGCACCTAGGAGAAACCCCACAAAAGACAGAGCAAAACCCTATAAAATTGAAGCATTAGAAGCCGTTTCTCAGTGTTGCCTAATTCTATTAAAGCTATTAACTAGAAGAATTGCTGAGTATTAACTACTTGGCCGTGGAAGACAATGTACAATCCTTGCATTGTTCTGTTAGAAAAACTGAATTTCTTTACTTCTATACGGAAGAAAATAGCACACACAACATTTACTTAAAGGAGATCTCCCCACACCGTATCCATCAGCCATCAAGTGTACTTCTAAAGTCTGTTCGACGAGTCGAGATAGTGAAAGTAAACACGGTTGTACACGTGATTGCACGGCTGCCCGCAAGGGGTGCATAGAGCTGTGTCTGTTGAACGTACGCCAACTTCAGTGCTGTTCGCCGAGTCGAGATAGTGGAAGTAAACACAGTTGTATACGTGATTGGAGGGCTGCCCGCAAGTGGTGCATAGAGCTGTGTCTGCTGAACGTACACCAACCTCAGTGCTGTGTATAGCCTACAAGTGAAGCGGGCTGACTTATCGGTTACATGCTACAGCGCGGTTTATTTATTGCTCGCTTATGTATGTATTTAATTAATTAATTAGTCTTAACTGCTTATTACAGGCAACAGTATACAGTGCTGCAAGTCTTGTCTTTTCTAGGGCTACGGCATGGTTAATGATCTCGGAGCTCCTTGGCTGCCCCTGTCCGGCAGAGCCGATGACGTGAACTGGGCGTGTTTCCCTGTCCAGTCAGTCAAGTGACCACGTGCAAGTATTTACGCGCACTATCTCGACTCGGCGAACAGACATTAGGATCAAATTACACCTAGAGAGTTACGAGGTTAAACAAGCTGCGACTCCTGACTGAAATGCACGGAGATCAAAGAGAGTATGGTGCTGCACATTGATGGAACCAAGGACGTGTTGCTTCAAAAATGACCTTTCATTCTAACATCGACATCAGGAGGAAATCTCCAGGAAGGCTTGAATCAACTTGCAAAATGGGCTCAAAATAACGATCTTTAAATAAATCGTAATGAAACAGTCGCAATGATCTTCAGAAAGGGCAGAACAACAGCCAAAGATGACATTCTTTATCTAAGACACGAACCCTTACTTCAAACCTGTCATTACAAATACATAGGAAAAACTCTACAAACACAAGGGGAAATATTTACACGTCACGTCAAAGATAAAGTGATTTGTGCTGTGAGATCAATGAATGACGTTAGTCATCTTAGAGACATGTCTCTGCTTTCAGCTCTAAGACTTTTCAAAGCAAAAATTACACCTATTGCAACGTATGGATTGGATTTAGTATGGCATAACTTAAGTAAAAGTAGCCTGAAATATTTAGAGAAAGTGAAAGACTTATTCCTAAAAACAAGTAGTTCCGTGGCGAACTAAAGAGCCTACTTTTCTTTAAATTTAAGATTCATGCCAATCTATATAGACCTATCTAGAGTAATGACGAAATTAAGTTGATATTACGAACATTACTTTCCAAGTACTGCAGTTTGAAATACGCCTGAAATAGTGTGACCTACGAGTAACTTACTACAGTTGGCAGCCCTGGTGACTCTGAATATATTCTTAGTTCCATTTCTTAAGGTATACAATGCACGTAAAAAAATTTGGTTGAAGTCTAATGGATTGTATGGACGTTACTTGCTGTTTGATATTGGATTTATCAGTGCGCGTAAAATCATGTTGGGAACAATGTCATGTATGTGTTGCTCAGTATTAATCTGAAATATTACGATCTATTATAGTAGAAATTTTGGATAAAATCTATTTGTCAGTATAGACGTTGCATGTCATTAAAATTGAATCTATCAGAAAGCTTAGAATCGAGTTGGCAGCACTGAGGTATATTATTTACTCCAAATTAATCTAGAATGTCAGATACTATGCGTGTGCCAAGTTTAGAGCTGATGGCTTGCATATTTTCTGATATATTGATATTAGGATTAAACAAATAGAGAGAGCATTTATTAACAGTTGGCAGCCCTTACGAATTCGCATAGTCATAACTGTTATGATACACAAAGCACATACGGAATTTGGTTGAGATCCATTTGTTAGTATATAAGTTATATGCATTTAATAACTGGATTTATCAGCAGGCTTAGAATCGTGTTGGCAGCACTGCTGTATACAAGTTACAAAAAACTTAAGTAGAATGTCAGGTGCTATACGTGTGCAGAGTTTAAAGCTTTTGGGTTGCATACTTTCGGATATATTGATATTAGGGTTAAAACAGAGAGGGATTATTTATTAACAGTTGGCAGCCTTGGTGGCTCTTTAGAAAACGCACAGTCATTTCTGTTGTAGTACGCATAGTACATACGAAATTTGGTTGAAATCCAATCGATAGTATAGAAGTGACATGGATTTAGAAATTGGACCTGTCGGCAGGCTCAGAATCATGTTGGCAACACTGGAAAGTATGGACTTCTGAAAATTAATCTTGAATGTTGTTATCTATATGTGTTCCAATTTTGGTATAGTTCGCATAAATAACTTCTGACATATCCAACATAGAGCACAAATTTCAATTCCAATTTTTCAGTAGTTGGTAGCACTGATGCCAATTTCAAATATGTCCGTGAGATATTCAGGTATAGATCTTTACTCTTACCAAATTTGGTTTTAAAAGCTGCAGCCGTTTAGGAGTTGTTAGGGAGAGACCCACATACGGACAGACATTTTTCCGGATCGATCTCATAAGTCTACTTTTTCCTCATTTTTTTGCAAAATGAGAAAAGTAGGCTAAGCACTGCTTTTCCTGTCAAAATACACTCCTTCGAAGCTGACACACGAACTTGCAGGGGAGCCTTTCTTAATAGAAGAACTCAGAATGGATCACCAACTACATACCATCCACAAGACCATACAACGATGTCCTACAAGAACTGCACGCAAAGAAATAGGAGATCTGAATTGATTTCTATTCCACGAAGGCCATGACGTCAACAGAATGGAAGGGCACTGCCTATGAACTACGACACACGGTAACCCGTCTCGCGGTGCACGGGTTCCACCATAAGATTTGCGAAACTGAGGTGTTCCATGGGGCCACGCATGACTGTATTTGTAAATTATGTAAGAAGACATGTGATAGATACCACGCTCTTCTGTGCCCTAAGAGGTTGTCGTTGATAACAGAATTTTGTAAATTTTAATGTAATGCACATTGTGTGCACTTATCCTTAATAATAATTCTTACAGAAGAATTATGTCCATTGTCATTGTCCACATTGGAATGAGGAATGGCAAAGTAATTTACTTCAAAAGAAGGAGTTCATCCATTTCGTATCGTTAAGAAAGATCTTGTTGATCCATTTAGTTGTTGTTGATTCTTCAGAGGCTCTACGATATCTTGGTCATGTAGCCCCGTGTACTTGGTGGGTGGAGAATTCGTCTGATAACCTGTGCCACTGTGATGTATGTACTGAAAATGAATATCCACAGCCTGCGTCCAGTCGACCGACCGGGTCAGGGAATGGAATGAATGAAGCCCCCATCTAGTAGCGAGGATATGAACTGTGCTTGCAGCCGAAGCCTGTCGCACTCCCCTGGGGCAATGATTAAATGACAGATGAAATGAAATGATAGTGGAGAGTGTTGCTGGAATGAAATTATGACAGGGAAAACCAGAGTACCCGGAGAAACACTGTCTGCCTCCGCTTTATCCAGCACAAATCTCACATGGACTGACCAGGATTTGAACCACGGACCCAGTGGTGAGAGGCCGGCGTGCTGCCGCCTAAGCCACGGAGGCTTACGATGTATGTACAGGCCGGACGATTGCTTTAGACGAGTGGAAAATCTTAATGGAAGCCTGGAGGCGAGTTACTACAGTACCTGTGCTGTTGTAAGCTGCCCCATGCGGTCCGATGATTCTCAAAGCTATCTCACACTTCTGCTGAAGTAAAGTCATTGGCAAATATAATGGCGTTCTGTTCGTAACAATGTAACGTCTACTTCCGCGTCACACAATACTTCAGCGTGGACTGTACTGTCTGCAAGGCGGTGTCGTCACGTGCTCAAGTCTGGAATTCTATTACGTCAATGCGGTGGTGACAAATGTGAAGCGACAAGGCTAGAAAGTGACTGAGTATAGGCTCATCCACAATCATCAAGGTCAAGGGCAATTGTCTAAAACAAACGTCCGGCTTGTACAATTGAGTGCATTTTGTAATTGAAGCAGGATTGGTAGAAAGCGGCCACGGCCTAATGTTAAGTGTCATCCCGGCATTTCATGTAGTGGAAATGAGAAGCGTGGAAAGCCTACTTTTTACGATGACTGTGGTGTCATGTACACCCCTCTTGAAGTACTGGAGACTCCATGAGCCATCCAGATCTCTCTTGGTGTACCGGAGTCTCCAGGCGTCATGTACACCCCTCTTGGAGTACTGGAGTCTCCATGAGCTATCCATAACTCTCTTGGTGTACTAGAGTCTTCAGGCGTCATGTACACCCCTCTTGGAGTACTGGAGTCTCCATGAGCTATCCATAACTCTCTTGGTGTACCGGAGTCTCCAGACATTACGCAGACCTCTCTTGGTGTACTGGAGTTTCCATGAGCCATCAAAATCTCCCTTTGTGTACTGGAGTTTCCAGGCATCACACAGACCTCTCATGGTGTACTGGAGTTTCCATGAACCATCCAGATCTCCCTTGGTGTGCCAATGTCTTTGTGGAGTAATAGCCTGACCATATTGCATTGCAGGAGCATTAAAATAATCTGTGTTAATCCTTATCTGATCCATTAGTCTTTACAACAGCTAATGGTACTCTGGTAGTTGGTTTCATCACGCAAGTTTGTGGTGGAACCGTAGAAGCAATATAGTTCACGTCTGCATTGTCGCAAGTATTATTTAGAGTTGCAGTGGATAGTGAATTTCTGTGTGTACTTAAGTATGTGCAAAGGAGCATCAAAATAACGCAACAAGATCTTGCTCGGAAATACTTCACTTTACAAGTGGCTATAAGGAATCCCAGCATTACGGCGTTAATACGCATTACGATTCCATAAAGACATCATTTTTGTGGAAGCACTTGTTCCAACAGTAGTGCAGGGCATCGATACCGGCAGGCAAGAAACTTGTGGTCAATCACTGTAGGTCAAGGACAGGATCATGAAATAGATTATCCAAGCTTTTTCGAAATACTTTGGCCGTAATTCAAGACCAACTGGAGCCCTGGAGAAGCTGGTGATGCAAAGGACATTATCAGGAAAGTGACCCCAAATGAGTGCCTACTAGATGGGTTGACTAGTTTAAGATACTTGTATCGAAGTCTCTACGCGAGGTCTCGCAGTTGGCTCAAGACCGGAGAGCACGGTGGAAACTCTCGGATTACACTTGGAATGTTATCACATTTTGTCAAGGGTACAAGGATTGAGGAGGAGCATACCCAGATGATAGGTGAGGTTGAGTTATTTCTTTGGGAATCCTCGAAATATCTTATATAACTCTATTATTTATTGAGTAGACTACGAACGCTTAATAAATGTCGCCTGTTCTATTTTATCGTTAGAACAAAATGATTTTACATAATGTTAGATCAATCATTCTCAGTCTGTGACGCTTCAGCCTCGTAAATCTTCATGTCGAATGATCTTTTGCGTGTAGGTTATTTATTGTTTGCAGACAAATATCTCCTACCAATCAGACTTAATGAGATTACTTGTCATTCCGGGTGATGAAACTCCAATAACTACTCTACATCAATTACTTAAGATTCCTCTCCAATTGGGAACTTTGACGTATCTACGTAAATATTTCAACAAAACAGGTGATCGAAGATATTCGAATGCAACAGATTAGAATAAAATTGACAAAACGTAACAATCTGCATTCATGCTTCAGCATTCAAAAGCGACAGAACAGTATTTGTATCCAAGAGTAGCTTATCATGAATTTTGAAGGACTAACCTAACATCCTCGAGAAAGAAAATTATAAATCCCATCTTTAAGGTTTAGAATTATTTAAAGCTTGAAGGTGTTACAGTAGCACGGGTGCACCATTAAAGGTGGGGCTACACACCCTGCCTCCTGAGTAGAAGGCAGGAGATACCATGTAAAGGGAAACTAGAGGTCTGATACCTTGAAGAATTCAGGATCAAGGAAGATAAGACAAGGGCCAATAAGGCGAGAAAGTGAAAGACCCCCCAGGACTCAGATACCCTAATACCATCGGAGTCGGAAGAGATCAAGAGTTCACCAAGGAAGGTCAACAGAAAAGATGATAGAGCGGAAACTGGCACTGGTAAGTGGAAGCAATGCCAGGCTCAGCTGGCATCCTATGGCCGCCAAACCACGTCCGACAAATTGTAAGCCCCTGGGGGATGTTAGATATGGAGTAACTGGATAAAGAAACAGTCAAAGAGCCCAATTTATTTAGGAAATTAGTTATCTCATGAATGAAACAGTCTAAGAGTTAAATTTCGTTAGGAGATGAGGTTAGGAACTCGCTAACGAAACAGTCAAACAGCCCAATTTCGATAGGAGATAATGGAATTCGTTAATGAAACAGTCTAAGAGCCTAATTTCGTTAGGAGACTAGGGAACTCGTTAATGAAACAGTCTAAGAGCCCAATTTCGATAGGAGATTACGGAAATCGTTAACGAAACAGTCCAAGAGCCCAATTTCGATAGGAGTCTAGGGAACTCGTTAATGAAACAGTCTAAGAGTCTAATTTCGTTAGGAGTCTAGGGAACTCGTTAATAAAACAGTTTAAGAGCCTAGTTTTGTTAGGAGTATAGGGATCACTTTAATGAAACCGTCTAAGAGCCTAATTTCGTTAGGAGACTAAGGAACTCATTAAAAAACAGTCTAAGAGCCTAATTTCATTAGGAGTCTGGGGAATTCGTTAATGAAACAGTCTAAGAGACTAATTTAGTTAGGAGACTAGGGAACTCGTTAACGAAACAGTCTAAGAGCCTAATCTCGTTAGGAGTCTAGGGAACTCGTTAATGAAACAGTCTAAGTGGCTAATTTTGATAGGAGATAATGGAACTCGTTAATGAAACAGTCTAAGAGCCCAATTTCGTTAGAAGTCTAGGGAACTCGTTAATGAAACAGTCTAAGAGCCCAATTTCGTTAGGAGACTAGGGAACTCGTTAATGAAACAGTCTAAGAGCCTAATTACGTTAGGAGTCTAGGAAACTCGTTGACGAAACAGTCTAAGAGCCTAATTTCGTTAGGAGTCTAGGGAACTCGTTAATGAAACAGTCTAAGTGGCTAATTTTGATAGGAGATAATGGAACTCGTTAATGAAACAGTCTAAGAGCCCAATTTCGTTAGGAGTCTAGGGAACTCGCTAATGAAACAGTCTGAGAGCCCAATTTCGTTAGGAGTCTAGGGAATTCGTTAATGAAACAGTCTAAGAGCCCAGTTTCGATAGGAGATTAGGGAACTTTTTAACGAAAGAGTATAGGCCTAAGAGCCTAATTTCGCTTGGAGATCAGGGGACACATTAACAAAATAGTCTAGGAGCCTAATTTAGTTAGGTTATTAGTTATATCGTTAACGAAACCGTCTAAGATTCTAATTTCGTTAGATAAGTGGTAACTCGTTTGTAAAACACTCTAATAGCCCAATTTCGTTAGAGAAGAGGTAACTCATTAGCGAAACAGTGTAATAGCCTCTATTCGTTAGGAGATTTAGGTAATCCGATAACGAAACAGACAAACCAAAGGGATGAAAAAATATCTAACGTGGAAGATTAAAGTGAAAGAGATGGCGGCGATAAAAGTATATTTGTTTTACGAATCTTCAAATAGGTACCAGTAATTAAAAATACTGTATCTTTAATCATCTTACTTTATATTTAATATTTTAATATTGGTGTGGCAGCTGCCACCCCGTGCCTTTCCCAACTTACGCATATGAATAATATCAGTTCTCCTAGAGGGTAAGATTAAGGGAAAATGGCTGGGTGATTCTGATTCCATCATTACGAAGACCTAAGCAATGGAGATGGACAAATGTAGTGACGTGGTGACGAATATGTTGTTGGTGAGGATGAAAAGAACGTTACATTGTACTTGCCACATATTGTAGGTTCCTTTATACTCCTTTTTATAGAGATACTTGTGGAGTAATTGCTTTCCTACACATATTTCTTAATAGAAATTTCGTTGGTGTGTATACTTGTAATGCCAATGATTAGTTAAAGAAAATACTAGCATTGAAAAATTCCTGAGAAAACTGACAAACAATATCAGCCCACTAAAGAACGATTCAATAATTTCTCTCTAAACTAGTGTTGCCACTTTTGGGGTAATATTTTATCGCACAGGTTACTTTTAAGTCAACCTACATCGGTGTTTAACAAACAAACAAACAAACAAACAAACAAATAAATAAGTAAATAAATAAATAAATAAATTAAAAATAAATAATTAAAGATAAAATAAATAAATATACATCCTTTCAAAAGCATTAAATTAAAAAACATTGAAATATTATAATTTTGTATTCTGATAAAAAAAAATCAAATACTGATGAATACTGTATCGCCAAAAATCTACGGGCAGTCAGATATCAAGAAAAAGAAATCTTGAATTATTTTCAAATTAAAGTGTATCCAGTAAGGATAACTTATCCATTTTTTATTTTTTATTTTTTTATTTATGTATTTATTTATTTATTTATTGATTGATTTATTTATTTATTTATTTATTTACAGTTTAGTTATTTTTACTCTAAGTTTTAATTAGAATTGATTTTGCCTTAGAGATAAGCTGAAAAGACTCCATTGAATGATTGAAACATGTAATTTACTAATGTTTCATGAATTGTATTGATAGGCGTATTATTTTAAAGAGGAATCGTTCTCAAAAGCTATGGGACATCCTTTTCGCGTGTTATGTCCATTCCTCCAAATGGTTTATTTTTAGGAATTATATAAATGAGACTGAAGGGATAATTCAAACAGCTTTCCCCATCTTCATCTTCCTAACTGCCCATACCACTTCTACCATAGTAATGTCTGGTTCTTCTTCTTTTTTCTTCCACCCTTTTGGCTGTTTGCGTAACTTCCCCGCATGCATGGCATCTCACATTCAATAGCTCGCTGAAATATTATTTCCATCTCTCCGTTATCTCTTCTGGTTTTGTCAATATTTCACCTTTTTTTTTCAAGAACCCAGTGTTCACCTTTTCATTTCTTCTACTTTTTATAATTCCAAACAGCAATTTATTTCAACAATTTAAATCCTCCCTTATTTCCTGAGTGAATTCTTCCCAGTTTTTCTTCTTTTCCTCTGCAATTACTTTCTTGCAATCTCTGTTTGCTTCTATTTATTTTGCTCTACTTCCTTCAGTCTTTTTTGTTTTCCATTCCTTCCAAGTTTTCTTCTTCTCCCTTACATTTTCTTTCACTCTATCATTCCACCATTTTATCGCCTTTTCTCGTACCTTTCCTGATGTTCTACCATATGTTTTCTCTGCACTGTTTAGAAATGCACGCTTGAACTTTTCCCATTCTTGTTCCACATGGGTAATATCCACCCTTGGTATCTGTTCTTGCAATTCTTTCCTAAACTCTTTTCAACCTCATTTTCCTTTAGTCTCCAGACCTTAATCTTTCTTTCCCTTTTTTCTGGTAATCTCATAACTTTTTCTACTTTTAATTTTGCTACCACTGCCCTATGGTCTTCTCCAAAGGCTTCCTCTGGCATGACTGTGACATCTATTAGCTAATTCCGATGTTCTTTTTCGACTATTACATAGTCTATCAGAGTTTTCGTTCTTCTATCTCCCCATCCATACCTCGTTATCTTCTGACAATTTTTTTTCTGAACCACGTATTTCCTATAATTAATTGGTTCCGTTGACAGAAGTCCATTAAGAAAACCCTTTCTGGATTCTTCCTGCCATAACAATATGGTCCCAAAATCTCCTCTCATACTTGTTTGTCTCTTCCCACTTGTGCATTCAAATCTCCCATTACTATTATTTCCTTATCCTCTATATATTTTTCCACATCTTCTACGAATTCTTCTAAGTTCTCTTCTTTATTCCCCGTTTATGGAGCATATACTTGAACCAGATCTTTTTCCCCTGTCTGGAACGTTATCCTTCCTATGATCATCCTGTCACTTATCTTCTTCACCTCCTCCACATAATCTAGGACATCCTTTCTTATAATCATTCCTACTCCAGTTTTTGCCTCCTGTCCTCCACTGTAAAACAGCCTATTTCCTTCCTTTAGTTTTCTTTCCCCTTTTCCTTTCCATTTCGTTTCACTGAGACCAAGGATGGCTATATCTTTCTCCATCATGAAGTCCACTAGCTCCTCAGTCTTGTCCGTCAGGGTTAAGATGTTGACTGTCCCTATTCGGATGTATTGCGATGCTAGTCACCCATTTCACACACCTCCCCCAGCATCTGAAGAACTGCGCGTCGCCTGCAGGGGATGCCCTAGCATTTTCCGAGGCTGATTTTATTTGATTTTATCGTACCAAAATAACAAAATCTTGTTCACATTACAATTTAATGGTAGCCTACTCTTATCAGTTTATCGCGGTTGAAAACGTAGTGTGGGTGTCCACATCAGGTGACTTAAACGTAAACACAGATATTAGTGGGGAATCCCAACTGATATTTAACATAAAACCATCTTTACTCTCACGAATATTCCGTCATAGGTATCATAAGTATGAGCACTGAAAGCTCAACCCTCACCAGCACTTTGAAACACCACGTACGAGCGATTCCAATCAGATAAGTAAGTTATACTCACATGATGGTATATAGAATAACAGCGTTTGAAAGAAAAACATGAATGTGGCATTAACAGGCAAATAAAAGAAAATAGTCCTGATCAGCCAACAGGTCCATTAATCTTTCTAATGAAGTCTTCCCAAATGGACTGAGATCAAGTACCTTTATAGAGTGAAGACTGAACAAAAAAGTGCTAACATGACATTCGTCATAGCCTCAAATAAATCTGAGCAGAGCTGATATCACCAGTAGAAGTGAATATTTCTCCACAAGTACATGCCAGGAGAGGAGGTCGCATACTGCGTGTGGGTATTAATACCATCATTGTATTTATTAATTCTGATATAGTTTTCTATCATATGAAGTGTACGGTAATTATTTTCAAATTGTAATAATTACTGTAAAATAAAATTTTGAAATACACAAACAAGTGAAGTGTGAATCAAAAATTAACACAGTTTTATTTTATTGTTTTTATTCTTTTAAATTTTATTAATTTATTTATATTATTTATACCGGCCACAGTGGTCGATAGTGCTAACGTAGTACCTCAAGCCTCAAGCCTTCCCTAACTTCTCTAACACGAGATAAGTGTTCTTCAAAGTTTCTGCTAAAAATAACAACGCCGTCAAGCTAATGATAGACAAATTTAAATTTATACCATCAAAAACATTGTCCAAGAGACGACTTAGTACCGCAGCACCAGTGGAAAGTCCGAATGGAAAGCGTTCGAATTTATAGAGATTCTAGTCAGTAGTGAAGGCGGTAATTCCTTTAGATCTTTCAGTTAACGGTATCTGGAAATACGCCTTCGTTACATCTAATATAGTATAGTGAGAAGCTCCTTGGAACCATGCAAAGTATGACTGTGTGTCCGGAAGAGGGATAGATTGGAGAATGACCTTTTTATTTAATGCCCGGTAATCGATTACAGGCCTGAATATGCCATCAGATTCCGGGACTAAAATGATAGGCGAAGAATAAGTTGAGGTGGATTTACGAATAATACCTTCTTCTAACATTTCATCAACTATTTCTTTTAAAGCTTTCATTTTAGGTGGGGCAAGCCTGTATGGAAGTGCACGAACGGGAATGTTGTCAGTTAATTCAATATCGTTTTAAATCATATTGGTAATGCCAACTTTATCCGTCAGAACATCCGGAAATTAAGAGCACAGATCCCTAATCTGCTTGGCTTAACTGTTAGATAAATAATCGACTCGAAATCATCAATAGTCGTAACCTTTTGTTCCTCTTGTCTCGAATTGACCCCAAGATTATATGAGAATCAATTTAATTTCCATATTATCCTATCAGATTTGAAACTGAACCAAATAGATTTCGAACTCAGATCTAACAATAACCCTACATGAGTAATGAAGCCCGACCCTAAAGTTATTTCACATGGAAATTCAATTATTCGATCAACTTATGTCTATCGTTTTTTTAAAACACGAGCCATCTAGCGTAACTTAAGAATAATATGAGTTCAGTTCCCAGTTACCCGCTAGATGGGGTGATAGTAACACTTCGTAAGTCACTTAATCGTCTCATAAGTGGAGTTAAGTCTCATTTATCAATCCTTTAAGGTTCGTAACTACAATGAATAAAACCTCTTTTACTCAATTCAACAACATCCACTAGTAAGGATGTAAACAAGGGTCAAATATTACCGTAACAAGTGTGATTGTGTGATAATTGTTAAATGATCAGGTTGGAGGAGTTACGCAAACAGCCAAAACGGTGGAGGAAGAAATAGAATAAGAACCAGACATTACTATGGCAGAAGTGCCATGGGCAGTTAGGAAGATGAAGATGGGGAAAGCTGTTTGAATAGACGAAGTGGCAATAGAAATGATCAAGGCGGCAGGACCAGTGGGACCGCAGTGGGCATACAGACTTCTCAGGAGTGTGTGGAGATAGAAGAAAGTACCTGAAGCTAGGAAAAAGGGAATAATGTTGCCAATATTCAAGAAAAGAGACAGGAAAGTGTGTGGTAACTTCCGAGGAATCACCATCATCTCGCATGTTACCAAAGTAATAGAACGAATCCTAGAAAAAATAATTAGAGTAAAGGTAGAAAGCCAAATAGAGGAGGAGCAGTTTAGATTTAGAGGGGGCAGGTCAACAGTGGAACCCATTTTCATTCTGAGACAGGACATTGAAAAGAATTGGGAATATGGGAAGGATATGGTAATGACTTTTATTGATCTAGAAAAGGCCTATGATAGCATCCCTAGAACAGAAGTTTTGGAAGGCTTAACAAATAGGGGGATAGGCAAGGGACAGAGAGACATGATAAAAGGAATGTGCATGGAGTGCTACAGTAGTGTGAAGACTAGAGTCGGGACATCGGAATGGTTTATAATTGACACTGGACTAAAGCAAGGAAGTGTGTTGTCACCATTATTGTTCGTAATGGTGATGGATGACATCATGATGGCAGCAATGAAAGAATATAGTAGGGCAAAGATGAAGGTAATGTTGTTTGCAGACGATTTTGTGATCTGGGGCGAGGATGAGATGGAGGAACAAGAACAGTTAGACGTAATAAATGTAAAGATTGAGCAATGGGGATTGAAGATAAATGCGGAGAAGAGTAAAACAGTGGTGATGAGTAGAGATAAGAAAGAAGGAAAAGGAATAATCAAAGTAGGAGATAAGGAATTGGAAGTGGTGAAACACTTCAAATACTTGGGAAGCGAACTGACTGAAGATGGAAGACTAGATTTGGAAATTAGCAGAAGAATACAACTCGGGAGTGCTTTCTACCAACATGTACGGGGACTGGTATGGAACAAGGACATACCAATTAAGGCTAAAGAAGTTATGTACAAAGCATATTATCTTCCTATAATGACATATGCAGCAGAAACTTGGACAATGATTAAGAGGGATGAGAGCAGAGTACAAGCAGCAGAGATGAGATTCCTGAGAAGTATGGTCCAGAAAACGAGGAGGGACAGAGTGAGAAACGAAGATAAACGGAAAGAACTGGGAGTACAGAAACTCAATGACAAACTGGAGCAAAACAGATTGAGATGGCTTGGACATGTCAAACGGATGAATGAAGTAAGGCTACCAAGACGAGCACTGGAACGACGGATGAAAGGGAAGAGAGGACGAGGAAGACCAAGAATGCGTTGGATGGACTCGGTGGAGAACAGTATTAGAAAACGGAACCTGAATTGGAACACTGTGTCGGAAGAGGAATGGTGGAACGACAGAACAAAGCGGAGAGGAACCATATTTGCCCCCACCCAGTGTCAACTGGAAAAGGGGAAATGAAGATGATGATGGTCAGGTTGGAGTGGATTGTATACTTAGCTACTTGAGTTGTGCGCGGTCCGGATACGAGTAGCTACTCTCGTACACTCACACTAAGCAAGCAAATTTGAACTTCAATCTGCACTTTCAGTATCTTAACTAAACATCACATATAACTAACGAATATTGACTAGTTGTGCTGGTTTAACTTCTACTGCAACTAAATAAGTGGACATATTGCAAATAATATCACCCATACTTGTATACATATATTTACTAGCTGAAGTGTAATGGATCTGATGATCACTAGACGATCGAAACTGGTCATCCATGTGTATTTATTAATCTCATGATATTATATTTCAAGATTAGGGAACCACCCATTACAATTGGATACAACCATGTTAACCGACTGAAAAACATTAAATGTCAATAATAATAATAATAATAATAATAATAATAATAATAATAATATCCAATGACCTCGGTGCCGGGTGCAAGCTTTATTATTTGGCACCCAGAGGGCAGCATGCATGACGAATTTCGTCGTTCCTTGGAACGCTATGAAAGTCACGGAGGTTAGATATCTAAGCTCCTTGACACTATAGCGCTTTCTAGCAGAGAATGGAGGAACTTTGTGTTGATGGAAAATCCCGAGATTAATATTTGCCATTAATTAAATTTCAATTACTAAGGTAACACTGAAAAATTGCATCAAACAACATAAAATAACAAATATTTTCAACGTCAGTGAACTAACTACAATTTATTTTCAGGTTTTAATGTGCTGAGGGAATGATACCGGCAATCTAGTAGTGTGTGGAGAAGTACTTCTAACATCAGTCAACTTCACCATGAAGACGTTGGCTGCTGAAGTCATGCGGTATTCGACAACGCTTCTTCTTCTTCGCTTTCAAGCAAACATCACTGAACAAGAATTCATGCGTGCGGGTGCACTCTCGTGTCTTATGGAGATCAGTAATAATTACTTTCAAGAATATAGTGGTGTTATTTTATTAATGCCCCAGTCCTGTGGTGGATCTCAAACAAAAGAGGGTTCCACACCGAGTGCCGAAGGAGATATTATTGTGAATAATATAATTGACTTACCAGGTTTCATTATGAAATATCTAAACGGAGAAACTAAATGGCCTCTTTTCACTGCTAAAACAAATATAACTTTTAGAGAATCGTTGTTGAAGACGTCAAATAAAGTTCAGAGTGTAATAATGTATCTTCAGGCTGGAACTAATCCGTGTCAAATGGACAATCTACGTTCTCAGTTACTGCTACTGACAAGTAATATTGCTTGGTATTCTGACGCACGGTTTGTTGTTGTAGTGGAGGGTGAAATTGAGAATAACATTGTAGAATATATTGCTCGACAAATTTTAGCCGAATTGTGGACTAAAAAGGCCGCTAATGTAATTGTTCTGATACCATATTCGGCAGTGAACTCTTCAAACGAGGAATATAGTGACTCTGAGTTCGCTATCTACTCGTGGTTTCCATTTAGTGAAAATAACTGTGGTTCTATAGAAAAGGTAACACTAATGGATATCTGGATATTAAGAGGAGAAACAGGGACATTTTTGTATGGCAACAACTTGTTTCCAAACAAATTCCCAACGAATTTACACGGCTGTACGATAATAGTTTCTACATTGATTTTACCTCCTTATGTCCTTGAACTTACCAAAGAGAAAGCGGCAAAGTATCCTCCTAACACTCTTTATTATGAAGAAGGGTACGAGATAGATATTCTTGAGTTAGTATCTCAAAAGTCCAATTTCAGAGTTAAATATTTGCCAAAACCAGAGAAATTATGGACAGGAATAGCAGATCATTTGAATAGAAGTGAAGCAGATGTAGGATTTGGAGCATTAATGTCAAAAGTTGAAAGGTTTAGAGATTTGGAAAATACTATTCCTTATGCCAAAGAGGGCTACACATTCTATGTGCCTATCGAGAAGAAGTTACCTCAATGGCGAGCTCTGATTAAAGCATTTACTCCTAAATTCTGGATTTTAGTATTTGTATCATTCATTCTGTCCACTGTAGTTCTGATGGGTCTAGCAAACATAACACCACCTATACGGGATAAAGAGCTTGCCTATTACAAGGAACTAATATTGGGTACCTGTGCTACATGGTCAATATTATTGGGTGAGTCCGTGGCTTCAAAACCACAAACCTGGGCATGCCGGATGTTCTTTCTCCTCTTCGTTGTGTACTGCTTACAAATAAATACTGCGTACCAATCAGCGTTAGTGGGACTGCTTGTGAATCCAGGTTTCGAAACTCCAATAACAACAGTAGAACAATTACTTGATAGTTCTCTCCAGCTCAATGCTCATAAAAATGCTATTAAATACTTTAACAACACAGGGGATTGGAGATATACGGCAATATACGACAGACTAAAAGTTTGTCCAAAGGTGCCACCATGCCTTCATGAAGCTGCATTTTTACGAAATAAGGCAGTCCTTGAAGCGAGAAGTACTGTGGGTTTTGATGCACCAACTAAATATTCTTTTGATGGGAAAGTACTTATTCGACCCTTAGAAAAAGATCTTATGGAATCGTTAATACTGATGTATTTGCCTAAGAGACATATATTGCTGAGACGATTTAATAATCTAATACTGGATCTCATTGAGGGTGGCATTATCAACAAATGGATGAGAGATTCAGACGACAAGGGTAGAAGATACTTAGCGAGGGAAGATGATGATGATGACTATGATGACGATGATGAAGGAACTGTCACTTTAAAAATGGCGCATCTAGAAGGTGCGTTTCTCCTTTTATTTTTTGGGGCATCAGTTGCTATGATAGTCTTCGTAGGTGAGCTGTTAGCTCTGTTTGTGAGAAAAAAGTACATTGGTGAATATGATGCCTATGATTGGGCTATGAATGTATTTCAGTTAAAACAGTCTAGGGACAACAGTGAAATTCTTTTCAGGAAAAGAATTTTAATAGCAGGTAGGGTTCAAAATATTCGCAAGAAATTGGTAAAATAGTTCCTACAATTTTCAAATGTTCCTCGTGAAGGCTTGTCACTTCTCCTAAGGTATGTACATACGTTTAAAATGGAATTTTTGATAAAGAATCAATTTTTCGTCGTTTCATTTTAAATGGAAGCCTTATTTGTCTGCTTCAAATTAACATGTAATTCATGTCGATACTCCACCTGTAAGTGGTTAAAAACTATTATAAGGGGGCTCGTGTGCACATGTCTAGGGGTAGAGCCCTGCCCGGATAAACAAATCCTTATCCGCATCCGCACGACTGTTATTCCCATCCGCCCCGCATCTGCAGGACTTTTTTCCGCATCCCCACGTTTGTTATCCGAATCTACTGGCATTATAATAGGCCTAATAGATTTAATTACATAGAGCATAAATTACTAAAGCAACATATTTAGGCATTTCAGGAAAAAGCCTTTCCCTTAGGCTTTGAATCTCATGTGCTATGCTTAAAATCAATTTTATAGAGCTATAATTTCAACCTTTTCCTGTTCGGAGTGTTAATTATGCTTAATGACATAATTTTAATGACATTAACTTAAATCATCACCTTACATTTATCATGAAAAAATATATATACCGGAAAAATATGATACCAGTATGTCATAAACATCCGGGTTCTAATCATGATATTAAACAAGTTCGGATTGTATTCTAAAAACTATCCGCAATTGCTCTCCAAACATTATCCGCAGCTTATCCGCTATCCGCACAGCCATGCAAACTATATCCGCATGGCGAAAAAGTTTGCGGATATCCGTGGGTTTATCTGCGGATATCCATATCCGCGCAGGGCTTTATCTAGGGGGCGTAGTTCCACAGCATCTTACTTGCATCTAAATATCCTGTAATACCAAATAAGGTATGCAAATCATGAAAATGACTCACAGTATATTAGCTTCAGGTTCATCACTCCCGAAGAATTACCCTTTTTAATATGTCTAAGTTATTTGGTCATATCACAAATGTGTAACTTCATTTTCGTTATTCTCAGAATAAAAATCTTTAACATTTTATACCTTTCAAATTAACAAAATAAACATCAAAAATAGACATAGGAATATTATTGATACATCAAATTAAAGACAATAAATATATAAATGCTGTGAACTAGGGATTTTTAGATACTTTGAAAATGTTAGCCATCTTGTTTATATAAAGAGATGACAAAAGTTTGATCAATTTCACTCGGTCAGCACGATTACCCAAATAAGATTGGTTATTCCCTAATCCTGAAATAAATTACATGAGATTAATAAATACAATACAATCGTGTTGACCGACTGAAAAGCATTAAGCTTTTGTTTACTAAGGCAACACTGTAAATGGCCTCAAACACCATAATTAAAGCGATGATAAAATAACTTTTTCTTTTTTATCTTTATTTATTTACACTGTTTACGGCAACATTGGAGCACCAAAAATCAAAACCTTATATACAAAGTCTTCAAATACTAAGTTCAGTTCTTGATAAGTTTTTCCTTCCCGAATACGTCTTCATTCTGGAAGATCTTGCAGCCCGTTCTTCTGCTGATATAACATATTGCTTACGCTGTGAAATTTTGAATGTTAGTCGAGTGTATTTGTTATTCAGAAGCCGTTTCTCCTCTCTATGATCTATATGATGCTTAGTAATTTTCAATTCGTCTAAGTCCATTCGTATTTCTTTAAACCATGTGATTTTTGTTTTACTGTAATAAAAGAAGTCAAAAAGTTGTTTCAGGAGTCTAGTATTTGGCAAGCGGGATATGTGTCCAAGAAACGCCATCCTTCGTTTTCGCATCGTGTCAATGATAGATTCATTTTCCTTGTAAAGTATTGAATTGGGCAAAAGTCTCCACTGGCCCTCAACCTGGTGTTTTTTATTGAGTATTGTCCGAAGAATCCGTCTATCAACCCTCTGTAGTTTGTTAGTTGTTGACAAAAAATTCCTGTCTGTTGCAGATAACGGCACGATTCTAGTTCAGAACATCCTTCTTCTTCTTCTTTCGGTGCCTACCTGGTTCAGATGTCGGCAATCCTGATGGCTATTCTTGGTGGTAATGCGGAATAATCCAGTTGAAGACATATTGAACCAGCTTCTAAGATTGTCGAACCAAGATATTCTTCTTCGTCCAGGACCTCTATTGCTGTTGATCTTCCCTTGGAGTATTTTATGTAACACGTCGTATCTATTGGTATTACGCATGATATGACCTAGATATTGCAATTTTTGACATTTCACTAACTTGATCAATTTTGGTGTTGTGTTCATTCTTCTCATTACTTCTACATTTGTCACTCTTCGTGTCCAAGGTATTCTTAGGATCCGTCTATAAAGCCACAATTCAAAGGCCGACATCCTCCTCTCCGTGTTGCTATTTATTGTCTCTACACCATATAAGTGGCATCGGTGGCGTAGTTGGTAGCGTGCTGAGTTTCTATGCCCAAGATCGCGGGTTCAAACCCGGCCGTAGTCGTCGGATTTTTAAGAGCGTTTTAAATCCCTCAGTATGCTTTCCTTCGGAGGGAAAGTAAAGACGGGGGTTCCATGTCATAGATTTATGGCATGTTAAAGAAATTTCCACTAATTACACCTGTGAGAAGCTGAATTATATATAGGCTAAACATTCGACAAACGCTCTTAGGTTCCGACGTTCGTCGCTAGGAGCCGACTGCGGTGGCATCTGGTGATCAAGTTCTGAACTAGTAGTCGTTGACGGTGGCGTTTGGCGGCAAAAGTAGGAACTACAGTGGAACTTGGATAATTCGAACCTCAAGGGACCAGTAAAAAAATCGAATTATCAAAAATTCGAATTAATAAAGTTGTTTGAAAAGTGTGGAGAAAATATATTGTATTACGTTTACATAATGATTTACGTTCAACAAAGCAGATTAACAGACAACGGTACGGTACTGTACTGTATAATGACTATATCGTGAATAACCTCAAAAGTGTCAAATGAAAAATAAAACCAAAATGTACTAGTCACCTATTTAATTACAGTTGTAATCCAGCAATCTAGTTAAGTTTTAGAGAAATCTACTGTTTTTCACAATAGTTTGAGTTTTTTACCTGTTTCCTACAATTAAGTCTCTCAGCCATCAGAAAAAAATCTAACAATTTTAAGGAACGGAAAAAAGAATTACATACGTCATTTCTACTTAAAAAAACGCCAAAGTTCTGTGATGTGGTTTGTTGCTTGGGCTGCACTCGGTACAGTTTTTTCGAGAACTTACCTAACTGTTTGGCTTCCGATCTGCTTTTTACACTAAAAACTTCGAATTATCCAAAATATAATTCGAATTAACCACGATTTTTAGCATTGATTGTATATAAAATGCTAGGGACCAAGAGAAAAATTCGAATTATAAAAGTACGAATTAGCCACGTTCCACTATACTTGAAAAAATTAAATATCTGCATTCCTCACTTGAATTGAAAAAAGATGACACACACTAATACAGGCATCATCACAATTAACACCGGTTATCAGACAGATTCTACACACACACAAAGTACACGGGGCTACATGACCGCGTTGTGACAGCCCCTAAACTGAGGAACCAACCAACCAGAATATACATAACAGTGCAAATTTTATTATTTAGCGTATGGCAACAAGTTAGATACATATATACAAGTACAAATAGACACAAATATGCACAGACAAGAAACATTTTTCCCGGGAGCAAGATTAATTTTATCGCAATGTCCAGTTGGGTGATCCACAGTATGGCTTCCTCTGTTGGTTCCAGAAAGTCATTTGGGCTACCTGTATAGGAACGTTGCACACATTCACTTACAATATGGGGAATTGTTTGTTGAGAGGCACCACAGTCGTTGATGTAATATATTTCCATTTATAAAGGGCGTCCCTACATCGTCCGTGATTTGTTCTCACCCAATCAGTGTTGTCCAGAGCTTACGCGGTGCTGTCCGTCCACCAGCTCATGGTCTTAGGGGGCTGAAGGGAAGAGGAGAGACGTTCCAGCTGCGTTGATTGAGTGGACGTGCCGCTGCAGGTATAGCCAACTTAGCACCTATGTTATTCACGCTATGGTTACTCACTGCTACTTTCGTTTAGTTTCAATTCTGAAATCGTACAGGTCAGTAGTAGGTTGGCACTATTGTCGTTCGGGCAGAGGCCAGCTGTCTCCAGCTGACTGATTACATTCCTGCCTCGGACCTTAAGCTGGTGGACGGACAGTACATGATGTCCACCAGGAAGATATTCACCAGAAAAGTTGTTGTGTAGGGAACTGTCTGTGGCAAGTTTCCAGCGACTTCTCAATTCTTCAAAAGGATACAAATTCCCATCGGCCAAGGCGACAGCATCAAGCAAAGATGGATGACGTGACTTGAGCCTCGGAATCTTGAGAGCGGGAATATCATCCAGAACAGGCAATTGAGGGTTCATTTCAATCTTCCTGTACTCTCGTATGAGAGCATTTGATCTTCTTAAATCAGGCGGCATTATACTGAACCTGACAGAATTGGAAACCAATACAGTGGTGTGGGCTCTAACCGCATGCTAGCGTTTAGTTGGGTATCAATGAGTCTTTTATATGAGTTATTTAGCCCAAATAACAGTGAAAAAGTGTGATTTTTGCCTATTTTCATTTTATGAAAAACAAGTAGTTCCGTGAAGAACTATACAGCCTATTTTCATATATCCTACTCATATTAATTGCCTCTATCAACATATAAAATTTCAGTTTTATTTCTATGTTAGATTCGTAGATACTGAGAACCGACTAAATATTACAGATGGTAGCCAGGTTGGATTTTTATTTATGTACTATTACATGAAGATTATTTTGTACGTGTGGTTTTCAGACTTCAATCGCATGATTAGGACACAAGAAGTAAAAACGAGATTTTAAAATTTCGCACAGCTGCCATCTTGTGGTTATGAAAACAATTGAAATAAATTAGATACCAGTGGATTAACATTTGTATAAGCATTAACGTGCAAAGTTTCACTGCACTCAGATGGTTAAATCGCGAGAAACGACCATTTAAATATTTATTCTTCGCGTCGCCGACATGTTGGATTTGTGCTCACCAGATTACTGAAAGTCATATAGGTGAGTTTATGTTCATAGCCTCCATGAACATTTAAAAATAACTGTTTGATTGCTGGAAAAGATTCTTAGATATTGAGAACCGTCAAAATATTTCGAATGCTCGCCATTTTGGATTGTTATATGTATAGGCCATAGAGTTCTGTACCATTAAAGGAAAATTATTGCGTAGCTTCATTATTCAAACTTTTACTTCGATCGCATGATTAAGACACAAGAATATAAACTTAATTTTAAAATTTCGCACAGCCGCCATCTTAAGTTTATGTAAACAATTGAACTAAATTAGATGCCAGTGAATGACAATATGTATAATCATTTACTGTACCACATTTCAATGCGCTCATATGATTAAATCACGAGAAAAATGTATTAGAATGTGTCAATATAGCTTGGCCGCCATGTTCGTTTCGAAGTTTACAGGTTTTTGAATGTTACAAAGATAAACTTGTAGCAGTGTTCTTTATCACCGTACAAAATTTCAGGTTGATATCATAAATAGTTTTGGAGATATTGAATGCCTATGAAATATATCGCACAACCGCCATTTTGAGGTTATGTAAACAATTGAACGAAGTTAGATGTCGGTGCATTACAATGTATATCAACATATACTGTGCCAAGTTTCATTGCGTTTGGTTGGTTAAATCGCGAGTAACGTCCATTTAAATGTCGCAACTTCGCTTGGCCGCCATGTTGGTTTTGTAGTTACCAGGTTTTCAAAGGCTACATAAATGAATTTCTAGTAGTTTCCTTTATCACCATACAAAATGTCAGGGTGATATCGGTAATAGTTTCGGAGATATTGCATGCTGGTGAAATATTTCGCACAGCCGCCATGTTGGATTGGTGAAACATAACAAAATTGGAAGGGCACGGCCGGGATCGCCCGGAATAGAGCTATGAACTTACCGAGTTTCATTGAAATCTCTGCAGCCGTTTAGAGTTTATTAGGGGACACACCCTCACACACACACACGGACAAAAGGTGATCTCATAAGCCTATTTTTTCAAAATTGAAAATAGGCTAATGAGATCACCTTTAGTCCACGTGTGTGTGTGTTTGTGTGTGTGCGTGTATGATTCGAGTGTATGTGTCCCCCCCCCCCTAATAACTTGTAAACAGCTGGAGAGATTTCAATGAAACTCGGTAAGATCATAACACCATTCTGGCCGACCCCGACCGTGTCCTTCAAATTTTATTGTGTCTCACCAATCCAACATGGGGGCTGTGCGAAATATTTCACCAGCATTCAGTATCTCCGAAACTATTACAGATATCACCCTGACATTTTGTACGGTGATAAAGGGCACTACTAGACGTTCACCGATGAGACTTGAAACTGGTAACTACAAAACTAACATGGCTGCCACGCGAAGTTGAGACTTTTAAATGGACATTTCTCCCGAATTAACCATCCAAACTTAATGAAACTTGGTACAGCAAATATTTATATGCATTGTAATGCACTGACGTGTAATTTAGTTGAATTGTTTACATAACCTCAAAATGGCGGCTGTGCGAAATATGTCACTGACATTCTATATCTCCGAAACTATTACAGATATCACCGTGCATTTTGTACGGTTTTAAAGGGCACTGCTATAAGTTAATCGATGTAACTTTCAAACACCTGTAAAGTACAAAATGAACATGGCGGCCAAGTGAAATCGAAGCATTTGAATAGACTTTTCTCGTGATTTAACCATATGAGCGCAGTGAAATGTGGTACAGTAAATGATTATACATATTTTAATGCACTGACATCTAATTAAGTCAATTGTTTACATAACCTCAAGATGGAGGCTGTGCGAAATTTTAAAATTAAGTTTTTATTTCTTGTGTCGTAATCATGCAATCGAAGTGAAAGTGTGAATAATGAAACTACGCATTAATTTCCCTTTAATGGTACTTAACTCAATGTCCTATACATGTAACAATCCATAATGGCGAGCATCCGAAATATTTAGACGGTTCTCAATATCTATCTACTAGCAATAGTGCCCGGCTTCGCCCGGTGGATTTGTTTGTTTTAAGGATGATAATGAATACTACTACAAAACAGGCATATAATACTTAAATTAACAGAAAAAATTATTTTAAAAATATAACTTTTTGTCGTGGTGGAGGGGGTGATAAGTTGTACAGTATAATGGACGTAATATTCAGGTCATTTTCCCGTAATGATAATGACAATAATGATTAGGGAGACGGCTATTTACAAACTACAGTACTGACACATGTAATTTACAAACGAATTGAAAAATATGATTAGAAAGACGAGTTTGTAACATAAAAGACACAGCCTAGGGCCTATATCTCATTGGCTGTTAGAAAAGTAGAGATCAATAGTGTCGTCTTTTGTCACATAGTGCCATAGGAAAATAATCAGAGCACTTTGGAAAACTTCGGCTGTCCCGAGCTCCTGAAGTAGCAATAGTGTCATTTATCGCCACATACCGCTCAAGGATAAGGATCTGAATAAATGAAAGTAAATTTGAAAGCACCAACGCTTATTGCAGCTGATTACCTCTATGTACTGCACCAACACTATCGCACTTATACAGAGGCATAATATTTTCATAATGATAACTGTTTCACGGGGCCTAAGAAATCTTCTTGCAATAATTACTCCCAGTGACTCCAATTTATAGGCAGCGAAAGTTGTAACTATTTTCGCAATTGTGGTAGGGGCAACGTGATGCAGCACGCATTGCCAGCCAACAATTGACTTATTAAAATATTCTTACAGTTGCACTATACGGACATGAATTGTTCTAGGATCTTAAAACGTAGTTTTCAAGTTCATTTTGTCTGTTGTTCTAAATGTAGGGAATGGAGAGAGTTGTTCAAAATATCCAGTGGATAGTGTTACCCGTAGGGTTTTGAAGGGTAAGTACATTAACTGTGGTTAAGATCGGTGAAACGGTGTAGACATGTGCCAAAGGGCCTAAATGCAGGGAATGGAGTGTTCTGTCCGAAATTTCACGTAGACAGTGTTACTCGCAGGTTTCCAAAGGGTAAGAATACTCATTTTGGTTCAGATCGGTGAAATGGTGTAGATTTGTGCCAAAGGGCCTAAATGCAGGGAATGGATTGGTCTGTCCGAAATTTCATGTAAACAGTGTTACTCGCAGGGTCCCAAAGGGTAAGTATACAAATGTTGGTTCAGATCGGTGAAACGGTGTGGATTTGTGTAAATAACAGACAAACCAACATTGTGCTTTGTACCGTATTTACACATGCTAGTGCAACAATCACAATAACGCAGGTTATCACATAAATTCTACACACACACACCCATGAACACAGGGCAACATGACAACGATGTCTAAGCCCCGCAAATGAAATATTAACTGTGTATACGATAACATAGAGAATACTACAGTCCAATACAATCCTTGATTGTCAATCGGTCAGTTTTCCCATGTGTCCTTTAGCAAATTTTACCGGACGATCATGATTACAGAGTAAATCGTTGTTGCCTAGTGACAACCTGTCCATCAATGGTGCGGCGTTGACTATCATGATTCAGTGTTAGTCGTTGTCGCCTAGTGACAATATGTCCATCAAGTTATTAGATCGGTGAAACGGTGTAGACTTGTGCAAAAGGCTTAAATGCGGGGAATGGAGTGATCTGTCCGAATTTTAACATAGCCTAAACTATTCCTCTTGAATCAGGCTATCATATACAAAAATATTTTTTCGAAGCTGACTGGTAGTTCCAGTGATTAGCGCGTTTATACACATAAACACACAAACACACAAACACACAAACTCTTCAGCTTTATTATATTAGTATAGATGACAGCAATCAAACTGAAATTTTGTATGTATATAGCGGCTATAAACATTCCTTCAATGGGACGTTCGATAATCTGGCGAGCCCATATGAGTCGTCCAGTTGCAAAACTCGTTTAATCCACTTGTGAATAAGAATTATTTTCATGAGAAACGTTTCTATGGACTTTGCCTCGCGTATCTTCTGTGTTTGTTGTTTTCTACTTTTTGCTTCGTGTTTTTGGTTTTTGGTTTCGTGTTTGCTTTGTGCTTTTGCTTTTGAATTTTACTTTTTGCTTTTCTTTCTTGATTTTGTGATTGTTTTCTGCTTTTGCTTTTTTGAATTTTGCTCTTTGCTTTATGTTTCTTGTATTTTGTTTTCTGCTTTTCCTTTGTTTTTGAATCGTGCTTTTTGCTTCGTCTTTTAGGTAGATTTCATTAGAAAGCTAACTATTGCAATGGGTACCATGTTTCGACTTCCGGAAAATTTCGACATATCTTCGCGTTTCACAACCCCCAGACCCCAAAACCACCGTCAGTTCAAAAGTTTATATATAATTTATGTATATATGTATATATGTATATATGTATCTCTATATATATATATACTAGCAGAAGTACCCGTTCTTCGAACGGTGTTCGTAGTTTACAACAGACATTACCAATTGAGCTACTGTGCAATGGTTAGCGGTTTGTCATTCCATCAAGTTTATCAGAACGAAGTTAGTTTATTGGGAATATCACACACACTGTTAATTTAAGGCCCTTAAAATGCACTTTTTGGAGACCCTTTATAGATTCCCGAATTATCTGTCTCACATTGAGAAGCGCAACATATGCTTTGGTCGTCCTTGTAGGATAATTTTTATTTTTCGCATATTTTAGCATATATTGAGAAGTTTTTCTCTATATCCACCCTTCTACTGTATGAAAAGTACGGTGAAGAGTTTAATAAATGACTAGCTGTAGTACCCGTGCTTCGCTACGCGTCATAAATAAATTAAAATGTGAAGGTGACAGTTAAAACAGGTGATAGGCGAGGTGCTGCGCAGAGGGAGATTAAGAATGGAATATTTCTTCCAACTACAAAGCTCGGCGTTGACCGTATTTATAGCAGAAATTTAGGTTTTACTCGCTAACCGTTGGAGATACCTTTCGGATAGAAAATGTAATTTTAAACCTCGTATATGCCATCAAAAGTTTGCTATTTCTTAGCGTTCTCTTTTTATTAGAAATGGAAATATGAAAGTTTGAAACCAAAGGGTGTAGTGACGTCACTAAAATGGTCGCCAACCTTAAATAGTGCAAAGTATTGAAATAAAAAGTAACCTATATGTTAAGCAGGTAAATAAGCTACTTCCATGTAAAATTCATGTAAATCGGACCAGTGGTACTTGCGTGATTGAATAATACACAGAGACACACCATTTCATTTTTAGCCTCGCTTCGCTCGCGTCATAGTCGTGTCATATTGTTCTTCAATGAAATGCAGGTTTAACCCCGTTAACACCCCTTTAGAACCTGAATATCCAAAAATCCCTCCTTAGTCGACGTTTTCGGCACACAACAAACATATACCCAAAATATCATTCTTCTAACTTGAATAGTTTTGGTTGGTCGATGAGAGTGAACATCCAAAAATCCTTCCTTAGTGGACGTTTATCTTCCATAATTTCACCCCTCCCCATAGGCCCCTTAAATTGCATTTATGAAAAAACGGTCGAACTTCTATTTATTTATTTATTTATTTATTTATTTATTTATTTATTTATTTATTTATTTTTAAGCTGATTGATTTCCTCCGAGTTTCAAACTCCTCGCCTATGTCGTTTAAGAGATACACGCTCCGTTAGGAATCTTTCAACCCCCACTTTTCATCCCTTTCACCTCATAATATACACTACATCGAAAAACCATTAGACATGTGTCAGCTTATTTTTAATGATTAGTATATATGCCAAGTATCACATCCCCAAATGTAACCACTCGTGATATATTGTTATTCAATGAAATGCACGTTTACTCCCTTAACACCTCTTTAGAATTTGAATATCCAAAACTCTTTCCTTAGTGGACGTTTTCGACATACAACGAACATATCCCCAAAATCTCATGTTTCTATCTTCAATAATTTTGGCTGGGCGATGATGAGTGTGTGAGTCAGTCAGGACATTTTCTTTCATTTATTTTTGATAATTTCATCCCTCCCCATCAACCCCTTAATTTGGATTTATGAAACAAACGGTCGAACACCTATTTACTTATTTAAAGCTGTTTTCCCCCTGAGTTTGATGAGCGAGTAAATGAGTCAATCAGTTAGGACACTTTCTTTCCTGTATTTTCCCCAGAATTTCACCCCTCTCCAAGGGCCCCTTAAATTGGATTTATGAAAAAAACGGTCGAACACCTCTTGACTTGTATTTTAAGCTGTTCTTTTCCGCCGAATTTCAAACTTCTCGCCTAAGTCCTTTAAGAGATACACGCTCCGTCAAGAATCCCTCAACCCCCAATTTTCACCCCTATCACCTCATAATATACACCACATCGATAAACCCTTAGACATATGTCTGATTATTTTTAATGATTAGTTTATATACCGAATATCACATCCCCTAAGAAACAAATCATGACATATCGTTATTCAATGACATGCACGTTTACCCCCTTAACATCTTTTTAAAACCCGAATAAACAAAAATCATTCCTTAGTTGACGTTTTCGACATACAGCGAACATATTCCCAAAATTTCATTTTTCCAACTTTAATAGTTTTCGCTGGGCGTGATGAGTGAGTGAGTCAGACAGGACATTTTCTTTCAATTATTTTTACCAGAATTTCACCCCTCCCCATGTGCCCCTTTAATTGGATTGATGAAAAAACGCTTGAACACCTATTAACTTATTTTTAATGCTGTCTTTTTCCCCTCAGTTTGGTGAGTGAGTGAGTTAGTCAGTTAGGACGCTTTCTCTCCTGTTTTCCCCCAAAATTTCACCCCACTCCATTGGCCCCTTAAATTAATTTATGAAAAAACGGTCGAACGCCGATTTACTTATCTTTTTAGCTGATGATTTTTCGCTGCGTTTCAAATTTTCTCGCCTATGTCGTTTAAGAGATAGGCCTACACGCTCCGTTAGGAATCCTTCAACCCCCACTTTTCACCCCTTTCACCTCATAATAATACACCACATCGAAAAACCCTTAGACACATGTCTGCTTAGTTTTAATGATTAGTTTATATGCCGAGTATCACATCCACAAATGAAACCACTCGTGATATATTGTTATTCAATGAAATTCAGGTTTAATCCCCTTAAGACCACTTTAGAGCCTGAATATCCAAAAATCCTCCCTTAGTGTACGGTTTTGACATACAACGAACATATCCCCAAAATGCCATTTTTCCAACTTCAATATTTTTGGATGGGCTATGATGAGTGAGTGAATGAGTCAGGACATTTTCTTTCATTTTTTTTCCTTCAGAATTTCACCCCTCCCGATGAACCCCTTCAATTTGATTGATAAAAAACTGTCGATCAGCTATTTACTTACTTTAAAGCAGTTTTTCCACCTGAATTTGATGAGTGAGTCAGTCAGTCAATCAGTTAGGACATTTTCTTTCCTGTCCCCCCCCCCCCCACACAGAATTTCACCCCTCCCCATGGGTCTCTTAAATTGGATTTATGAAAAAACGGTCAAACACATATGTACTTATTTTTATGCTGATTTTTTCCCGCTGAGTTTCAAACTCCTCGCCTATGTCGTTTAAGACATATACGCTCCGTTAGGAATCTTTCAATCCCTACTTTTCACCCCTTTCACCTCATAATATACACCACATCGAAAAACCCTCCGACACTTGTCTTACTTTTTAATGATGAGTTCATATGCCGTGTATCACATCCCCCAATGAAACCAATCGGGAGATATTGTTATTCAATGAAATTCAGGTTTAACCCCATTAAGACCCCTTTAGAACCTGAATATCCGAAAATCCTCCCTTAGTAGACTGTTTTGAAATACAATGAACATATCCCCAAACTGTCATGTTTCTAACTTCAATAATTTTGGCTGGGCGATGATGAGTGAGTGAGCGAGTCAGGACATTTTCTTTCAATTTTCTTTTTTCAGATTTTCACCCCTCCCCATGAACCCCTGAAATTTGGTTTATGAAAAAAACTGTCGAACAGCTATTTACTTACTTTAAAGCAGTTTTTCCCCCTGAGTTTGATGAGTGAGTCAGTCAGTCAATCAGTTAGGACACTTTCTTTCCTGTTTCTCCCCCCCCTCCAGAATTTCACCCCTCCCCATGGGCCCCTTAAATTGGATTTATGATAAAACGGTCAAACACATATTTACTTATTTTTATGCTGATTTTTTCCCGCTGAGTTTCAAACTCCTCGCCCTTGTCGTTTAAGAGATACACGCTCCGTTAGGAATCTTTCAATCCCCACTTTTCACCCCTTTCACCTCATAATATACACCACATCGAAAAACCCTCCGACTCGTGTCTTCTTATTTTTAATGATGAGTTTATGTGCCGAGTATCACATCCCCCAATGAAACCAATCGGGAGATATTGCTGTTCAATGAAATGCAGGTCTACCCCCTTAACACCCCTTTAGAACCAGAATATCCAAAAATCCTCTCTTAGTGGGCATTTGCGGCCCTTGGGGAAGCTGCATACCAAATTTCATTCCAATCCGTTTGATGGTTTCTGAGATTTCGTGATGAATGTATGAGTGAGTGAGTGGTATTTGACAAATACAGTATATAGTAGAAGATAGTGTCAAGTCTTTGTTATGCTAAACTCGGTTGACAGTGCTGTGTGAGAAGTTGAGTAACTAACGTGATTTCAAGTAAAGATCCTCATTTTCTATACCGGTAGTGCAGAGCGCAAATGGCATCCAGTCGGCCGTGTCTCGACTTGAGCTATGTTGCCATGGAAACTATCCGCCTTGCCATTCCTTCATGAGTATATTTTATGATTTGATTAGCATGTGCTGGAGTGAAAAAGGGTCGAAATCAGAAGAATGAGAAAGACTATCGAAAATTCATGTAGCCAGCGGTTTCTTCTGGGTCCTAAACTATGTGTATGCAAAATTCGGTTGAGATTGGTGGAACGGTGTAGATTTGTATACGGAACAGATCCACATACATACCCACATACAGACTTTCACTTTTATAAATAAGACTCGCTTTGCTCGTTGGGGGCTCCGCCCCCAAGCCCCCGGTGCGTTTGACGATCCGTCAATTTTTAGGGAAAGTAATGGTTTGAAGTGTTTAAAATATATCGTTCTAAATTTACGGTTTTTATGTTTGCTGTGACTTTGTAATAATAATAAAGACGAATATGTTGCATGCAGATTTTCCATTGATGTACATTTTTAGTTGATTCGTGGGTGTCACCTACCAAAATAAATTATGCTAATGGTCTGAATAAAATCTTATTTTTGCTTTGTTATAATTTTTCTATAAGTTTATAGTGTCTTCAGTGTACGAAGTCCCGCACATTTGTTGCGTGTCAAATTTTCGTTTTTTTTTTTTTTTTTGCACTTGCTAAGAAGTCCATAAAATGCACTACTTAATATATGATAATGTTTTGTTACGAGTCCAAATTTTAATTTTCTATAGTGTTATTGCCTCTTTTGACATCTCTTTTCTCACTTTTAAAATATATTTCCAATTGAGGGTGGAATGTGCGCACTGATATGTTTAAGTCTGTTAGGACATGGCTGGTCCTCTAGTATACTTCTAGTTATAATAATATGGGGAGGGGGAGTTTTGCCAAGGCATGTCCCCTAGCCTACTGCCAGTTATATAATGACAGGAAATTTCGTTAACGCAGATCCCCTAGCCTACCTGTAATATCGTTTTCAGGAGTTTTATTATGAAAAGTTATTTAGCCTACTGCCAGTTACTGTATATGATGGCGGGAAGATTTGATAAAGCAGGTCCCCTAGCAAAACAGTCAGTTTTAGATTGTGTGGTGTGGCTAACCGGTTCCAAAATGCCGATGCGCTGCTGTTCAGAACATGCAAAGTTTAGAGTTATTGGCCTGCATACTTTCTGATATATTGATATTAGGGTAACAAAAATAGAGACAGCATTTATTAACAGTTGGCAGCCCTGGTTGCTCTTAAGGACACTTATAGTCATATCTGTTATGGTACACATACGACATACGGAATGTGGTTGAAATCCAACGGATAGTATAGAAGATACATGTATTTAAAGTTGGACCTCTCAGCAGGCTTAGAATCATGTTGGTAGCACTGACGTATATAAGTTACTCCAAATTAATATAGAATGTCAGGTACTATACGTGTGCATAGTTTAAATCTGTCGGTTTGCATACTTTCTGATATATTGGTATTTGGATAAAATAAATTGTGAGCATTTATTAACAGTTGGCAGCCCTGGTGGCCCTTAAGAATACGCTCAGTCATATATGTTTATGTACACATAGCACATACGAAATTTGGTTGAATTCCAATTGATAGTGTAGAAGATATATGCATATGAAAATTGGACCTATCAGGAGGCTTATAATCATTTTGGCAACACTGCCATGTATGTCTCCTAGAAATTAAACTGAAATATTATTATGTATACGTGTGCCAATTTGAAAATAGGTCCCATTCATACCTTTCAAGGTATCCAACATGGAGCTCAAATTTCAATTGCGATTTTTCAGCAGTTGGTAGCACTGACATCATTTTCAAATACGGCATTGAGATATTCAGGTATAGATCTTTACTCCTACCAAATTTTGTTTCGATTGCTGCAGCCGTTTAGGAGTTGATAGGGGTAGACACACACAGAGCCAGCCAGACAGACAGAAGGACAGACAGACACACATTTGCCCGGATCGATCTCATAAGTCTACCTTTTCCTCATTTTTGCAAAATGTGAAAAGTAGGCTAAAAATACGTACATAATGAATATCAGTTTCTATGTGGTAGAATGTAAATTAATTTTCTACAATATTGAGCACCTCTAAATATGCCCCTCGAAATATGCACCTCGATTATCGTCCTAATATGATAATTAAAAAAAAAAACAAGTAGTTCCGTGACGAACTAGAGAGCCTACTTTTCTTAAATATTAGAATTGATGCCAATCTATATAGACCTATCTAGAATAATGACGAAATCAAGTTGGTAATACTAACATTTATAAGTACTACAGTTTGAATGTCGACTCTGAATATATTCTTAGTTCCATCTCATAAGGTATAGAATGCACATACAACATTTAGTTGAAGTCTAATGGATAGTATGGACGTTACATGCTGTTTGATATTGGATTAATCAGTGCGCGTAAAATCATGTTGGGAACGAAGTCAAGTATGTGATGCTCAGAAATAAACGAAAATATTACGATCTAATATAGTGCCAATTTTGGTTAAATCCATTTGTTAGTATAGAAGTTACATGAAATTAAAATTTAAACTATCAGAAAGCTTACAATCATGTTGGCAGTACTGAGGTATATTAGTTACTCCAAATTAATCTAGAATGTCAGGTGCTATACGTGTGCAAAGTTTAGAGCTGATGGCTTGCACACTTTCTGATATATTGATATTAGGATTGAACAATTAGAGAGAGCATTTACTAACAGTTGGCAGTCCTGCTGGCTCTTACGAATACGTACAGTAATAACTGTAATGATACACAAGAGACATACGAAATTTGGTCGAAATCCATTTGTTAGTATAGAAGTTATATGCATTTAAAGACTGGACCTATCAACAGGCATATAATCGTGTTGGCAACACTGATGTATATAAGTTACGCCAAACTAAGGTAGAATTTTAGACACTACACGTGTGCAAAGTTTAGAGCCGTTGGCTTGCATACTTTCAGATATATTAATGTTAAAATATATAGAGACCATTTATCAACAGTTGGCAGCCCTGGTGGCTCATTAGAATACGTACAGTCATATCTGTTATAGTACATATAGTACATACGGAATTTGGTTCAAATTCAATTGACAGTATAAATGTTACATTCATTTATATTATGGACATATCGGCAGAATTAGAATCATGTTGGCAACACTGGCATGTATGAACTTCTGAAAATTAATCTGAAATGTTATCGTCTATTTGTGTGCCAATTTTGGAAGAGTTCGCATCCATAACTTCTGAGATATCCAACATAGAGCAAAAATTTCGATTGCGTTTTTTCAGCAGTTGGTAGCACTGACGTCAATTTCAAATATGGCCGTGAGATATTAAGGTGTAGATCTTTACTCATAACAAATCTGGTTTCGATAGCTGCAGCCGTATAGGAGTTGATAGGGGAGGACACACACACAGCCAGATAGACAGAAGGACACACAGGCACACATTTTCCCGGATTGATCACATAACTCTACTTTTTCCTCCTTTTTGCAAAATGAGAAAAGTAGGCTAAAATACAGCAGAATGATTAAAACCAGTTATATTAAATACATTTGTGCAATACAACCGTAAAGTTAAGGCAGAAAAATAAGAAAATTACCCTGGAAGTCGGTAAGATTCGCCGCATTCATCTGTGAATTCAACTTGCTCGTTCCTTTCAAAAAACGGCTAAGAAGAGTCAAGTACTGGCAAACGAAAATATTCAATTGCCGAAAAATAAAACCCTTCATCAGAATTAAAGCACACAGTGGAAAATATTAGGTACTATACCTTCTTAAAAAAGCCTACAGCGACAGTAACTCACATGATACAGACTGCACGAAGAGTATAAAATTAGACTCAAAATCACATATTGTTTCCCAATCCCACAAAACCCCTCTATAAATAATACAACCGATAATCAGATCATACTGGAAATTAACCAATAAACAAATAGGTCCTAATGGAAAATAATTCTATCACCTGAAACCAAAAATGCACGGGACGAAAAAATACATCAAAATATCATGTTGGTTTCCGACCCTACAAGACGTAAAAAAATATAATAAAAGTATTAAAAAAACCTATTTTTTGAAATTTTATTCGAATCAATTTTTAAGTTATTCGTGGGACATAGAAAAATTTCGGACAAAAAGTACAAAATCATTAATAACTCCCTAATTATACGTCGTATGATGAAATAGCAAGAGACAAAAAAGATGTAATGTGTTATTGTCTACAACATAGGCCATGTACAATATCACACTCAGAGAAAAATTTCGGCCAAAAAGTACAAAATCATTAATAACTCCGTAACTAAACGTCGTATGATGAAATAGCAACAGACAAAAAAGATGTAATGTGTTATTGTCTACAACATAGGCCATGCACAATATCACACTCAGAGATATTACTGGAGATAAGTAGCTTCCCCCTATATTTTTGTCTCTTGTAGGGTTGAAAATTTAAAAATGTACCTTTTCGGAATTTTTCTGTTGGTTGCAAGGTGAAAGGAGTGTTTTTGCCAAATATCAAGTTTGTAACTCATTTGGAAGTGGGTAAACATTTATGTCAGTGAGTGAATCAGTCAGCCATGTGGTTTTATATAATATATATGAGCATGGGACGTAGTGGAAAATAATTCTATCACCTGAAACCAAAAATGCATGGGACGAAAAAATACATCAAAATATCATGTTGATTTCCGACCCTACAAGACGTAAAAAATATAATAAAAGTATTAAAAAAAACTATTTTTTGAAATTTCATTCGAATCAATTTTTAAGTTATTCGTGGGACATAGAAAAATTTCGGACAAAAAGTACAAAATCATTAATAACTCCCTAATTATACGTCGTATGATGAAATAGCAAGAGACAAAAAAGATGTAATGTGTTATTGTCTACAACATAGGCCATGGACAATATCACACTCAGAAAAATTTCGGCCAAAAAGTACAAAATCATTAATAACTCCGTAACTAAACGTCGTATGATGAAATAGCAAAAGAAAAAAAGATGTAATGTGTTAATGTCTACAACATTGGCTATGTACAATATCACACTCAGAGAAAAATTTCGGCCAAAAAGTACAAAATCATTAATAACTCCCTAATTAAACGTCGTATGATGAAATAGCAAGATACAAAAAAGATGTAATGTGTTATTGTCTACAACATCGGCCATGTACAATATCACACTCAGAGAAAAATTTCGGCCAAAAAGTACAAAATCATTAATAACTCCGTAACTAAACGTCGTATGATGAAATAGCAAGAGACAAAAAAGATGTAATGTGTTAATGTCTACAACATAGGCCATGCACAATATCACACTCAGAGATATTACTGGAGATAAGAAGCTTCCCCCTATATTTTTGTCTCTTGTAGGGTTGAAAATTAAAAAATGTACCTTTTCGGAATTTTTCTGTTGGTTGCAAGGTGAAAGGAGTGTTTTTGCCAAATATCAAGTTTGTAACTCATTTGGAAGTGGGTCAACATTTATGTCAGTGAGTGAATCAGTCAGCCATGTGGTTTTATATAATATAGACTCGCTTTGCTCGTTGGGGGCTCCGCCCCCAAGCCCCCGGTGCGTTCGACGATCCGTGTATTTTTAGGGAAAGTAATGGGTTGAAGTGTTTAAAACATATCGTTCTGAATTTACGGTTTTTATGTTTGCTGTGACTTTGTAATAATAATAAAGACGAATATGTTGCATGCAGATTTTCCATTGATGTACATTTTTTAGTTGATTCGTGGGTGTCACCTACCAATATAAATTATGCTAATGGTCTGAATAAAATCTTAGTTTTGCTTTGTTATAATTTTTCAATAAGTTTATAGTGTCTTCAGTGTACGAAGTCCCGCACATTTGTTGCGTGTCAAATTTTCGGATTTTTTTTGCACTTGCCCTCAAGTCCATAAAAATCCACTACTTAATATATGATAATGTTTTGTTACGAGTCTAAATTTTAATTCTCTATAGTGTTATTGCCTCTTTTGACATCTCTTTTCCCACTTTTAAAATATATTTCCAATTGAGGGTGGGGTGGAATGTGCGCACTGATATGTTTTAAGTCTGTTTGGACATGGCTGGTCCTCTAGTATACTTCTAGTTATAATAATATTGGGGGGGGGGGGTGAGTTTAGCCAAGGCATGTCCCCTAGCCTACTGCCAGTTATATCATGACAGGAAATTTCGTTAACGCAGATCCCTTAGCCTACCTGTAATACCGTTTTCAGGAGTTTTATCATGAAAAGTCATTTAGCCTACTGCCAGTTACTGTATATCATGGCGGGAGGATTTGATAAAGCAGGTCCCCTAGCAAAACAGTCTGTTTTCCAAAATGCCGATGCGCTGCTGTTCAGAACATGTAATATATTAACCAATTAATATATCACAGAAACTGTAAATTTCTTGGAACTAAGAAACTTACACGAACGCAATATCTCCAGTAATTACTTTACAACATTACGCATATTTGCAAATATAGATTCTTTTCCCCATTCAGTTCTATATGTGTTTGGCAATAACATTCGACTTTCAATTCCGATTATTATTATTAATAATAATATGAAGGTGACGTGGTGATGCTGAAGTCATGACTCTCTTGCCTCTTACCAAGGCTGACTGGGTTCAATTCTCATCGAATGCATGTGAGATTTACCATCTGAAATATCAAGTGCTGTGGTTAAGAATCCACACAAAAAGAGGAGGTCCCGTGCCTCATGTTCAAGAGATTAACGGCCATGTCAAATTACAAACTTCCTTCCATTTTCACTAATATGATGTGTAGACTATATGGGTATTTACTCACCCGATTATTAATCACAGAAAGAACAAGAAGTTCCGTGACGAATTAAAGTGCCTACTTTTCTTAAAATTTAAGATTCATGCCAATGATTAATCTATATGCATTTGTCTAGAATAATGACGAAATTATGTTGGAAATATCGAAATTTCTAATTAGTTCGAAATACTGTATATATGGCATAAAGTAGCCTAATAGTGCACTACAGTTGGCAGCCCTGGTGACTGAATATATTCTTAGTTCCATCTCTTAAGGTACAGAATACAAAATTTGGTTCATGACTAATGGATTGCATGGACGTTACATGCAGTTAAACATTGGATCTAACAGCGTGCGTAAAATCATGTTGGCATCAATGTCATGCATGTATTGGTCAGAAATAATCTGAAATAATATGATTTATTGTTGTGCCAATTTTGAATTAAATCCATTAGTTAGTTTAGAAGTTACATGCATTTTAAAATCAAGTTGGCAGCACTGATGTATATTAGTTACTCCAAATTAATCTAGAATGCCAGGTACTGTACGTGTGGAAAGTTTAGAGCTATTGGCTTGCATACTTTCTGATTTATTGATATTCGGGTAACAAAAATAGAAACTGCATTTATTAACAGTTGGCAGCCTTGGTTGCTCTTAAGAATACGCATAGACATAATGTGTTATGGTATATAACATATACGAAATTTGGTTGAAATCCAATTGATAGTATAGAAGATATATGCATTTAAAAATTGGACCTATCAGCAGGCTTTTAATCAATTTGGCAACACTGCCATGTATGTCCTCCTAGAAATTAAACTGAAATAATATTGTGTATACGTGTGCCAATTTTAAAATAGGTCCCATACACACCTTTCAAGGTATCCAACATGGAGCTCAAATTTCAATTGCGATTTTTCAGCAGTTGGTACTACTGAAATCATTTTCAAATATGGCATTGAGATATTCAGGTATAGATCTTTACTCCTACCAAATTTTGTTTCGATTGCTGCAGCCGTTTAGGAGTTGATAGGGGTGGACACACACACAGCCAGCCAGACAGACAGACAGACAGACAGACAGACAGACAGACAGACAGAAGGGCAGACAGACACACATTTGCCCGGATCGATCTCATAAGTCTACCTTTTCCTCATTTTTGCTAAATGTGAAAAGTAGGCTAAAAATACGTACATATATTGAATATCAGTTTCTATGTGGTTGAATGTAAATTAATTTTCTACAATATTGAGCACCTCTAAATATGCCCCTCTGAATATGCACCTCGATTAACGTCCTAATATGATAATTTCAAAAAAAAAAACAACAAGTAGTTCCGTGACGAACTAGAGAGCCTACTTTTCTTTAATATTAGAAATCATGCCAATCTATATAGACCTATCTAGAATAATGACGAAATCAAGTTGGTAATACTAACATTTATAAGTACTACAGTTTGAAATACACCTGAAATAGTGAAGCCTAATAGAGTAACTTACTACAGTTGGCAGCCCTAGCGACTCTGAATATATTCTTAGTTCCATCGCATAAGGTATAGAATGCACATACAACATTTAGTTGAAGTCTAATGGATAGTATGGACGTTACATGCTGTTTGATATTGGATTTATCAGTGCGCGTTGGGAACAAAGTCATGTATGTGATGCTCAGAAATAAACGCAAATATTACGATCTAATATAGTGCCAATTTTCGATAAATCCATTTGTGAGTATAGAAGTTACATGAAATTAAAATTTAAACTATCAGAAAGCTTAGAATCATGTTGGCAGTACTGAGGTATATTAGTTACTCCAAATTAATCTAGAATGTCAGGTGCTATACGTGTGCAAAGTTTAGAGCTGATGGCTTGCATACTTTCTGATATATTGATATTAGGATTGAACAATTAGAGAGAGCATTTACTAACAGTTGGCAGTCCTGCTGGTTCTTACGAATACGTAAGTATAACTATTATGGTACACAAGGCACATACGAAATTTGGTCGAAATCCCTTTATTAGTATAGAAGTTATATGCATTTAAAGACTGGACCTATCAACAGGCATATAATCGTGTTGGCAGCACTGATGTATATAAGTTACGCCAAACTAAGGTAGAATTTTAGATACCATACGTGTGCAAGGTTTAGAGCCGTTGGCTTGCATACTTTCTGATATATTGATATTGATGTTAAAATATATAGAGACCATTTATCAACAGTTGGCAGCCCTGGCGGCTCATTAGAATACGTACAGTCATATCTGTTATAGTACACATAGTACATATGGAATTTGGTTGAAATTCAATTGACAGTATAAAAGTTACATTCATTTATATTATGGACCTATCGGCAGAATTAGAATCAAGTTGGCAACACTGGCATGTACGAACTTCTGAAAATTAATCTGGAATGTTATCGTCTATTTGTGTGCCAATTGAGGAAGAGTTCGCATCCATAACTTCTGAGATATCCAACATAGAGCTAAAATTTCAATTGCGTTTTTCAGCAGTTGGTAGCACTGATGTCAAATTCAATTATGGCCGTGAGATATTCAGGTGTAGATCTTTACTCATACCAAATTTGGTTTCCATAGCTGCAGCCGTGTAGGAGTTGATAGGGGAGGACACACACACAGCCAGACACACATTTTCCCCAGATCGATCACATAAGTCTACTTTTTCCTCCTTTTTGCAAAATGAGGAAAGTAGGCTAAACTACAGAAGAATGATTAAAACCAGTTATATTAAATACATTTGTGCAATAAAACCGTAAAGTTAAGGCAGAAAAATAAAAAAGTACCCTGGAAGTCGGTAGGATTCGCCGCATTCACTTGTGAATTCAAGTTGCTAGTTCCTTTCAAAAAATGGCCAAGAAGAGTCAAGTACTGGCAAACGAAAATATTCAATTGACGAAAAATAAAACCCTTCAATGGAATTAAAGGACACAGCGGAAAATATTAGGTACTATACCTTCTTAAAAAAGCCTACAGGGACAGTAACTCACATGATACAGACTGCATGAAGAGTATGAAATTAGACTCAAAATCAGACTCAGAATCACATATTGTTTCCAATCCCACAAAACCCCTCTATAAATTATATAATGCATAATCAAATCATACTGGAAATTAACCTCTAACAAAGCTATATAGTTGAGCATGGGTCCTAGTGGAAAATAATTCTATCACCTGAAACCAAAAATGCATGGGACGAAAAAATACATCAAAATATCATGTTGGTTTCCGACCCTACAAGACGTAAAAAATATAATAAAAGTATTAAAAAAACTATTTTTTGAAATTTCATTCGAATCAATTTTGAAGTTATTCGTGGGACATAGAAAAATTTTGGCCAAAAAGTACAAAATCATTAATAACTCCCTAATTATACGTCGTATGATGAATTAGCAAGAGACAAAAAAGATGTAATGTGTTATTGTCTACAGCATAGGCCATGTACAATATCACACTCGGAGAAAAATTTCGGCCAAAAAGTACAAAATCATTAATAACTCCCTAATTAAACGTCGTATGATGAAATAGCAAGAGACAAAAAAGATGTAATGTGTTAATGTCTACAACATAGGACATGTACAATATCACATTCAGAGAAAAATTTTGGCCAAAAAGTACAAAATCATTAATAACTCCCTAATTATACGTCGTATGATGAAATAGCAAGAGACAAAAAAGATGTTATGTGTTATTGTCTACAGCATAGGCCATGTACAATATCACACTCGGAGAAAAATTTCGGCCAAAAAGTACAAAATCATTAATAACTCCGTAATTAAACGTCGTGTGATGAAATAGCAAGAGAGAAAAAAGATGTAATGTGTTAATATCTACAACATAGGCCATGTACAACATCACACTCTGAGAAAATTTTCGGCCAAAAAGTACAAAATCATTAATAACTCCCTAATTAAACGTCGTATGATGAAATAGCAAGAGACAAAAAAGATGTAATGTGTTAATGTCTACAACATAGGACATGTACAATATCACATTCAGAGAAAAATTTTGGCCAAAAAGTACAAAATCATTAATAACTCCCTAATTAAACGTCGTATGATGAAATAGCAAGAGACAAAAAAGATGTAATGTGTTAATGTCTACAACATAGGACATGTACAATATCACATTCAGAGAAAAATTTTGGCCAAAAAGTACAAAATCATTAATAACTCCGTAATTAAACGTCGTGTGATGAAATAGCAAGAGACAAAAACGATGTAATGTGTTAATGTCTACAACATAGGTCATGTACAACATCACACTCAGAGAAAATTTTCGGCCAAAAAGTACAAAATCATTAACTCCCTAATTAAACGTCGTATGATGAAATAGCAAGAGACAAAAAAGATGTAATGTGTTAATGTCTACAACATAGGACATGTACAATATCACATTCAGAGAAAAAATTCGACCATAAAGTACAAAATCATTAATAACTCCCTAATTAAACGTCGTATGATGAAATAGCAAGAGACAAAAAAGATGTAATGTGTTATTGTCTACAACATAGGCCATGTACAATATCACACTCAGAGATATTACTGGAGATTTGTAGTTTCCCCCTATTATTTTTGTCTTTTGTAGGGTTGAAAATTTAAAAATGTACCTTTTCGGAATTTTTCTGTTGATTGCAAGGTGAAAGGAGTGTTTTTGCCAAATATCAAGTTTGTAACTCATTTGGAAGAGGGTAAACATTTATGTCAGTGAGTGAGTCAATCAGTCAGCCAGGTAGTTTTATATAATATAGATGAGCAAGGGTCCTAGTGGAAAATAATTCTATCACCTGAAACCAAAAATGCATGGGACGAAAAAATACATCAAAATATCATGTTGGTTTCCGACCCTACAACACGTAAAAAATATAATAAAAGTATTAAAAAAAACTAGTTTTTGAAATTTCATTCGAATCAATTTTGAAGTTATTCGTGGGATATAGAAAAATTTTGGCCAAAAAGTACAAAATCATTAACAACTCCGTAATTATACGTCGTATGATGAAATAGCAAGAGACAAAAAAGATGTAATGTGTTATTGTCTACAACATAGGCCATGTACAATATCACACTCGGAGAAAAATTTCGGCCAAAAATTACAAAATCATTAATAACTCCGTAATTAAACGTCGTGTGATGAAATAGCAAGAGACAAAAAAGATGTATTGTGTTAACGTCTACAACATAGGCCATGTACAACATCACACTCAGAGAAAAATTCGGCCAAAAAGTACAAAATCATTAATAACTCCCTAATTAAACGTCGTATGAAAAAATAGCAAGATACAAAAAAGATGTAATGTGTTATTGTCTACAACATAGGCCATGCACAATATCACACTCAGAGATATTACTGGAGATTTGTAGTTTCCCCCTATTATTTTTGTCTTTTGTAGGGTTGAAAATTAAAAAATGTACCTTTTCGGAATTTTTCTGTTGATTGCAAGGTGAAAGGAATGTTTTTGCCAAATATCAAGTTTGTAACTCATTTGGAAGTGGGTAAACATTTATGTCAGTGAGTGAGTCAATCAGTCAGCCATGTAGATTTTCACCTTTTCGACACCTACATTCCCGTAAAGAGCACGACGAGAAGAAAAAAACGAATCCAAGCACGCCCTCCTAGCATGGCTCCTTCCATTCCAAGGTCGCAGGGGCTCACCACTTGCTTTTGAAAGCACCTCCCCCCGCCCCCACCCCCCACCCCTCACCACACTACTACAAATACCATCTAAACGACCCCTCACTCGACCCTACTCCTCCCCCACCTCCTAACCCTTTCCCAACATAGCCATACATATTCAAGCATAACCGCGACTTGAGGAAACCAACACTACCCCACTACTCGCGAATGACCTTTTAGTTTTGGTCTTTTCATTAAATAAAGAGGCTATAGGAAAGTAGGGGGCGTCACTACGAGTGCTAGGACACCCTGTATGTTCTAATCCCATGTTTGGTTAGCGATATATCAGGTTCGGGGCCGATACGAGGAGGGTTCAAAAAGAAGTGGCGCAGCTCTGTCCTTACCACATGTAGTTTTATATAATATGGTTTCACTGAGACCAAGGATGGCTATATCTTTCTCCATCATGAAGTCCACTAGCTCCTCTGTCTTGTCCGTCAGGGTTAAGATGTTGACTGTCCCTATTCGGATGTATTGCGATGCTAGTCACCCATTTCATACACCTCCCCCAGCATCTGAAGAACTGCGCGTCGCCTGCAGGGGATGCCCTAGCATTTTCCGTGGCTGATTTTATTTGATTTTATCGTATCAAAATAACAAAATCTTGTTCACATTACAATTTAATGGTAGCCTACCCTTATCAGTTTATCGCGGTTGAAAACGTAGTGTGGGTGTCCATATCAGGTGACTTAAACGTAAACACAGATATTAGTGGGGAATCCCAACTGATATTTAACATAAAACCATCTTTACTCTCACGAATATTCCGTCATAGGTATCATAAGTATGAGCACTGAAAGCTCAACCCTCACCAGCACTTTGAAACAACACGTACGAGCGATTCCATTCAGATAAGTAAGTTATACTCACATGAAGGTATATAGAATAACAGCGTTTGAAAGAAAAACATGAATGTGGCATTAACAGGCAAATAAAAGAAAATAGTCCTGATCAGCCATCAGGTCCCTTAATCTTTCTAATGGAGTCTTCCCAAATGGACTGAGATCAAGTACCTTTATAGAGTGAAGACTGAACAAAAAAGTGCTAACATGACATTCGTCATAGCCTCAAATAAATCTGAGCAGAGCTGATATCACCAGTAGCAGTGAATATTTCTCCACAAGTACATGCCAGGAGAGGAGGTCGCATACTGCGTGTGGGTATTAATACCATCATTGTATTTATTAATTCTGATATAGTTTTCTATCATATGAAGTGTACGGTAATTATTTTCAAATTGTAATAATTACTGTAAAATAAAATTTGGAAATACAAAAACAAGTGAAGTGTGAATCAAAAATTAACACAGTTTTATTTTATTGTTTTTATTCTTTTAAATTTTATTAATTTATTTATATTATTTATACCGGCCACAGTGGTCGATAGTGCTAACGTAGTACCTCAAGCCTCAAGCCTTCCCTAACTTCTCTAACACGAGATAAGTGTTCTTCAAAGTTTCTGCTAAAAATAACAACGCCGTCAAGCTAATGATAGACAAATTTAAATTTATACCATCAAAAACATTGTCCAAGAGACGACTTAGTACCGCAGCACCAGTGGAAAGTCCGAATGGAAAGCGTTCGAATTTATAGAGATTCTAGTCAGTAGTGAAGGCGGTAATTCCTTTAGATCTTTCAGTTAACGGTATCTGGAAATACGCCTTCGTTACATCTAATATAGTATAGTGAGACGCTCCTTGGAACCATGCAAAGTATGACTGTGTGTCCGGAAGAGGGATAGATTGGAGAATGACCTTTTTATTTAATGCCCGGTAATCGATTACAGGCCTGAATATGCCATCAGATTCCGGGACTAAAATGATAGGCGAAGAATAAGTTGAGGTGGATTTACGAATAATACATTCTTCTAACATTTCATCAACTATTTCTTTTAAAGCTTTCATTTTAGGTGGGGCAAGCCTGTATGGAAGTGCACGAACGGGAATGTTGTCAGTTAATTCAATATCGTTTTAAATCAAATTGGTAATGCCAACTTTATCCGTCAGAACATCAGGAAATTAAGAGCACAGATCCCTAATCTGCTTGGCTTAACTGTTAGATAAATAATCGACTCGAAATCATCAATAGTCGTAACCTTTTGTTCCTCTTGTGTCGAATTGACCCCAAGATTATATGAGAATCAATTTAATTTCCATATTATCCTATCAGATTTGAAACTGAACCAAATAGATTTCGAACTCAGATCTAACAATAACCCTACATGAGTAATGAAGCCCGACCCTAAAGTTATTTCACATGAAAATTCAATTATTCGATCAACTTATGTCTATCGTTTTTTTAAAACACGAGCCATCTAGCGTAACTTAAGAATAATATGAGTTCAGTTCCCAGTTACCCGCTAGATGGGGTGATAGTAACACTTCGTAAGTCACTTAATCGTCTCATAAGTGGAGTTAAGTCTCAGTTATCAATCCTTTAAGGTTCGTAACTACAATGAATAAAACCTGTTTTACTCAATTCAACAACATCCACTAGTAAGGATGTAAGCAAGGGTCAAATATTACCGTAACAAGTGTGATTGTGTGATAATTGTTAAATGATCAGGTTGGAGAAGTTACGCAAAAAGCCAAAACGGTGGAGGAAGAAATAGAATAAGAACCAGACATTACTATGGCAGAAGTGCCATGGGCAGTTAGGAAGATGAAGATGGGGAAAGCTGTTTGAATAGACGAAGTGGCAATAGAAATGATCAAGGCGGCAGGACCAGTGGGACCGCAGTGGGCATACAGACTTCTCAGGAGTGTGTGGAGAGAGAAGAAAGTACCTGAAGCTAGGAAAAAGGGAATAATGTTGCCAATATTCAAGAAAAGAGACAGGAAAGTGTGTGGTAACTTCCGAGGAATCACCATCATCTCGCATGTTACCAAAGTAATAGAACGAATCCTAGAAAAAATAATTAGAGTAAAGGTAGAAAGCCAAATAGAGGAGGAGCAGTTTAGATTTAGAGGGGGCAGGTCAACAGTGGAACCCATTTTCATTCTGAGACAGGACATTGAAAAGAATTGGGAATATGGGAAGGATATGGTAATGACTTTTATTGATCTAGAAAAGGCCTATGATAGCATCCCTAGAACAGAAGTTTTGGAAGGCTTAACAAATAGGGGGATAGGCAAGGGACAGAGAGACATGATAAAAGGAATGTGCATGGAGTGCTACAGTAGTGTGAAGACTAGAGTCGGGACATCGGAATGGTTTATAATTGACACTGGACTAAAGCAAGGAAGTGTGTTGTCACCATTATTGTTCGTAATGGTGATGGATGACATCATGATGGCAGCAATGAAAGAATATAGTAGGGCAAAGATGAAGGTAATGTGGTTTGCAGACGATTTTGTGATCTGGGGCGAGGATGAGATGGAGGAACAAGAACAGTTAGACGTAATAAATGTAAAGATTGAGCAATGGGGATTGAAGATAAATGCGGAGAAGAGTAAAACAGTGGTGATGAGTAGAGATAAGAAAGAAGGAAAAGGAGTAATCAAAGTAGGAGATAAGGAATTGGAAGTGGTGAAACACTTCAAATACTTGGGAAGCGAACTGACTGAAGATGGAAGACTAGATTTGGAAATTAGCAGAAGAATACAACTCGGGAGTGCTTTCTACCAACAGGTACGGGGACTGGTATGGAACAAGGATATACCAATTAAGGCTAAAGAAGTTATGTACAAAGCATATTATCTTCCTATAATGACATATGCAGCAGAAACTTGGACAATGATTAAGAGGGATGAGAGCAGAGTACAAGCAGCAGAGATGAGATTCCTGAGAAGTATGGTCCAGAAAACGAGGAGGGACAGAGTGAGAAACGAAGATAAACGGAAAGAACTGGGAGTACAGAAACTCTATGACAAACTGGAGCAAAACAGATTGAGATGGCTTGGACATGTCAAACGGATGAATGAAGTAAGGCTACCAAGACGAGCACTGGAACGACGGATGAAAGGGAAGAGAGGACGAGGAAGACCAAGAATGCGTTGGATGGACTCGGTGGAGAATAGTATTAGAAAACGGAACCTGAATTGGAACACTGTGTCGGATGAGGAATGGTGGAACGACAGAACAAAGCGGAGAGGAACCATATTTGCCCCCACCCAGTATCAACTGGAAAAGGGGAAATGAAGATGATGATGGTCAGGTTGGAGTGGATTGTATACTTAGCTACTTGAGTTGTGCGCGGTCCGGATACGAGTAGCTACTCTCGTACACTCACACTAAGCAAGCAAATTTGAACTTCAATCTGCACTTTCAGTATCTTAACTAAACATCACATATAACTAACGAATATTGACTAGTTGTGCTGGTTTAACTTCTACTGCAACTAAATAAGTGGACATATTGCAAATAATATCACCCATACTTGTATACATATATTTACTAGCTGAAGTGTAATGGATCTGATGATCACTAGACGATCGAAACTGGTCATCCATATGTATTTATTAATCTCATGATATTATATTTCAAGATTAGGGAACCACCCATTACAATTGGATACAACCATGTTAACCGACTGAAAAACATTAAATGTCAATAATAATAATAATAATAATAATAATAATAATAATAATATCCAATGACCTCGGTGCCGGGTGCAAGCTTTATTATTTGGCACCCAGAGGGCAGCATGCATGACGAATTTCGTCGTTCCTTGGAACGCTATGAAAGTCACGGAGGTTAGATATCTAAGCTCCTTGACACTATAGCGCTTTCTAGCAGAGAATGGAGGAACTTTGTGTTGATGGAAAATCCCGAGATTAATATTTGCCATTAATTAAATTTCAATTACTAAGGTAACACTGAAAAATTGCATCAAACAACATAAAATAACAAATATTTTCAACGTCAGTGAACTAACTACAATTTATTTTCAGGTTTTAATGTGCTGAAGGAATGATACCGGCAATCTAGTAGTGTGTGGAGAAGTACTTCTAACATCAGTCAACTTCACCATGAAGACGTTGGCTGCTGAAGTCATGCGGTATTCGACAACGCTTCTTCTTCTTCTTCGCTTTCAAGCAAACATCACTGAACAAGAATTCATGCGTGCGGGTGCACTCTCGTGTCTTATGGAGATCAGTAATAATTACTTTCAAGAATATAGTGGTGTTATTTTATTAATGCCCCAGTCCTGTGGTGGATCTCAAACAAAAGAGGGTTCCACACCGAGTGCCGAAGGAGATATTATTGTGAATAATATAATTGACTTACCAGGTTTCATTATGAAATATCTGAACGGAGAAACTAAATGGCCTCTTTTCACTGCTAAAACAAATATAACTTTTAGAGAATCGTTGTTGAAGACGTCAAATAAAGTTCAGAGTGTAATAATGTATCTTCAGGCTGGAACTAATCCGTGTCAAATGGACAATCTACGTTCTCAGTTACTGCTACTGACAAGTAATATTGCTTGGTATTCTGACGCACGGTTTGTTGTTGTAGTGGAGGGTGAAATTGAGAATAACATTGTAGAATATATTGCTCGACAAATTTTAGCCGAATTGTGGACTAAAAAGGCCGCTAATGTAATTGTTCTGATACCATATTCGGCAGTGAACTCTTCAAACGAGGAATATAGTGACTCTGAGTTCGCTATCTACTCGTGGTTTCCATTTAGTGAAAATAACTGTGGTTCTATAGAAAAGGTAACACTAATGGATATCTGGATATTAAGAGGAGAAACAGGGACATTTTTGTATGGCAACAACTTGTTTCCAAACAAATTCCCAACGAATTTACACGGCTGTACGATAATAGTTTCTACATTGATTTTACCTCCTTATGTCCTTGAACTTACCAAAGAGAAAGCGGCAAAGTATCCTCCTAACACTCTTTATTATGAAGAAGGGTACGAGATAGATATTCTTGAGTTAGTATCTCAAAAGTCCAATTTCAGAGTTAAATATTTGCCAAAACCAGAGAAATTATGGACAGGAATAGCAGATCATTTGAATAGAAGTGAGGCAGATGTAGGATTTGGAGCATTAATGTCAAAAGTTGAAAGGTTTAGAGATTTGGAAAACACTATTCCTTATGCCAAAGAGGGCTACACATTCTATGTGCCTATCGAGAAGAAGTTACCTCAATGGCGAGCTCTGATTAAAGCATTTACTCCTAAATTCTGGATTTTAGTATTTGTATCATTCATTCTGTCCACTGTAGTTCTGATGGGTCTAGCAAACATAACACCACCTATACGGGATAAAGAGCTTGCCTATTACAAGGAACTAATATTGGGTACCTGTGCTACATGGTCAATATTATTGGGTGAGTCCGTGGCTTCAAAACCACAAACCTGGGCATGCCGGATGTTCTTTCTCCTCATCGTTGTGTACTGCTTACAAATAAATACTGCGTACCAATCAGCGTTAGTGGGACTGCTTGTGAATCCAGGTTTCGAAACTCCAATAACAACAGTAGAACAATTACTTGATAGTTCTCTCCAGCTCAATGCTCATAAAAATGCTATTAAATACTTTAACAACACAGGGGATTGGAGATATACGGCAATATACGACAGACTAAAAGTTTGTCCAAAGGTGCCACCATGCCTTCATGAAGCTGCATTTTTACGAAATAAGGCAGTCCTTGAAGCGAGAAGTACTGTGGGTTTTGATGCACCAACTAAATATTCTTTTGATGGGAAAGTACTTATTCGACCCTTAGAAAAAGATCTTATGGAATCGTTAATACTGATGTATTTGCCTAAGAGACATATATTGCTGAGACGATTTAATAATCTAATACTGGATCTCATTGAGGGTGGCATTATCAACAAATGGATGAGAGATTCAGACGACAAGGGTAGAAGATACTTAGCGAGGGAAGATGATGATGATGATTATGATGACGATGATGAAGGAACTGTCACTTTAAAAATGGCGCATCTAGAAGGTGCGTTTCTCCTTTTATTTTTTGGGGCATCAGTTGCTATGATAGTCTTCGTAGGTGAGCTGTTAGCTCTGTTTGTGAGAAAAAAGTACATTGGTGAATATGATGCCTATGATTGGGCTATGAATGTATTTCAGTTAAAACAGTCTAGGGACAACAGTGAAATTCTTTTCAGGAAAAGAATTTTAATAGCAGGTAGGGTTCAAAATATTCGCAAGAAATTGGTAAAATAGTTCCTACAATTTTCAAATGTTCCTCGTGAAGGCTTGTCACTTCTCCTAAGGTATGTACATACGTTTGAAATGGAATTTTTGATAAAGAATCAATTTTTCGTCGTTTCATTTTAAATGGAAGCCTTATTTGTCTGCTTCAAATTAACATGTAATTCATGTCGATACTCCACCTGTAAGTGGTTAAAAACTATTTTAAGGGGGCTCGTGTGCACATGTCTAGGGGTAGAGCCCTGCCCGGATAAACAAATCCTTATCCGCATCCGCACGACTGTTATTCCCATCCGCCCCGCATCTGCAGGACTTTTTTCCGCATCCCCACGTTTGTTATCCGAATCTACTGGCATTATAATAGGCCTAATAGTTTTAATTACATAGAGCATAAATTATTAAAGCAACATATTTAGGCATTTCAGGAAAAAGCCTTTCCCTTAGGCTTTGAATCTCATGTGCTATGCTTAAAATGAATTTTATAGAGCTATAATTTCAACCTCTTCCTGTTCGGAGTGTTAATTATGCTTAATGAAATAATTTTAATGAGATTAACTTAAATCATCACCTTACATTTATCATGAAAAAAATATATACCGGAAAAATATGATACCAGTATGTCATAAACATCCGGGTTCTAATCATGATATTAAACAAGTTCGGATTGTATTCTAAAAACTATCCGCAATTGTTCTCCAAACATTATCCGCAGCTTATCCGCTATCCGCACAGCCATGCAAACTATATCCGCATGGCGAAAAAGTTTGCGGATATCCGCGGGTTTATCTGCGGATATCCATATCCGCGCAGGGCTTTATCTAGGGGGCGTAGTTCCACAGCATCTTACTTGCATCTAAATATCCTGTAATACCAAATAAGGTATGCAAATCATGAAAATGACTCACAGTATATTAGCTTCAGGTTCATCACTCCCGAAGAATTACCCTTTTTAATATGTCTAAGTTATTTGGTCATATCACAAATGTGTAAATTCATTTTCGTTATTCTCAGAATAAAAATCTTTAACATTTTATACCTTTCAAATTAACAAAATAAACATCAAAAATAGACATAGGAATATTATTGATACATCAAATTAAAGACAATAAATATATAAATGCTGTGAACTAGGGATTTTTAGATACTTTGAAAATGTTAGCCATCTTGTTTATATAAAGAGATGACAAAAGTTTGATCAATTTCACTCGGTCAGCACGATTACCCAAATAAGATTGGTTATTCCCTAATCCTGAAATAAATTACATGAGATTAATAAATACAATACAATCGTGTTGACCGACTGAAAAGCATTAAGCTTTTGTTTACTAAGGCAACACTGTAAATGGCCTCAAACACCATAATTAAAGCGATGATAAAATAACTTTTTCTTTTTTATCTTTATTTATTTACACTGTTTACGGCAACATTGGAGCACCAAAAATCAAAACCTTATATACAAAGTCTTCAAATACTAAGTTCAGTTCTTGATAAGTTTTTCCTTCCCGAATACGTCTTCATTCTGGAAGATCTTGCAGCCCGTTCTTCTGCTGATATAACATATTGCTTACGCTGTGAAATTTTGAATGTTAGTCGAGTGTATTTGTTATTCAGAAGCCGTTTCTCCTCTCTATGATCTATATGATGCTTAGTAATTTTCAATTCGTCTAAATCCATTCGTATTTCTTTAAACCATGTGATTTTTGTTTTACTGTAATAAAAGAAGTCAAAAAGTTGTTTCAGGAGTCTAGTATTTGGCAAGCGGGATATGTGTCCAAAAATCGCCATCCTTCGTTTTCGCATCGTGTCAATGATAGATTCATTTTCCTTGTAAAGTATTGAATTGGGCAAAAGTCTCAACTGGCCCTCAACCTGGTGTTTTTTATTGAGTATTGTCCGAAGAATCCGTCTATCAACCCTCTGTAGTTTGTTAGTTGTTGACAAAAAATTCCTGTCTGTTGCAGATAACGGCACGATTCTAGTTCAGAACATCCTTCTTCTTCTTCTTTCGGTGCCTACCTGGTTCAGATGTCGGCGATCCTGATGGCTATTCTTGGTGGTAATGCGGAATAATCCAGTTGAAGACATATTGAACCAGCTTCTAAGATTGTCGAACCAAGATATTCTTCTTCGTCCAGGACCTCTATTGCTGTTGATCTTCCCTTGGAGTATTTTATGTAACACGTCGTATCTATTGGTATTACGCATGATATGACCTAGATATTGCAATTTTTGACATTTCACTATCTTGATCAATTTTAGTGTTGTGTTCATTCTTCTCATTACTTCTACATTTGTCACTCTTCGTGTCCAAGGTATTCTTAGGATCCGTCTATAAAGCCACAATTCAAAGGCCGACATCCTCCTCTCCGTGTTGCTATTTATTGTCTCTACACCATATAAGCGGCATCGGTGGCGTAGTTGGTAGCGTGCTGAGTTTCTATGCCCAAGATCGCGGGTTCAAACCCGGCCGTAGTCGTCGGATTTTTAAGAGCGTTTTAAATCCCTCAGTATGCTTTCCTTCGGAGGGAAAGTAAAGACGGGGGTTCCATGTCATAGATTTATGGCCTGTTAAAGAAATTTCCACTAATTACACCTGTGAGAAGCTGAATTATATATAGGCTAAACATTCGACAAACGCTCTTAGGTTCCGACGTTCGTCGCTAGGAGCCGACTGCGGTGGCATCTGGTGATCAAGTTCTGAACTAGTAGTCGTTGACGGTGGCGTTTGGCGGCAAAAGTAGGAACTACAGTGAAACTTGGATAATTCGAACCTCAAGGGACCAGTAAAAAAATCGAATTATCAAAAATTCGAATTAATAAAGTTGTTTTAAAAGTGTGGAGAAAATACGAGTATATTGTACTACGTTTACATAATGATTTACGTTCAACAAAGCAGATTAACAGACAACGGTACTGTGCCCAACTCTAGGAATGGGTATTCCAAGTTTCAGACACCTAGATATCAAGGGAAAGGCTGTAGCCGCTTTTGAAAGTTCAGATATTTGAATATCGCGCTACATTGCTTCGAGAAGCATTTCGAAGAAATTTACCGATAGTTGGATGTCAAGTGACGTAGCGAGTAACAGCAGAGGTGGAGGCTATTTATTGATTAAATAGTGAACTATGGAGTAGAGACTTGAGACTGGGATCAGATTACTGGCACGGCCAAATGAAAGAGAATGCAATTAGTATCAAGTAAATCGGACCAGGGATTCAAGAGATATGAGGATTTCCAGATATCAGGCGATGACGCGTGACCCTGACCGTTTTGAATAAAAGCCAGCTGGAGCAGGCATGGTTAGCTCATTCTAACACAAGCACTTGGCAAGCAAGTTGCGTCTACGCTGAGCCAAGGCACATGGTTGCCGTATCTACGCTGAAGTTCTTTTCAAGTCGTGATAGTCACGAAAAGTGCTGCGCTTCGAATTGAAACTTAGTAAGTTTCTGGTGAGGAGAATCACTGAGGTGATTGATTTCTACTGACATTGGTGGAAATATTTATATTTCTGCAAGGACATATGCTAGACTTTGTCTAGAAAATAGTATTTTGTCACAGTCCAGTAGTAACTTAATACTTTGATGTTTAAATCCATTTCAAGTCAGTTTTCATATTTGTAACTAGTTAACCACTTCGATCTGTCAGTACACTGAAGACTAGTCTATAACGGTGGCGTTCATTAGTCTACGCAAGGGAAACTGCAGGTTGTCTAGCGCATGGCAGATGGTGATATACAAACCATGCCCAGGGAACGATCTTCAGAACAGCCGTTAATTGCTTAGACTGTCAATGTTTTTCTTGTACTGATAAGATTACAGTGAGTTATGTTACAACTGACATATCTAAGAAGAGATCACTTAGATCTGACCCTATTCAAACAAACTGTTATGGCTTTGATAGAAGCCCATATTAAAGTGGAACAACTGTTTATTCAAACGTCGAAAGATACTACCACTATGTCTGACTAGACGAATTGTGGGTCTACAATGGCGGCCGATACAAGGATTATACATGCTTGTCCGATAGGGCATGTCTATGGATAAATCTGGTACAGACCAGGTTTACTACACTTCAAGACCATCAAGAAATGTAAGCCACATTTGAATTATATTATGCCTAGCTAATTGGAACAAACTATTTTTTCTGCAGATGACCAACACATTTTTTTCGTCGTATTTAAAGCTTGCAATGATTTACGCAAGACTTGTTAGAGTTATTCTGAGCATTTTCAGCACTCAGAACAGTTTAGGATCGATGACCGAGCATTTCGAGCATTTATTTGAATATTTCATATTTTAAGGAAACCACGGAAACCCCCGATGTAACTGTAAAAGTTAATAATTTATTTTTGTTGAGGAATGGATATTTTTTCCATATTCGAAGGTTCGAACATGTGGATTCTCACATAATGAGATGATAATTAAACATATTTAAAATGATATAAATAATAATAATAAAAATCCACTAATAATAATAATAATAATTTTCATAATTTTTCTAAATAATTCTTGGATATTATATTTTATAATAATCATATGTATTGAGAAAGAGCCTATGAAGTAGTTTAATCATTTCTAGTTTGGAACAGGAGATTTTCCGAAGGAGAGTGGTTAGCGCAAGCCCGCATTCAACCAACATGTCAGTTCTGGTTGAACAGTTGATATTTGCATTGAGCAAAGTACATTTTTCAGATAACACGGAGAGGCATGAAACGGGAAGCAATTGATATTTGTATCAAATAGGATATTTTTGTATTTATATAAAATCATGACGTAAATACACTCGAAAGTGAAATAAAGATTTTCATAAGTATGGTAAATTCACGGGTTGAACTGAATGGTAAAATAAAATAAACTTGTAAGTTTATTAATCTTCCAGTGTTGATAACAAGCAGAGGCTTGATTTATTGTATAAATTTTGGGAAGAAAATTTATATGTGTGGAGTAGTTGAAATGCCATTCCCAGGTGCGCATGTTTAAGTCGCAGGAATGAAGGTTTTTTCGAGCATCAATCAAATAGCAGGTTCGATGGCTCAGGTTTATAGTAGGAGTATTGGAGCCACACATTTCGTCGTATGAATAACCCGAAGGTTATTTCTTTAAAACCATCAGTTCTTATTTCAACCTTGTTTACGAATTCCATTTAGGCTTTGATTTTGCTAGAACCCGGATTTGTCATGATAGTAGTTTATTCTTCTTCAGAGGAAGACCTTTGCCGTTGTTGTTGTAATATTGTGTTCTTACACAAATAATAGAATGGGCCACTGCCAATTAAAAACAATTCTTTAACCACGAATAATTTGAAGGATATTTTCAATCCTAGTGCCATGAACTAAATGAATTTATTATAAACTACAATTCTTATTTCCGCATTCTGTCGAAGAATTGCAAGTTGTGAAAGTTGCTAAAAATGGCCATGAATATAAATATTTTTTTCATAATGATTCCAAGTGGATAATCGAATAGTTGAATGGTTCAACCATTTATTGATCAAGTTGATGATTCAGAAATCATATATTTTGTTTGGAACTTGAAGTTCATAATCGAGTCACCTTCTCGAATGTTTAATGTCAGAAGAACAATTAATTGTTGTTGTGCTTCGCACAGTTCTACGATGCTATGCTCAAGGTCAAATACTTTTCAGATGTTATTAATATGTGTTAATAATTTGTGTTGCTACGATGATAATAATATTTTCGACGATATATTTTTGAAACTGGAAAACAAGTGAAAGTTTAAAAATTCTATGAACATTTATTCTACGAGTGTTAATATCATGTAAATAGTCAAACAGTGATCTACGTTATTTCCAGTATAGACAATTAATTTTGAACTGGAATTAAATATTAATAATTTTGGAACACAGTCCACAGGACTATTAATCGGACTTGTGTTTCCAAAAAGATTGTCAAATGTGTTTGGGAAATTTCTGTATATTGTGTGTAAATAAGAGTGTGGACCGCCACACGTGGATGATGCTGCTTTGAGCATCCTTGCAGTCAGATTTTAACTTCAAAATAAACTGAGATAATTTTACCAGATGTGTTTCTCCCAATTAAATCTCCTTCTATCCTTATTGTTGCATTGAGCCAAAAATCAGTAAAGCATTTTCTTAATTTGATGTCGTTTTTGCGATTTGCTTTAACCCATCTGGCGCTCCGGGATATTTTGATTCTCGTGCTGACTGATTATTGGTAAAATGCATATGTGGTCGTGCGGACTCCGGTCTAAACGGGCACAGTACGGTACTGTACTGTATAATGACTATATCGTGAATAACCTCAAAAGTGTCAAATGAAAAACAAGAAGTTCCGTGAAGAACTATACAGCCTACTTTTCATGCCAATGATTATTCTACAGAATATGAACCTATCTAGAATAATGACGAAATTAAGTTGCTAATATCGAAATTTCCAATTAGTTCGAAATACTGTATACCTGGCATAATGTATCCTAATAGAGCACTACAGTTGGCAGCCCTGATGACTGAATATATTCTTAGTTCCGTCTCTTACGGTACTAAATACAAAATTTGGTTGAAGTCCACTGGATAGCATGGACGTTACATGCAGTTAAACATTGGATCTAACAGCGCGCGTAAAATCATGTTGGCAACAATGTCATGCATGTATTGGTCAGAAATAATCTGAAATAATATGATCTATTGTTGTGCCAATTTTGAATGAAATCCATTAGTTAGTATAGAAGTTACATGCATTTTAAAATTGGACCTATCAGCAGGCTTAGAATCATGTTGGCAGCACTGACGTATATTAGTTACTCCAAATTCGTCTTGAATGCCAGGTACTATACGTGTGCAAAGTTTAGAGCTATTGGCTTGCATACTTTCTGATATATTGATATTAGGGTAACAAAAATAGGGACAGCACATATTAACAGTTGGCAGCCCTGGTTGCTCCTTAGAATATGCATAGTCATATCTGTTATGGTACACATAGCACATACGAAATTTGGTTGAAATCCAAATGATAGTATGGAAGTTACATGTATTTAAAGTTGGAACTGTCAGCAGGCTTAGAATCATGTTGGTAGCACTGACGTATATAATTTACTCCAAATTAATATAGAATGTCAGGTACTATACGTGTGCATAGTTTAAAGCTGTCGGCTTGCATACTTTCTGATATATTGGTATTTGGATAAAATAAATTAGGAGCATTTATTAACAGTTGGCAGCCCTAGTAGGTCTTAAGAATACGCTCAGTCATATCTGGTTATGTACACATACAACATACGAAATTTGGTTGAATTCCGCTTGATAGTGTAGAAGTTATATGCATTTAAAAATTGGACCTATCAGGACGCTTATAATCATTTTGGCAACACTGCCATGTTTGGCCTCCTGGAAATTAAACTGAAATATTATGATCTGTACGTGTGTCAATTTTGAAATAGCTCCCATTCATACTTTCCAAGATATCCAACTTGGAGCTCAAATTTCAATTGCGATTTTTTAGCAGTTGGTAGCACTGACATCATTTTCAAATATGGCCGTGAGATATTCAGGTATAGATCTTTACTCCTACCAAATTTTGTTTCGATTGCTGCAGCCGTTTAGGAGTTGATAGGGGGGGGACACACACACAGCCAGCCAGACAGACAGAAGGACAGACAGAAGGACAGACAGACATTTGCCCGATCTCATAAGTCTACTTTTTCCTCATTTTTGCAAAATGTGAAAAGTAGGCTAATAAAACCAAAATGTACTAGTCACCTATTTAATTACAGTTGTTGTTTGGTTCTTAAGTTTAGGGGCTGCGACAACGCGGTCATGTAGCCCCGTGTACTTTGGGTGTGTGTAGAATCTGTCTGATAACCGGTGTTAATTGTGATGACTGTATTAGTGTGTGTTATCTGTTATTTTAATTTAAGTACTGCAACTTAGAATTTTTCAAATAGTTCCTACTTTTGCCGCCAAGCGCCACCGTCAACGACTACTAGGCTAAGTTCACAACTCAGCTGATAGACGCCACCGCAGTCGGCTCTTGGCAACGAACTTAGAAAACTAAGAGCGTTGTTTACAATAACCTATCCAATTTAGCTTCACACAGGTGCAATTAGTGGAAGGTTCTTTAACATGCCATAAATCTATGACATGGGACCGCCGGCTTTACTTCCCCTCCGAAGGAAGGCATACTGAGGGATTTTTAACGCTCTTAAAAAATCCGACGGCTTCGGCCGGGTTTGAACCCGCTATCTTGGGCATAGAAGCTCAGCATGCTACCGACTATGCCACCGAAGCCGCTTAATTACAGTTGTAATCCAGCAATCTAGTTAAGTTTTAGAGAAATCTACTGTTTTTCACAATAGTTTGAGTTTTTTACCTGTTTCCTACAATTAAGTCTCTCAGCCATCAGAAAAAAAAATCTAACAATTTTAAGGAACGAAAAAAAGAATTACATACGTCATTTCTACTTAAAAAAACAAAAAAAAACGCCAAAGTTCTGTGATGTGGTTTGTTGCTTGGGCTGCACTCGGTACAGTTTTTTCGAGAACTTACCTAACTGTTTGGCTTCCGATCTGCTTTTTACACTAAAAACTTCGAATTATCCAAAATATAATTCGAATTAACCACGATTTTTAGCATTGATTGTATATAAAATGCTAGGGACCAAGAGAAAAATTCGAATTATAAAAGTACGAATTAGCCACGTTCCACTATACTTGAAAAAATTAAATATCTGCATTCCTCACTTGAATTGAAAAAAGATGACACACACTAATACAGGCATCATCACAATTAACACCGGTTATCAGACAGATTCTACACACACACAAAGTACACGGGGCTACATGACCGCGTTGTGACAGCCCCTAAACTGAGGAACCAACCAACCAGAATATACATAACAGTGCAAATTTTATTATTTAGCGTATGGCAACAAGTTAGATACATATATACAAGTACAAATAGACACAAATATGCACAGACAAGAAATATTTTTCCCGGGAGCAAGATTAATTTTATCGCAATGTCCAGTTGGGTGATTCACTGTATGGCTTCCTCTGTTGGTTCCAGAAAGTCATTTGGGCTACCTGTATAGGAACGTTGCACACATCCACTTACAATATGGGGAATTGTTTGTTGAGAGGCACCACAGTCGTTGATGTAATATATTTCCATTTATAAAGGGCGTCCCTACAACGTCCGTGATTTGTTCTCACCCAATCAGTGTTGTACAGAGATTACGCGGTGCTGTCCGTCCACCAGCTCATGGTCTTAGGGGGCTGAAGGGAAGAGGAGAGACATTCCAGCTGCGTTGATTGAGTGGACGTGCCGCTGCAGGTATAGCCAACTTAGCACCTATGTTATTCACGCTATGGTTACTCACTGCTACTTTCGTTTAGTTTCAATTGTAAAATCGTACAGGTCAGTAGTAGGTTGGCACTATTGTCGTTCGGGCAGAGGCCGGCTGTCTCCAGCTGACTAATTACATTCCTGCCTCGGACCTTAAGCTGGTGGACGGACAGTACATGATGTCCACCAGGAAGATATTCACCAGAAAAGATGTTGTGTAGGGAACTGTCTGTGGCAAGTTTCCAGCGACTTCTCAATTCTTCAAGAGGATACAAATTCCCATCGGCCAAAGCGACAGCATCAAGCAAAGATGGATGACGTGACTTGAGCCTCGGAATCTTGAGAGCGGGAATATCATCCAGAACAGGCAATTGAGGGTTCATTTCAATCTTCCTGTACTCTCGTATGAGAGCATTTGATCTTCTTAAATCAGGCGGCATTATACTGAACCTGACAGAATTGGAAACCAATACAGTGGTGTGGGCTCTAACCGCATGCTAGCGTTTAGTTGGGTATCAATGAGTCTTTTATATGAGTTATTTAGCCCAAATAACAGTGAAAAAGTGTGATTTTTGCCTATTTTCATTTTATGAAAAACAAGTAGTTCCGTGAAGAACTATACAGCCTATTTTCATATATCCTACTCATATTAATTGCCTCTATCAACATATAAAATTTCAGTTTTATTTCTATGTTTGATTCGTAGATACTGAGAACCGACTAAATATTACAGATGGTAGCCAGGTTGGATTTTTATTTATGTACTATTACATGAAGATTATTTTGTACGTGTGGTTTTCAGACTTCAATCGCATGATTAGGACACAAGAAGTAAAAACGAGATTTTAAAATTTCGCACAGCTGCCATCTTGTGGTTATGAAAACAATTGAAATAAATTAGATACCAGTGGATTAACATTTGTATAAGCATTAACGTGCAAAGTTTCACTGCACTCAGATGGTTAAATCGCGAGAAACGACCATTTAAATATTTATTCTTCGCGTCGCCGACATGTTGGATTTGTGCTCACCAGATTACTGAAAGTCATATAGGTGAGTTTATGTTCATAGCCTCCATGAACATTTAAAAATAACTGTTTGATTGCTGGAAAAGATTCTTAGATATTGAGAACCGTCAAAATATTTCGGATGCTCGCCATTTTGGATTGTTATATGTATAGGCCAAAGAGTTCTGTACCATTAAAGGAAAATTATTGCGTAGCTTCATTATTCAAACTTTTACTTCGATCGCATGATTAAGACACAAGAATATAAACTTAATTTTAAAATTTCGCACAGCCGCCATCTTAAGTTTATGTAAACAATTGAACTAAATTAGATGCCAGTGAATGACAATATGTATAATCATTTACTGTACCACATTTCAATGCGCTCATATGATTAAATCACGAGAAAAATGTATTAGAATGTGTCAATATAGCTTGGCCGCCATGTTCGTTTCGAAGTTTACAGGTTTTTGAATGTTACAAAGATAAACTTGTAGCAGTGTTCTTTATCACCGTACAAAATTTCAGGTTGATATCATAAATAGTTTTGGAGATATTGAATGCCTATGAAATATATCGCACAACCGCCATTTTGAGGTTATGTAAACAATTGAACGAAGTTAGATGTCGGTGCATTACAATGTATATCAACATATACTGTGCCAAGTTTCATTGCGTTTGGTTGGTTAAATCGCGAGTAACGTCCATTTAAATGTCGCAACTTCGCTTGGCCGCCATGTTGGTTTTGTAGTTACCAGGTTTTCAAAGGCTACATAAATGAATTTCTAGTAGTTTCCTTTATCACCATACAAAATGTCAGGGTGATATCGGTAATAGTTTCGGAGATATTGCATGCTGGTGAAATATTTCGCACAGCCGCCATGTTGGATTGGTGAAACATAACAAAATTGGAAGGGCACGGCCGGGATCGCCCGGAATAGAGCTATGAACTTACCGAGTTTCATTGAAATCTCTGCAGCCGTTTAGAGTTTATTAGGGGACACACCCACACACACACACACACGGACAAAAGGTGATCTCATAAGCCTATTTTTTCAAAATTGAAAATAGGCTAATGAGATCACCTTTAGTCCACGTGTGTGTGTGCTTGTGTGTGTGCGTGTATGATTCGTGTGTATGTGTCCCCCCCCCTAATAACTTGTAAACAGCTGGAGAGATTTCAATGAAACTCGGTAAGATCATAACACCATTCTGGCCGACCCCGACCGTGTCCTTCAAATTTTATTGTGTCTCACCAATCCAACATGGGGGCTGTGCGAAATATTTCACCAGCATTCAGTATCTCCGAAACTATTACAGATATCACCCTGACATTTTGTACGGTGATAAAGGGCACTACTAGACGTTCACCGATGAGACTTTAAAAAAACTGGTAACTACAAAACTAACATGGCTGCCAAGCGAAGTTGAGACTTTTAAATGGACATTTCTCCCGAATTAACCATCCAAACTTAATGAAACTTGGTACAGCAAATATTTATATGCATTGTAATGCACTGACGTGTAATTTAGTTGAATTGTTTACATAACCTCAAAATGGCGGCTGTGCGAAATATGTCACTGACATTCTATATCTCCGAAACTATTACAGATATCACCGTGCATTTTGTACGGTTTTAAAGGGCACTGCTATAAGTTAATCGATGTAACTTTCAAACACCTGTAAAGTACAAAATGAACATGGCGGCCAAGTGAAATCGAAGCATTTGAATAGACTTTTCTCGTGATTTAACCATATGAGCGCAGTGAAATGTGGTACAGTAAATGATTATACATATTTTAATGCACTGACATCTAATTAAGTCAATTGTTTACATAACCTCAAGATGGAGGCTGTGCGAAATTTTAAAATTAAGTTTTTATTTCTTGTGTCGTAATCATGCAATCGAAGTGAAAGTGTGAATAATGAAACTACGCATTAATTTCCCTTTAATGGTACTTAACTCAATGTCCTATACATGTAACAATCCATAATGGCGAGCATCCGAAATATTTAGACGGTTCTCAATATCTATCTACTAGCAATAGTGCCCGGCTTCGCCCGGTGGATTTGTTTGTTTTAAGGATGATAATGAATACTACTACAAAACAGGCATATAATACTTAAATTAACAGAAAAAATTATTTTAAAAATATAACTTTTTGTCGTGGTGGAGGGGGTGATAAGTTGTACAGTATAATGGACGTAATATTCAGGTCATTTTCCCGTAATGATAATGACAATAATGATTAGGGAGACGGCTATTTACAAACTACAGTACTGACACATGTAATTTACAAACGAATTGAAAAATATGATTAGAAAGACGAGTTTGTAACATAAAAGACACAGCCTAGGGCCTATATCTCATTGGCTGTTAGAAAAGTAGAGATCAATAGTGTCGTCTTTTGTCACATAGTGCCATAGGAAAATAATCAGAGCACTTTGGAAAACTTCGGCTGTCCCGAGCTCCTGAAGTAGCAATAGTGTCATTTATCGCCACATACCGCTCAAGGATAAGGATCTGAATAAATGAAAGTAAATTTGAAAGCACCAACGCTTATTGCAGCTGATTACCTCTATGTACTGCACCAACACTATCGCACTTATACAGAGGCATAATATTTTCATAATGATAACTGTTTCACGGGGCCTAAGAAATCTTCTTGCAATAATTACTCCCAGTGACTCCAATTTATAGGCAGCGAAAGTTGTAACTATTTTCGCAATTGTGGTAGGGGCAACGTGATGCAGCACGCATTGCCAGCCAACAATTGACTTATTAAAATATTCTTACAGTTGCACTATACGGACATGAATTGTTCTAGGATCTTAAAACGTAGTTTTCAAGTTCATTTTGTCTGTTGTTCTAAATGTAGGGAATGGAGAGAGTTGTTCAAAATATCCAGTGGATAGTGTTACCCGTAGGGTTTTGAAGGGTAAGTACATTAACTGTGGTTAAGATCGGTGAAACGGTGTAGACATGTGCCAAAGGGCCTAAATGCAGGGAATGGAGTGTTCTGTCCGAAATTTCACGTAGACAGTGTTACTCGCAGGTTTCCAAAGGGTAAGAATACTCATTTTGGTTTAGATCGGTGAAATGGTGTAGATTTGTGCCAAAGGGCCTAAATGCAGGGAATGGATTGGTCTGTCCGAAATTTCATGTAAACAGTGTTACTCGCAGGGTCCCAAAGGGTAAGTATACAAATGTTGGTTCAGATCGGTGAAACGGTGTGGATTTGTGTAAATAACAGACAAACCAACATTGTGCTTTGTACCGTATTTACACATGCTAGTGCAACAATCACAATAACGCAGGTTATCACATAAATTCTACACACACACACCCATGAACACAGGGCAACATGACAACGATGTCTAAGCCCCGCAAATGAAATATTAACTGTGTATACGATAACATAGAGAATACTACAGTCCAATACAATCCTTGATTGTCAATCGGTCAGTTTTCCCATGTGTCCTTTAGCAAATTTTACCGGACGATCATGATTACAGAGTAAATCGTTGTTGCCTAGTGACAACCTGTCCATCAATGGTGCGGCGTTGACTATCATGATTCAGTGTTAGTCGTTGTCGCCTAGTGACAATATGTCCATCAAGTTATTAGATCGGTGAAACGGTGTAGACTTGTGCAAAAGGCTTAAATGCGGGGAATGGAGTGATCTGTCCGAATTTTAACATAGCCTAAACTATTCCTCTTGAATCAGGCTATCATATACAAAAATATTTTTTCGAATCTGACTGGTAGTTCCAGTGATTAGCGCGTTTATACACATAAACACACAAACACACAAACACACAAACTCTTCAGCTTTATTATATTAGTATAGATGACAGCAATCAAACTGAAATTTTGTATGTATATAGCGGCTATAAACATTCCTTCAATGGGACGTTCGATAATCTGGCGAGCCCTTATGAGTCGTCCAGTTGCAAAACTCGTTTAATCCACTTGTGAATAAGAATTATTTTCATGAGAAACGTTTCTATGGACTTTGCCTCGCGTATATTTTGTGTTTGTTGTTTTCTACTTTTTGCTTCGTGTTTTTGGTTTTTGGTTTCGTGTTTGCTTTGTGCTTTTGCTTTTGAATTTTACTTTTTGCTTTTCTTTCTTGATTTTGTGTTTGTTTTCTACTTTTGCTTTTTTGAATTTTGCTTTTTGCTTTATGTTTCTTGTATTTTGTTTTCTGCTTTTCCTTTGCTTTTGAATCGTGCTTTTTGCTTCGTCTTTTAGGTAGATTTCATTAGAAAGCTAACTATTGCAATGGGTACGTACCATGTTTCGACTTCCGGAAAATTTCGACATATCTTCGCGTTTCACAACCCCCAGACCCCAAAACCACCGTCAGTTCAAAAGTTTATATATAATTTATGTATATATGTATATATGTATCTATCTATCTATCTATCTATATATATATATATATATATATCAGTTTCTTGTGGACACGGTAACTGCCGTAATTTTGCCCCAATCAGTTTGAATTTTTTACATAATAAGTATCCCATTAAAATCTCGGTCGAGTTCGTTAATGGGAAAAATCGGTAGAAGGGGGAGAAAATGTGGGGCTTTTTTCGAAAAAGTGAAATTTCGCTATAACTCACTTAATACGTGAAATATCGAATCCATTCAGAGTTCATAATATGTGTCGGATAAGTGCCAAAAATTTATGTCAAATAAGTTTTTTGATAGCACCAATCATTGACCGAAGGGGTGGAAAAAGTGGGTTTTTCGGGAAACATTAATCATATCTCTCTTAATAGGCACAATATCAAAACCGTACAAAATGGAAAATATTCCCCTAATACTTACCTGAAACTTTTGTCTGAAAGAATTTTTGATATGACCCACCATTACGCCAAGGGATGAGAAAATTAATTTCGGAATTAAAGAAAATGCCAAGTGCCATCAGAGGTTACCATGACAACGCTTCTAAATTAATGAGGGATGAGCTATCAGAGGTTGCCAAGACAACGCCATTGACGAGATCACATTCATTTTTAGCCTACTTTTCACACTTTGCAAAACTGAGGAAAAAGTAGACTTTTGAGATCGATCCGGGAAAATGTGTCTGTCTGTCCTTCCTTCTGTCTGTCTGTCTGTCTGTCTGTCTGTCTGTCTGCCTGTCCTTCTGTCTGTTTGGCTGGCTGTGTTTCCCCCCCCCCCTATCAACTCCTAAACGGCTGCAGCAATCGAAACCAAATGTAGTAAGAGTAAAGATGTATACCGGAATATCTCAGGCCCATATTTGAAAAAGATATCAGTGCGACCAACTGCTAAAAAAACGCACTAGAAATTTGAGCTCCATGTGGGATATCTTGGAAGGTATACATGGGAGCTATTCCAAAAATGGCACACATGTAGATAATACTATTTCAGTTTAGTTTCCAGGAAGCCATACATGACAGTGTTGCCAAAATAATGTTAAGCCTTCTGATAGGTCCAATTTTAAATGCATATAACTTCTACACTATCTATTGGAATTCAACCAAATTTTGTATGTAATATGTGTACATAAACAGATATGACTATAAGTATTCTTAAGAGCAATCAGGACAGCCAACTGTTAATGAATGGTCTCTATGTTTTTTACCCTAATATCAATATATCAGAAAGTATGCAGGCCAACAGCTCTATACTTTGCACACGCATAGCACCAGACATTCTAGATTAATTTGGAGTAATCAATATAAGTCAGTGTTGCCAGCATGATTCTATGCCTGATGATAGCTCCAATTTTAAAATACATGGAACTTCTATTCCAACAAATGGATTTCATCCAAAATTGGCACAAAAAGATATCATAATATTTCAGATTATTTCTGACCAGCACTCGCATGACATTTTTGCCAACATGCTTTTACGTGTACTAATAGATCCAATGTCTAACTCCATGTAACTTCCTTTGGACTTCAACCACATTTTGTATTCTGTACCTTAAGAGATGGAATTAAGAATATATTCAGTCACCAGGGCTGCCAACTGTATTGCTCTATTAGGCTACATTATGCCTAGTATACAGTATTTCGAACTAATTAAGACATTTCGATATTACCAACTTAATTTCGTCATTATTCTAGATTGGTTCATATACTGTAGATTAATCATTGGCATGAATCTTAATTTTAAGAAAGGTAGGCTCTTTAGTTCGTCACGGAACTTCCTGTTCCATCTGACTATGAGGGAAGCGGCTAACTGTTAGCATGCTGAACTTCTATGCCCAAGGTCGCTGGTTCAAGGCCGGCCAATGTCACCGGATTTTCTAAGAGCGCTAAAAATCCCTCAGCATGCTTTCCTTCGGAGGGGAAGTTACAACGTTCGTTGCAAGTTGCTGGTTGCGGTGGCATCTAGCAGCCAAGTTCACAGCTAGGTGTCGTTGTCGGTAGTATTTGGTACAAAATTAGGTACTACTACTTAAAATTGACCGTCTGCAGACCTTACCTGAATTACAGACTAATACAGTCATCACAATTAACACCGTTTATCAGACAGATTCTACCCACACCCAATGTACACGGGGTTACATGACCACGTTGTCGCAGCCCCTAAACTGAGGAACCAACCAACATCTCTGCGGGAGATAAAATTTTGCGTGAAGAAGTAACAGACCGTTAGATAGTTACACATCAGTTCCAAACCTTGCATAAGGACAGTGTGATCACAAGTATAAAAATGAACCCCAAATGACAAGAAGGATACCATCCCCAAGACAATAAAATGTTAAATAATGCATAGAAAGACGGAAAAAAGTCAAATAACCTCCAATTGTAAAATACTTTCTCGCAATAAATGAGGTCTGATCCTCCTACGAAAACCTGCGAAATTTTGCCTATTATAGCCTATCCCCTAGTTTGCCCGGTGAAATCTACCTCCGCCTTCCGGCGTGCCGAGAGGAATTTTTTGTTTTGGTTTTGTGTTTATTTTCTGCTTTTACTGTTTTTGAATTTTGCTTTTCGCTTAGTGTTTCATTTTTTTTCTTTTCTGCTTTTGCTTTTGTGTTTTAATTTTGCTTTTTGTTTCTAGATTTGGTTTTTGGTTTTGTGTTTGTTTTCTGGAAAATCCAAATAAAACAAAATATAACAAAATATAACAAAATAAACAAAACAAAATCCAAATAAAACAAAACAAAATAAAATGTGTGTGTGGTTGAGAGAGAGAGGGTGTGTGTGTGTTTGCATTTATTTATTTAGCGTATGGCGTTTAGTGCTAGGAGTGTCCGAGGACATGTTTGGCTCACTAGAATCTGTAGCTGCTCAAGCGGACACCCATGGGGTGAGCTACAAGTTCCGTTCAATTTCATGTAGTACCAACTTTCGCTACCAGATGTCACTGACACCTAGTGGTGAACGTTGGTAGATTGTTACAACGAAATCTAACATAGAAATTTAGCTTCACACAAGCTTAGTTAGTGGATGGATCTTTTACATGCCATCAATCTATGACATGGGACCGCCAGCTTTACTTCCCCTCCGAAGGAAGGTATACTGAAGGATTTTAAAGCTCTTGATTAATCCAATGAATACGGCCGGATTTGAACCCTCGATCTTGGAAACAGCAGTTCATCATACTACCAATTACGCCACCGGAGCCGTTTATGTGTGTGTCTGTGTGATTTGGTATGTCTGTTCCCTCCCTATCAATTCAAACACGGTGAAACCGAATTGAACGCAATTTGGTACAGAGGTAGCACTAGCAAAGGGCACCGCAGTGTCATGTTTTATATCGCCGCCATCTTGACGGAAACGTAATGGCGGGTACCCAAATGTTCAAAGCTTAAATCAAATTACGACTAACCTAATCATCCGTTCTCTCTACCAAATTTTGCAACAACATACCTTCATGTGGGAAGCGTCTTTCGACCAATCTGCAAGGTCATCGGCCCAATAGTTTGAAGATGGTGGCCGTGTATGTGAGCAAATCGATCCCCTCTATCAATTCAAACACAACGAAACCAAATCGAACCATCTTTGGTACAGGGATATCACTAGTGTTTTAGATCCCTTAGTTGGGGGTAGTTAGATCTAAAACGTACGTGTTAGTGTGCTAATTTGGAAGGTGATTTCTAAAGAGGGCAGCTTCCCGTAGCTGGGCAAGCTTACCAGTGTAGAGTGTTGTGTGATGTTTAAAGGCTAGGGGGTGCTCCTGTAAAGACGTAAGTGTCGCTTATGGGGATGATCTGCTGGGCGCAGGTTAATGTACTAGACTCCCAGCTGGTCAGAAGGAATTATATAACAGACCTGCTTGCGTCAGCGCTACCGGCGGCTTGCTGCCAGCGGAGACACAATAGAGCCTGAGCAGGCGATTACCGACTACTATTGTCACGCTTACTCGTGACGAGAGTCAGGAAGGGTGTTAGGAGGTATATAGGCGTGTAATTACAAATGCAGTGTGTAGATTACTGACCAAGTATTTATTGGTCAGTGAGTATGAAATTGTATGTCCCTTTTAGGGGAATGTAATAAATGTTATAAGTTTAAGTGTACAAGTTTGTGGGTAGGTTTTACAAAGTATAGGATATCTGAACACTTGCTGACTCACCTGATGATAGCAGCTTGCAGCGGAGCCTCCGGCTACACACTGTATGACAGATAATAGAGAGAGCCTGTCCTCATTAAGGCCTTCCTTTTTATAGGTTCTGGTGTTGCTTCGTCGACATTCCATCGATGTAGGTGCCCTAGTTGGCTATTGTGTAGGTGTTTGTGAGTGTGATGCAAGTGGCTGGCAGGCTTCCCAAGCTGGGTTGCCGCCCTTGCTGTGTAAAAGGTGCTGTTCTGGACTTATGAGATTTGCCAGTTAGGGGTGGTTTTAATAGATGATGGAGGGTGGCTTCAGGGGGTGCAACCCCCTGGGGGCCTGTACAAATCTCCTCCTTTGATTAGTTCGCGTCCCCGCGAACGGGAACGGAACGTGGAGTTGGGGTGTCGATGTAGTAGGTGGTTGTTGGATCCTCTTTGTATCTCATCTTCGTTTCTTCTGTTTCGAGTAGAGGTAGTGATGTCGTGTTGATGTAGCGATGTCGTGTAGATGTGAGGTTAGCTCGTGTTCAGAGGGGTGGGTTTTGGGATATATGCTTATACATGTGATAATTTAAATTTAAAACAGTTCATGAGAAAAAAAATTGACATTGGCAATATAAAAAGTTCCACAAAAAAATACATGGTTTTGATATTGTATCATACATTGGTGTTGTGCAGGGAGGAAAAAACCCAGGGCTGGACGGGTGATTGTGCCGTCCGCCGCTGTCTTGGGGAAAAAATTGCTCCCTGCCATGTGAAAGATGGAAGAAATAGAAAAAATAGGTGTTCCAGGGTATAAGTTAAAGGAAATATTTAAAATATGTTTATTGAGTTGGGATAAAACGGAACACCTTCACAAATTTGGACGTTAGAACAAAGTAAATGAAGGAAACAAAAGCATAATCATTGTGTACATGTGATATTAATGTAGAGCGTATACTGTTTAATATGTAATTTTGATATGCTCATATATTAAGGTTTGTGAGTACCATTTATCCCCTCCGCAGACTATGTGGGGGTGCGAAGTACCATGTATACATTTATGGAAGAATAACTGCCCGTGGGCGCATTACTTTGTGCTAATTTACAATCATCTTACGGACTAACTAAGCGCGCTAAATTTCTGTTAACCTAGTCTATGTGGTACCTCATCGTCATTATTTCCAACAAGACTTTTGCTAAATAGCGTTGCCCCCTGTGGGTGGGCGCGACTATCATGGCGGCACAACCCGTCCTTTACATGAGGAGTCCGCGTTGTGTGGCCGTATATCACCTCTCATATTAGGTGAGATATCCATTAAACGTTGATCCGACCTGCGGTGGGGTATATCCCACAGGCATATCTCCCCGGTGGTGCGGATTTATTATCTGTAAGAAAAATTTATTGAGGTGTGTAGAGGGGGGAAATTGTGTAAGTAAGTAGGGATTAGTGAGACGTGTATGGGCGTGGGCAAAATATTTACAGAGGGCTATATACAATGTCGCCACCTGTTGGTAAAGAAAAGAGATCATTGAGCATATATATATATATGTATAGGGTGTTCACCCTTGTCATCCTGTGTATTGGCCTGCAAAACATGATAGTATGAGCATGGTGATCAACACATGGTTGCTGCATGGTAGCGGTTGCATGTGCCGTGTAGTCGGTTGTCGGCGCTGGACCGATACCTGGTGGGGTGCAAGAAAATATAACACAATATGTAAGCATAGGATAATAATGACATTGCCATATAAAATCTGGAGAGTGCCCATATTGGCGCCACTCTCTATGCTGACAAAAATAAATATCCATAATGATGGAGCACCCTATGTTGGGAGCGGGTGTCCCATGTTGGAGTTCATGGCTGTAAAGCAAGCATATATATAATTAATACCACTGTCCATATGTATGTCTACTCCTGTCTACCAACGTGATAGTGTACTCCTGTCGCTCAAGCGGATATATCTATCCAACGGATAATGTGCATGTATATCATCCGTTAGCGTTTTCTTCTGATCGGTATAGACCGTATTATTCGGGCTCACACGACTGCGTAAAATTGCAGGCCGCATCCGATCGCTAATCGATGTCGGGAAAGTGTATCTATGTCTAGTTACCAACTAGCCTTATGTCTATTTATAAACTAATCTTAGGTATATATAAAAAGTGGCCCCAAATGTTGCCTTAACCTAGTGTTGTCGGGCTTACCCTGGTACCGATTTTTGGTGACCAAGTGCCGGAATATTCTACCTTAGTCTATTGTTAACCTATGTGTTATCGGGCTTACCCTGATGACGGGTTTGTTGGCCATCAGGTGCCGAAATCGTTACCTTAATTATGGTAAGTAAAAATGTTTGCTATTTATAAGCCGAATGGCTGACCTTACTTTATTGCCGAAATATGCTGTGCTATTATTTAGCAACAGCGCTTATAAAATTTGCTTAATTCTAAGTTGCGTACCAAAATGCAACTGTCTTACATGCTAAAATTTTGACCAGGGCGATCGCCTGAGGCAATTTACTTCCTCAGGACACCACCCGTACGTATTCTAGAAACACCGGTTGTCTCTAGAACCGCCGCATTCCGCCCCCTCAATACTAGTTGTCGACATTTATGCTAATGATTATTAACTAGTATTAATATAGTCGCAGGCGGCTTACGATGCCACTAAGCAAACCGCCTCGCCCGCTGTATTTGCCTGCTCATTGCCGTTGCCTTTGCATATGTTGTCGTTGTTGGGTCTGCCCACTTTAACCCCTGTGAGTTGCTCGCCATGCTCCTCATTTAATGCCCTTGGCTGCCCGATGCGTCACCATTTATGTGGGCATTGAACATCGTCCAATGGCATAATATCATTTTCGCCCTTATTGGCAGTAATAGTATCCTCTTCGCCCTTATTGGCATTAATAGTATCCTCTTCGCCCTTATTGGCATTAGTAGTATCCTCTTCCCCCGTGTTGGCATCAATAATATTTCACTCCTGCGCATAGGAGCCTTGCTTCTCGCTCTAGAAGCTCTACTTACTTATATTTAACTAAAAGTCTAGTCCTAGTTGGGTCGTCCCTAGGGTCATCTCCTGAGTCCGGTGTGGAGCTGGCTATTTCTCCCACCATCCTCAGAAAGTCTCCCCTGCAGGTCTTGGCTTCGACGACCGTGGCACGTAGTGGGTGTAACATCTCTTTGTCCCGGGAACAGGCTAGGTCCCATGGGACTCCGAAGTTTGCCCGTGCCAGGCCATGAATGCCTCAACCTTACGTAGTTCGTCTTTTTGGTCTCGGTCAGTATGTTAACTAGGGTAAGGCTCATCATCGCCTTACCCAACTCTGCTCCTGTGTGGTGCATTTGGCCTTCTGCTTACGCTGTTATCATCATTCAGCGTGTCACAGATTCCTTTTTATATATAAAAAAATAAGTGTCCTGTGTAAATAATTTATTGTGTAGGAAATGTAAAAAAAAATGTAAGTGTTCTGGGGTTGTAGAATCTTCTAAGTGCATAGACTACTTCAGGTCTACTTTGCTATGTCGGACTTCCAGCTGTAATGCTTTGTTAATTTTCATGGAGGCGTTAGTAGGGTTTATGGCGCTAGGTTCCCTGTTATTAGGATCCGGGGGTATTATTCGTTGAATAGGCTTAAAGCAAGGTAGGAGGGGGTTGCACATCTTTGGGCTTCATGTAAATGGTGGCCTGGAGCCGGTGATGCTATCAGGATGCTTCTACATTGTGTGGACGGGGGTAGGTATTTCCCGGGATTGCAAAAATATAAAAATTCCATGCAGGAGTAATACTAACAATAACCCAGGTGTGTGGGTGGGATATTCCATGCATGTATCTGGATATGAGGCGTATCCGCACTCATCTAAGGATAGGTATCAGTTAATGTATAATAATACTATTTCCCTTTCATGCGGGATTATTTAATTTAAAAAAGTTGTTAATATATAACTTTGGCCTCATCTCTTACTTAGAGATGTGCATTACGCTTGCCATTCTTTCCGACGCACCCCTAATACTCAGGTGCTAGCATTGAGAGCCAGGGCGTAGTGAGCCCTCTCTTTAAACGCATGAAGTCTATCAACCCCGATGTAAATTTTGGCGTGTAGTTTGCTGTTTTCATGTGTTTATGTGTCTGTGTTGGTTAAATGTTGTAAATGGAAAGGTTATGGCAGGATGAGGGTCTTACTATGGTAGCCTGTAGGCGGTATATTGGCTATCTGGCTGGCCTTATCCACGTGTGCTCCTGTCATCCTCATCTGGTCAATATCTGTTTTCTATTGCTCCTTGGGATAGTAACGTGTGGTGACGCTATAACGTCACGACCTAATCTGGTTTCTCAGTTGCAATGTTAATGTAGCAAGTGATCGTAGTGTGCCTGGCCATGTCCTGATCGCCTGTATTTTTTTTTTTTAGAAATAAAGTCGATAAAAGAAGTTATTAGGGGGAGGTCTTGTTCCCTCAGAGCCCCTGTCTGTATTCGCCCCTGATTAGTGAGCGCGTGTGTGGGACTATGTTCCGCTACATCATGCGGGCGGGAGGCCTGTTATCGGTTAAGTCCTATCGTGTGTCGCGTGTCTGAGTGTCAGATGGCGCGTGTAACTTGTCAACATCTTTGTAGATATGCTCCTATGGTCCTGAGATAATGTGGCCCACAGTATCTGCATATTGCTAAATGTCCCAACTGTTGTAACAGTGCTAAAAAATGTATGGCATTATCATTGGTTTGTGTTTGTGATTTCATGGTCACTTCCGATATAACAATAGTGTCTGTCGGCAGCAGTGTTGCAATGCGGTGGACTCTGCAAGTCAGTATTTCGTCATGTTATGTTTTCATTTGTTTGTGTACATGAAGTCTCTGACATTGCGTATGTCGGCTGTCGGAACGTGACTTTTTGCCAGTATGTGAGTGTTGTCACTGGTTGGGATTCCGAGAGTGCCAGTGTGTCAATCCGTCCTGTTTTTGCTAGCACTGTTGTGTGGACACTATTCCATAAGACCGTTGCCTTGTGAGATTGCTATACCTGTGTTTGGGAAATCTATTTCCTATGTCTGGTGTAATCGAAAGTTTTGCATTGTGTTTGGCCGGAGGAAATGTGGTATTACCTGTTTATGTACTTGTATGGGCCAATTTCGGTCTAATTGGGAGTCTGGATAGTTGTTTTCCACGGTGTCCGATTCTTACTGGGCATTTGGACCCGTAATCATGTAATTCTCTGTGTTCTATGTCTGCGTTGTCTGTTGGTTTTGATTGTCCCCAATGTGTCTTTTGATTGTGTTTCTCGCGCCAAAAATACCGTTGATTAGTTAGTTTTTGGCACGAGTGTGTTGTGTGGTCGTGAGTTCGTACCACCTGCTTTAGGGCTCTGGTATTACGATATCTGTACCGTGTATACCATGGCGCACGTATCGTGTATTTGAAATGCGCAGATGAAAATACGCATTGGCGTGCTAAGTTTGTGTCTTTGGGAATGGTCCTCATATTGTAAATTTGGGAGTTATAGGATTTTTGAACCTGGCGTGAATGATGGCGTGTGTTCCGACTTCAGAGTTGGATGCCTGTTAGCTGCCCGTATGTAGTGAAGGTCGCCCAGTCACGAGTGTCTTATCGTTGACGGCGATAGTCTCCAATTTCATTGACGTGTGCGCTATCTTATTACTTGTTTGACAATGTTCCTGTGTCCGGCACGTATGTGTGTTTAAGCCTGAGTGCTCTCTCTGAGTTGTTGCGAGCGTGGCTTTCCATAATAGAAAAGAACCTTCCACTAAATACCTTTGTGTTCTCAAGTTTTGTGGTAATGTGAGCGTGGGTCGAATATGTCCCTGTTAGTGGCACCTGGCTGTGTCTATGCACGCGTGTCTCCGGGCCGCTAGTCGCGTGTTTGGTGACTAGGTGTCGGAGGTGATTTGATTGTTTCGTGCTTATGTATATGCGTTATTGGAACTGTCCTCTATTATTATATCCTCCCATGGGATAATTACCCGACCTTGCACTCCTGGTATTCAGGAGATTGCGGGTTCGAGACCCTCTTTAACCAGGATAATTATTTCTGGTGCCATTCAGGCTTATGTCTTCTGGACAGTTCTGCCAAGTGTTAGGGTCGTATCCCGGTGCGGTGAGCGAGGTCCGAAGGCTATTTCTTGGCCTTCTTTCCACGTCTGCCAGTGGGATCACTTCCCTTCCTCTTGACAGTGTTCCCGCCTGTACGTGTAGGTGTTGTTTGGCGGGTGTGATATGCCTTCATGAAATAAGTAATGGTGTTTCCCCCTTGAGCTGTGAGTGTTACCCCATGGTGTTTATGGTTAGTTTGTGCGTTATTATGGAGGACGAGAAAAATTCATGTTATAGGCATTGTAGTGTATCACGTATGCTTATGGATTAAGTACATACAGTTCACTTGGATAACTTTCCTTCCACGGGGTTAGTGAAAGAGGCGAAAAGAAAAAAAAATGAGTTATACAACGATCCGAATTAAGAGAGCTCTTTGAATAGAGCAGAGAAAATGTATTGTATCTCGCCTGTACACTGCTTTATGCTTATTAAAGCGGGTTGCCATGCGGCGGTCGTAAATAATGTCAAAATGTTGAAAAAAATGAAAGGTAGGACCTGAGTGTACTATGCACCTATATGGCGACGTTAGTACGACGGTAATCTAGTTACGTCTCAGGGAAAAACTACCAATTTTGGAAAATAGTTTGAGATTCTTACTTTAGCTTAAGATTAGGGTTCTCGGACATCACAAGAGAATCTATGAAATTGTGGGAATGGGACACAGAACACCTTGGCCATTTCTACTTAGAAAGGCCTGCTTAAGCTCTATGCTGTGGTTTATTGCTTAAGCTGTGTTCGGAATATCTCTCTGAGGGTCTAAGCCGCGTGTCCCATTGATTGGCTTCCGCTTGGCTTTGCATATTGAAAATTTTGCATTGTCCAAAATATGTCCTCAATTAATCACGATTATAAGCCATTGGTGGCCTAAAAAAATGCTAGGGGGTCAAGAAAAAAACCAAGAAGAGCTTTGAATGATACACTTTTGATTTAGCCATGTTCCACTGTATATACATGAAAAAAATGTGCAGTTTATGTTTGTGTCGCTGGTGGAAGTCGTTATCCCCGTCCGAGCGTCCTTGCTCGGAAAGGTGAATACTTTCGCCCTGTCACTAAGGTGTAGGCCCCTGGAATCCACTGAGGTGCCCCTTTGCTATTTTCCGGAGGAATTTGTAGCAAAGTAAGACTGGGCCTGCTTTCACCGTAGTACCTGGCTGTTGGCCTGAATGTGGTTCTGTCTGAGGGATTAATTGCGCTCTGCGCTCCCCTAGTAGAGTTTATGGGGGTGTGTGTACTCTTGACTTCCCGGTCTCGTGGGGTAGGTAATAAAACCTTTCTTATACCCCGTGTATTGTGTGTCTGCGCCTGGTCGGAGTGTGCGGGTGTGTGTTGTGCACCCTGAGGGCCTGAAGGCAACACCCTCTTATGCATTCGCACCTGGGGCACGAATGCCGGTTCCCGCTTCTATTCTGGCAAAATTGCCCTTTGAACTAGCGGTAAAGGCCGTTTAATTGCCTGTCTCTGCCCTGGCAATGTAGTGGAGTGTAGTCTAACCGATTTCTGGCCTATGGCCACGGTGGACTCCTGCCCTTGTGTTTGTCTATTTGTGTAGGTGCGTGTTGGCTTAATGTGCTGTGGGACGGTCTCTATGTCTTCAGCCCATGACGTGGTTACCTCCAGTTTTCTCCCTGTTATGTCATGTGTATTCGGGAGTCCTGGCGTCAACTCCCTCTCGTTCGTCCGTTGTGAGGGGGTTGGCCTAGGTTCTGCTCCTCGGTTTGGCAAAATGGCCTTCTGATCCGGAGCTGAGGGACGTGTATTGTTGTGACTTTGGCCCTGCAGTGTGTTGGAGTCTAACCTGGCCGTCTTCTGGACTGTGGCCACGGTGAACTCCTTCCCATGTATGGCAGTACGTGGCGAGAGGGACATCGTCGCAAATTGCCGAGTTAGCGTATTTACGCTTATGTCCTCTCTCGGCTGGGCTGGCGGCCCTGCCATTAACTGAAAAATGGCCTTGTTAGCCTGGAGCTCGCGATAGTCATCCCAAATTTGGGCATACTGCCTATTGAGGCTCATGGCCCGTTGGCAGACTGTTGTGTTAATGTTCGTGTGCCCTATGCAGTTCTGTGGCCGCCAGTTGGAGAAACGCTTGTTCGCGAATGAGCTCCCTGCACTGAGTGTATAAAATTGTGTAGTGCACCCTCATCCTCTCGAGGGTTGCATTATCTATTACAGGACCATGTGTGGTGATTAATTGGTCGTATATTCTGTTTCTTTGGACATGGCACCTGTTGAGGTGTTCGTGTATGTGTCTTAAGTGCTTGTGTGCGCATCTCAATCGCGTTGTCCTACCCTCTGACGGAGTGTATGGCTGTTTGCCCTGTATTGCCCCGACTTTTGTTTGGAGTGCCCGTATTTGTGTCTGTCGCCTTTGTATATGTCTTTCGCACCTTATTAATAATGCTAATAGTATCGGTGTAACCCTATTGCCTCTATGGCTTACAATCTCTGTTGCTTCTTTCGGGGGCTGGGGGGTTGGTTTGACAAAAAATTCCCTTGTGTAAGTAGTGTGAAGCAAAAATGATGCCTTCCGTCTGAAAAAAAATCACTATTTCGCTTGGCTGCGTACGGTAGGGGTCGTTTCTACTACGGGGGCTCATTGTATGAGTCCCACCCTTACTGTGCGTAGTAGAGGCGCCTCCACCAAATTGTTTTAGATCCCTTAGTTGGGGGTAGTTAGATCTAAAACGTACGTGTTAGTGTGCTAATTTGGAAGGTGATTTCTAAAGAGGGCAGCTTCCCGTAGCTGGGCAAGCTTACCAGTGTAGAGTGTTGTGTGATGTTTAAAGGCTAGGGGGTGCTCCTGTAAAGACGTAAGTGTCGCTTATGGGGATGATCTGCTGGGCGCAGGTTAATGTACTAGACTCCCAGCTGGTCAGAAGGAATTATATAACAGACCTGCTTGCGTCAGCGCTGCCGGCGGCTTGCTGCCAGCGGAGACACAATAGAGCCTGAGCAGGCGATTACCGGCTACTATTGTCACGCTTACTCGTGACGAGAGTCAGGAAGGGTGTTAGGAGGTATAGAGGCGTGTAATTACAAATGCAGTGTGTAGATTACTGACCAAGTATTTATTGGTCAGTGAGTATGAAATTGTATGTCCCTTTTAGGGGAATGTAATAAATGTTATAAGTTTAAGTGTACAAGTTTGTGGGTAGGTTTTACAAAGTATAGGATATCTGAACACTTGCTGACTCACCTGATGATAGCAGCTTGCAGCGGAGCCTCCGGCTACACACACTGTATGACAGATAATAGAGAGAGCCTGTCCTCATTAAGGCCTTCCTTTTTATAGGTTCTGGTGTTGCTTCGTCGACATTCCATCGATGTAGGTGCCCTAGTTGGCTATTGTGTAGGTGTTTGTGAGTGTGATGCTAGTGGCTGGCAGGCTTCCCAAGCTGGGTAGCCGCCCTTGCTGTGTAAAAGGTGCTGTTCTGGACTTATGAGATTTGCCAGTTAGGGGTGGTTTCAATAGATGATGGAGGGTGGCTTCAGGGGGTGCAACCCCCTGGGGGCCTGTACACTAGCAAGAGAAAACTCAGTGTCATGTTGTATATTGCCGCCATTATAGCAAAAAAAGAAATGGCGCCCACCCAAATGTTCTGAGCTTAAATCAAATTACGACTAACCTAATCATCCGATCTCTACCAAATTATGCAACTATATACCGTAATGTGGGAAGCGTAATTTTCCCAAACAACAAGATAATCAGCCAAATATTTTTAAGATGGTGGCTGTATGAATAATGCAAGTATTATAGACTAACCATAACTTACGATTCAACAAGGCCTGGCCTTACCAAATACGCTCGCTGTGCATAGGTAGGTTTAAACTGTCCTCAAGGAGGTGACCGGTAGGATATTAGCATTTTAAAATAGAATATTTTACCGCTGTAGTGACTAACAGTTCAGCCTGGCCGTGCCATATCGTGCTTGTCCGTGCCGTCCCATTGGATCAAAATGGCGGGTATTGTTTGCTCGTAAATCCATATATTTCCGCAACTTCGTAATGTAATATTCTTTTAGGAATCTACAGAACATAATAATACATGTTTAGTGTCAAATGGTTTAGAGAAACGGCAGAAAACGTTGATTTCAACACAAAATATTATAGTTATACCAAATAGCTTATAAAGATAATAGCGGAAACTCGGCCGTTAAAGCATGCGCTCGCCTGGAGACAGCGATCACAGTGCCATCTCTTGGTGCGAGTTGACAGCATTTCTCTCCTTGCCACCCACAGCTAGCATTTTTGAGTGTGCACCGACCGAAATTGCAAGGAAATATTAGGAAATTGGTTTTAATCTATCCTTTTTGACATACTGGTATTTAAAAACGAGTTGAACACGCTTAATTACATTAAAAAAAGTTACCTTCTTATATATTTCCCAATAAAGTCAGTAAAATTAACATTTGTGTTTCTGAACTTGTTAGATTGCACCAACCTCCTTTAGCTTTAATAGTGCAATACGTACACTTAAGAGGCAGATGACCTCGCTGTTCCGTCCCTTATAAAAACAAATAACTACGTACATTTTCAATCGGAAATATTGAAGCATGTTGTTAAATGTTAGGCCTACTGTACCGTAGAGTCACCTCGTTCTATAATTATGCAGTTATTTCAATATTAACATTAGGCCTACTATCAACAACCTATAAAGATCTTATTCTTGACTTGACAAGTTTTTATTCCTGAAATCTTTCTCCACAAAGTGGTCTGAGCATACAACATGAGTTCTCTTTAAATGTTCTGGGCCATTCCTTTTCAATACGTCATCTAAGTCAGCCCTTCGGCTTCGAATAACCCACTGTGTGCATCTATAAATAAATAAAGAACAGGCTAAAATATGCTTCATTATATTGTAAAAGCCGCCCCGTGGTGTTGGGGTAGCGCGCCTGCCTCTCACCCGGAGGCCCCGGGTTCGATCCCCGGCTCAGGGATTTTAAAACAGACGTGAGGGTTGGAACGGGGTGCACTCAACCTCGTGAGGACAATTGAGTAGCTGTCTGACAGTGAGACAGCGCCCCAATCACGAATACCAAGATTAACGGCCGAGGGGACCCGACGCGCTGATCACGCGTCACCCCAATATCTGCAGGCCAAATGGCCGGGCAGCGGTCGCTTGGTCGGCCTTAGCCCGTCATGGGCTGTATAGTGCCAGGGGTTGACTTTTGTTGACTTTTTTAAATATTGGAAAAGCATTCTGTATTAAAAGAAAACCGAACTATCAGTGTAATGGTAGGCTACTTGTTTACAATAAATTCATACTTACATTTCCTTATTTCTTGGGAACCTGAAGAAAGATTTTGGGTCACTTTGTTGATTATAATTATTACAGCCATATATGGCACAAATACTCCCCGTACCAACCATTATAATTGGATAATTAGATCATCCACAGGTCAATAATTTCTTATAATTGTGTGGTTGGATCTCACGGTTGTAAATCAGCTGATCTTACGTTGCCAACTCGGACCGCTAGGCGGTGCTGGGAAGCGCTGTCTCCTGTTTTGGCGAGGAGTTTCCGCTATTATCTTTATAAGCTATTTGGTTATACTAAACCAGTTGTTAACCAAATATTAGTGTACCGCATGTATGGCGAAGTGGTAGCGACCTGGTCTCATAGTCTAGAGCAGTGGTTTCCAACCTTTGTCAGCTGACGCCCCCCTTTTCAGATACGGGAGTTCATCGCCCCCCACCCCCTCCTCCTCACCACTCATCGATGGACGCGGAGGATGTAGATCTAACCTAATAACACTTCAGTATATAATGCAATAGGCCTATCTATTACATACTAACTTCATTTTAGCACAATACAAAGAACACACTTTTACAACAAATCCTTAAATTAGTCAACAAATGTCAGTGAGAGGGTTGACACTGTTTCTCTTGGTAAGATTCGGTATGTTTGGTTTGATATTTGACAGAGCACAGCGGAGATCACTTGCAACATCAAGCCGACAGCGCTGCTTTGTTCCTATGACACTCAGCGTTGAAAATCCTGACTCGCATAAATATGTCTTTGAAAATTTAAGTTCAAACTGTTCAAAGCTTCAAAGAAATCACAAAGATATGCCAACGAGACGATAAAATTGGCATAATTTTGCTCATTACAACACAGCAGATTCCTTATTTCACCTCCAACCTCGCGGCTTCGCAGAGGTTTGTGCCTACAGTTGGCAATTACCAGTGCTTTTGAACGATTGACTTGGTGCGACAATCACCTGGAGAGATTCAAAAAATGTTTATTTTAAAAAATTGTAATATGCGAGTTTAAAAAAACTTAATTCGGAAATCACTTCACGCCCCCCCCCCTTTATAAATCCCCACGCCCCCCTAGGAGGGCGCGCCCCCCAGGTTGGGAACCCCTGGTCTAGAGGTTCGTGGATAAAATCCCAACAGGTTCATTTTTTTACTTTTTTGTAATTATTGATTTATAACTACACACACGTTATAATGTTAAACATATAGTGTGTATTTGCATTCGAAAATCAATTATATATAATCCAAAATTGACTCATCACCGCAGGGCTCAAACCACTAGAAATAAAAAGCTGAAATTTTGCATGTTGGTTGATCCGAGTATGTAGAGGCTCACTAAGAAACGGTTTTTGAAAATTCAATATGTATGTGACTTTTTTCGGCCCTTTGGCATTGACCATCCAAAATTGACTCATCGACGCAGGGCTCAAACCACTAGACCTAGAAAGCTGAAATTTTGCATGGTGGTTGATCCGAGTATGTAGAGGCCCACTAAGAAACGGTTTTTGAAAATTCAATTTTAAGTGACTTTTTTCCGGCCCTTTGGCACTGAGCAAGGACAGTCGGTACAAAGGTCGGATTTAGCTCATTTTAAGCCGCCAGATACGAGAAACAATACTCGGAGGTCCTATCGGGACCCCGTAACACACTTTTTAAGTTCCTAAAATGAACGGTTTCAGAGATATTCCCAAATAACTGTGTTCCCTCTGAGAAACAGATCAACGTTACTATGGCAACCGCTGAAATTTCCCAGACCGGGGTTAGTTTTCTGGTAATATCTCGAAAACCGTTCGTTTTAGGGCCTTAAAACGCGGGGTTCGGTTCCCACTTCTTTGAAGTGGAAACCACGAACATTGCTCCTCGCATTGATACGCGCAAGAAGAGCTATATTCCATATTTCTACGAGCAAATCGACTTGGAAAGTCTCATCTATTATATATTATCCAAAATTGACTCATCATCGCACGGCTCAAACCACTAGACCTAGAAAGCTGAAATTTTGCATGTTGGTTGATCTGAGTATGTAGAGGCTCACTTAGAAACGGTTTTTCAAAATTCAATTTGTAAGTTACTTTTTTCGGCCCTTTGGCATTGACAATCCAAAATTGACTCATCGACGCAGGGCTCAAACCACCAGACCTAGAAAGCTGAAATTTTGCATGTTGGTTGATCCGAGTATGTAGAGGCTCACTAAGAAACGGTTTTTGAAAATTCAATTTGTAAGTTACTTTTTTCGGCCCTTAGGCATTGACAATCCAAAATTGACTCATCGACGCAGGGCTCAAACCACTAGACCTAGAAAGCTGAAATTTTGCATGGTGGTTGATCCGAGTATTTAGAGGCCCACTAAGAAACGGTTTTTGAAAATTCAATTTTAAGTGACTTTTTTCCGGCCCTTTGGCACTGAGCAAGGACAGTCGGTACAAAGGTCGGATTTAGCTCATTTTAAGCCGCCAGATACGAGAAACAATACTCGGAGGTCCTATCGGGACCCCGTGACACACTTTTTAAGTTCCTAAAATGAACGGTTTCGGAGATATTCCCAAATAACTGTGTTCCCTCTGAGAAACAGATCAACGTTACTATGGCAAACGCTGAAATTTCCCAGACCGGGGTTAGTTTACTGGTAATATCTCGAAAACCGTTCGTTTTAGGGCCTTAAAACGCGGGGTTCGGTTCCCACTTCTTTGAAGTGGAAACCACGAACATTGCTCCTCGCATTGATACGCGCAAGAAGAGCTATATTCCATATTTCTACGAGCAAATCGACTTGGAAAGTCTCATCTATTATATATTATCCAAAATTGACTCATCATCGCACGGCTCAAACCACTAGACCTAGAAAGCTGAAATTTTGCATGTTGATTGATCTGAGTATGTAGAGGCTCACTTAGAAACGGTTTTTCAAAATTCAATTTGTAAGTTACTTTTTTCGGCCCTTTGGCATTGACAATCCAAAATTGACTCATCGACGCAGGGCTCGAACCACTAGACCTAGAAAGCTGAAATTTTGCATGTTGGTTGATCCGAGTATGTAGAGGCTCACTAAGAAACGGTTTTTGAAAATTCAATTTGTAAGTGACTTTTTTCGGCCATTTGGCATTGACCATCCAAAATTGACTCATCGAAGCAGGGCTCAAACCACTAGACCTAGAAAGCTGAAATTTTGCATGTTGGTTGATCCAAGTATGTAGAGGCCCACTAAGAAACGGTTTTTGAATTCAATTTGTACGTGACTTTTTTCGGCCCTTTGGCACTGAGCAAGGACAGTCGGTAAAACGTTCGGATTTAGCTCATTTTAAGCTGCCACATACGAGAAACAATACTCGGAGGTCTTGTAGGGACCCCGAAACCCACTTTTTAAGTTCCTAAAATGAACGGTTTCGGATATATTCCCAAATAACTGTGTTCCCTCTGAGAAACAGATCAACGTTACTATGGCAACCGCTGAAATATCCCAGACCGGGGATAGTTTTCTGGCAATATCTCGAAAACCGTTCGTTTTATGGCCTTAAAACGCGGGTTTCGGTTCCCACTTCTAACCACAAACATTGCTCCTTGCATTGATACGCGTAAAATGAGATATATTTTATTGATAGTGGTGGCTTTTGGGGTCGGATACGATCGTGATTTTGAGTCTAATTTTATACTCTTTGAGCTGGTTATTGTAAGCGAGTTTTCAGATCTTTACTCTAATTTACAATATTAAGTTTCTTTCTATTTTGCACGGTATGCTTTCTCTTTCTTTATAAATTTGTTTTTTGTTAAGTGAATATTTTTGTTTGGCTATTTAGATCTGCTCTTTTTCGTTTTTTACCATGATCAGCAACTCATATTCACAGTCTAATGTGTCGTATTCTACCGGCTGTCACGTTAATTATTATTGTTTCTTAATTACTCTTACTGAGGAATAATGTTGGTATTTTTTCATTCACGGCCATTGAATCCCGGTACAAGGCACGGCTTAAACCTAGAAAAGTTGCTGAGTTGGACTAATGTACTAATGGTGCAGCAGAAAAGAGGAGAATTGAAGCTTTTGAAATGTGGTGATACAGGAGAATGATGATCAGATGGGTAGATAGGGTAACAATGGGGGAGGTATTAAGACGAGTGGGTGAGGAGAGATGTTTCTGGCGAATGCTAATGAAGAGAAGGGATAGGAGGGTTGGACACATATTAAGACACCCAGGAATAGCAAGCTTAGTTATGGATGGGAGGGTCGCGGACTAGAACTGTAGGGGTAAACCAGGGTTAAACAGATTGCCTCGGATGTAGGGTGTGGTAGCTATGTAGAGATGAAACGATTAGCTCAGGAGAGGGAGACATGGAGGGCTGCATCAAACCAGTTAAAAAACTGAAGACTCAAACAACAACAACAACAATCAGGAATTTCAATTACTTAGAGGGGCATGTGAGGCAAAAAGGTGGTTGGAGATTTCAATCCCTGGGATTTAACCCTGGAAGAGACTGCATACTGTAATGTACATCAGCGGCCAAGGTGAGAGATATTTAACTATTGGTCTATTAATAGCGATATGTTGACGTTAAATCATCAATAAGTATGGCCAAAATACATCCACAATACCTTAGGTAAGAATACTTTTAATTCCCCATATTCCGATAGATTTGCCATTCCAGTGTGCAAGAGTGCAGTTCCCTCTTCAAACAATATTCGCAATTTCTTTAACAAAGCGCAATGACACGCACTTAACAGTAGCACATGTACATTTAGACAAAAAACATTTTTTTCTTAGGGCAATTGTATGTCGCGAGCATCCGGACAACAAAATCGTTAGGCCTATGTCTCATCAGAAGATGGCAAAACCAAAAACGTAATTTTAAAATGTGTTAACATAATGTAACATCGAACCCTGCAGACATTCACAACTCTATAAAATTCCCACTTTGCTGCTCATATCAATATACTGTATGTATCAGAATATTCAGAATTAGAATGGACCCACCTATAGCCGCGATTGTTGTAATAGAATAGGCCAATTAGCAGCAATAATGCATCGTCCCCATTGATCGCGGGCGAAGCCGCGGGTACCAGCTAGTATTATATATATACTTATAACACCGCATTATTCAACCCTCGACTACAGCGATTAAAATTCGTTGTCCTTGATCCGCGGTAGAGTCTATTGTTGTTGATTCTTTAGGGGTTTTGCGGCATCATGGTTTTGTAGCCCCGTGTACTTGGGTGTACGTAGAAGTTGTCTGAAAACCTGAGTCACTGTGATGTCTGTAGGCTTACTAGTGTGTGAACTTTCATACGGGGAAGGTTTTGGGTAGGAAGCTGTTGTTGTTGTTGTTGTTCCATTTGAGATGCATGGATATCATGGTCATTTAGGTCCGTGTTCTTGGGTGAGTGTCGAATTTCGTCTGATAACCTGTGTTATTAATTCAGGTGAGGATTCAATCAACGTATAATTTCCGTATAGCACGTTGTACTTTAATAACCTACTACAACCAAAATTCAATTATACTCATTGAAAAGGACAAAGAGTTATAACTATACCCATGCATTCAGGAGAAAGTAGGCTATATTTTCTTTACTGAGCATCATGTTTGACTTTATCGTATCAAAATAACAAAATTTTGTTCACATCACAATTTAATGGTAGCCTACTTTTATTAGTTTGTCGCGCTTGAAAACGTAATGTGGGTGTCCAAATCAGGTGAATGATATTTAACATAAATCCATTTTCACTCTCACGAATATTCCTCCTCGCCTCCCGGATGTGAGCGACTGCCAGCAGTCATGCGTAACGACCACGGCTAAAGCTGCGGTTTCCTCCAGTAGCGGTACCGCTTTCTAGTGGCCGTAATGTGACGGCGAATGACGTATAGAAACTGGGGACCTTCTTGACGGTGAAGAAAGGTGTAAAGTTAAAGGTGTATGTCGTGACCGTATGTTGTCATAAAGTTAAATAAGAAGTGGATGATCTTGGCATGGTGTTCGTATTATTTTTGGAAGAAGAAGAGTCATCCGAAGACGATAGGGAACGTTCGGGGGAAGTGACATTTTTAAAAGGCGTCCTACAAAAGGTGCATATGTAATGTAGTGCGTCGTCATCTGCACTGCAATGAAGATGTTTTATTTATACCGCCGATTTCACACCAAAGATGTTGCTTCAGTTGAGCTTCTCTGTAATCTTTACTCTTTATACAATGCCTCATGATTCTTTACGAAATCTATAAATGTTTCCTCTCCTTCCATACTCCAATACATCATCTTATCAGTTATTGTATTTAATTAACTACTTTCAGCAACACACCGCACACCGTACAAAAACGGTGACGAACTGTTTGCTACCGCACTCACCACCGTCTTATGAATGACACCACCGCAACTTTATGTGACGATGGTGGTCAACGCTTCCTAGAAAACCACTCGCCTCTGTTTGTATGCGGAACGTTTTTGTGACGTCATTCGCCGTCATATTACGGCCTCTAGAAAGCGGTACCGCTACTGGAGGAAACCGCAGCCAAGACCGACTACAATATCTCAGACCGTAACATCAAAACAAAGATGGCGGCAATCGTAGGAGAACAGTTGTTGACGCCGGCGGGCATGTCGCCATCGAAATAGCGGTAAATTCGAAGACAAACTTTCGCATAATTGATTAAATTCCACCAGAAATGACAGGATTTTATGTAATAAGGCACAAATTTAATATGAAACCCTGACGTACTTCGCTACAAGCAACTTGAACAGACAGTAGCTAAAAGTACAGACATAAATAAAGCAGAGATAACACAAAATATTTAAAAAATGCAAATACTTCTAAGTTAAATGGAGCTACAAGAATGCAAATAGAAATTTTAGTTGCTTATATTAGTGGCTACGAGATCGTGGTCTTGTAGCCCTATGTATTTGTGTGTAGAATTTGTCTGATAACCTGTGTCACTGTAATGTCTGTAATAGTGTGTGTAGTAATTGAGATAAAATTTGGGTAGGAAGTGGCCGTGGCCTTAAATTAGGTACCGGTACTATCCCGGCATTTGCCTGGCGTAGAAGTGGGAAACACTTCCAGAATAGCTGAGGAAGGAATCGAACCCGCCTTTTCTTAGGTTTGCCTAATGATACTGAGTGTACCTCGTTCCAGCCCTCAGAACCATGAATTGAACTCGGGCCTCCGCAATGACAGCCAAGAATGCTAGCCACTACGCAACGAGGCGGACTCGACAGCTCGTACCAAATACCCTCCAATATTGGCCATTGCAGCTCTAGTTATAGAAATTTGGTGTTTTAGCCCCTATCTGCTACCCTGTGTTATTGCGGCGTGTGCATTTGTAATTCCGGTGATTATTTGGAAGGTGACCTTAAGTTAGGAACCATCCTGGCATTTGCCTAAAGTAGAAATGGGAAACTACGGAAAACCTGTTCAGGAAGGATGAGATGGGAATCTAACCCACCCCTTCTCAGTTTTACCTCATGAAGCTGGGTGTACCCCGTTCGAGCCCTCGGAACAGAATTAAATTTCTTGGCAGAGCCTGGATTCTAGCATGGATCTCTGGGGGCGACAAAGAGAAGGTCAGGTATCATCATCAGAACTGGAGCAATAATACAAGATCACCTAATTTCCGATTTCAATCGCATGGTCAGCGTAGGCTACATACCTCGTCTTATTGCTTTAATCCTTAATTTTCTAGTTGGCTCTGGACTAGGAAATTCATGAAAACTAGTTCCAGGAACATTATTTCTAGAGCCTTGTTTACAAAACGGCATGCAACAGTATACCATCGTAATACAATGGACTTATTTCAGTAATATAACTTGATTCGTGCATACACATTGTGTATAAATACCGCCAACTGAACTGATCATGTAGGGGGGTATGCAGCGTCTCTTGCGGCAAACATAGCATCTTCAGGGCGTACAGCTCCCAGAGGCTATTGGGCAGGCTTTTTATTATTGGAGGCTAAGGGCTAATTCAAACCAGTTGCTAGCGTTTCGCCCCAGTGTACCATTGGGCTCTTGAGTTGGTACGGTACATATCACCAAGATGCGTAACTAGTGCACACTGCAATACGATCAATACGTATGTAGGCTATCTACGTCATAAGTAATGCCAGTGCACTACGGGAGTCAAGTGGAACGAGGATTATACACTTGCAGCAGACATGAATGTGGCTTTTACATACCTTGTGTCCTCGTTTCATGTTCTGGGCGATATCACGTATTGAAATTACGAACCCTGGTCACTACTGAACCTCATATATTGTACCCAACTGTCATCATGTGGAACATGTGTTCGTATCCCAGCTAACTCACGGTCTTTCGAGGTATGGGACGTTCCTGCCCACCATACGACCACATGCTCAGGATTTGAGTCTACCTCTACATGAAATACACAACATATTCCTAAAATAAAACATTTACTGGTATAAAATCATGGCTATACAACAAATACAAATAAAGGATAAATTATATTTAACTCCCACAATTAAAATCAAGGTTATTTTGTGAGTCTCTTCTTAATTATTGCAATTGCACTCAAATCTCTTTCTAGCATCCTATCATTGATACTTTCAGACTTCTATGGGTCTCCATAGTGTTCATCATCTGACACAATTTTACATAACTGGATATCACAACATAACAAGATGTTCAGTAAAGAACATATAGCCTACTTTCTCCTAAATGTATGAGCATAGTTATAACTCGTTGTTATTATCAAAGAGTATAATAGAACTATTCTTTGTTGAAGACCTTAGAAACGATTTACATCTACCAAACGCCACAACCTAGATAAAAACTGCTGCCATCATTGAAGAAAGAAAGATAAGAAGTATATCAAGAATGTTATGGATCTGGAGACATAATCGACCGGACTGGCTGCGTGGCTCAGCGGTAACGTTCTCGCTTGCTGGGCCCTAGGTTGCAGGTTCGTATCCTGGCGCAGTCAGCTGGCATTTGAGGGTGCACAAATGCGAGGGAGCCGTGTCAGTACATTTACTGGCACGTTAAAGATCCCCTTCGGGCCAAAATTCCGGCACCCCGGTGTCTCTAAAAGCAGCAGTAGTTAAAAGGGATGTAAAACCAATAACATTATTATTATTATTATTATTACATATACGACCTGTCGTGGGCAACATCCAACTTTGAGTTGAGGCATGTCTTTACACGTCTGGTTGTGCATGGCTTTCACAACCCTAATTGAAAAAAAAGGAAGGAAGATTTTAGTTTTACGTGACCGTGAATCTTGTGATTATGAGCCACGGGACCTGCTTTTTACGTGGAATCCGAACCACAGGACATGGCATTTCACTTCGAAAATCTCACATGCATTGGCCGGGAATCGAAAACCCTAATTGAATTAACAAATCTTTCCATGACCCTACAGAGACGTGTGTATACAAACTATGTGGATATTTTCGATTGCTATTTGCCTGAAATAAAAGTAGTAATTAATAATCTGAACTAACACCAACGGCTTGAATTCAGTTACTATGTGAAATCGTTTTGTTCTTTACTTCAAAAACATTTTCAAGTTACGCAAAATAGGCTGTTACAAACCCTTTAAAATAAAAAGTAAAAATGTATCGTAGTATCATCTTGTCATTCTTCAAATTCGATGCGCATTGAATGCCAATGGTATAGTAACCAATGGAGCCCCACGTAGACTAGTCGAGATATCTAGTGGTGAAATATCGAACAATATAATCCTAACAGAGCGAGTGCATTCTAGCGGCCAGAAGAAGAAACTTTTCAATAAAATCTGGAAGTTAATAAGTAGGTCAGCGTGCAGTTACCTCTTTGGCAGCTAGATGTCTCGAGTAAATCTGCTGGCGAATTATGTTTTAATTAAATATATATTTTACACCATAATATGCACAATATAACGCTTAATTTTAAAACATCTGAGTCATTACAAAACAATAAACATATAACATTTCAAGCAAAAGAACTGGCTCTGATCGGGTTTGAACCATAGGCATTTGAGCGATAGGCTAACGCTCTACCACTGAGCTAATTGTGTCAACGATTATCGTTCTATATAAAATGACTTACATAGAACTTGTTAGCAAATAATGATTTATACTAAACGATTTCATCACTGGAGTATATTATTTATATATAAAGCATTTCATACAAAGTTTATTTATTTTGTATCAGTACGCTATATTGCATGCAATACTCACATTAGTGAAATATAAGTTTGGCACAAGATATCCGCTGCCATCTTGTCTTATTACTGAATCAGCTCAGCTTTTTAAAATCAAGCCTGCACTATAGTATTACAAAATAAACTTTTAATTTCGAACGTGCCTCTTCCTTTAGAACAGTTAAAACGATTCTCGGCTCGATAATCGGAACTGGTGGGTCCCATGATATGGATTATAAAGTTTGCATAATTCGCACGGCTGCCATCCTGAAATGGTATGGCGGACGACCTTGTAGTTTGGTCACAAGACGCATCCTATACGAAGGTATGTTGTTACCAAATTTGGTAGAGATCGGATGATTTGGTTAGTCGTTATTTGATTTTACGTTTTGAACGTTTGAGTGGCCGCCATTCAGTTTTAGTAAAGATGGCGGCGATATAAAATATGACACTGAGGTGTCATTTGCTAGTGCTACCTTTGTACCAAATTTCGTTCAATTCGCATTCACCGTGTTCGAATTGATAGGGGGGACAGACATTCAGAGTACACACACTCACACACACACAGACACACACACACACAGACTCACACACACACATACACACACACACACACACACATACACACACATACACACACACAGACAGACACACTTTTTTCGCCCTGTGTTGATCTCATAAGTCTACTTTCATTTTTTGCATAAATCGAAAGTAGGCTAAAAATCACATATTACGTCTAAATGACATTAAATACTAAAACAATAAAACATTACTCCGTTTCTTATGGCATTTACTTTGATTAGCATAAATTCATTATTTTATGTCTTAATTAACAATATTTGTTGTGTCGTGGTAATCATCTTCCTTCTTTCCATCAATATGAAACGCTTTAAAAAGTGGTACGCCTCCCTTCCAAAATAAACATGGATAGAATTGTTTATAGTTTCACCATACAACGATTTTCTGGGTCTTGTTGGAATTATTATCATTGCAAACGTGTCATGTTCTTAGAAACCACATACCCGTCTGCATAAATCAGCGTGAACTGGCAAAAAAAAATGCATTCTAAAAAGGTGCCTAACAATTTATTTGGTTCAGTGTTCCTCCTCAGAGAATAACTGTGCCAATGTATTATCCGATTTCTTTGATCCAACAATGTATGTGTGTTGCAACACATCTTTTAATTCACTTGGCATCATCATAACACTCATATCTTAATTGCATATTGAAATATCGAGGGGCGTGGTGGCTCAGCGGTCTAGCTGTATGCCTCTCACCAAGGCGGTCCGGGTTCGTTTCCCGGTCAATGCATGTGAGATTTTCGAAGTGAAATGCCATGTCCTGTGGTTCGGATTCCACGTAAAAAGGAGGTCCCGTGGCTCATGATCTCAAGATTAACGGTCACGTTAAACTACTAGCTTCCTTTTTGAAATATCGAGATTCTTCAGTTTCCCACTATGACCATAATTTAAAGGACTGGCGGACCGACGTCCCCTTTCTCTCGCAGGCAATAAAATTAGTTCCGGCAAGCTGCACAAGATGGCCGCTCGTCTCAGTGGGCCAACCCACTTCCCTCATCTGCTGGTAAGGTCAAGTTTGTTTACAATCGCAGTACAGTAGAGTTACGCTAGGTGTGGTTCTTAAGTAATTGAGTCATTCTAATTATATAACACCTATCTTTAAAGTGTATCGGGCACAACTGGCTCCTGATTAACATTCATAGCTGGGGATGGATCCCGTGATAGTCTTGCCGTTCTATGGTGACTACTGGTGGCTTTAGACGCGCATCAAAATGAGAATTCAAGATTCCCACCAGCAGCTGTCTCAATAATAACATAATCAGGAAATCTGCGTTTCCTAAACGACGAATATGATTCTTACCTCCCAGGGCAGATCATTTTACACATGCTCACGGAGTCTCGACGGACCTCACTCGTGGCCATAATTCATGCAAGCGATGGATACAGACAGGCTCTGTCCAATTCGCTGCGAATAATAAAAAGTATGCTCAACGGCGATACTAACTCGTAGATTAGCCAACTTCTCACCTAACGCGCAAGCTATATTAGTTTGGTCCCCGCAATATATTTACGTAAATCACTGGATTCTACGTTACATCTGCATGCTTACATGCGGCTCAAACAATACTTCACATAGATGACTCAATTATTAAGGCACCCGCGTTCTCTCTGTAATAACACTTAAGCCAAAGCTTTAAATAGCTCCTAATAACAATGTATACATTTACTGGCTTACATTACTTTAATGGTCCTCAAATACAATCCTAAGAATTGACCATCTCAAATATTCATTCAACACTTCATTGACACTGAAAAACTCTCGTATCTCGCTATATTCCACGTTACTTTCTTACTGTTTACCAAAATACAGTATCTTTATATTAGACATGACACACTTGAACATTATTTAGGCTACAAATGCCAATTACTTTACTGTTGCCGACCCCAGATTATTATTATTATTAATATAATTTAACGTTATCGTTACATTCATCACTATTTTCGGCCTGAATGTCCCTAAACAAATCACCTTCCAAGCCATATTCTATTCAAGACGAGTGGTGAAAACTCGTTCAATAAGTGACTGTGACATCTTAGTCTCAAAGTGATGCATCGTTGTATGGTGAACTATTTAGTTAGAATAACATTGTAAATTGGTACTCACTTTTTATTTTCGCTGGATGGTGCCAGCATTCCAACTCCGGACCTACCATGACGCTTGATATAAGCCATCATGCTATATCTGACACGACACTTGATTTCACATATTTCCCACATGATAAACATACTCTTACCAGTGGCTTCATTCACTTTTACACAATACATATTAATCACTATACACATGAACACTTTTAAATCACTATAACACAATTTATGTACACTTTCTCACTAATTCACAGGTTGATCCTTAATCGGACTCCTACGCCTGACCTCAGAGATGCGATGCAATTACGCCAACCGCTGGTCTCAGTGAAAGTCTAACTGCGTTTACGGCGTTCGATCTTCGTCACCTTCCATATCGTTCAGTTCACTGTCAAGATTAATTGGCGATGCCTCCCAAGGCTCCCATAATTTTAGTGATCCTTATGATAATGTCATATACCACTCTGACGATATCTCCTGGTATATGTAAATTCCAAAAACATTATTATTTACTCTATCGCTGTAGCGAACTTATATTTGCGTCAGGTAATGGATAAATATCTGTATGATAGTGTTTCCTCCTGTTTCTCCGCTGCCGTCTGTCTGCTTGTTTCTTGAGATACTCGAATGTTCTCTGGATCCTCAACTCACGTCCAGGCTGTGCATCGATGGGTGTCGGAATGACATTATTCCATGGCCTCTCTGGTCTTCTATCGAGATGTAGGCTCACTGGCACCTCTCCTGTCGCTTCGTGCACGGTATTGTTGATACAATATTCAATAATCTCAAGTACATCGATCCATTTCCAATTCTCAGTAGAGCAGTATATCTTCATGTACTTTTGCAGTTCCCTCATTACTCTTTCAGCAGAATTCGACTCCGGGTGTCGAACTGTTGACAAAATCTGTCTTACACCCAGATTTTCCAACTCCCTGCGAAATTCCACGCTGGTAAAACAGCTCCCATGATCAGATAATATGTTCTCCGGCTGCCCTAATATAGGAATGATTCTTTCCTTCAGCCTCTTAAGTACCTGTTTTGTACTGGTTTTCTGAATTGGACACAGGACTACCATTTTCGAAACACCTAGTGCAACTAGAATGTGTCTATTTCCTCTTCTAGCTCTAGGAAGCGGCCCAAAGTTGTCCAGTGCCAGAAGCTGACATGGCTTCTCTGGTAAGAGTGGTATAGGTTTTTGCCTCATTAAATAAGAGTTAGGCTTTACTCGTTGGCAGATATCACATGTTCTGATTGTATTCCTGACTGTATCTCGAAGTTTTGGCCAAATAAATGCTTCTTTAAGCAGGGAAACAGGCTTATCTACGCCGGAGTGACCAAAAGCTCGGTGCGCTAACCATACTAACCTTCTCTGCAGTGCTGGTGGTACAACGATCCTGGGTCGAGTGTGGTCTGAGTCGCTCCATTTATGTAACATCTGGTTAAACCATAGATACTCCGTTGATAGTGCTTTGGCTTCCACATACATCGGGGTTCCTCTGTCCAGCTTTCCCTCGAAGTAATTAATCATCAACCGTATCCAGGGATCTTCACGTTGAAAAACGGTGATGTTCCTCAGATCATCTAAGGTCTTTTGGTCTCTATATTCTATCACGATAGCTAGAACTTCTTCTTCATCAGCTGTCGGGTATCTGCTTAGCAAGTCAGGTATGATATTGTCCTTCCCCGGGCAATACTCGATTTTCACTTGAAATTGCTGTATGTACAGGGACCACCTCGTCAGTCTTTGACTCGACAAGTCAGTTTTCAGCAAGAAAGTTAGTGCTTTATGGTCTGTCCTCAATATAATTCTAAAACCATAAATTAGCTTTTGCCAATACTCTAAGGCATACAGTATCGCGATTAATTCGATCTCCGTGACCGTATAATTCTTTTCATTAGGTTTCAACCTTCTACTTATGAATGCAATGTAAGTTTTCTCCTCTGGCCTGTCCACATTTTCCTGGTATAACATTACTCCAATACCTATGAATGATGCGTCAGTCTGGATAATAAATTTCTGAGTGTAGTCAGGATATCCCAATTTTACATAATCTAACAGCATCTGTTTAGATTTCACGAAGGCTTCCTCGCATTGTTCCGTCCAGCGCCATCTTCCTCCATTCTTAAGTAAGTCTTGGAGTGGTGCTACGGTCTCGGTATACTTTGGGCAATGGCTTGAAAAGAATCCAATAACTCCTAGATATTGCCTGACGTTCCTTACCTTCGTTGGTCTCGGGAAATGTTTAATGACTTCCAATTTTCCCTGATTAGGTCTAACTCCTTGTGCATCTATTACGTGGCCTAGAAATTTAACTTCTCTCTGACCAAAGTTAGACTTCTTTATATTGACCTTAAAGTTAGCCTGACTTAGGTCATACAACAACTTGCGTAGATCTCTGACGTGTTCTTCAACTGTTTCAGATGTCAGTAGTATATCATCTACGTAGTATATGGTTGTTGCTTTTACTTCTTCAGACAGGTTCCGATCTAGTGCTCGTATCAACGCTGAACCTGCCGTTTTCAATCCGAATGGGAGACGCACGTAAGAATACGTGTGCTGGTCAAATAAAAACCCAGTTAATACGCTTGTTTTCTCCTCCAGAGCAAGATGGTGAAAACTTGCCGTCAGGTCAAGATTTGAGAACACAGTCTTTCCTTTGAACCTCCTGAGTACCTCCTTAATGGGCGGCACATGGTCAAATTCCGGTATGACCTTGGAATTCAAATTTCGTAGGTCCAGGCATATCCTCACACTTCCGTCCTGTTTAGGTACAACTACCAGTGGGCTGACATAAGGTGTGGCTGTCTTCACAATGACGCCTGCCTCTAGCATTTCCTGTATTGCTTCTTTGACCTTTAAATAATGTTTCTCTGCTACAGGATACGGCTTCGGTCTGAATGGTGTCCAATCGCTGAGTTGGAGCGCATATTGGAAATTCTTGATCCGGCCAGGTCTCGAATCGAAGACTCCTTTATACTCAAACAGCAGTTCCCTTAGCATTTGCTTATGTTCTGGACCAAATTTAGCTTCCTCAATCTTCTCTTCCAGGCATTCTTCAAATTTTGGTTCGAGGTCCTTTTCAATGTCTGCGGCCAGTGTTGCCAACTCTTCCTCGATGTCTTCTGTTGTCAATACTGCATCCCCAGTCATATCTCCGTATGTATGCCATACGTACTCTTCTGGTCTCGTTTCATTGTGCTTTAATGAGAGCTCTAACTCTTCCTTTCCCTCACTTGCGCGAAACATAACAATGTCTTGCGAGAGATCTATAATAACTTTATATTCTCTTATGAAATCCATGCCAACAATAATGTTAAACGGCAGCTTATTCACATGTAGGAAGCTCTGTGAGAATGTAGAGTTCCCTATCTGCAAATCTAAAAATACTTGGTATTTGCATATCATAACTTTATCTGGTATCACACCTTTTATTTTCACGCTTGAAATAGGTATTTTCAATACGTGGATTTTACTTTGGATTTCATTATATAATGCCTGGGTTATCAAGCACACTGTTGAACCTGTATCTATGAGACTTCTTATCTTCATGCCTGCAATGTTTACAATAATAATGGGTAGTTCACTTCTCACATTGACCGTCCCTTCATCTAGGTCTTCGATAAGCTCCTCAGGTTTGGCAATCCAGATAACTACATTCACTGTATTCCATCCTGAACTTATCTCTCGTTGGTCATTTAATTTTGGTGTTTTTTTTCAATTGCTCCATTCTTTGTGGAGTTCTTCTGTCTGTCTTCATACTGCTGAAGTTCCAGACTCTTGGCACCGTCATCGTTTTTATAGATGTCGGGTGACCTTCTATTCCTAATCGCTTCATCCCAATGAACTCGCGATTGTCTCTGGTCATCTCCGCGCTCTTCCATGTATCTTAAAGATGCGTGATAGCGTTCTTCCGCCTCTTCATCGAACCCGCGACTCTGTTCTTGGGATCTCCATCCTTGGTTGTTCCCATTTCGGCCGTAATTCCTTCTGTTATCAGGCTGCTGGTCTCTTGTACCGCGCTGATTCCAGGCTTTCCTTCCTCGGTTTCCACAGTTCGATCCTCCTCGATATGCTGGCCTCCAATTCTGGTTTTCCCGTCCTTCACGTTGCCAGTCTAATTTTTCCGTTTCGGTGCTCGTAGACTTACTTTTTGTCTGCACCTTAGTCGGTTCAGTCGGTGTAGTCGTCATGTTGACTTGTTCCATGTTCCGACTTTGCCTTGTGTGCTGCGCTGTGGTGAGATCGAGTTGTCTCAGCACCTCCTCCATATCGATCGCAGTTTTGGCGTTTGCTGAGATTAATAGACGTTGTACTTCATACGGTAGCTGCTTGGCTATCGCTATGCACAAATCTGACTCTCTAATCCATTCATCAAGTTCGCGGAAACGGCACAATTGACTCACAAAGAATTCTCCGTACTTCGTCGGATTACTAGTACTATAACGCCTGGAATACAAGTTCAATCTGAGGTTCTGTTGTATACTTGCGTTCCAGTACCTGCTTAAAAATGCCTGGTGAAATTCGTCAACGGTGTCGAACGTGTACCGAAAACTCCTAAACCATAAGGCACACTCGCCCTCAGTTAATTTTTCAATCGCTCTCAACCTTCGCTCTGGCGGTACCTTCGCGTCATTCAAGTACTCGGAAACTTCTTTAAGCCAGTACTTGGGTGTCATGTTAGAATTATTCTCAGAATATTTCTTTGGTTTCTCATCACTAGCCCTTACAACAGTGACTATTTGATTTTGAACAGCATTTTCATGCGGTGTTGACATGGCAATTGGCATACCAGGTGTGGTATACGGGCTGTCAATTGGCATGGCTGCATTCTTTGGAGAGGGCTGTATTTCTATCTCTGCCCATTTATTTCTTCTATTCTCGTCTATACTTCCTTCGCTAGACCTAGGATTCCGCAACATGGATTCCTCCTGCGCGATCATTCTAGTCTCTATTTGGCTGTGCCTATTTTCTGCCCTTTCCAAACGAGCTAATACCTCTCGTTCTATTTTCTCTAGGCGATCTCGGTTTCTTTCTGCCATAGAAAATACCTTTTCCTTGTCATCCTTAAGGTTTTCCTTCAGGTGGGTAATTTCCCCCGCTAGACTTTCTCTTACCTCGGCAAGAGTCTTATCGCTGGCTTCAGTCTTCAAGCCTTCTCGAAGTTCTAATTCTTCCCGTAAGCCTGTAACTTCCTTTTGAATGTGACCTTGTATATGAGAGATTTCAGTCCTTATTTTCGTGATTTCTCCTTGGTCCTCATCCTGTCTTTTATGAATAACTGCTAGGTCGCTCTGAGTTTGTTCCAACTCTTTCTGCACCTTCCCGACCTGCCTCTTCATATTTGACATTATCTCCTTATTCTCTTGATCAGAAGTTTTTATTTCTTGGATTTCCTTGCATTGGTCAAGGATATTCTGATCCTGTTTCCTTAAGGCTTCGTCTACCGCCTTGGCGTAGCCTGCCATTCGCGTATTCCATTTTACGTCGCTATCTTCGAGCCTTTGATCCACGGTCTGAGTGAACGTATTAAATTGCTCTAGTTGACGTTTAGTATTCGCTTCATTCTGACTTTGAATGTCTTTAAGCTCCATGGACATACTGCTTAAGCTATCGTTAATCTCACGCTGTGACTCTCTGCACGCTTGCAGATTATTCTCTAGTTTTAGCTCAATAGACTCAAAGCGTTTATCGTTATCAGCTTGCATCTCTGAGACCACGCTAACAATATTAGCTCGATTATTCTCTAATTGAATATTTACTGTAGCCAACCTCTGGCTTACCTCAGTTTGATTAGCATCCAATCTAGTGTTTATTTCGGCTTGATTAGCCTCTACCCTAGTGTTTATTTCTGTTTGATTGGCATCCAATCTACCCGCTATTTCATCTTTAAATGCTTTAATCTCTTCTTCCTCTTAGCATTAGTATCATCAAAATGTTCCCTTAACTCAGCAATACACCTGAGTACGTCCTCAGTTCCAGCCATCCTGTATTTCTTAATTTGAGATTCAGGTAGGCCGCAGCTGAACTTGCTGGCGCGTTCTATTGGAAAGGAAAGGATTCCGATCCCGCGACAACAACAACAACATATTACAAAGTGCCAAAACCACCCATGGAATGGGTATAGACCCACGTACCCGTCTGACAACAGTGTCTGACGTCTGAGTATCATCTAGAAAGACTCACAATCGCTCAAACAGAGTTTGAGAAAAAATACTATTATTATGGTTTTCCCCGTGAAAACGATGCTATTATTATGGGGTTTTCTGAATCCCATAAGCCATCCCCGTCCTGGGCGCCATGATAATGAAGTAGGGATCCCATGCTTTGCCACACACATCTGGGCGACATGATAATGAAGAGGGAATGGTATGTCAAGTATGCTGTGACAAGTTACATTTACATTTAAGCATGTTTTATGGAGGATTATCAACATTTATTTGACGAGATGGCTTATTGACAAATGGGACGTGGCCTTTTCCTATTATATCCTAATTTCTATGCTGTACTTGCTTCTACCATTAATATCTTGGCCGACTTTTAGTAGTACATGTGACTCAATCCTAGTACAGAGACATATCCTCCATGTACCCAACTGTCATCATGTGGAACATGTGTTCGTATCCCAGCTAACTCACGGTCTTTCGAGGTATGGGACGTTCCTGCCCACCATACGACCACATGCTCAGGATTTGAGTCTACCAGGTAACTACTCTACATGAAATACACAACATATTCCTAAAATAAAACATTTACTGGTATAAAATCATGGCTATACAACAAATACAAATAAAGGATAAATTATATTTAACTCCCACAATTAAAATCAGGGTTATTTTGTGAGTCTCTTCTTAATTATTGCAATTGCACTCAAATCTCTTTCTAGCATCCTATCATTGATACTTTCAGACTTCTATGGGTCTCCATAGTGTTCATCATGTGACACAATTTTACATAACTGGATATCACAACATAAAAATCACATATCACGTCTAAATGACATTAAATACTGAAACAATAAAACATTACTCCGTTTCTTATGGCATTTACTTTGATTAGCATAAATTCATTATTTTATGTCTTAATTAACAATATTTGTTGTGTCGTGTGAATCATCTTCCTTCTTTCCATCAATATGAAACGCTTTAAAAAGTGGTACGCCTCCCTTCCAAAATAAACATGGATAGAATTGTTTATAGTTTCACCATACAACGATTTTCTGGGTCTTGTCGGAATTATTATCGTTACAAACGAGTCATGTTCTTAGAAATCACATACCCGTCTGCATAAATCAGCGTGAACTGGCAAAAAAATGCATTCTAAAAAGATGCCTAACAATTTATTTGGTTCAGTGTTCCTCCTCAGAGAATAACTGTGCCAAATATTATCCGATTTCTTTGATCCAACAATGTATGTGTGTTGCAACACATCTTTTAATTCACTTGGCATCATCATAACACTCATATCTTAATTGCATATTGAAATATCGAGATTCTTCAGTGTCCCACTATGACCATAATTTAAAGGACTGGCGGACCGACGTCCCCTTTCTCTCGCAGGCAATAAAATTAGTTCCGGCAAGCTGCAAAAGATGGCCGCTCGTCTCAGTGGGCCAACCCACTTCCCTCATCTGCTGGCAAGGTCAAGTTTGTTTACAATCGCAGTACAGTAGAGTTACGCTAGGTGTGGTTCTTAAGTAATTGAGTCATTCTAATTATATAACACCTATCTTTAAAGTTTATCGGGCACAACTGGCTCCTGATTAACATTCATAGCTGGGGATGGATCCCGTGATAGTCCTGCCGTTCTGTGGTGACTACTGGTGGCTTTAGACGCGCATCAAAATGAGAATTCAAGATTCCCACCGGCAGCTGTCTCAATAATAACATAATCAGGAAATCTGCGTTTCCTAAACGACGAATATGATTCTTACCTCCCAGGGCAGATCATTTTACACATGCTCACGGAGTCTCGACGGACCTCACTCGTGGCCATAATTCATGCAAGCGATGGATACAGACAGGCTCTGTCCAATTCGCTGCGAATAATAAAAAGTATGCTCAACGGCGATACTAACTCGTAGATTAGCCAACTTCTCACCTAACGCGCAAGCTATATTAGTTTGGTCCCCGCAATATATTTACGTAAATCACTGGATTCTACGTTACATCTGCACGCTTACATGCGGCTCAAACAATACTTCACATAGATGACTCAATTATTAAGGCACCCGCGTTCTCTCTGTAATAACACTTAAGCCAAAGCTTTAAATAGCTCCTAATAACAATGTATACATTTACTGGCTTACATTACTTTAATGGTACTCAAATACAATCCTAAGAATTGACCATCTCAAATATTCATTCAACACTTCATTGACTCTGAAAAACTCTCGTATCTCGCTATATTCCACGTTACATTCTTACTGTTTACCAAAATACAGTATCTTTATATTAGACATGACACACTTGAACATTATTTAGGCCACAAATGCCAATTACTTTACTGTTGCCGACCCCAGATTATTATTATTATTAATATAATTTAACGTTATCGTTACATTCATCACTATTTTCGGCCTGAATGGCCCTAAACAAATCACCTTCCAAGCCATATTCTATTCAAGACGAGTGGTGAAAACTCGTTCAATAAGTGACTGTGACATCTTAGTCTCAAAGTGATGCATCGTTGTATGGTGAACTATTTAGTTAGAATAACATTGTAAATTGGTACTCACTTTTTATTTTCGCTGGATGGTGCCAGCATTCCAACTCCGGACCTACCATGACGCTTGATTTAAGCCATCATGCTATATCTGACACGACACTTGATTTCACATATTTCCCACATGATAAACATACTCTTACCAGTGGCTTCATTCACTTTTACACAATACATATTAATCACTATACACATGAACACTTTTAAATCACTATAACTCAATTTATGTACACTTTCTCACTAATTCACAGGTTGATCCTTAATCGGACTCCTACGCCTGACCTCAGAGATGCGATGCAATTACGCCAACCGCTGGTCTCAGTGAAAGTCTAACTGCGTTTACGGCGTTCGATCCTCGTCACCTTCCATATCGTTCAGTTCACTGTCAAGATTAATTGGCGATGCCTCCCAAGGCTCCCATAATTTTAGTGATCCTGATGATAATGTCATATACCACTCTGACGATATCTCCTGGTATATGTAAATTCCAAAAACATTATTATTTACTCTTTCGCTGTAGCGAACTTATATTTGCGTCAGATAATGGATAAATATCTGTATTAAATTTACTTCGACGCACTTCATGATTATACTTATGAAGCTGTATGATGTGCTTCTATTGTTCTTCAATTGCTGAGCGTCGATACTGTAACATTTCGCGCGCTTACTGGCAGCGTATTAGTTACGTGTATACTGGAGAAGAACTTGAGAACAGACTGAAGACAAGTGAAGACAACTCAAGACGACTGTCTTGGTCTGCACTGCTCTCCCTTATAAAGGCTTCTCGTAAAAACTAGTCCACCGGACGTGTGGGTGCAACTCCTTCCTTGAAATAATACCTTTTCAGCAGAAATTACATATACACCTTGTTCATTTAGGTGTGGAGGTTTCATAAACATTCGCGTGCCGGCGATCGCTTCGGCCAATTAATTACAATTAATTGCCTTATTCCAACGCGTCAGGACGCCACCATGGTGATTCCCCCCTGGCTGGTCACCAAATCACTCCTCTCGAGCGTAGGCTCGGTGGTAACGCGTTCATTTAGATATATAGGCTTTAATTTAGGTGTAAAATCATTCCTAAATGATCTCTCCTTAAATATATTCACCTGGGTGTACATTTCACTCCATTTCAATGCTGCACTTGGCGGTAATTAATTAATTTCCGTGGGCAGTCATCCCTACCCTAGGTTCCATCGTTGTCAAGCGGTGAATACCCGAGTCATTAATTTTGAGCTGTCTACTCGGTCCAGACGAAAGTAGTCCGCTCGGCGCCTACGATCTCCACCCATTTTCCAACTGCAATTAGTAAAACGTCAAACTGGCCTCCTCTCGTTCTTGTGTGCTTCGAAAACGTATATTTGCTTGCATTTGCTTACAATTCTTTACCTTAAAACTGCTATGATATTCACATACAGGCCGTGAAATCATGCTACATTATTATATGTCATTATTTAACACATTGCTCTTCGGGGTCCCTAAAACTGTTCCCCCTCAGATCAATGGTTCGATTCTAGTTAGAATCATGTGCCTGGTCTTCTCAGATAGGACCTGAGCTCGATGCCAATCTGCCGTGACCGATTGGGCACAATATGTGCTAAAATTTGTAAATACAGGGTCTTTATATTTGCTTGGCAAGGACATTCTCGCTCACGCGCTCCTCCAGTGGCTGCTCAGTTGCCGGCTGTGCGCGTATGTGCGGCAGAATACTGTGCTTAAAATCAGTATCATGCATTTTTACTCACTATGTTTACAGTAGATGTTGAAATCGTTCCCCGTCCGCTGCCAAACATAATCGGCATCTCTTTATGAAGTTTACGGTTAATCCGGTTAATTTAGCTTCATTAAGGAAATAATGAACTTAACGTCTTTTTTTATTGTTTACTGAACCTGTACGTTCGAATCTCAAATTAGCCACTTGATGTATTGTTCGATTTATAGGAATAGGTCTCCCTGGAAATTTCACTCGAAAATTTTGACTTTTTCTAGCGCACGATTTCCTGCACTTTATGTACGTATTATGCAGATATACACGTTCAAGTAACGAATATTTCACGTAAGGCATTACAGCACTATACACAATCACAATAAAACAACTGGCTAAGAGAATCAAACGTACAGGTTCAGTAAACGATAAAAATAGACGTAGAGGTCGTTATTTCCTTAGTGAAGCGAAATTAACCGGAATAACCGGAAACTTCTTTAGTAGATGCCCATTATGTTTGGCAGCGGCTGGGGAACATTTTCAGCATTTACTGTAAGCATGGTGAGTAGAAATGCAAGATACTGATTTTAAGCATGGTATTCTGCCGTACATACGCACACGCGGCAGCCGGCAACTGAGGCGTCACCAGCGGAGCGCGTGAGCGAGAATGTCCTTGCCAAGCAAATACAAAGACCCTGGATGTGTTTTATTTCTTGCTATTCTAAAAACCGGACGCGATTTTCGACAGCGCTTTCATCTCGTTTAACTGTCAACCAAATGAACTCTACAGTCGCAGCGAGGCACACACATTGATGCCAACATGTGAGATACAAAATCACTGTTGATAAAAAGAAGTGAGACACAAACACACTGTTGATCAAAAAAATAATTCATTGGGACGTGTTAGGCTGTAACCATTGCCAAAACTCATTGATCTGGGCGCGTTAAGCTGTAACCTTTGTCAAAAACCATTGGATTGGACAAAACGAAGGTTAGAAGGTTGGGGACAGGTGAGGCCTTTGACCGCGCCCAGCTGGCGGGGCTCGGTTGACTCAAAACCATTGATCTGGGCGCGTTAGGCTGTAACCATTATGAAAAACCATTGGATTGGACAAAACAACGGTTAGAACGTCGGGGGCAAGTGCGGCCTTTCAGAGGCAATTTCCACAATCCATGATCAATAAACAATTCAATTGGGCGCACTATCTATGATTTGAGTAATGCGCACGAATGATGCGCACTAGCGACCGAATTGGGCGCTTCTTTGTTTTTCATAGTACCGTAAACGCGAGGTTGGCAGTACTGTCATGGTACTGTTTTGATAACGATCGATGAGAATAATAGCGCTGACAGCTGTAATTTTCGCTATATAAGTCGAGTACCTATTTGGGATGGACGGGTGGGTCACAGACATCGAAGGAGGGAATATCTACTAAAACATCGCTCCTTGATTTATTTCCCAGCGTTTCATAACGTATTTTGGCTAATTCATGTATTGTAGAGAATATTATCGCGCGTTCTACCTTCATTCACTGCTACCCATTGAATGATGTTTTAATAGATGCTTCCTCCTCCGCTGTCTGTGACCCACCCAGCCAAACCAAATAGCATCACGACTTATATAGGCGAATTTCCAGCTGTGGATGCCATTATTCACATCAACCATCATCAAAACAGTAGCCTACTGCCAACCTCAACATTACGGTGCTATACCGCACCGAGACCCAACCATTCTAACCTTCGATTTGTCCAATCCAATGGCTTTTGACAATGGTTACAGCCTAACGTGTCCAGAACAATGGTTTTTGATGATGGTTACAGCCCAACGTGTCCCGATGATTGTCTTTTTTTAACAACAGTGATTTTGTATTCCACTTTTTTTTTCATATAAACAGTGATTTTGTATCCCAATTTATAACAAGACTTAGGCCTAGCTTATATAGGCTAGTGAAGTTTCAGTTGTGTGGGCCATTGTAGGCGTGGCTTATTTGACAAATAAGATATTGCCAACCCCACGTATACAATAAACACAGTCGTGTGTTGTTTGTTTTGAGCGGAGAGAGCGATGTTTGCATAGCGACATACTGAACTAGCTCCAACTTTATTTCAAATAGCATTTCCCAATAAGACACAATTGACTGTTACAAACTCCTTAAAATGAACAGTTACTATATTATCAACTTGTCATCTTCAAATTTGATGTGTATAGAATTCCAACGGAAGGCAAATCAATTGGGTCATTAAGGCTTTACATACCAAAACAAACCTAACCTGGGGTTTACGCCAGACCCCCTTGCTTGTGGTTCAGTACTAGTAGTAATTTTCGGCCAGACAGTGGCAGACATAAATCCTATCTTAAATTAAGCCTAATGTTTTGCATACAAAAACAAACCTAACCTGGTGCTTACACCCCAGACCCCCTTGCATGTGGTACTAGCAGTAATTTTCGGCCAGGCAGTAGTGTGCCCGTTTCTCCAATGGGACAGGCGATCACCCGGCCAACATCCCGGCCCCATCAGAAGAAACAGCCAAGGGAGCGGGTAAAAAAAATTAGGGCGTGAATCTTGGTTCATACAGACAAGAATAAAAGAAATGCTCCAGCGAGCCAGAGACAAAGGGTCTCGGGTCGTTTACGGGTTGGGATGGCAAATTGACTGAACCAGGATTCAAAAGCAAACTCCCTAACTTGGATTAACAAACAGAGAAGAAAGGAAAAGCCCTCGTAAAATCACATCTGCTCCTTTATTGGCCAAAGGATAAATAAATATGCAACCTGCCTACCACGCACGAGTATAGAGTTAGGTTGGGACAAAGTCCGAAAAAAAAAGTTCATAGTCAGTAAACAATCAAAAAAAATTATACTTATTCAAACTCGTGGGTGTCCTCTCTTAAAGTTCCGACAAGGAGATCGCCTTTCAAAAAGCTAAATTAACCCTAATTTATCGGTGCACACGCATGTAAACATCACTAGCCACTTATCACAAAGTTCACCTGCGGCAAAAACTCTAAGAAAATATCGAATATCTACGTATATTACAACTGACTACCCTTATACAGCAATGGACGGATCTCCTCTATCGAACTGCAAATTAATAACTAAAGAGCATCATATTACATCAAATAGCACTCAAACATCAACTCAGCTTCACATAATATGGCATTTCAACAATTAATTATAACTTATCATAAATTATTTACACACCCAGATTGTGCTTACATATTTACACTACTAATTCTTATTATTATTACTGATTTATATTCGCCTTTCCAACAACCTTGATCCACACTGTCATATTTGTTATTGTAATTAAATTATAGCATTGTCTAATGTTTATGAAAGGTTAAGAACCTCGTAACAAGGCACCCTAGCGTATTTCATTCTCACAACGAACATTTAATCGCAACCCTTCCGTCGAACACTCTGTGTGAGGATCCGAACAATCTGACTGTCGAGCGCACTATCAATTACACCCCTGCGCTATTCAATATACAACTCATCAATAAACGTAACACGTTCGTCAAGAGGACCCTGTCCTCACAAATTCAATTCAACGGTCATACGTCGCCCCGTGAATAACCTCGTCATATATGACGGAATAATACCATATTTAATTATCACATTAACTTTACACAACATCATTACAAAAAATCATGCATTATTAGCATGTCTCAAGAACCCATACTAACAGAGCGTATCAACTTTATCGGGACCACGAGGTCGTATGATAATATGGCATCCTATCCAAGGAACCTTATTCGACAATCTCCAACCATATTCATTTTGCTATTAAAATCTATGCAATCCGTGACAAACCTTTCAGAATAAATTCGTATAATGACCTCGGAAATCGAGATGCTAGAATCTCCCAGCAAAATGGGCATCTCATATTATCGTTACCCAATTTCAACTTATTATTATTATTATTATTATGTCTCAGAGAATAAATGTATGTCTTACTCCTACCATTGATACTGTTAATTTATGTAAGTCAAAACGACCCGAAAAGAAAGCACAAAAAATCTGTACAACCCTATGAGAAAATGATGCTCTTTTTCAATCTGGAATAAATGATTATGAATGGAGTTAAGTTACACGATCTCAGGTTATCTCATGGCACGGCTATCCGAGGTAGAAGTTCTCTTCTTCCTGATGAACAAGGATGGAAATGAAACGTCTTACTTTATATCCGGTGTCCTCGGAAACCCCTGGCGTCCGCGTCGGCGTCGGTGTCGTCTACGGCATTAGGGCGGCATTGTTTCTCCAGCGTCTCCGCGATGTGGTCTCCCAGCGTACTGGTAGAGGTATACGCCCCCGGCACCTCTCGATCTCCTGGCGACGCCCATGTCCGCCCACTGGTTGCCCCCGGTCACCTTCAGCAGCGGCGTCTCTGACGTCCCAACCATGGTCCACTCGTCCATCTCGTTGCGGCCGTTCACCCCATTATGGCCCCTTTAGAGGTTCAGTGCAGCATAATTTGCGTATTAATATGCATATTGATTCCCAGAATATTTGAGTCCATGGTTATTAAGTTCATGCCGCCGTGTGGCAATATTACATTTCACTATATCAGAGCACTTTCACGCCCACGCACTATAGCGTCTAGTTCCTGGTTCACTTGAATAATATGTATTCACTTTCCTCAACCAGTGACACACTTCCTTCCACGAGGAGCTATTTCGAGCTGGCCTTGACCGACATATCAAGTTGCCTGCGTCCTGCAGTCTTCCAACACAAGCTTAAAGTAGATGTAGCTTTCCCTGTTGCATTCTCACTGCGTCTCATAAAATGCCGCACTGCTATGCTATTTTCGAATGGATGTCTGTTACAATATAGGGCCTCGCGATAATGCTTCGCCTCGACTATCGTTATTATTGTTCTTTCCCTGATACTCGTAATGTTAAACACCTCCTGGTATTCATCTTTAATTAACATAAATTGTCGGCATGAACGAACCTTCCTTTATCAGTTCCGACTATTTCTCACATACTAGCGAGTCCGATATCGTCTTGAAATTCACGCTGTTCGACAAGCAAACTGACATACTTCACTGTAAACAACTCACTGGCACTACATGCACGCTAGCTTCATGCCCTGCTGATCACCCCTCGTATCAAATGGCCACGAGCACTGACTACTCACGAAAACCGTTCAAGTCCCCGATGCAAATTACTGTCTACGTGACATGGGCTACTCGTCCGTGCTCCGCTGGATAACATGCTCGTCCACGCACTATTGACTCACTGAACATTCCGGAACTGCGTCCTCCTTCGAGAAAAAAATGGAAGGGGTTGGAACCTTCGGGAGCATTCCCCTACTCTCGCGGTTGCCTCGCCACGTCATGCCATGACGTCATACTGACCCTCCGGTCTCCTCTCGATCTTCTGTCATCCGGGGCCGGTAATTGACCCTGACTGGATCGGTCACATCTCTCCCGCGGCCTTCAAAAATATAAGCGGTGGGAACATAGCTTATATTTTTCCTCAAATGATGCATGTGAACGATCCTTTCAGTCATCTCCTCAATGCTGACTAACGGGCTTGCCTGTGATACTTCCGCAGACTCGCGGCATTGAAATTCCCAACAAGTGCATTCGTGACGTTGTCAACCACCCTATAGCAATTGTTGTCCATCACTCTGGCAATCCTATGGGGTCCCGAAAATGGGCGCGCAAATTTCCCATACACTCTGAGTGGTAAGTTTGATGACGTAGGTTTCCGAATCAGCACCAGGTCATTGACTCGAAGTGGTTCGCGAAAACGGTGGCCAGCCTTCCTTCTCTCCCGTTTCTGCGCCTGTAGCTGCATCCTCTCCCGAGCCAGTTCGTTTCTCCTTTGCACCGACGGCTCAATCTCTGGGGGTGCCTGTATAACAGCATGCCAAGGTCTACTTGGTTTTCGTCCATGGTGCAGAAGACAAGGAATTTGTCTGGTACTCTCTTGTGTTGTAGAGTTCAAGCAACGTTCAATTATGGGTACAACTTCCATCCATCTATGATGCTGTTCATGACAGTAAATCCGGCAGTATTTTCCAATCTCTGCATTTACCCTTTCAACGGGATTTCCTTCTGGGTATCTTATGGAGCTCAAGATATGCCTTATGCCGAGTCGTGCCATAGCCTCTTGAAATTCGGCGCTTGTGAACTGCGTTCCGTGATCGCTCAGAAGGAACTCTGGCTTCCCTGCAGTTGGAATCACGCCGGTTTCAATCCTGCGAATTACGTACCGGGATGTTGCCTTCTGTATAGGGTGCAACATGACTAATTTGGTAAACACATCCATCGTCACCAAGATGTATTGGTTACCCCTGGTGGACCTCGGAAGGGGGCCATACAGGTCCGTAGCCATTAATTCATTCGGACGGGTCGGTATAATAGCGCTAGGCTTCTCCTTAGATACGTCGGATGGGAACTTGCACCTTTGACAGATGTCGCATGTCCTGATTACCGCTCGTATGGTTTTTCCCATATACTCCCAGGTAAATGTTTCTCTTATGGCGTGTAAGGTTTTATCACATCCTCCATGCCCAATAGATCGGTGAGCCAACCAAACCACTGCTGAAATCAACTTCGGCGGTATTACAATACGTAGCCTTGTGTGGTCTTTATCGACAAACTTGTGAATCACGTCACCAACAATGTGATAAAAGTGAGCAATCTTTTCCGTTCCAGCATAATCGGGGTCATCTGCACCCATGCGATTCTTCAAATACCGGTATATCCGTCTTAACGGAGTATATCGCCGTTGCGCCTGGCTCAGGCGTTTCAAACGTTCCACCGTTTCCTGATCATCCGGTATTAGCTCTACCTGGTGCAAAACAGCCTCCTCACGTGGGTTTCTGCTCAAAACATCCGCTAGAAAGTTTTGCTTTCCGGGCCTATGAATAACTTCTGCATCGAATTGCTGCAGGAAAAGGGTCCAGCGCGTGACTCTTTCGCTTGGAATGTCAGACTTTAACATAAACTGTAACGCGCGATGGTCCGTCACAATCACGACTTTATGCCCTAAAAGAATCTTCTTCCACATCTTTAGAGCATAAATTATAGCCAGCGCCTCCAATTCCGTGGCAAAGTAATTAAGCTCAGGCTGTCGCAATTTCCTACTGGTAAATGCCAGATAATGTTGTTTCTTCTCGTCATCAAACTGGTACAACACAGCGCTCACTCCTACCTTTGAAGCATCGGTGTCAATATAAAATGTTTTGGAGAAGTCTGGGTACTCCAGTTTAACGTTGTTAAGGAGCATGTGTTTAGCTTGCGTGAAGGCCTCTTCACACGCCTGATCCCACTTCCACCGATTGTTTTTCCTGAGCATGCTCTGCAGAGGGGCAACTACATCCGTGTAACGGGAGCAATGACTAGAAAAGAATAAAGTCATTCCCAGGAACTGCCTCACTTGTTTCACCCTTTCTGGTCTGGGAAACTCAGCTATCGCCTCAATTTTCTCCGGGTTCGGCCGATATCCATATTCGTCAATGAGATGTCCCAAAAACCGAATTTCTCGGTGAAAGAAATTGCATTTCTCCAGGTTTGCCTTAAATCCGGCCGTAAGCAAGTTCTAAAACAACAATCTCAAGTGTTCCAGGTGCTCCTCTACTGACGTGGATGCCAAGATCAAATCGTCCACATAACATAGTACGTGTTTCTTGACCTCTTCACTCAAGTTGCTGTCCAGCGCTCGAATCAGCACAGGGCCACTGTTTTTCAAACCGAAGGGAAGGCGGTTATAGACGTGGGTCTTCTGCTCATGCAGGAAGCCAGTGTATTGCTTGCTGTTCTCGGTTAACTCGACATGATAATAGGAATTTGTGAGATCTACGGTTGAGAAAAAAAAATTCCTTTAAAGCACCTCAGCAGCTCTCTAATTTGTGGTGGGCGGTCGTACTCTGGCAAAATGCGTGCATTTATTCCACGTGCATCCAGACAAATCCTTAGGCGACCATTTGGCTTCCTTACAACCGCTAAAGGGTTTAGGAAAGAAGTCGGAACCTTCTTTATTATGCCATCCTTCTCCATGGCGTTTATCATGGCCTTTACCTCCTCCTTCCATTTCTCTGGGACTGGATATATGTGTTTCCTGTATGGTGAGTCATCACTCAACTTGATATCGTACTGAAAGTTCTTGATAACTCCAGGTTTGTCGCTAAATACCTCCCGAAACTCCTGTATTAGGTCATCAAACTGTTTCTGGACAGTTGGATACAAAATTTCTTTTACACCAACGGGCATGTGGGTGATCGTCTCTTCTTCACGTTCCACGATATTCTCAAGTGTGTTCTCCAAGAAGAGCGTGCTCGAGTTGGCATTGATATAATCTTTCGATCCTCTGCTCGGCGATTCGTTTCCGACATACATAACACCCTCTTGCATATTTATAATCCAGCCGTACTCCGAAATGAAGTCAACACCCAGAATTATTTGAAAATTAATGTTGGAGATGGCCACGAACACGTGCTCATAAAACCTCCCCGCAATCTTGATCATCAACAGGGCCTGCAGCTTGCATCTCACTGAGCGATCGGGAATTACACCTCTAACCTTTACATTCGCTACTGGTAGAGTATATACGGGTCCTGCCTCCATTATCTCGTCCAAACATGACTGAGACACCACACTAATCATCGCTCCGGTGTCAATCAGGGTTTTTATTTGTTTACCGAGCACCTCTACTGTTATGATTGGCAAAGGATACACTTTCCCGCGGCGGATAACGTCTTCCTCATGAATCAAGTCTTCGTCGGTAGCCTGAAATATCTCTTGAATTTCAATCAGTTCGGGAGGACCAAGGTTTGAGCAATTTCTTAATTTGAAGTTTTTTTTGTTGATCTGACCGACTTGTGTCAGGTGGTCGGTCAGCTTCCCCCGGTGGTGCGGATGGATTACTCCGTAATTGTTGTAAATATTCCTGGCTCTCTCGATGTCTTTCCGTATAGCTCGGCCGCGACCCCTGCGAACAAGAATCCCTATAGGCATTCTGTCTCTGATAATATTGATTTGACTGCCTTCGCTGATATTCACCATATCGTCCCTTCGTATTGTTGAATCGGGATCTCCTACGCTCTTCGTACGGTTTATTCCTCCATCTGGGTCGCTCGTCTGTTCCACCGTAGCTCCTATCTTGGCTCCGATAGTACCCTGTGTCTCTTGGCCTGTCCGTCTCCCGCGGCGTTCGCTCTTCCGTCTGCACAATTTTGTCAATCACGACCGTGTTTACATCTCTATTTTCCTGTCGTCTGGACCTCGCCTGTAACTGTGCGCTAGTGTGGTCAAGTTTTCGAAGAATCTCTTCACATCCCTCTAAAGTCTCGGCTCCTGACGCTATTACATTCTTCTGGACCTCCACAGGCAACTGTCGTATAATGGCTTGGACCAATTCGTCCTCCGGCACTGGTGGAGTCAAATACTGCAGCCTGGCGAGTTGCGATGCGAAGTACCCCGCATACCTAGTCGGATTGGACGCCGCATACCGTTTAGCGTATAGTTCCGCCCGTATGTTCAATTGTTCCTCAGGGCTCCAAAAGCGTTTGATTAATAATCGTTCGAACTCGTCCGTGCTCGTGAACGTGTATCGAAATGCGCGAAACCAAGTTAATGCTGTCGATTCCAGGGACCTCTCAATAACTCTTAGTTCCCTCTCACGTGGTATCTTATTTTCCGCCATGTATTCACGGACCTCCCTCATAAATTCGATGGGTGTGACGTTATTAGTCCCATTGTTCCCCGAGAATTTCCTCGGCTGGAGGTCTATACTTCTAATGATAGTCAGGTGTCCCGCGGGGTTTGTACTCTGTATTCTCGGCGTAGTAGTTTTCACTTTCCGTCCCGTTAAGAGGTGGCGTGTTTTCAATTTCGGACCATCTAACCCTTTCTGACTCCGATTTGTCTTTTATCTGCGTCATTTCCGCCTCTAAGTTGCCTAATCGAGTGAGTTGCCTTCCCTGTTGAATAATGATCTTCTCCTCCAACTCAACAATGGAAGTGTGGATAGATTCTCTCACATGTTCGAAAAATGTCGTTTGTGAATGAGTGATTTTCCTGTCATACGTGTCCTGGAATGATTCAACCTATATCTGCATGTTTTTCACGTCCTTCGCAACCTCTTCTTTCCAACCTGACACGTCCTGTTTCAACTTATCCAGGGTTTCCTCGTTAGACTGACCAATTTGCTCGATTTTTGCCGTCAAATCTTGTCCCATGCCTTTAATATTACTGTTCAACTTCTCCTCAAGTCCTTCAATATTCCCCCGAAGCGAACTCTGAGTATCCCTGATTTGCCGTGCCATAGAATATTTGAGCTCCACGGTGAGCACTTGGAATGTAGTTTCTACCTTTTTTATCGAGTAGATTAATCTTATTATCTATAGCCTTTCCTGATAGCTTAAGATTACGTTCTACAGCATCAATGTTTTTCTGCAAATGCGATTCTAAACTCTTAAGATTAGATCCCATGACTTCTAATAAGTCGGTTCTGAGATCATCAACTTTATCACTAACATCTTTTTTTATTCCTGCTATTTGAGTGCCGACACCCTCTTGTGCCCTCTGTACCTCTGCTATTTGAGTACCGACACCCTCTTGTGCCCTCTGTACCTCTGCTATTTGAGTACCGACACCCTCTTGTGTCATCTGTAAGCGATCCATATCGCTCTTCATGTTTGTTTTAATTGACCCAATACTATCCTTAACCTTATTCATTTGAGTAGTTAGACCATTTAATCCATCTTGGATTTGTTTTAATATATCAGCTATATTTTCTGCGGTTACTACTTGTGACATCTTACAATACAACTTAAATATAGGGGCCTACAGGGGAAAGTAGGTCGTCGAGTATAGCCATGACCTGAGATCGTGTACCAACCCTGTCAAATGGTTCACTAAAGGCTCAGTGTGATACGATGTTAATTTTACACAAGAATTACACATGGCAAGCATCGCGCCCCCATCAAAGGCACGAATCTGACCACTCAGTATACTGCCATCACAACAACAAATGATTGAGTAAAAAGCAAGCCCATGACGAAGACGAAACGCACCATCGTCGTCGAGCCAACACGTTAGCGGCGCCACTTCCCCCTCCCTGTGCCCGTTTCTCCAATGGGACAGGCGATCACCCGGCCAACATCCCGGCCCCATCAGAAGAAACAGCCAAGGGAGCGGGTAAAAAAAATTAGGGCGTGAATCTTGGTTCATACAGACAAGAATAAAAGAAATGCTCCAGCGAGCCAGAGACAAAGGGTCTCGGGTCGTTTACGGGTTGGGATGGCAAATTGACTGAACCAGGATTCAAAAGCAAACTCCCTAACTTGGATTAACAAACAGAGAAGAAAGGAAAAGCCCTCGTAAAATCACATCTGCTCCTTTATTGGCCAAAGGATAAATAAATATGCAACCTGCCTACCACGCACGAGTATAGAGTTAGGGTGGGACAAAGTCCGAAAAAAAAAAGTTCATAGTCGGTAAACAATCAAAAAAAAAATTATACTTATTCAAACTCGTGGGTGTCCTCTCTTAAAGTTCCGACAAGGAGATCGCCTTTCAAAAAGCTAAATTAACCCTAATTTATCGGTGCACACGCATGTAAACATCACTAGCCACTTATCACAAAGTTCACCTGCGGCAAAAACTCTAAGAAAATATCGAATATCTACGTATATTACAACTGACTACCCTTATACAGCAATGGACGGATCTCCTCTATCGAACTGCAAATTAATAACTAAAGAGCATCATATTACATCAAATAGCACTCAAACATCAACTCAGCTTCACATAATATGGCATTTCAACAATTAATTATAACTTATCATAAATTATTTACACACCCAGATTGTGCTTACATATTTACACTACTAATTCTTATCATTATTACTGATTTATATTCGCCTTTCCAACAACCTTGATCCACACTGTCATATTTGTTATTGTAATTAAATTATAGCATTGTCTAATGTTTATGAAAGGTTAAGAACCTCGTAACAAGGCACCCTAGCGTATTTCATTCTCACAACGAACATTTAATCGCAACCCTTCCGTCGAACACTCTGTGTGAGGATCCGAACAATCTGACTGTCGAGCGCACTATCAACTACACACCTGCGCTATTCAATATACAACTCATCAATAAACGTAAGACGTTCGTCAAGAGGACCCTGTCCACACAAATTCAATTCAACGGTCATACGTCGCCCCGTGAATAACCTCGTCATATATGACGGAATAATACCATATTTAATTATCACATTAACTTTACACAACATCATTACAAAAAATCATGCATTATTAGCATGTCTCAAGAACCCACACTAACAGAGCGTATCAACTTTATCGGGACCACGAGGTCGTATGATAATATAATAATAATGTTATCGGTTTTACGTCCCTTTTGACTACACTGGCTTTTAGAGACGCCGGGGTGCCGGAATTTTGCCCCGAAGGGAATCTTTAACGTGCCAGTAAATCTACTGACACGGCTCCCTCGCATTTGCGCACCCTCAAATGCCAGATGACTGCGCCAGGTTTCGAACCTGCAACCTTGGGCTCAGCAAGCGAGAACGTTAGCCCTGAGCCACGCAGCCAGACGTATGATTATATGGCATCCTATCCAAGGAACCTTATTCGACAATCTCCAACCATATTCATTTTGCTATTAAAATCTATGCAATCCGTGACAAACCTTTCAGAATAAATTCGTATAATGACCTCGGAAATCGAGATGCTAGAATCTCCCAGCAAAATGGGCATCTCATATTATCGTTACCCAATTTCAACTTATTATTATTATTATTATGTCTCAGAGAATAAATGTATGTCTTACTCCTACCATTGATACTGTTAATTTATGTAAGTCAAAACGACCCGAAAAGAAAGGACAAAAAATCTGTACAACCCTATGAGAAAATGATGCTCTTTTTCAATCTGGAATAAATGATTATGAATGGCGTTAAGTTACACGATCTCAGGTTATCTCATGGCACGGCTATCCGAGGTAGAAGTTCTCTTCTTCCTGATGAACAAGGATAGAAATGAAACGTCTTACTTTATATCTGGTGTCCTCGGAAACCCCTGGCGTCGGCGTCGGCGTCGGTGTCGTCTACGGCATTAGGGCGGCATTGTTCCTCCAGCGTCTCCGCGATGTGGTCTCCCAGCGTACTGGTAGAGGTATACGCCACCGGCACCTCTCGATCTCCTGGCGACGCCCATGTCCGCCCACTGGTTGCCCCCGGTCACCTTCAGCAGCGGCGTCTCCTGACGTCCCAACCATGGTCCACTCGTCCATCTCGTTGCGACCGTTCACCCCATTATGGCCCCTTTAGAGGTTCAGTGCAGCATAATTTGCGTATTAATATGCATGTTGATTCCCAGAATATTTGAGTCCATGGTTATTAAGTTCATGCCGCCGTGTGGCAATATTACATTTCACTATATCAGGGCACTTTCACGCCCACGCACTATAGCGTCTAGTTCCTGGTTCACTTGAATAATATGTATTCACTTTCCTTAACCAGTGACACACTTCCTTCCACGAGGAGCTATTTCGACCTGGCCTTGACCGACATATCAAGTTGCCTGCGGCCTGCAGTCTTCCAACACAAGCTTAAAGTAGATGTAGCCCTCCCTGTTGCATTCTCACTGCGTCTCATAAAATGTCGCACTGCTATGCTATTTTCGAATGGATGTCTGTTACAATATAGGGCCTCGCGATAATGCTTCGCCTCGACTATCGTTATTATTGTTCTTTCCCTGATACTCGTAATGTTAAACACCTCCTGGTATTCATCTTTAATTAACATAAATTGTCGGCATGAACGGACCTTCCTTTATCAGTTCTGACTATTTCTCACATACTAGCGAGTCCGATATCGTCTTGAAATTCAAACTGTTCGACAAACAAACTGACATACTTCACTGTATACAACTCACTGGCACTACATGCACGCTAGCTTCATGCCCTGCTGATCACCCCTCGTATCAAATGGCCACGAGCACTGACTACTCACGAAAACCGTTCAAGTCCCCGATGCAAATTACTGTCTACGTGACATGGGCTACTCGTCCGTGCTCCGCTGGATAACATGCTCGTCCACGCACTATTGACTCACTGAACATTCCGGAACTGCGTCCTCCTTCGAGAAAAAAAATGGAAGGGGTTGGAACCTTCTGGAGCATTCCCCTACACTCGCGGTTGCCTCGCCGCGTTATGCCATGACGTCATACTGACCCTCCGGTCTCCTCTCGATCTTCTGTCATCCGGGGCCGGTAATTGACCCTGACTGGATCGGTCACAGTAGCGGACATAAATTCTATCTTATTAATATTTTACATACAAAAACAAACCTGCTTCCATCACACTGCAGTATCCAGGCACACAAAGATTCTTATAGAATACATTTACACTTAAAGATCTTGACACTTGAAAACACACTGACACTGGTGATATGTCATTAAAACTTCCATCATCTTCTTTAACAAACAGGACACAATCATCTGTCATTATCACAGTGAAAGCCTCTCATTAAGCTTACTTCGAAATATATCGAAAGTAGAAATTGTATCCTATTCACACCACTCAGCGAAATGTCATCTCTTCGTTACACATTTTGCAATCGCTCTTCCGGATTTTTCCTGTCTTTGGGAAGTGCAGTTGTGTGGTAGGTATGACGATTGACTTGGGAAAATTGTCGGAATGGCATCAGGGGTTAGTTTGGGAATTTTCCTGGGGACACGAATGTGTTCACCATTTTCAACTGGGAATAGATCTTCTCTAACCACAAACTTAGTTTCGAAACGTTTAATACATACAACTCTTTTAACTTCGAAAATTATCCCGGTGAATATTTCTTATTGGAGGCTAAGCTTGAAATATCACAATGAACATGCAATACTTCTCACATTACGTATTCCCGGAATTTATAATTATCCACAGTGCTCTACACTACGTAAGGTACACTATTACAACTAATAACAGGACAAAATAACTTGAGATATGCGATATTTGAACGAAATTCTGGCAGCAGACTCACTTATAAACGTTGGTTCACCGAATGTAAACAACCCATATCCCCTCTCCAATTCCACTACGATTTCCGCCATTTTCTACTCTATCGATAGTGGCATTACGGTCTGATTTATTGTAGTCGGTCTTGCCGCAGCTTAACTCACCCGGTCAGATAAGAGTGTTATCCTTACATGAAGGTATATAGAATAACAGCGTTTGAAAGAGAAACATCAAAGTGCATTAACAGGCAAATAAAGAAAACATAGTGCAGATCAGTCATCAGCTCCATTAATCTGTCTAATGGAGTCTACCCAAATGGGCTGGGATCACGTGCGTTGAGAGAGTGAAGACTGAACAATAGGAAAGTGTTAAATATGGTGTTAGCATGACTTTCGCCATAGCCACAAATAAATCTCAGCATAACTGAGTTCATCAGTAGCAGTGAATATTTCTCCACAAGTACATGCCAGGAGAGGAGGTCGCAGACCGCGTGTGTGTATTAACACCGTCAAGGTATTTATTCATTGTGATATAGTTTTCTATCTTACGAAGTGCACGGTAATTATTTTCAAATTATAAGAATTACTGTAAAATAAAATTTTTCACTACACAAACAAGTGAATTGTGAATCAAAAATTAAAACAATTTTTTTATCTATATATTTAAAACACTAAGCTGATTTTTGTTACCGCGAGATTGAGGGAACGGTAGAACCGATTCACTTCGTAGAGCAATCTGTCGAAAGCTGTAGGCCTGTAGATTTGCAGAGTGTCTTTAAAATAAACAAATATGTTACCACATATTTTTAAATTTATAAACAAAACTGCAAAATTATTGGTTCAAGCGCATGCGCAGAATCAATCACCTTGGTTAATGACAGACATGGCGGATGTCCACCGCGTTTTAATGTAATAGTTATTTATAAGAATTATAATAAAGGAGGGGAATATTGATTATGAAGTTTCCACGATATAAACAGGAATAGAATATTATAAAAAACGAGAAATGTAGAAGAACTTATACGGACTGTTGAGAGTGAATGTTGTTTAAGTAACTTAATATTGCACTCTTTCACCAGTGATTCGGTAGCTCAGACGGCAGCGTTCAAACCTCTTAATTTATGCATCGCGCAATGGAAGCAGTTCGAATCCCACCTCCGACTCATATTTTTATTTCCTAATTATTCTTTCTGGCTATTGGTAATACATTGTCTTAACATATTTTACTTTTATTATTCCCATAAAGTAAGGAATTCTCCACGATTTACACTGCCATATACTTTTAAATTATTAAATAAAAGATGGCCACAATCGCTTTCGCCATGAGAGACAATTGACGAACATAATTCATTTGTTGGACTCAGACATCGTGGTCACTCAGCCCCGTCTACTTTGGTGTGTGTGTAAAATTTTCTCTGATAACCTGTGTTATTGTGATGGCTGTAGACTACTGATGTGTGCATTTGTAATTCAAGTGGGGAATGGGAAATTGGCGACTGAGGCTTTAAGTTAGGAACTATCCCGGTATTTACCTGCAGTGGAAGTGGCAAACCACGGAAAACCACATCCCAGATGGTTGAGATGGGAATCGAACCTTGCCCTACTTAGTTTTGCCTCAAGAGTGCGCCCCGTTCCAGCCCTCAGACCAGAATTACATTTCTAGATAAATGGCGGATAAAGGATTCACCGTATCGTAGTGTGATCTTTGTTTTTGAGAATTAAAAAGAGGGGATTGAAGAACTTTAACAGGCGTTTGAGTTCGTTTGTTGTTTAAGTAACTTAATATTGGTTTAGAAGTCTGTTGACTGGGTGGCTCAGGGGTAACATTGCGTACCCAGGAATGAATTTTGCATAGTCGAAGGAGTGTCACCTCAGACATGTATTTTTATTTCCTAATTATTCTTTCTGGCTATTGGTAATTCATTGTCTTAACATATTTAACTTTTATTATTCCCGTACAGTAAGGAATTCTCCACGATTTACATTGCCATATACTTTTAAATTATTAAATAAAAGATGGCCACAATCGCTTTCGCCATGAGAGACAATTGACGAATATAATTCATTTGATGGACTCAGACATCGTGGTCACTCATCCCCGTCTACTTTGGTGTGTGTGTAAAATTTTCTCTGATAACCTGTGTTATTGTGATGACTGTAGACTACTGATTTGTGCATTTGTAATTCAAGTGGGGAATGGGGAATTGACGACCGAGGCTTTAAGTTACGAACTATCCCGGTATTTACCTGCAGTGGACGTGGCAAACCACGGAAAACCACTTCCCAGATTGTTGAGATAGGAATCTAACCTTGCTCTCCAGAGTTTTGCCTCAAGAGTGCGCCCCGTTAGAGCCCTCAGACCAGAAGTAAATTTATTGGCAAACAAGGGATCGAACCTGGAATCCGGGGCGATAGCTCAGAATGTAGCCTTCAGATTGGGCTTCCCTGTGTTAATACGATTTTTGACAAGCACTGAACATATAGTCTAACGCTTCAACTCCCTCCATTACGGTGGCTGTCGAAGTGAGTCTATGCTCATTCCAGTAGTTGGCGAAGTATGCTCCCTTGCTTAATTTACTGTCATGAAAATGCAAAGGATTGTACCTATATCAGGTGATGGAAATTGCTTATTTAGAGCAGTTTCGTACTGTTTATTCCAAAATGCAGGACGTTATCCTGAGCTACGTTTGCAAGCAAATTGCAAAAATTGTTGCTGGCATGAATAATTATAAGGATTTTATTATTGGCGATCAGTATCATAGCATTCTCTTCAGCAACAAACTTGAGAATGAAAGTATCTGAACTTCATTGTATACGTGAATATTATTGTTTATTGATTATTTGTTTAGAGTGCATAACAATGAGTCTAACCACGCGGTTGATTTTGGCAATGGAAGTATTATTTGACATTTAATATTTGGCGGCTGCGTTGATGCAGGCCACTATAGTGTTATAGAATATGACGTTAATTTGGAGAGAAATGCTGCAATAAATATACCCATTTGACGAAAAAGAACATTAGCCACAAAAAAGTGGGAAATCGTAGAAAAATACGAAGCCACTTTTAAAATCTAATATAAAAATGCCATTTCAGAAACAATTCCAGATATTATGCCGTACAGTGTATGGTCCTTGACGAACAAATGTAAACATTGTTCTGCACTGTATTTCTGTAGCGAGAAATCTACGCTTTGTTTGTTACTTTGACCTTTGGTGTTGTAATGGCAAACTTAATCTTACTAAATATAAAATATTTGACAGACTGCAACAATTTTTCACTGTAAATGATATCTCAAGGAATTTAAGAGAGAATAATCGGCAGTAGAACAAATGCTATGTCCTTGGTTTCATTTGGTGCCAATGTCACTGTGCCACATGCATACGGTCCATATTGTTTTAAAATGTATGGAATTGCACATCATCGCATTTCTTTGTTAATGTATATTCCAAAATTATAAGCGACGGTTCCTGCGGCTAGCTGTATATATTAGACTCCTCAGAATTCTTGAATTCCTTGGAATTAAGGGATTTGCTTCCACATACTCCAAACGATTGACCCATAGATATGCTCCTTAGAAATCTGAAGTTTCGTAAGGGCATCTAAATGCTACCATATTAATTATAAGAAATATGTACGAAAATTGCTTGAATTTGGAAATAATACGTGCAGTTAAAATTAGGCGGAGTGATCTAACCCTTCGACTTGATTCCATATTAATTATATGAAATATGAATGAAAATGCTTGGATTTGGAAATAAGTGCAGTTGAAATTAGGCAGAGAGGTCTAACACCACCGGTTAAAACAATCATTTTCTTTTAAGAGGCAACATTTTCCGATTCGCTTGGCCCTTAAAGTTTCAATAGTGCCAAAAAATAACTGTACAAAAAAACGTATATAATAAAATTCTTCAGTAAATATTTTCTTATTGGCCGTCATGTATTGACGGGTTTCAACTAGTATTTATTTAATTTATTTATATTATTTATAGAGCCTCCATGGCTTAGGCGGCAGCACGCCGGCCTCTCAGCGCTGGGTCCGTGGTTCAAATCCCGGTCACTCCATGTGAGATCTGTGCTGGACAAAACGGAGACAGACAGGTTTTTCTCCGGGTACTCCGGTTTTCCCTGGCAAAATTTCATTCCAGCAACACTCTCGACTATCATTTCATTTCATCTGTCATTCATTTAATCATTGCCTCAGAGGAGTGCGACAGGCTTCGGCAGCCGGCACAGTTCATATCCTCGCCGCTAGTTGGGGGCTTCATTCATTCCATTCCGGACCCGGTCGGTCGACTGGAAGCAGGCTGTGGATTTTCATTTATATTATTTATTCCGGCCAGAGTGGTCGAGAGCGCTAACGTAGTACCTCGTGCCTCGCTGGTTTTGGGAGATCGAGGGTTCGAAATCCTTGTCGGACGTCATGAATATGGTTTTCTGTCGTTTCCCATTTTCACCACCAGGCAAATGCCGGGACGGTTCCTTTCAACACTTTCACCTTCCCTTCATTAGACCCAAGTAAGCGGCCACCTGGACATCAACCCGTCACTCTCGCTGCTAACAAAGTGTGTTCAGCTCCAAGACACTGTCGTTGTGGCGGTAGAGGAATGATCCCTCGCGAGTCCGTAGGTGAAGCCAAGCTTGGAGGATAAGTGATTTAAAGAATTATTTCATAATATTTACATATTTTATTCAGAACTAGCAGGTGCCCGCGGCTTCGCTCGCGATCAAGAAAATGGGGACGATGCATCATTGCTGATAATTGGTCTATTGTATTACAGCAATCGCAGCTACCCAGGTGGGTCAACTTTAATTCTGAAAACTCTGATACATGCAGTATATTGATATGAGCAGCAAGGTGTAAATTTCATAGAGTTGAGAAAGTCTGCAGCGTACGATGTTACATTGTGTGAACACATTGGAAAATTACGTTCTTGGTTTTGCCATCTTCTGCAGAGACATAACGATTTTGTTGTCCCGATACTCGTGATCACGCCACATACAGTTGCCCATGGAAAAAAATGGTTTTGTCTAAATGTTCAAATTCTATATAAACTAAGGTACAGCTTTGAAATTGTATATGGTTATGAATAGTCATATTATAAATCACTGTGGGAAACATGAGCATTGTAAATTGATTAGTTCTCCAGATATTAATTATTTTGTACATTTATTGTGCTAATTATTCAAGTTTTATAAAGGTCAGCCGCGTTAAAAAAACAAGAAAGTGAAACTTTTAATTAATATTCTATTGCACTATAACAATTGGAAGAAACCTACGGATCCGATTTTGAATTGCATTAATGAGTGTCAAGAATTTTTTTTTCATATCCAAGTTTTTTTTCTACAAAAAAAATCGTAATTTTTCCAGTTTGAATTTTTTTGCAGCCATACCAAAAGTGCAATCTAAAAAACGATCCGCAGGTTTATAGTCATTGCAATGAAGATAATAAATTCCCATTTGGAAGCAATATCATAAGATTTATGACGCGAGTAACATTTTGAATGCCTGAAAAAGTGAATCCGAGAAAACAGCAATTTTCTAAAATGGTGCACAATTTACAAGGTTTCAGCTTACCAATGACATTAAGATTGTCGTACAGCATAGGTGACACCCTCCTTCTTCTGTTTTGCAGCCTCCTCCTTCATTTCTGTCAGTTTCACCTCCCGTCGACATGCCTTTCGCTTCTCCAATTATGACCGCGGATTTACACACTTCCTGCGACTGTCACATCTTTCAAGTGTTTGTGCTGTGACATGAGATTCTGAAGTTAGTCTTATTCCTGATTACAACTACACCCCATGTTGAATGCTGCTACAGAATTACTAACAACAATTTCAAGTATCTTCCGTGAAATAAAAATCTCTTTTAAGCACTTCCTCCAGATAACAGAATGCACAGACTCATTCTGATTTTCAGTAGCACCACGGATGCATCTGGATAGTAGCTCATCTGATGCCAGCCTTTGATAAACAGGCATAATCTTGACAACTAAGGGTTCTTAAAGTTCTACAGCCATTTTGTCATGACTCTGTGGTGTTTTACCAGCTGCGATACTTCGATTGTAGAAACACCAAGACTCAGAACCTTCACGACACCTACTGTGCTGGGGTGTTTAAAGGACACACCGTGCATTTTAAAGCTACGCCAGGGCTTTTAAAATGGCGGAATTCGGATAAAAACACTGCTATATGATCCGCAGGGGATAGAGGTGTATTAATATGGAAAAACCGAAAATCGACATTTTCCACAAATTTCACTAAAATTTCAGTCCCTGTGTCCCTTAAGTGTGTGTCATTGCGCTTTGTTAATAGAAATTGCGAATAATGTGTGAAGAGGGAACTGCAATCTTGCACACTGGAATGGCAAATCTATCGGAATATGAGGAATTAAATGTATTTTCCTTAATCAATTCAGGGTGTACTTTTGCCACAATTATCGATTTTGAACGTCAACATTTCGCTATAAATAGACCAAAAGTAAAATATCTCACCTTGGCCGCTGATGTACTTTATTCAGTCTCTACCAGTGTTACATCTCAGGGATTGAAATTCTCCAACAACCCTATTGCCTCACATGCCTCTCTTCATTAACAGTCACCAGAAACATCTCTCCTCTCCCACTCGTCTTACTACCTCTTCATTTGTTACCCTATCTACCCATCTGACCCATCTTCATCATTCTATGGGCCGATAACCTAGATGTTAGGCCCCTTGAAACAACAATTATCATCATCATCATCATCATCATCATCATCATCATCATTCTCCTGTAACACCACATTTCAAACGCTTCAATTCTCCTCTTTTCTGCTGCACCAACAGCCAAAGTTTCACTTCCTCATAGTTCCAGGCTCCAGACAAAAGCTTTAAAAATGACTTCCAATATTTAAAAGTATATTCGATGTCAACAGATTCCTTTTCGGTAGAAATGCTTTCCTTGCCTGAGCCAACCTACTTTTTATATCCTCTTTGCTTCGTCCATCACTGGATATTGTGCTTCCTAAGTAAGAGAAGTCTCCAACTTTCCGTAGCGTTTCACCTGCCAATTTCATGTCCATAGAGGTTTCTGATTTATTTCGGCTGCATTCCATTTTTTTTTTTTTACATTTATTGATTTTCATCTTGAATTCTTTCCTCAAGACGGAGTCCATACCATTCAAAAACTCGTTCAAATCCTCTGGCTTATCGGCCAAGATGACGATGCCATCAGCAAATCTCAGAGTTGAAATTATTTCTCCTAGAATCTTCAATCCCACTTTAAACTTTTCTCCAATTTCCTGATTATTGTGTTTTTAGAGATCTTTGAAATGCATTGCCCTCGCACATGGTGTAGATGTATTGTTAAAGGAAAACATTCCATGTTACGAACATGGGCCTCAAAGCTGTGCCGAAAGCTTCTGCAGATTTTACACAAGACCTATTCTAAACAGCAGTTCTTTGAAATCAGATTTGCCAACATTTTATTGTATATTTCCATGTGGTATATCTCTGTACCTCAACATACAGAAGAGTGCTTTCAAAATCCCGTCTTGTGTACATTTTGGAAAAGGTAGTCAGTGTGGTTTTTGGCGAAGTGGATACTCTATCGTAGAAATTATTTTCAGTAAAATAGACTGGTTCACAATTTTGTAAGTGCACATTGAGGTATGTGACGGCGGGATGCCTTTAGTGTTACGGAAACGGATATAGCCGCCACAGAGCTTCGTTGCTACTGACATAACGACCAGACTGATATTTGTACTTAACTATACGGGATTTGTGAGCCCAGTGTTTATGAAATTGAACGTAGCTATATCGCTACCTTTATTTAGTAGCCGCTACTGTAGTGTTTAAAAATTAAAGATGGTAGGCTACTAGGAGGCGCTTCCCCTAATTTTTAGCCTATTTTCAATTTTGAAAAAATAGGCTTATGAGATCACCTTTTGTCCGTGTGTGTGTGCGTGCGTGTGTGTGTGTGTGTGTGTGTGTGTGTGTGAGGTGTGTGTGGGTACCCCCCCCCCCTAATAAAATCTAAACTGCTGGATCGATTTCAATGAAACTCAGCAAGTTCATAGCACTATTCCGGGCGACCTCGACCGTGCCCTTCAAATTTTGTTACGTCTCACCAATCAAACATGGCGGCTGTGCGAAATATTTCACCAGCATTCAATATCTCCGAAACTATTCCCGATATCACCCTGGAATTTATTACGGTGATAAAAGGAATTATTATAAGTTCACTCATGTGACTTTTTAAAAACTGGTAACTACAAAACAAACATGGCCGCCACGCGAATTTGAGACTTTTAAAAAGACGTTTCTAGCGATTTAACCAACCAAACGCAATAAAACATGGTACAGTATATATTTATACACATTGTAATGCACCGACATATAACTTTGTTCAATTGTTTACATAACCACAAGATGGCGGATGTGCGAAATATTTCACCGGCATTCTATATCTCTGAAACTATTAGCGTTATCACCTTGAAATTTTGTACGGAGATAAAGGGCACTACTGCAAGTTCACCCATAAGACTTTCAAAAACCGGTTAACTACAAAACGAACATGGTGGCCAAGTGAATTTGAAAATTTTAAATACACCTTTCTCGCTGTTTAATGTTCCAAACGCAATGAAATCTGGCACAGGAAATGTTTATACACATTGCAATGCACTGGTATCTAATTTAGTACAATTGTTTTCATAACCTCAAGATGGCGGCTGTGCGAATTTTAAAATTAAGTTTTTATTTCTTGTGTCGTAATAATGCGATCGAAGTGAAAGTTTGAATAATGAACCTACGAAATAATTCTCCTTTAATGGTGCATGACTCTATGGCCTATACATATAACAATCCAACATCCATCCGAAATATTTAGACAGCTCTGAATATCTACGAATCTATTATAGCAATCAAACTGAATTTTTTAATGTTCATAGGTGCTATGAACTTAAGTTCACCTATAGGACTTTAAATAACCTGGTGATCACAAATCTAACATGGCGGCGACGCGAAGTATAAATATTCACATGGATGGTTCTCGCAATTTAACCATCCGAGTGCAGTGAAACTTGGTACAGTAAATCCTTATACGAATGTTAATCCACTGGCATCAAATTTATTTCAATTGTTTCCATAACCACAAGATGGCAGCTGTGCGAAATTTTAAAATCTCCTTCTTACTTCTTGTGTCCTAATCATGCGATTGAAGTTTGAATGCTACACGTACACAATAATCTTCATGTAACAGTACATAACTCTAGGACCTGCATATATAAAATCCAACATGGCGACCCTCCGAAATATTTAGTCGGTTCTCAATATCTACGAATCTATTACAGCATTCAAACTAAAATTTTGTATGTTGATAGTGGCAATTAACATAAGTAGGATATATGAAAATAGGCTGTATAGTTCTTCACGGAACTACTTGTTTTAACCCCTGGCACTACAGCTCATGAAGGGCCTAGGCCTATAATGCCGTTTGGCCTGCAGATTTTGTGGTGGCGCGTGGTCAGTGCAGCGTGTTCCCTCGGCCGTTAATCTTGTTCTTCGTACAGCTTTTCCGGAAGCGGGTAGCTGGTGAACGATGTGTTATTTCCGCCTACAAATACAAACCGATATAAAATAAGTGAGTTAATTTACGTATTTCACAGTCATACAGCATAACTTTCTGATGTATAAGGATTACATCGCAACCAAGAACTACATTTTCCAACCACCCCGAGCCGAGAAAAAGTTACCTTACAAAAATGATAACAACGTTTTTTCTTGGACATGCAAAATTTTGAAATTAATAAACCAGTTATACAACATTCCAATGTATATTGTGTTAAAATTTGGATTCGATCTGATGACGGGTTTTTGAGATAATAATTCTTAAATGTGACGCATGGTTGAAACACGCCTAAAAACGTGCACTTTTTGTGCTCCAACTGCGACAAAAAATATTAAAATGTAAATTAAAAATTCCAATCCTACATGAGTTAACGTGCAATAGAACAACGAAATTGATGATGTTATTGGATTTTATATAGGTCTATTGGTTACTTCACAAACAACCTTCTAACTCGAGTGCACATAATACTTTGGTCGACAGTAGTTCATCATTCAGAGCGAAAATAGATTTCTGGGAATATCATTGAAACTGTTAGTTTTAGGGCCTTAAAATGTGGTTTTAGATGTCCCCGAGGGACCTACCGAGTATTGTTTCTCGCATCGAGCTTTGTTAGTCTTCATTAGCATTGTTAGCCTTCAGCGGAGACGGACGTGTAGACCTGCGCTCTCCCGTTTAAATTTGCCAAGACCGAGTTAACAATGACGCGGAAGGGAAATAACGGCAGGAAACAAATTGTTAAGTGTAAAGTGTGTGCCAGAAATCTATAAAACGGAATTGAGTGTATTACATGTGAAAAATGGTTCCATTTTAAGTGTGTAGGTATGAACGATGAAGTAAATGTAACAGATGCCTGGAAGTGTAATGACGGTGACGTTTCTGTCGTTTCAAGCGAGGAAATGAATCGCAAGGAAAATATGATTGTGGAGTTACAGAAAGAGCTCGAACAGGCGAAAAAAATCATAAAGGAAGTAGAAGATGAAAACAAAGTCCTAAAAGACATTCTTAGAGAAGAAGAAAATTCGAAAGGCAGCTGGGCCACAGTGACGAACGGGGACAGGGTAAGAAAGCCTCAACGAAAAATTGAAAGCAAACCTGTAGCAGTGCGTATATTAGGGGCACAATGATCCGATTCAGTGCAGAAGAGTGCAGGAAGCAAGCAGCAGCCGTTGAATGCTACCCGGGAATAAGGATAGAACAAATGGCTCGCCAGATAGAAGACAGGGATGAAGAAAGGGAAGAAAAAGTGGTAGTGCTAAATGTAGGAACAAACAATTTAAGGAGCTCAAGATCCGCGGATCACATAATGGGGGAAATATGGGACTTAGGTATGGCTGCAAGAAAAGTGTTTAAAAAAGCAAAAGTTGTGATAGTTGGAATTGTAAGGAGAAAGGACACGCAAATCGAGTACACGGACTCGGTAAATGAAAACATTGACTGGGTCTGCAATCGGTTGGGTCTCGTATATTTCGATCCAAACTGCTGGATAGATTGGAATGATTTGGGACGTGATGGTGTCCATTTGAATAGACGTGGTTCACGGAAGATGGGAACTCTCCTGTGTAATGTGGTGCGCCATTTCGGGCAACAGGAAAACTAACGGGGCAGATTAGAGGTGAACAAACTCAACAGCACGCCACGGGGGTTACAGCAGCTCTCGTAGGGTGTACCGAGAGAGTTCGACTACCCCAACTAACGGGACGGGCGAGTGGTGAAGCTCCCCAATACCGCAGCCTGGAGGCGGCAGCAGATCTCCAAGGACATTCTCAGACAGGTAAGGTTCTAAGATTTCTTCAGGTCAATTGTCAAAGTATTGTGAAGAAAAGTATAAAATTTTCGACTTTGATTGAATTACACAAGCCCGATGTAGTCATCGGATCGGAATCTTCGCTATCAGATGAACTAGGAATGAATTCTTCCCGGCTGGCTTCACTGTGTACAGGAGAAATAGATTAAGGAGAGGGGGAGGTATTTTTATTTGCGTTAAAAATGACTTGACATCACAATTAGATTGGATAGATGAGGAATACGAAGCGCTCGGCATAAAACTTCTTAGAACCACTGACGGTAAGATACTAAGAATAATTGGTGTCTACAGAGCTCCAAACGAAAACACCGACATCCTTTGCAAGCTAATTAGCATTTGTTCAGAGCTTGGGCCAGACAAAGAACTTATCTTAGCAGGGGATTTAAATCTCCCAAGTGTCGATTGGTCAGGTGATAAAATGCTAGGGGGGAGGGAACAACAAATAGCGAACTCATTCATACAGGAGTGCGGACTTTCACAAGTAGTGGAAAGACCCACCAGGGGTAGAAATATACTAGATGTTTTCCTCATTATGCCTGTGGACAATCTGATCAGTGTTGAAAATATTCCGGGAATTAGTGACCACCAGGCTGTCGAAATGTTATTCCATTGGGAACTGGAACGCAGCCAAGATATTAAAGAAATGTTTGTTTGGAAATACAATAAGGCGGACACTTTAGATTTTCAAAACTACTTAAAAGTAAATTTTCCTCGATCGGCATCGACTGGCACTAGAGTTGAAGATGTGTGGTTAAATTTCAAAAATATTATTCATACGGGTCAATCGCTATACGTTCCAAAATATAGAGTGAAGGGAAACCAGGAACCAGAATACTACAGTTCACGTGTTAGAATTCTTAAGAGAAAAGCTAGAAAAATACACAACAGACTAAAATCAAATAGGAACTATTACAGACAATACCAACTAATTATCAAGGAACTGAACACAGAAAAACGTAAAGCACACGATTCCTTTATGAAGACTATACTAAAACCGGGAAATACAAATACTTTTTATAATTATCTTAGGAGACAGAAAAGGAACAGAGATGACATTAAGTCTCTGAGGGACTCAGAAGGAAATCTTGTCACAGGAAACCCACAAAAAGCTGAAGTGCTTAATGAGTGGTATTGTAGCGTTTTTACTGCGAAAGCTAGCATTTCCGTTTCTTCAAAATTAAAGGAAAATACATTTAAACCATTCACTATTCATAACAGGGAGGTTAGAAAAAACCTGAAGAAAATCAAAAAATTCAAGTCAGTAGGACTCGATGAGGTGTCTGGCGACATTCTCAGGATAGGCGGAGAACAAATAATTCCCTTCCTTAGGGTATTGTTCACAGTCTCTCTGAACAATAGGTCTGTCCCGTCCGACTGGAAGAAAGCTATTGTAGTTCCAATTTATAAAGGAGGGGACAGAACTATGCCGGGTAGCTATAGACCAGTGAGTCTGGCAGCAGTAGTTTGTAAACAAATGGAACAAATAATTGCAGATTATATAAGGGAATTTTGGGAGAAAAATAACTGGTTGTATGATAGACAACACGGATTCAGGAAAGGATATTCATGTGAATCACAGGTGGTGGGTTTTTGTCAAGATATAGCATAAGTCATGGACACAGGAGGCCAGGTGGACAGTGTAATCATTGACTTAGCTAAGGCTTTTGACATGGCTCCACATGACCTCCTGTTACATAAGCTTGCAAATTTGGGTCTTGATGAAAGAGTGGTATTCTGGATCCAGGACTTTCTCCAAAACAGAACCCAAACAGTCAAAGTTGGGGGAGTATTTTCGAAAGAGACAAAAGTCACCTCTGGAATTCCACAAGGAAGTGTAGTAGGGCCATTGTTGTTTCTTCTATATACAAACGACCTGGCAGAATATGTTAAATCGGACGTCAGACTATTCGCTGACGACTGTGTAATATATAGAAAAATCGAAAATCAAGTTGACACTGCGCTCCTCCAACAAGACTTGGAACGTATAGAATGCTGGGTTATCCGAAATAACATGAGGATAAGTGCAGAAAAAAGTAAATGCCTGTCTTTTACTAACAGCAGAAAAGGGGCAATAGCTGATTATAAATTAGGAAACACAGGGGAGCCGGCCTGGAATGAGTTGCGAAACAGAATGCATGATCCAGATTATGTGGGTAGGAGAGATCACGAATACAAAATTAGGCCCATCATTCAAAAAACAAACTTAGCTAAGTATTCTTTTATAAACAGGGGTATTCAAACATGGAATGAGTTACCTGAAGAAGTCTCAGGGGCCGATAACCTAGATGTTAGGCCCCTTAAAACAACAATTATCATCATCATCATCAGAAGAAGAAGTCTTAGAACCTTTTCCTAACAGTTTAAAAGCTTTCAACAAGAAATTAAATGTTGCATTCAGGGAACCCAGAGACATTATGGAGAGAAATTGAGTTACAAGCACATGTAAATATCTTGTTACCACCAGGTTTTGCCTACCTGTAACAGTACCTATTAATAAATAAATAAATAAATAAATCTAATATATAAAAGTGAAAGTCTGTATGTATGTATGTATGTATATATGTTGGTTCCGTATACAAATCTACACCGTTCCACCAATCTCAACCATATTTTGCATACACATAGTTTAGGACCCAGAAGGAACCACTGGCTACATGCATTTTCGATAGTCTTTCTCATTCTTCTGATTTCGGCCCTTTTTCACTCTAAAACAGGCTAATCAAATCATAAAATATACTCATGAAGGAATGGCAAGGCAGATAGTTTCCATGGCAACATAGCTCAAGTCCAGACACGGCCGACTTGATGCCAATTGCGCTCAGCACTACCGGTATAGAAAATGAGGATCTTTACTTGAAATCCCGTTAGTTACTCAACTGCTCACACAGCACTGTCAACCGAGTTTAGCATAACAAAGACTTGACACTATCTTCTTTCTACTATATATTTTTCAAATACCACTCACTCACTCACTCACTCACTCATTCATTTATTCATCACGAAATCTCAGAAACCACCGAACGGATTGGAATGAAATCTGGTATGCAGCTTCCTCAAGGGCCGCAAATGCCCACTAAGAGAGAAATTTTGGCTATTCAGGTTCTAAAGGGGTGTTAAGGGGGTAGACCTGCATTTAATTGAATAGCAATATCTCCCGATTGGTTTCATGGGGGGATGTGATACTAGGCATAAAAACTCATCATTAAAATTAAGAAGACATGTGTCTGAGGGTTTTTCGATGTGGTGTATATTATGAGGTGAAAGGGGTGAAAAGTGGGGATTAAAAGATTCTTAACGGAGCGTGTGTCTCTTAAACGACATAGGCGAGGAGTTTAAAACACAGCGAAAAAAAATCAACATAAAAAAGAAGTAAATATGTGTTTGACAGTTTTTTCATAAATCCAATTTAAGGGGCCCATGGGGAGAGATGAAATTCTGGGGGGGGGGGCAGGAAAGAAAGTGTCCTAACTGATTGACTGACTGGCTCACTCAACAAACTCAGGGGGAAAAACTGCTTTAAAGTAAGTAAATAGCTGTTCGACAGATTTTTTTTTTCATAAATCAAATTTAAGGGGTTCATGGGGAGGGGTGAAATTCTGAAAAAAGGAAATTGATAGAAAATGTCCAGACTCACTCACTTACTCACTCACTCATCATCGCCTAGCCAAAATTCTTGAAGTTAGAAACATGACAGTTTGGGGATATGTTCATTGTATGTCAAAACCGTCTACTAAGGGAGGATTTTCGGATATTCAGGTTCTAAAGGGGTCTTAAGGGGATTAAACCTGCATTTCATTGAATAACAATATCTCCCGATTGGTTTCATTGGGGGATGTGATACACGGCATATAAACTTATCATTAAAAAGTAACAAGACACGTGTCTGAGGGGTTTTCGATGTGTTTATGAGGTTAAAGGGGTGAAAAGTGGGGATTGAAAGATTCCTAACGGAGCGTGTATCTCTTAAACGACATAGGGGAGGAGTTTGAAACTCAGCGGGAAAAAAAATCAGCATAAAAATAAGTAAATATGTGTTTGACCGCTTTTCCATAAATCCAATTTAAGGGGCCCATGGGGAGGGGTGAAATTCGGGGGGGGGGCAGGAAAGAAAGTGTCCTAACTGATTGACTGACTGACTCACTCATCACACTCAGGGGGAAAAACTGCTTTAAAGTAAGTAAATAGCTTTTCGACAGTTTGTTTTTCAATCAAATTGAAGGGGTTCATCGGGAGGGGTGAAATTCTGAAGAAAAAAAAATTGAAAGGAAATGTCCTGACTCATTTACTCACTCATCATCGCCCAGCCAAAAATATTGAAGTTGGAAACATGGCATTTCGGGGATATGTTCGTTGTATGTCAGAACCGTACACTAAGGGAGTTTTTTTTTGATATTCGGGTTCTAAAGGGGTATTAAGGGGGTTAAACCTGCATTTCATTGAATATCAATATCTCACGAGTGGTTTCATTTGTGGATGTGATACTCGGCATATAAACTAATCATTAAAAATACGCAGACATGTGTCTAAGCGTTTTTCGATGTGGTGTATTATTATGAGGTGAAAGGGCTGAAAAGTGGGGGTTGAAGGATTCCTAATGGAGCTTGTAGGCCTATCTCTCAAACGACATAGGCGAGAAATTTGAAAATCAGCGAAAAAAAATCAGCTTAAAAAGTAAGTAAATCTGTTTTCGACGTTTTTTTTTTCATAAATTAATTTAAGGGGCCAATGGGATGGGGTGAAATTCTGGGGGAAAAAATGAGAGAAAGTGTCCTAACCGACTGACTCAAAGGAAAAAGGCAGCTTAAGAAATAAGTTAATAGGTGTTCAAGCGTTTTTTAATCAATCCAATTTAAGGGGCCCATGGGGAGGGGTGAAATTCTGGTAAAATAAATGAAAGAAAATGACCTGTCTGACTCACTCACTCATCACGCCCAGCGAAAACTATTTAAGTTGGAAACATGACATTTTGGGAATATGTTCGCTGTATGTCGAAAACGTTAACTAAGGAATGATTTTTGTTTATTCGGGTTTTAGAGACGTGTCAAGGGGGTAAACGTGCATTTCATTGAATAAGGATATCTCATGAGTTGTTTGTTTGGGGATGTGATATTCGGTATATAAACTAATCATTAAAAATAATCATTAAAAATAATCAGACATATGTCTAAGGGTTTATCGATGTGGTGTATATTATGAGGTGAAAGGGGTGAAAATTGGGGGTTGAGGGATTCTTGACGGAGCGTGTATCCCTGAAACGACATAGGCGGTTAGTTTGAAATTCGGTGGGAAAAAACAGCTTAAAATACAAGTAAATAGGTGTTCGAACGTTTTTTCATAAATCCAATTTAAGGGGCCCTTGGAGAGGGGTGAAATTATGGGGGAAAAAAACAGGAAAGAAAGTGTCCTAACTGATTGACTCACTTACTCACTCATCAAACTCAGTGGGAAAACAGCTTTAAATAAGTAAATAGGTGTTTGACCATTTGTTTCATAAATCCAATTTAAGGGGTTCGTGGGGACGGGTGAAATTATCAAAAATAAATGAAAGAAAATATCCTGACTGACTCACTCACTCATCATCGCCCAACCAAAATTATTGAAGTTAGAAACATGAAATTTTGGGGATATGTTCGTTGTATGTCGAAAACGTCCACTAAGGAAAGAGTTTTGGATATTCAGGTTCTAAAGAGGTGTTAAGGGGGTAAACGTGCTTTCCATTGAATAACAATATCTCACGAGTGGTTTCATTTGGGGATGTGATACTTGGCACATATACTAATCATTAAAAATAAGCTGACACATGTCTAATGGTTTTTCGATGTAGTGTATATTATGAGGTGAAAGGGATGAAAAGTGGGGGTTGAAAGATTCCTAACTGAGCGTGTATCTCTTAAACGACATAGGGAGGAGTCTGAAACTCGGAGGAAATCTATCAGCTTAAAAATAAATAAATAAATGAATAAATAAATAAAATAAATAGGTGTTCGACCGTGTTTTCATAAATGCAATTTAAGGGGCATATCGGGAGGGGTGAAGTTCTGGAAGAAAAACGACCACTAAGGAAGGATTTTTGTATGTTTGCTCTCATCGACCAACCAAAACTATTAAAGTTAGAAGAATGATATTTTAGGGATATGTTTGTTTGTTGTGTGTCGAAAACGTCAATTAAGGAGGGATTTTTGGGTATTCAGGTTCTAAAGGGGTGTTAACGGGGTTAAACCTGCATTTCATTGAAAAACAATATGATACGACTATGACGCGAGCGAAGCGAGGCTAAAATTGAGATGGTGTGTGTCTGTGTATTACTCAATCTCGCAAGTACCACTGGTCCGATTTACGTGAATTTTACATGGAAGTAGCTGATTTACCTGGTTAACATATAGGTTACTTTTGATTTCAATACTTTGCACTATTTAAAATGGCGACCATTTTAGTGACGTCACTACACCCTTTGGTTTCAAACTTTCATATTTCCATTTCAAATAAAAAGAGAACGCTAAGAAATAGCAAACTTTTGATGGCATATGCGAGGTTTAAAATTACATTTTCTATCCGAAAGGTATCTGCAACTGTTAGCGAGTAAAACCTAAATTTGTGCTATAAAACACGGTCAACGCCGAGCGGTGTAGTTGGACAAAATGTTCCAACCTTAATCTCCCTCTGCGCAGCACCTCGCCTATCCCCTGTTTTAACTGTCACCTTCACATTTTAATTTATTTATGACGCGTAGCGAAGCACGGGTACTTCAGCTAGTAAATAAATAAAATGAGCAAAGTCCGGCCTTTATACGACAACTTCGATTTTTGTCCCAATTAAGTATAACAAAAATGTAAAATCACGTTTCACCCCTTTTCACCCCTTTAAAGTCAGAATTTTAAAAATCCTTTCATAGTGCGCATCTACACTACGGTAGGAGCATATCCTTAAAGTTTCATGCAATTACCTCCAGTAGTTTTTGCTGAGCGAATATTATCAGTTAGTCAGTCAGGACATCTTCCTTTATTATTGTGCCCTTTTAGCAAGGAATATGCAAATCACAGTATGCCAGCAATGCTCAAATTGGGATTTTCGGGGTTATGGTATGTTCTCCCACTCTGTGACTTACACATTTTGGATTAAAAAGAGGATACACTTCCAAAATAAAAACAAAATCAACTCCCATTATAAAACATTTAATTAACCAAAATTATGGCGCTACAAACAAATTAAACAAATAAACTACTGACCAATCCTTCTAACTTGTTCAAAGTGACAAGGAATACATAAAATCAAACAAATATTATATTAAAATACATGGTTTCCTTCAAACCAGCAAACTTATAGTTCTTTTCACTTCCATAAAGTATCCCTTTTAAACTTCACTACAATCACGAGCTCCAATGGCTCGATACTTTCCATTATAAACTGTGGTATTCTTTTACACACCTCAATATCTATTTTATGAGTTTCTTATAATCAAAACCATATATAATCTTATTCAAAGTAATTGTTACTCCTTTACTTAATTTTTTGGGGCATTTCACAATGTTCTCATGTTACCACCTCTCTCAAGTTAACAAATTCACTACAGTGATCGGGAAAAATACTTGTGCACTCCCGAGTTATAGAAGACTACTTGAACAAAGTCAAAAATTATGATCACTCCCGAAATCTAATTGTCTTCATTCAACTCGTGAAATCCTACATCAATATCTCATTACATTAGGGATTTATATTTATTATTATCTGTCTTAAAAGACCATCATCTCATAAGAAAGCAAACGATCTGAACTAGCAAGCGGTAACTTTCATCTACAAGAACCTCGGTTCGAATCCCGGGTCATTAACAAACTCCAAACACTCATGGTTTATTATTACTTCAAATAGACGGTTCCCCTGACCTACCATGCTTTCAATAGCGAGGGGTTGGACCGTGACACTCGACTTGATTTATTGCCCGGGAGGGAGACCCTCAATATCGCCCACACGGGACCGCTCTACTCATGCTTTAAAACAGCTATTTCTCAAACACAGTTCTCTGAACAGACCTGGCGTCTCTTTCATTCATTTAAACAACATTATTTAGGTTCATACACCACTTTCGTAACCATGGCATTTAATAATTATGAAGTGTCATCATTGATGGGTAAGAATAATTCAATACAACAACAATATTTAGGGGCTTCAACAACTATACGAGTCTGGGTTCGACTCTCTCAACTGCCTCGGGAACCAATCCCATACTGGAGGACTTTACAACAAATTAGCGGCTTAGGACGACCTCGGTCTAACCTGCGCTCATCAATACAATAATTCGCACCCTTATACAACGCCTCGTGATCTACATCACTATATGGAGGACTTATCATCAATTACCGAAATCAACTGTCCCTCACAATTAATTTACCAAGTGTAATTTGATTCAACGCCTTCCTAGCGTGACAATTTACTTTAATGCGCGACAATGCGCTATATATTACTTTAAGGCCTAGCGTCTTCCAGAGAACTGATCAATTCAAAATCATCATTTGATCTATATCTCAAACTTTCATATTAATCCTCTCCAGTAAAAATAATCGCTATACTTTAAGAACATGTATTCACACCATGTCTTTATACTTTTACAAAAGCTCAAAAGCTATTACTTTCATATAATTCAACTTAATTTTCATTTATATAATTTATATTATTATTACGCTTGCTTTCATAACATTTATCGAATACACTGATATTTTATTTCATACATTTCCTCTAAGGATTTATTCATTTCACCTAATCATTTTATAATTTCTCAATTTTTTAGTTCAGATCGCGCTCTTATTCTGTTATTTGTTATTCAAAAACATCCCTATTTATCATTCTCAGGTGTATTGTACACAAATATTCCCCCAACACATAACATAATGAAAATAGTTACTTACATGTCCAGACGGCCCACTACCGTGCTTTCCAACGATGTTTCATTTTTGCCCACTATTTGTGATTACACCATCGTGCTCAAATTCATTTCATACGCTGACATATCTTGACACACATATACTTTATAAACTTTAAACACTGGTAACATTTTAAAATACACTTCGGTATTCTTCTATTACACACAATAAAATCACTGAAAAATTACTATCTATCACAAATTTTATATATTTACACTACACTGATTCTAAACACTGAGGCTTTGATTAGGCCTTGCACACGTGATATTTGCTTCCCCGTCTCCAAGGGTGAAACTAGTAGATGTCGGCTTCCTATCTGACCAGAATATGAAAGTCTCGAACACTCTACCCCTCCCTGGAATGGTACTTCTTCGAATCCGGTTTCCTGATGATCGGCTATTATTATTTTTAGCTCAAACCTGCTTCTTTCTAGACCCTATTAGTCGGCTAGCGAAAGTCTGTCTTGTTCTCGGTCTCCCAAATACTCTATCGGTGACCTATTATTTTCTAGCATCTAATACTCCTCGTAACTTAGTGCTTTTTATAGTTCGTTCGTTTCCTTGAAACAACGTCTTGTATTTAATTCTCCCTTCTGATTATTCTGTCCTCTAATTCCTATCTTTCCAGAATACTATGCGGACCTTATTTTGTCCGACCCTGATCGGGTTCTTTTAACGTTGATAGAATGTTTGTTTCGCTATTATGGTACTTCAAAAAGGTTACGATACACTTGGTCGTTTAAATAAACTGTTATTGAAGACCTATCGCCTATTCTTTAAGTTCGCAGCCTACTTCGACTGTAATACTGAACTTTTCATTGTAAGACTGATATTGGCGGAACTAAATCCTGTATTAGGATTTTCCTAATTCTCCACACGGCGATTGTTTGATGATACTTCTCGGCCACTCCTTACGGGTGCACGTTGGTGATTGATACAGAGTATCACGACCTCTCGAGGTCTAGTAAGTACTGCATGATTAGCCTGGCCCTGCCAGGGCTTTTATACAAATCGGCGACAAGAAGATAAATTCTACGTCTTTTTCGGAACCAACTTTTGAAGTAATGGTCGCACATTATTTAAATTCATATCTCTGGAAAGCTCGTTTTCTAAACGTAAACTGACTTCTTTGCACATGAAAATCGATCGTGCAGTTCTGAGATATTAAATAAAATTTAAGTCTTCAGCTGTGTGGGTTTTACAGTTGATTTTTAATTCCCCCCTCCTCGGGTCTCGGGAAACCCCCAATGACGTATGACCACGTCGGCACTTCTTTTCTGGGCATTTATTATAACATCTTTCTCCACACAAAAATCTCTATTCCGAAATGATTCACAATGCTGTATTTCTTTAGTTAATTTTATTCTTGCAAATGGGTTAAATCCAATTCTTCTTCTTCTGGCACACCTGCACGGTTGCCATTTTACTGCAAGGTAAGGGCGATTTCCGAAACACGCTCTTCGTCACTCGCTTTGAAAATTCCACTCGTTCTATTTATATTCGTGACTGGCTCCTTATCAATGCGTCAGGCATGATCTCATTTCCTGGCCACCTGGCTTCAGTTTATTTCACAACGTTATGCTAATCTTCTTGTATAAAATCTTTCTATGTTCCTCTGAAGACTGTGTATTTCCTTCCTTCTTTTTACTAAAATACATGGATTCGACCCCTTGAACGAATGGTACATGGGTTCATCCCTCCCCTCCTTAGGTAAATAAATTTTCGGAAAATGTTGAGGAAATTTATTTCAATTAATCAAAAAATCTTATTCTTCTTTAGTGTCGAAGCCATCATAACATTTCTCAGTACCTTCTGATCTTTATTCCTTTAAAATCCCGTGATAGTTAGGGTTTTTCCACCTTTTAAGTCATATCCGTTAATATTGTAGGTTGGGTACGCTCTGTCCCTACCCTTTCTTTCTTATTTGTCTGGACTACAAGTTTCCAGAACATAATTCTTCGTTACGGGTGTGGTCTATCCCTACCCGTTTCTTTATTTCATCATTCTCTCTTCTTAAATTGAAATTTTCCTTTTCAACAGAATTAATTATTTCTCTTATCTCACAATACAGTTTCTCTAATTCGCATTCGCACTCGAATGGTTGAGCTCTGTTTCCTTGTTCTACCTTACTCTTGTTTCTATCAAAAGTGGATTCATCATCTCTAAATTGTTCCATAACCAGGGCTTGTTCATTTGCTTCATCGAAGTCTTCGGGAGGGTAATATACTTTTAAATTCGCTGAGTTCATGGTCACTTCGTGATTCGTTTCACAGTGCCGAATTCTATAGGCATTATTTCTTAAATCTCTTATTATTTGATACGGTCCTTGGTACATTTTCTGGAACTTCTTGTACACGCGGTTCCCTGGATCCGAAATGGCTGGTCTTTTCACTAACACCATTTCTCCTGCTAATAGTGGTCGATGATACCACTTGTGCCTGTTTCGTCTTTGCCTTCTATCAGCTTGAGCTTTTAGATGCTCAAAGGCTCTTCTAATCCGTACATATCTTCCAGGCTGAGCGTCTGCTGGCCTAGGAATTACCAGACTCCAAGGTCTCTCTGGTTGCTCATTCCGATGTAGAGTTATGGGTATCTCTCCCGTAGATTCATGGATTGTGTTGTTTATACAAAATTCGATAATATCCAGGATATCTATCCATTTCCAATTTTCTTCGGCACAGTATATCCTACAATACTTGGCCGTCCCCGTCATCACTCTTTCCACAGGATTTGCCTCAGGATGGCGAATACTTGACAAAATCTGACGTATTCCAAGTCTCTCTAATTCCTGTCTGAATTCTACACTTGTAAAACAAATACCGTGATCCGACAACAAATTCTCGGGTTTTCCCAGAATAGGTATCACTTTCTTTTGAGTCGTTTTAACACCTGTTTGGTACTAGTTTTCTGTATGGGAGCAAGGACAACCATTTTTGTGAAAACATCCATAGCCACCATTATGTGTCGATTTCCTCGCCTAGCCTTTGGCAAAGGTCAGAAATTGTCAATAGAGATAATTTGACCTGGCCTCTCGGGCAACAACGGTATTGGCTTTTGTCTCATCAAAAACGCATTTGGCTTAATCCTTTGACATAGATCACATGTCTTGAGCGTATCCCTTACAGTTTCTCTCAGTCTTGGTCATACAAATGCTTCTTTCAGCATCGAGACTGTTTTGTCGACTCCCATATGTCCGAACGATCTATGGGCTAACCATACCATTTTCCTTTGCAAAATCGCAGGTACAACGATCCTTAATCGTGTATGGTCAGAGTCCACAAACTTATATAACAATCCATTAAAGAATGTGTAATCCTGAGCTATCTTATTAGCTTCCGTGTACGCCGGTGTTCCCCTTATCAAACTCCCTGGTTTGGAATCAAATACGTCCCTGAAATTTAATAGTAATTCCTTTAAATTTTCCTTGTTTTCGAGGTCAACTTTAGCTTCCTCTATTTTTCCTGACAGGTTGGTTTCGAACTCAGTTTCCAAACTTTCTTCAGGTTCTATGTTTAGGACTTCAAATACCTTTTCTATGTCCTTACAACCTTCCTCGTTCACTTCTTCCACATGCCATACCTGTTCTCCTATTTTCGCATCCTGTTCCTGTAAATTAATATTTTGTTCGTCCACATCCTCTCTTTGAATCCTAATGCAATTTTGCGCTAGGTCTATGATGACCTTGTTCTCACGGATAAAATCAATACCTAATATGACATTATATGGCAATTGATTTACCAGCAAAAAGCATTGCGAAATTTCAGCGTTACCTATGATCAAATCAATGTATACCTGAAATTTACATGTCAAAGATTTTTCAGGAATAATTCCCTTAATCTTCACACTTGAGGTGGGAATTTTCAATACGCGGCCTCTTGTTTCCAATTCATTTAGGAGGGTTTGCGTAATTAAACTTATGGTTGATCCCGTATCAATTAATGCCCTGACCAGTAATCCTTCTATCCTTAGCATGATGATAGGTAGTTCTCTTCTAATATGCGGGATTCCTTCCATATCCTCTTTAATTAGCTCATCTGGTCTTGCTATCCAATTCACAATCTCTACCTCCTCCCAGCTCCTGGTATGTTTCCACTTTTGATGATTTAATTTTGAAGTTTTTAGCCTACTTTCGATTTTTGCAAAAAATGAAAGTAGACTTATGAGATCAACACAGGGCGAAAAAAAGTGTGTCTGTCTGTGTGTGTGTATGTGTGTGTGTGAGTCTGTGTGTGTGTGTGTCTGTGTGTGTGTTTGTGTGTGAGTGTGTGTACTCCGAATGTCTGTCCCCCCCTATCAATTCGAACACGGTGAATGTGAATTGAACGAAATTTGGTACAAAGGTAGCACTAGCAAAGGACACCTCAGTGTCATGTTTTATATCGCCGTCATCTTGACGGAAACGTAATGGCGGCCACACAAATGTTCAAAGCTTAAATCAAATTACGACTAACGTAATCATCCGATCTCTACTAAATTCTGCAACAACATACCTTTATGGGGGGAGCATCGTTTGACCAAACCAATAGGCCATCAGCGTAATAGTTTGCGGATGGCGGCCATCTTTGTGTGAAAATCGATTCCCCCTATTAATTCGAACACGGTGCAACCTAATGGAACGAAATTTGGTACAGGGGTAGTACTAACAAAAGGCACCTCAGTGTCATGTTTTATATCGCCGCCATTTTGACAGAAACGTAATGGCGGCCACACAAATGTTCAAAGCTTAAATCAAATTACGACTAACCTAATCATCCGATCTCTACCAAATTATGCAACAACATACCTTTATGGGGGGAGCATCCTTTGACCAAACTAATGTTTCATCAGCGTAATAGTTTGCGGATGGCGGCCATCTTTGTGTGAAAATCGATTCCCCCTATTAATTAGAACACGGTGCAACCGAATGGAACGAAATTTGGTACAGAGGTAGTACTAACAAAAGGCACCTTAGAGTCATGTTTTATATCGCCGCCATCTTGACGGAAACGTAATGGCGGCCACACAAATGCTCAAAGCTTAAATCAAATTACGATTAACCTAATGATCCGATCTCTACCAAATTTTGCAACAACATACCTTTATAGAGGAAGCATCCTTTGACCAAATGACTAGGTCATTAGCCTAATAGTTTGCGGATGGCGGCCATCTTTGTGTGAAAATCAATTCCCCTATTAATTCAAACACGGTGAAACCGAATAGAACGAAATTTGGTACAGAGGTAGCACCAGCAAAGGGCGTCTCAGTGTCATGTTTTATATCGCCGCCATATTGACAGAAACGTAATGGCGGCCACACAAATGTTCAAAGCTTAAGTTAAATTACGACTAACATAACCATCCGATCCCTACCAAACTATGTAACAACATTCCTTTATGGAGGGAGCATCCTTTGACCAATCTAATAGGTTATTAGCCTAATAGTTTGTGGGTGGCGGCCATCTTTATGTCAAAATTGATTCCCCCTATTAATTCGAACACGGTGGAACCGAATGGAACGAAATTTGGTACAGAGGTAGCACTAGCAAAGGGCACCTCAGTGTCATCTTTTATATCGCCGCCATCTTGACTGAAACGTAATGGCGGCCACACGAATGTTCAAAGCTTAAATCAAATTACGATTAACCTAATCATCCGATCTCTACCAAATTTTGCAACTGCATACCTTTATGGAGGGAGCATCCTTTGACCAATCTAATAGGTCATTCGCCTAATAGTTTGCGGATGGCGGCCATCTTTGTGTCAAAATCGATTCCCCCTATTAATTCAAACACGGTGAAACCGAATGGAACGAAATTTGGTACAGAGATAGCACTAGCAAAGGGCATCTCAGTGTCATGATTTATATCGCCGCCATCTTGACTGAAACGTAATGGTGGCCACACAAATGTTTAAAGCTTAAATCAAATTATGACTAACATAACCATCCGATCTCTACCAAACTTTGCAACAACATACCTTTATGGAGGGAGCATCCTTTGACCAATCTAATAGGCCATTAGCCTAATAGTTTGCGGATGGCAGCCATCTTTATGTCAAAATTGATTCCCCCTATTAATTCGAACACGGTGGAACCGAATGAACGAAATTTAGTACAGAGGTAGCACTAGCAAAGGGCACCTCAGTGTCATGTTTTATATCGCCGCCATCTTGACGGAAACGTAATGGCGGCCACACAAATGTTCAAAGCTTAAATCAAATTACGATTAGCCTAATCATCCGATCTCTAGCAAATTTAGCAACAACATACCTTTATGGAGGGAGCATCCTTTGACCAAACTAATAGGTCATCAGCCTAATATTTTGCGGATGGCGGCCATCTTTGTGTGAAAATCGATTCCCCGTATCAATTCGAACACGGTGAAACCGAATGGAACGAAATTTGGTACAGAGGTAGCAGTAGCAAATGGCACCTCAGTGTCTTGTTTTATATCACCGCTATCTTGACGGAAACGTAATCGCGGCCACCCAAATGTTAAAAGAAAAAATGTAATTACGACCAACCTAATAATCTAGTCTCTACCAAATTTTGTAACACCATATCTTTATGTGGGAAACATATTCAGACCAAACTGCAAGAACATCAGCCCAATAGTTTGCAGATGGTGGCCAAGTATGTGTGCAAATCGATTCCCCCTATCAATTCAAACACGGTGAAACCGAATTGAACGAAATTTGGTACAGAGGTAGCACTAGCAAAGGGCACCTCATATTCATGTTTAATATCCCTATAGCACGTTGTATTTCAACAAGCTACTACAACCAACATTCAATCATACTCCTTGAAAAGGACAAAGAGCTATAACAATACCCATGCATTTAGGAGAAAGTAGGCTATATGTTCTTTACTGAACATCTTGTTTTTTATCCTGAGGGCTTCCTTTCCCCTCATTCTTCAATTGAGCTTGTAGCTCCAAGCATTGAGCTCCTTCTAGTCGGTCGGGTGATTTTCGGTTCTTTATTGCCTCACTCCAACGGACTCTTTGCGTTTCAGGTTCGTCTGTTCGTTCATTCATGTAACGAAGACTTTCCTGATATCTTTCTTCTATTTCGGCCCGATATTCATCATTTCTCTCTTCCGGCCTCACATTCCTTCTGGGATAATTTTCCCATCTCTTTCTGTTATCCTGCCTCTGATTATTATTGTTATAGGGTCGGTTCTCTTGTTGCCTATAACCCGTACTTCTAGGAATCCTTCCTCGATATCCTCCTCTATAGTATGGCTGTATTCCCCTAGGCTCTTGATGTCCATATTCTCGACCCAGTCCCTGAGTATCAGTACTAGTGGACTGATTTCTGGTCGATGGTTTCTCTCTGTTTTCTTGACTGCTGGCCATATGTACTTGTTCAGTCTGTCTTTGATGCCTGGGAGTAACGTGTGAAGTCGTCATATCTAATTGACGTAAGACGCTCTCCACTTCTACAGCACTTCTGGCTTTAGAGGAGATTAACAACCTCTGGATCTCATATGGAAGTTGTCTTGCAATGGCGGCACACAGGTCATTCTCAGCCGGAGCAATGTCAAGTTCCCGGAATTTACACAGCTGAGCGGTGAAAAATTCTGAATATTTAGTTGGGGCATTTGTGCTATACTTCCTAGAGTACAGATCTAGCCTCAGATTCTCTTGGACATCTGCTGCCCATTATCGTTTCAGAAACGCTTCTCTAAAACCTTCCACCGTGTCAAATGTATACCTGAAACTCCTGAACCAGGTGAGACAATCACCTGCCAACAGCTTCTCAATTGCTCTCAGTCTCCGATCCTTAGGAACTTTCATTTCATTCAAGTACTCTGCGACCTCCTTTAACCAGTATTTAGGAGTAATTGACATATTATTACCCGTAAACTTCACCGGTCTGTCCTCATTTGACTTGATGATATTTATTATTTGACCATTTGTTAGGTTCATATAAGGGGTTGACATCGCCATCGGATATCCTGGGTTCTTATAAAGACTCTCCCCTCCTAAGTCCCTATCTTGATTTGTGCCTCGTTTATGGGGATCTACCCATCCTGTCTTTTGAAACTCATCCTGACATTCAAATTCTAATTTCCTTTCTCTTCGGGCACTTTTTCATTAGCCATCAGTTGAATTTCCATTTGACTGTTCTTGTGTTCAGTCCTTTCCAACCGGGATCCTAACTCATCTGAATTCTCTCTTGATTCTTTTTACTGTTTTCCACTGCTTGTTCGAGTTGGAATTTCTCTTCCCTGAAACTATCCCTCATTCCAGCAAAATGTTCTTCTACCTCTTTCTTGATGACCATGACCTGTTGTGCTATAATTTCTGGCTTAACGTCACCTTTGGTATCTAAGTCTTCTCGTATCTCCTTTATCTTTTTCTCCATCTATTTTTGTCCTTTGACCATATCTCCCTTAATTCCTTCCAGCTTTTCCTCAGTTTTCCCTTGATTTTTATACAATTCCGTTAAGTCATCTTTGACAAACTTTACTTCAGAATTAGTTTTTTCTACTTGTACTTTTAATGTTTCCATGGTTCCCTGAACCTCATTGATACCCTTACTTATTTCATCTATCTTCTGGGTGTTTTCCTTACTTTCTTTATCTCGTTGTTTTCTTTCTCTCTGGAGATGCTCTTCGTATGTACCTAATTTTTTATTTATTTCCGCTTCGTACGTCCTCAAGTTATCATCTACCTGCCCGGTAAAATGATCAAATTGCTCTTTCCTATTCTTCGCCTCTTCCTGATTCTGACTTTCCGTATACTTAACTTTGGCCTGAATTTCATCGACTTTTCCCTCGAGTTTTCCTACTTGGTTTTCCACCCCTTCGAACCTTTCTCCTAACGCATTGAAACTTTCTTTTATCTCCTCCCGGGATGTTTTACAAATGTCGCTGTTAGATTCTATCTTAGCTTCTAACTTTGCCTGCACCTCTTGGATCTGGGTTATAAGTTTCTTTTCACAATTTTCTCCCTTTTCTTCCATATTAACTAATTTTGTTTCCATGGAACTCAACTTTTTATTCAAAATTCCAAAATTTTCTTGAGACTTAGTTTGGGAATTTACTGTACTTTTCTCTAAGGTCTTTATTTGGCCTTGCAATTCTGACTTAAGTACATTATTTTCCTCTTTAATTTCATTTGTGATTTTCCCTTTTAACTCAGTTAACTTATTCCCAAACTCAGTGTCAAACCCGTGAAATTTGTTATTCATTTTATCTATATCAGCCTTCAATTTACTGTTCATTTCTTCACAGTTGGCCTCGATAGCTTCTAATTTAGTCCCCATGTTATCACTATTAGTTTTTAGTGATTCTAAACTTTGATTGATGGATCCTAACTTTTTGTTATTTTCATCCAGTTGGCTGTCCAATTTATTGTTTATAGCCTCCAACTTTTCCTTGCTATCGGCTTTTATAGCCTCCAACTTTTCATTACTATCAGCTTTTAAAGCGTCCAGAAGTCCCTGCCTCTCTTCCCTACTCTCTGCTTGCATATTCGCCTTCAAGACGTCCGCAAGCCTCTGCATTCCCTCACTCAATGCCATCTTATTAGAATAGAGTGGGCTATCATGCCACATCGCAGGTACATGCTTGAGAGATGGTACTCCGATCCATTGTGTCCCAATTTTTCAAAATTTTACCTTGGTACGGGTGTTTACTAAAACGTACCCTTTTGATATACTCATTCAATGTCAAAACCTTTATGGAAGTATTTAAAAATTCAAAATTTCGAACAACCATTTTTTTTTTCAAAAAAAAAATGAAAATTATGATTTTTCAAAAAAAACTCGAGCTTTCCCTAGGAAAACTCAGCCCTGCGTACTGGGCGCCATGAAAAGGTGTTTAGGGGGGGGGGTTATTTCATATATTTATATTTATTCAGGGCTGCTCGGTGTGAGTTTCCAGGGACCCATGTGGTCAGTTAACATTATATGTTGTAGCTATTCCTATCATTACTTTACTTTACATGATATGACCGTCTTAAGTGTTCCTCTAATTATTAATCCAAGCACAGTACTTCTATGCCCCCCTGTGCCCTTTTAGCAAGGAATATGCAAATCACAGTATGCCAGCAATGCTCAAATCGGGATTTTCGGGGTTATGGTATGTTCTCCCACTCTGTGACTTACACATTTTGGATTAAATAGAGGATACACTTCCAAAATAAAAACAAAATAAACTCCCATTATAAAACATTTAATTAACCAAAATTATGGCGCTACAAACAAATTAAACAAATAAACTACTGACCAATCCTTCTAACTTGTTCAAAGTGACAAGGAATACATAAAATCAAACAAATATTATATTAAAATACATGGTTTCCTTCAAACCAGCAAACTTATAGTTCTTTTCACTTCCATAAAGTATCCCTTTTAAACTTCACTACAATCACGAGCTCCAATGGCTCGATACTTTCCACTATAAACTGTGGTATTCTTTTACACACCTCAATATCTATTTTATGAGTTTCTTATAATCAAAACCATATATAATCTTATTCAAAGTAATTGTTACTCCTTTACTTATTTTTTTTGGGCATTTCACAATGTTCTCATGTTACCACCTCTCTCAAGTTAACAAATTCACTACAGTGATCGGGAAAAATACTTGTGCACTCCCGAGTTATAGAAGACTACTTGAACAAAGTCAAAAATTATGATCACTCCCGAAATCTAATTGTCTTCATTCAACTCGTGAAATCCTACATCAATATCTCATTACATTAGGGATTTATATTTATTATTATCTGTCTTAAAAGACCATCATCTCATAAGAAAGCAAACGATCTGAACTAGCAAGCGGTAACTTTCATCTACAAGAACCTCGGTTCGAATCCCGGGTCATTAACAAACTCCAAACACTCATGGATTATTATTACTTCAAATAGACGGTTCCCCTGACCTACCATGCTTTCAATAGCGAGTGGTTGGACCGTGACACTCGACTTGATTTATTGCCCGGGAGGGAGACCCTCAATATCGCCCACACGGGACCGCTCTACTCATGCTTTAAAACAGCTATTTCTCAAACACAGTTCTCTGAACAGACCTGGCGTTTCTTTCATTCATTTAAACAACATTATTTAGGTTCATACACCACTTTCGTAACCTTGGCATTTAATAATTATGAAGTGTCATCATTGATGGGTAAGAATAATTCAATACAACAACAATATTTAGGGGCTTCAACAACTATACGAGTCTGGGATCGACTCTCTCAACTGCCTCGGGAACCAATCCCATACTGGAGGACTTTACAACAAATTATCGGCTTAGGGCGACCACGGTCTAACCTGCGCTCATCAATACAATAATTCGCACCCTTATACAACGCCTCTTGATCTACATCACTACATGGAGGATTTATCATCAATTACCGCAATCAACTGTCCCTCACAATTAATTTACCAAGTGTATTTTGATTCAACGCCTTCCTAGCGTGACAATTTACTTTAATGTGCGACATTGCGCTATATATTACTTTAAGGCCTAGCGTCTTCCAGAGAACTGATCAATTCAAAATCATCATTTGATCTATATCTCAAACTTTCATATTAATCCTCTCCAGTGACAACAATCGCAATACTTTAAGAACATGTATTCACACCATGTCTTTATACTTTTACAAAAGCTCAAAAGCTATTACTTTCATATAATTCAACTTAATTTTCATTTATATAATTTATATTATTATTACGCTTGCTTTCATAACATTTATCGAATACACTGATATTTTATTTCATACATTTCCTCTAAGGATTTATTCATTTCACCTAATCATTTTATAATTTCTCAATTTTTTAGTTGTTCAGATCGCGCTCTTATTCTGTTATTTGTTATTCAAAAACATCCCTATTTATCATTCTCAGGTGGATTGTACACAAATATTCCCCCAACACATAACATAATGAAAATAGTTACTTACATGTCCAGACGGCCCACTACCGTTCTTTCCAACGATGTTTCATTTTTGCCCACTATTTGTGATTACACCATCGTGCTCAAATTCATTTCATACACTGACATATCTTGACACACATATACTTTATATACTTTAAACACTGGTATCATTTTAAAATACACTTCGGTATTCTTCTATTACACACAATAAAATCACTGAAAAATTACTATCTATCACAAATTTTATATATTTACACTACACTGATTCTAATCACTGAGGCTTTGATTAGGCCTTGCACACGTGATATTTGCTTCCCCGTCTCCAAGGGTGAAACTAGTAGATGTCGGCTTCCTATCTGACCAGAATATGAAAGTCTCGAACACTCTACCCCTCCCTGGAATGGTACTTCTTCGAATCCGGTTTCCTGATGATCGGCTATTATTATTTTTAGCTCAAACCTGCTTCTTTCTAGACCCTATTAGTCGTCTAGTGAAAGTCTGTCTTGTTCTCGGTCTCCCAAATACTCTATCGTTGACCTATTATTTTCTAGCATCTAATACTCCTCGTAACTTAGTGCTTTTTATAGTTCGTTCGTTTCCTTGAAACAACGTCTTGTATTTAATTCTCCCTTCTGATTATTCTGTCCTCTAATTCCTATCTTTCCAGAATACTATGTGGACCTTATTTTGTCCGACCCTGATCGGGTTCTTTTAACGTTGATAGAATGTTTGTTTCGCTATTATGGTACTTCAAAAAGGTTACGATACACTTGGTCGTTTAAATAAACTGTTATTGAAGACCTATCGCCTATTCTTTAAGTTCGCAGCCTACTTCGACTGTAATACTGAACTTTTCATTGTAAGACTGATATTGGCGGAACTAAATCCTGTATTAGGATTTTCCTAATTCTCCACACGGCGATTGTTTGATGATACTTCTCGGCCACTCCTTACGGGTGCACGTTGGTGATTGATACAGAGTATCACGACCTCTCGAGGTCTAGTAAGTACTGCATGATTAGCCTGGCCCTGCCAGGGCTTTTATACAAATCGGCGACAAGAAGATAAATTCTACGTCTTTTTCGGAACCAACTTTTGAAGTAATGGTCGCACATTATTTAAATTCATATCTCTGGAAAGCTCGTTTTCTAAACGTAAACTGACTTCTTTGCACATGAAAATCGATCGTGCAGTTCTTAGATATTAAATAAAATTTAGTCTTCAGCTGTGTGGGTGTTACAGTTGATTTTTAATTCCCCCCTCCTTGGGTCTCGGGAAACCCCCAATGACGTATGACCACGTCGGCACTTCTTTCCTGGGCATTTATTATAACATCTTTCTCCACACAAAAATCTCTATTCCGAAATGATTCACAATGCTGTGTTTCTTTAGTTAATTTTATTCTTGCAAATGGGTTAAATCTAATTATTCTTCTTCTGGCACACCTGCGCGGTTGCCATTTTACTGCAAGGTAAGGGCGATTTCCGAAACACGCTCTTCGTCACTCGCTTTGAAAATTCCACTCGTTCTATTTATATTCGTGACTGGCTCCTTATCAATGCGTCAGGCATGATCTCATTTCCTGGCCACCTGGCTTCAGTTTATTTCACAACGTTATGCTAGCCTTCTTGTATAAAATCTTTCTATGTTCCTCTGAAGACTGTGTATTTCCTTCCTTCTTTTTACTAAAATACATGGATTCGATCCCTTGAACCAATGGTACTTGGGTTCATTATATAGATACTAGCTGAAGTACCCGTGCTTCGCTACGTGTCATAAATAAAATAAAATGTGAAGGTGACAGTTAAAACAGGGCATGGGCGAGATGCTGCGCAGGGGGAGATTAAAGATGGAACATTTTGTCCAACTACACCGCTCGGCGTTGACCGTGTTTTATAGCACAAATTTAGGTTTTACTCGCTAACCGTTGGAGATAACTTTCGGATAGAAAATGTAATTTTAAACCTCGTATATGCCATCAAAAGTTTGCTGTTTCTTAGCGTACTCTTTTTATTTGAAATGGAAATATGAAAGTTTGAAACCAAAGGGTGTAGTGACGTCACTAAAATGGTCAACATCTTTAAATCGTGCAAAGTATTGAAATCAAAAGTAACCTATGATAACCAGGTAAATCAGCTACTTCCATGTAAAATTCATGTAAATCGGACCAGTGGTACTTGCGTGATTGAGTAATACACAGACACGCACCATCTCATTTTTAGCCTCGCTTCGCTCGCGTCATAGTCATGTCATATTGTTATTCAATGAAATGCAGGTTTAACCCCGTTAACACCCCTTTAGAACCTGAATATCCAAAAATCCCTCCTTAGTAGACGTTTTCACACACAACAAACATATCCCCAAAATATCATTCTTCTAACTTTAATACTTTTGGTTGGTCGATGAGAGTGAACATCCAAAAATCCTTCCTTAGTGGACGTTTTTCTTCCAGAAGTTCACCCCTCCCCATAGGCCCCATAAATTGGATTTATGAAAAAAAAACGGTCGAACACCTATTTATTATTTTATTATTTTATTTATTTATTTATTTATTTATTTATTTATTATTAAGCTGATTGATTTCCTCCGAGTTTCAAACTCCTCGCCTATGTCGTTTAAGAGATACACGCTCCGTTAGGAATCCTTCAACCCCCACTTTTCATCCCTTTCACCTCATTATATACACTACATCGAAAAACCATTAGACATGTGTCAGCTTATTTTTAATGATTAGTATATATGCCAAGTATCACATCCCCAAATGAAACCACTCGTGAGATATTGTTATTCAATGAAATGCACGTTTACCCCCTTAACACCTCTTTAGAACCTGAATATCCACAACTCTTACCTTACTGGACGTTTTCGACATACAACGAATATATCCCCAAAATTTCATGTTTCTAACTTCAATAATTTTGGCTGGGCGATGATGAGTGAGTGAGTCAGTCAGGACATTTTCTTTCATTTATTTTTGATAATTTCACCCCTCCCCATGAACCCCTTAAATTGGAATTATGAAACAAACGGTCGAACACCTATTTACTTATTTAAAGCTGTTTTCCCCCCTGAGTTTGATGAGCGAGTAAGTGAGTCAATCAGTTAGGACACTTTACTTCCTGTTTTTTCTTTTTCCAGAATTTCACCCCTCTCCAAAGGTCCCTTAAATTGGATTTATGAAAAAAAAAACGGTCGAACACCTATTTACTTGTATTTTAAGCTGTTTTTTTTCGTCGAATTTCAAATTTCTCGCCTATGTCGTTTCAGAGATACACGCTCCGTTAAGAATCCATCAACCCCCAATTTTCACCCCTTTCACCTCATAAGATACACCACATCGATAAACCCTTAAACATATGTCTGATTATTTTTAATGATTAGTTTATATACCAAATATCACATCCCCAAAGAAAAACTCATGAGATATCGTTATTCAATGAAATCCACGTCTAGCCCCTTAACACCTCTTTAAAACCCGAATAAACAAAAATAATTCCTTAGTTGACGTTTTCGACATACAGCGAACATTTTCCCAAAATTTCTTGTTTACAACTTTAATAGTTTTCGCTGGGCGTGATGAGTGCAAGAGTCAGACAGGACATTTTCTTTCAATTATTTTTACCAGAATTTCACCCCTCCCCAAGAGCCCCTTAAATTAGATTGATGAAAAAACGCTTGAACACATATTAACCTTTTTTAAGCTGTCTTTTTCCACTGAATTTGATGATTGAGTGAGTTAGTTTGTCAGTTAGGACACTTTCTCTCCTTTTCCCCCCAGAATTTCACCCCACCCCATTGGTCCCTTAAATTAATTTATGAAAAAACGGTCGAACACCGATTTACTTACTTTTTAAGTTGATTTTTTTCGCTGAGTTTCAAATTTCTCGCCTATGTCGTTTATGAGATAGGCCTACACGCTCCGTTAGGAATCCTTCAACCCCCACTTTTCACCCCTTTCACCTCATAATAATACACCACATCGAAAAACCGTTAGACACATATCTGCTTATTTTTAATGATTAGTTTATATGCCGAGTATCACATCCACAATGAAACCTCTCGTGAGATATTGTTATTCAATTAAATGCAGGTTTTACCCCCTTCAGACCCCTTTAGAACCTGAACGGTTTTGACATACAACGAACATATTCCCAAAATGCCATGTTTCCAACTTCAATATTTTTGGCTGGGCGATAATGAGTGGATAAATGAGTCAGGTCATTTTCTTTCAACTTATTTTCTTCAGAATTTCACCCCTCCCGATAAACCCCATCAAGTTGATTGATCAAAAAAACTGTCGAAAAGCTATTTACATACTTTAAAGCAGTTTTTCCCCTGAGTTTGATGAGTGAGTCAGTCAGTCAATCAGTTAGGGCACTTTCTTTCCTGTCCCCCCCTCCCCCAGAATTTCACCCCTCCCCATGGGCCCCTTAAATTGGATTGATGAAAAAAACGGTCAAACACATATTTTCTTATTTTTTATGCTGATTTCTTTCCGCTGAGTTTCAAACTCCTCGCCTATGCCGTTTAAGAGATACACGCTCCGTTAGGAATCTTTCAACCCCCACTTTTCACCCCTTTCACCTCATAATGTACGCCAAATCGAAAAACCCTCAGACACGTGTCTTCTGACTTTTTAATGATGAGTTTATATGCCGTGTATCACATCCCCCAATGAAACCAATCGGGAGATATTTTTATTCAATGAAATGCAGGTTTAACCCCCTTAAGACCCCTTTAGAACCTGAATATCCGAAAATCCTCCCTTAGTAGACGGTTTTGACATACAATGAACATATCCCCAAACTGTCATGTTTCTAACTTCAATAATTTTGGCTGGGTGATAATGAGTGAGTGAGTGAGTGAGTCAGGACACAATTTTCTTTTTTCAGAATTTCACCCCTCCCCATGAACCCCTTAAATTTGATTTATGAAAGAAACTGTCGAACAGCTATTTACTTACTTTAAAGCATTTTTTGCCCCCCTTGAGTTTGATGAGTGAGTCAGTCAGTCAATCAGTTAGGAAACTTTCATTCCTGTCCCCCCCCCCCCAGAATTTCACCCCACCCCATGGGCCCCTTAAATTGTATTTATGGAAAAACGGTCAAACACATATTTACTTCTTTTTTATGTTGTTTTTTTTTTGCTGAGTTTCAAACTCCACGCCTATGTCGTTTAAGAGGTACACGCTCGGTTAGGAATCTTTCAATCCCCACTTTTCACCCCATTTACCTCATAATATACACCACATCGAAAAACCCCCAGACACGTGTCTTCTTATTTTAATGATGAGTTTACATGCCGAGTATCACATCCCCCAATGGAACCAATAGGGAGATATTGCTATTCAATGAAATGCAGGTCTACCCCCTTAACACCCCTTTAGAACCTGAATGTCCAAAAATCCTCTCTTTGTGGGCATTTGCGGCCCTTGGGGAAGCTGCATACCAAATTTCATTCCAATCCGTTCGGTGGTTTCTGAGATTTCGTGATGAATGAATCAGTGAGTGAGTGAGTGGTATTTGACAAATATATAGTAGATAGTGTCAAGTCTTTGTTATGCTAAACTCGGTTGACAGTGCTGTGTGAGTAGTTGAGTAACTAACAGGATTTCAAGTAAAGATCCTCATTTTCTATACCGGTAGTGCAGAGCGCAACTCGCATCCAGACGGCCGTGTCTCGACTTGAGCTATGTTGCCATGGAAATGATCTGCCTTGCCAATCCTTCATGAATATATTTTATGATTTGATTAGCCTGTGCTTGAGTGCAAAAGGGCCGAAATCAGAAGAATGAGAAAGACTATCGAAAATTCATGTAGCCAGCGGTTCCTTCTGGGTCCTAAACTATGTGTATGCAAAATTTGGTTGAGATTGGTGGAACGGTGTAAATCTGTATACGGAGCAGACCCACCCACATACATACTGTACCCATATGACATCATGTGGAGAACATGTGTTCACATCCCGACTGTCTCTGTCCTTTCAGGGTGTGGTGCGTCTGCCCACAGTGCAAACACATATTCAGGATCCGAATACTACCACGTACTAATCTACAAGAAGAGGGTAAACAACTTCCTAAAAATAATATTTAATTTTAAATCATGGCTTATCGTACAACAATAAACATCCAATTACATTTAAATTACCCCACAAACAACAAAATACACTTTGTATCCCACAGATGACAATGGCAAAGGGACAATGAATGCTACTCTATATCATCTGTGGTCCGCAGCTGAGATCGCAATCCAACCTCACCAGGCACACTGCCACATCTCTTCTTGTGAGTCTATGAGTCTATCACTGGTGTCTCAATACACCCTACTCTGCACTTCACTAAATCTGTTCTTTATGGTAATGCACTTTTTGTCCTTTGACAAATGCTCATATCTTATGCACACTCTTAAATAATAAAGATAATAATAATCAAAACAAATCAAATAAACATGACATTAACTGTACACAAATGGCACTTCAATGTTATTGGCGTTACAGTATTTATTGCTTGGCTATCCATAGTGCTTATGGAATATTTACTTTACTTCATGGTTCAACAATGCGTTAGCCATTGTTGCGATAGGTTACTTGTACAACAATGTTCTGTAATTCTGTGTATTGTGTCCTTTCTCCGCTTTCCCCACAAACGCTAACAATAGTACATTCCTAGTCTACATAAACAATGCTAGTCTTCTGTAACGATACGATACGTCTCTAAGTCGTTCAGAATATAAGTCGATTTATAGTTAGTTTGCATCAAATCCACATTCACGGCACCCATATGCAAATATGCATCTCAAACTGGGTTTTAAACTTCAAATAATGTGTCAGTCGCTTTTAGCGCAGTTAGTGTCCAGAACAGCTAACTTTTGCTAAATATCACTCGATTTCAACAATTAAAAGACGGATATGACGTCCTTATAATGCTACGAATTGATTTCTGTAGCCAAAATAAACAATTTCTTATTAATTTAAGTGCCAGACCATGATAGCGCAGTCTCCAGTACATCTTACTATAGGGTCAGTCATAAAACTACCGCCCTCAGTGAATACAATAGCATAATGGTTGGGTCGCTCTGAACCCCTGCTGCCTGGCACGACCCTTGTCGCCCAGCCTTCCTCAGCTGTGTCATTACTTATTCATACACACCAGCCAGATTTTACAATTTCACTCTAATTCTGTGTTTAGTTTAAGGCGAAACTATTCATCACATGAACTGGATATCCAAATATTTAACGTCCTATCGATAGGGTAACAGTAATTGGCTCAATGTGGCTCTATAACATAATATAGCTAAGGAATGGGTTTTACTAGGCACAAAAGTCTTGAGGAACTGCATACGGCTTTTAATGGCGTGGTTTAGTGGTCTTGATGCTTGCCACTTTTACGCACGAAGTCTCGGTAAGGCGTCCTCGACCCTTCCGTACAAATAGATTCTCGCATCACAGTGCGGATCATTGCAATGGAGTGGCTAATTGAGTTGGCAAACGTTAATCCTCAATTGCTCTCAGGAAGCTGGTATGGTAGCTCAGACACTTGTCTGTCTCCATCCGCTATCAATACAACGGTATGCCCCATGGCTATACATCAATACAAACCTTCGGAGAATAGCCTGTATGGTCCTGACAATGTCCTAGAAACGTTCCTTGCATTAATTAAGTAATCATCTTGATTCTACTCTCAAACTGCTCGCACATCCGCGGCACAAATACTAGCTCTGTCGGTATACCGCAGATCATATGACATTTCTAGTTTCCCTTCTATATGGCGTGTTTACTGATTTCCATGTCATTACTTATCCTTACTGGTATTTGTTTACTGGCATTACTACTGGCTTTACCTAACAACATTTTCACTTATTACATTTTATCATTTATAACTTTAATTACTGACACATTATGATATCATTCTTACATATAATTTTTATTTTTACTTTGTAATTACCTGGGATCTGATGCATCTTTTATCACTTCATGCAAACATTCTGAATATTTCATTTACTTCGGTTTTCTTGCTTATAAAGTCACTGTTTAACTTTAATATTAGACTTATTTTGGTCTTACGCAAAACAGCTGTAAGCCAAATCATTCTCAAATTGCAAATACTTCTACATCAAATAACTTGGAATGCAATCTCGTATGAATATTACTTCAAAATACCTATTTTAACATGATTTTCGACTTAGACGTATCGTATCGCTAGCTTCTACATGATATCATTGGAATTTGTACTCACATTGTTCTGGCGGTCGACTCTGATGATGCCACCTTTTACCCACCTTCGTGGTGCTTACTGACGCATCATGATGGATATGTTATATTCCTTTTGTGGACACAATACACTTTTCACTTCGGTAAGACACATTTTCAATTTACCGTATTTACACATCTTCCCATTACATTTCATCACACAACACATTATTTTTAACACTGACATACATTATCATTTATATTACAGACACTTTTCACACGATTTGTTTCATACACTTCACAATTTCGTAATAACAGAGCTGCAGGTGACGCGATTCCCGACATCAAACTCCAATGGAAGTCTCTATCAACCGCGATCCTGGCTAATCCTCGTTCAAACTGCTGCTAGTGTTACTGTTCCTCCAACCTCTACTCAGTGTCTTTGTCTGTAGTGGCATAATATCACAATAGCTGTGACCTGGTTCCGCTCCCATGATCTATATTAAGGGATATAGTGTGACCATTGTTGATTACTAGATCATGACTTGCGTGCTTTATCAAATTGCACATGTGATGGTGTAATTTACTTTTCAATACCACTTTATTCTATCTACTGCGCGGCTTGATAACTATAAGCTCTACTTGGCTTCTTATTATTTATTACGGCGTCTACGCACTCGTAATCTCTTCCAATCAGTCTGATACTGAAAAACATCTTCGTAACGGAAATACTTCCTTAGACTTTACACACCAAAAATGATCCTGTATGCACTTGTACATTACTTATAATTGCGCGGTCTAAGTTCTTCATGTTGACTTTGTATAATACATTATAATACACTGGCGCGGTCTTTGTTTATATTCCTGAGCGGACCGACAGCACCTCCCCCGTCTGAGTGCTCCAAGTCGACTGACTTCTTCATGGCTCCATGCTCTAGTTAAGGCTTTCTTCTCGAAAAATAGTTGTCTCAAATCCACGGACCGACTTTTTCTTTAAAACTGCAGTTAGCAGAGCTAAAAAATGCCTTCATCAGGTCCAATTTCTCACGGAGGTTCCATTTCCAGTCTCTTGCCTGTGATTTGATCGTTCAATTAATTAATATTAATTGATCTTGGTGATGGCGTGGGCACGCTACCCCCGGGGATTTCCCTTCTGTGTATTACGCCAATGGTCTGACATCCGCGTTTATACGTCCTCCGTCCAAGTAATGCTTAATCTGCTCCAATAAGCATACTTCTTGTGCTCATAATTATTCTCTCCGGATTTTATTCATGTCGGTGTTGATTTCAACTCTCTGGGATGCCTGGTTTTTGATGTAATCAATTATTTTCATGCGGCGTTCTTCCCTTTCCACTCTTCCTTCCTTATATCTTGGTGAATCCCACAGCAATTAGTCTTTGTCCTGGTTCCCCTTGCAGACGTAAATAGTTCCTAGGCGCCAGCTGACACGCCTCCATTGACTTTGCTAATTTGTCAAATGTCAGTCTTGCCTCGAATCTGTACTTTCTTAGCTCCAATACTGTATCTTACAGTGGTATGGAGATCTTCTATTTTACAATATTGTTTATAATTCCTGTACACAATCTGGAATTAAGCTGAAATTTCATGAATAGTCTTATATCATGTGGTTCTTGGTTACTAACCCCCTACTAAAGTAAAGGCCTTGGGAGGGAAGGTACTGGACCATAGTGAATTCATACTCAGAGGGCAATTGTCTGAGACCATCTTCGAACCCCGGAACCCAGAAATAATACTAAGGTGATCGGGTAAAATCATAATATATTCACAATAAACATGCATACAAATTAACAAAACACTTACTAATCAAGATGTGGATTCTGACATCAAATATTTGTTCCTTCCAGTTGACTGTAATACATATTTTAGCAATCCAGCCAAGTTGTTATGATGAAGTAAATAAGTGTTGCTTTCAAACTTTCAACTTTCTGTTGTCATTATGAGAATCCAAGCCAAATAATTAAGAGGATGACGAATTAAATATTCAATAGTTTCATAATGCACCTGCATAATGCATCATACAGTATTTCATGCATTTCCACACAAATATATAATTAATTAATTCTCGAGACAGTACATGTCACAAAGTTAGGCCTACGCTTGTTATAATATCCAATGTAATACGTTGCCTAAAACTGAAGAATTAATGTCTTCAAAACACAAAATATACGGAGCTAATCCAATTTACGTGTTTTCACCTCAATGGCTATCAGAAAATCTTTTTTTTTATTAACAACAGATGATCGCACATAGTTAAAAACAATACGACAGTAGCCATCATGAAAAACAGAAGAAAAACGATCACCGTACTAGGGCTATCGACATCAAAATAAATCCTACATTAATAAATTTTCCACAGACCATAAGGCATACTACTTGTAATTAAAATGCATTTTACAATTAACTGAAAACAGAAAACAAATCATTAATTACGCAAAGAAAATATGAGTGTCAGTTAGCCTACCAGAGTGAATACCCGAGGATGACATTAAGTTTGAATGTATAACCTTGAAAGGCCCCGTCATGCAACGTAGGAAAATACAAAATAAATACATTTACCTTGCCAGTCGATACAGTCACAAGTACTTACGATGACAAAATAGCCTACCTTAATTCCACAATATACGAAGCATATCCAGACGTTTATCTCCAGTAAGGTTACAATAGGTAACCAGTCAATAACTTGACGAAGAGGGATAATATCATTCAATATTTTCACATACAGTAGAACTTCAGTTTACTTCTTATGTATTTATAAAACCACGTAGATCCATGATGACTGGCCTAACAAGCTCATTACGAGAATCATACATGTCTCGAAAATCCCAGCCTTCCAAAACCATAAAGTCAACATCGAGATAGAGAAATACTTGTCGCTAGAACATAGCTCTTCCTATCGGACAGAGGGAGAAACTACAATCCCAGTCCAAGGCAGCACCGACAAGATATGCTACCTATCGAGGCCAGCCACAACTAACTCCGCCGCTCGATTCAAAAGTTTATGCCAAAGTAAAAATTGTACGTTCGATCAGAGATTAGTGCCAAAGTAACGGCACAGACTCCCGGGCCCCAAACTTGTCGATGGTTCGCAGAACAGAGACGACGTAAATGGTACAAGTGTATCAACATGCATAATCAAGCAATCTTTAAGCATAGAAAAGTTTTTGCCAATTATCACAAACACAGTAGCTTCCGAATGTGAAATACTTAATTAAAAGTTCATTTCAGTTTTCATCAGCACCATAACCACCAAAATATGTCATGCCAAGAACATAAACAAATACTTAAGTGTAGAATACATCGAGTGGGTTTTCTTTGTACAATTTCCACAACATTATTACAAATGGCATCTTGAATAAACGATGGCAGGAACAGTTTCATCCGAAGGTTACATAGATTGGTCCAATATCCTGGCCAGAGACATCTTCTCGCACTGCATAACACTCCAAACGCAGAATAAGACCTCGAAGAAATTAGCTGAAATCAAATTTCGACTGCGACAGTAATGTGTAAAGGAAAGCTTAATATCTAACGTTGACACTCATTTACAAAGAACAAATTACAATAAAATATTATATGATGGCATCAGATTTTATAACAATAACCCAGTACTATCAAGAATCCACATCTTTACAGGTGAAAGGTATAACAATGACCCTCAATTAACACAGAAAATTGCATGCATGTTTTAGAAAATTACAATATCCCGAAAATATTACAATAATAACAGTATTTTCCGAAAATAAGTTCCAGTAATAATACTGAATGGCACGTGAGCTCTCATATTCACAAATAAAAAAACCTTATTATCCCAAAAGACGAAGGCAATTGTCTCACATTGCATATCTGTTCAACCCATTTGTCCAAAATACAGAAAGAGAAAATGCCAAAGGAAACACCCAAAGTAGGAAAACACAAGAAAATTCCAAGAAGAACAATAGAAAGACCCAATTATCAAGCAAAAAAAACAGGACACACGTGCATACCAAAGCAGAATCACACCACAACCTTACACCATGACACATAACCTTAAAATCCCCAGAAAAAAAATACAATTAAACCATCAAATAATTAATAAACAACAACCAGAATATGAATTAGCACTTGTCAACACATCCACACAAAACACAAATACATAAATACCCTATCATATACAGACCCAGACCAAACCGAAACTAGTAAACGAGAGAAGCACGTATTTCATGAGGCCTATAGTGAGCCGCCGTATATTGACCAAATACCACAACTCAATTCATCATATCACATCACATTACTTAACCTAAAGTATTTATTTCTCAGTCAGACAGCAAAAAAAAATTGAGCCCACTCAATCAACTGAAGACTTAGGAGAATTGTTTATAAATACTTACCAACATATTCAACTCAAATCTAAGCAAATGAACCCCCATAACATTCATCTGGTAGACTTAAGTTGACAGATGCGTCAACAAAATGCTAATTTACATCCACGATCCTAAGTAACATACAATGACCTTTTACCCCTTAAATTAATATACATCCACACTTATCTGGACAACCACAAAACAACAACAAGAAAACTAACCCAATTACCAAAATAAAACAAATCACACCACATTTATACTTTCTGAATGTCCAACTTTGGAAATGCACAATTTAGACAAAAACATAAACAATACAATTATTCACTCTTGACATAGCTTAGTATATCAAACTAAGTAAACAGTATAGCGAACAAGATCAAAACAAGAACAAACTCGACAGAAATCCCTCAATAAATGACCAACAGAAGACCCTAAATGAAAGAAGATTAACAGACTACTCGTGCAGACCACCAAGCTACAAACGTACCCAAACATTCATTGAAATCACACGACCTTACAAACTCCCAAAATTAATAAAACCATTTACTACCCACAAAATCCCCATAATATTCCAGAATATAAATTGACACACCGTTAGGACATCGACATACACAAAATAAATAATAACCCTTAAATAAAACACACTGAAATCAACATGTCATACTAGCCGCATTTTACCCTGGCATAGCATGATTTTCCATCACCAAAACACATTTCGGCAAGTAGTTACCTTCATGAATCAACAAGCAGATAAATGACTAAGTCAACACTCGGAGAACAGAAGAGGTTTGTAATTACTTACCTATGATATCCCAACATAGTATCATTTTATACGTACGGCGTATTTAATTAAATTCAATTATAAATTAAGCAAAAACAAACCCTAACCTTAATTCACCTTAAGAAACAACCAAGAGACCCACCCGATTACAAAACAAACTAATAACAAACACCCACACTCATGCACTCAAATACATTTACACAAGTTTGTCACTTCAGACCTAACACAATTTAGACAATTACAAACAAGAAGAACCTTTATAGATTTGCACAATCAAGCAGAATGAGCACCACACGTGTAGACAAATACAAGCATCAATAACATCCACAATACATACATGTCCTGATGACCAGAATTCATCTACACAATTTTGACAATAACAAACAAGAAGAACCTTTTATGGATTTGCACAATCTAGCAGAATGTGCACCACACGTGTAGACAAATAAACACATCAATAACACACATAACACATGCATGTACTGATGACCAGAATTCGTCTACACAATTTTGACAATAACATACAAGAAGAACCTTATGGATTTGCACTATCTAGCAGAATGTGCACCACACGTGTAGACAAATACACACATCAAAAACACATGCACGTCCTAATGACCAGAATTCATCTACACAATTTTGACAATAACATACAAGAAGAACCTTATGGATTTGCACTATCTAGCAGAATGTGCACCACACGTGTAGACAAATACACACATCAAAAACACATGCACGTCCTAATGACCAGAATTCATCTACACAATTTTGACAATACATACACCACAACAAATATCAACTTAAATTATCAAAATCTGCATCGCACCATCGACTAATGTGGTCATACGAGCCACAAAAATCACATCTCTTGCCTTTGCTAACTCTACTCCCATTAAACCTCTGTTCAGCACGCCTCTGAAATACATGACCTTGAACATTAGTAGGCATGAACTCACGCCTTCCCTGTAAATTCTTATAAGGAACAAGACTACTATAATTATCCACAAGCTGCATCTCTCCACGTGGCTGAAAATTATTTATAGAAGGCATATAACCTGAACAACCTTGAAGATAATTACTAGGAAAGGGAGAATCATCTACCCGCAACAGATTAGCATTCTTAATCTTCTCCGCAGATAAAATAATTTCATTAAAATCAGTGAAATTCTTGGGCTTAGCATGCATGGACAAGAATGAACGATAAATGGGATTCATACCTTCGACTAACGAATTGACAACCTGCTCTTCAGTCAACTCAACTGCCAAAACCTTTGCATAAGTCCTAATATCAATGAAGTACTCATTTAACGTTTCACTCATACGCTGAACGCGAAATACATAATCTCTACTCAAATCTGCCAAGATACGTGGAGTGATAAAATATTTCAAAACCTCTCTATGGAAAACATCCAAAGAATGGCCAGCACTCATACTCTCAAACAGTTTTCCTCGCAACATTCCTTCAGTGCATGGAAAGATGATTTTCAAAATTTGAAAATCTGACAGACCAAATATGCCAGCACTATCTCTTAATTCCACTAATTTCTTCAAAAATTTCACAAATAAATTAATATCAGTGCCATAGCACACATGAAAATCTTTCAAAATTAGAGTTAATGGGTTAGGAAGGGAAGCAAAATTAACCTGACCATCAGTCATAAGTTTATTTAGAGAAACAACGTTAGTCGAGGCTCGATTATCAGAAAGATTAAGCCTATTTACTCTATCTATCACGTCACATTCACCAAATAAGCTATCAACAGTTTGTACTTCCTTATCAGTACAAGTACGGTGAGATCCTAACCTATTCCCAGCACTACCAACGTCATGGCAAGAAACTGAACTAGAAAAATCGTTATATCTCTTATCAGAACATGAATTACCAACAGCATTCAAATTACTAGGGCTCGACATGACCTCTGGTGTATTTCTTGACGAGCCTATTTGTTTATCTACCTCAGTAGTATTATTAGTTTGTAAAGCGCCTACCATATTTTCATTATTCTCCATCGATACTGATTCCAAATTACCAATATAATTACTATTATTCACAACGCCATCACAAGAATCACTAACATATGAACAAACGCTTTCAGAACACACAACAGGTCCACTAATATTCTCAGAAATATCACTCGAGGACAACCGATTAAAACTATCTATCAGCTTGTCGCGAAGCTCAACTAACTTGGTTGAAAAAACAATATCACACTTGGACCAATATTCAATTAAGCTCACTAAACGATTAATCCAGTGTATCGAACGAAATTTTAATTTGTTCACACGATATGCCGAAGGTTTGGCAACTTGCTTTAACTCATCACAGGACACTAATAGGTTTGAAACAGATATCACAACATCAGACCTACCTTTTGTCCCATAAGAATGTTGATCAGTCAGACTAACAACAGAAGCTGATTTTAAGGATTTGAGAAGAATAATATCCAGTTCACGATGAAAATTAGGGTTGCCATTCCTTATTTGTATTTCATAAGCCAGTTCCTCTTTGGATAAATATTGTACAGCTTTTAAAATGCTCTCCTCCATTCAGTATATTATCACATGAAACAAAAATAACAAGAAAATTATACAAAGATAAAACAATAACAACAAACATTAAAATATCACACTTCAGGCCCAATCATACTTCCAAGCCCCAAGATTCAAAGACTAGCCCCAAACAACTACTGAATGTGGTACAAATCTAACCACGCTACTGCTATAACACATTTAACCCCCTACTAAAGTAAAGGCCTTGGGAGGGAAGGTACTGGACCATAGTGAATTCATACTCAGAGGGCAATTGTCTGAGACCATCTTCGAACCCCGGAACCCAGAAATAATACTAAGGTGATCGGGTAAAATCATAATATATTCACAATAAACATGCATACAAATTAACAAAACACTTACTAATCAAGATGTGGATTCTGACATCAAATATTTGTTCCTTCCAGTTGACTGTAATACATATTTTAGCAATCCAGCCAAGTTGTTATGATGAAGTAAATAAGTGTTGCTTTCAAACTTTCAACTTTCTGTTGTCATTATGAGAATCCAAGCCAAATAATTAAGAGGATGACGAATTAAATATTCAATAGTTTCATAATGCACCTGCATAATGCATCATACAGTATTTCATGCATTTCCACACAAATATATAATTAATTAATTCTCGAGACAGTACATGTCACAAAGTTAGGCCTACGCTTGTTATAATATCCAATGTAATACGTTGCCTAAAACTGAAGAATTAATGTCTTCAAAACACAAAATATACGGAGCTAATCCAATTTACGTGTTTTCACCTCAATGGCTATCAGAAAATCTTTTTTTTTATTAACAACAGATGATCGCACATAGTTAAAAACAATACGACAGTAGCCATCATGAAAAACAGAAGAAAAACGATCACCGTACTAGGGCTATCGACATCAAAATAAATCCTACATTAATAAATTTTCCACAGACCATAAGGCATACTACTTGTAATTAAAATGCATTTTACAATTAACTGAAAACAGAAAACAAATCATTAATTACGCAAAGAAAATATGAGTGTCAGTTAGCCTACCAGAGTGAATACCCGAGGATGACATTAAGTTTGAATGTATAACCTTGAAAGGCCCCGTCATGCAACGTAGGAAAATACAAAATAAATACATTTACCTTGCCAGTCGATACAGTCACAAGTACTTACGATGACAAAATAGCCTACCTTAATTCCACAATATACGAAGCATATCCAGACGTTTATCTCCAGTAAGGTTACAATAGGTAACCAGTCAATAACTTGACGAAGAGGGATAATATCATTCAATATTTTCACATACAGTAGAACTTCAGTTTACTTCTTATGTATTTATAAAACCACGTAGATCCATGATGACTGGCCTAACAAGCTCATTACGAGAATCATACATGTCTCGAAAATCCCAGCCTTCCAAAACCATAAAGTCAACATCGAGATAGAGAAATACTTGTCGCTAGAACATAGCTCTTCCTATCGGACAGAGGGAGAAACTACAATCCCAGTCCAAGGCAGCACCGACAAGATATGCTACCTATCGAGGCCAGCCACAACTAACTCCGCCGCTCGATTCAAAAGTTTATGCCAAAGTAAAAATTGTACGTTCGATCAGAGATTAGTGCCAAAGTAACGGCACAGTTACCACGAGGTTTTTCTTCCTCAAAGACGTTTGGTTCGATACCCCGAAAAATCCTATGCGTGATTTTTCTTCTCTGGAGCATCAGGTTCAACGCCAGTCAGCACAAGAACCTTGGGTACAATACATACATACAGACTTTCACTTTTATATATAAGATTGTAATTATTATTTTTATTTCATTTTTTTTTTCATTTTAATTCATTCTAATCTACCCTATTGTATTTTCTTTTATAGGATATAGTGTACCCGTTTTTAACGGAGGATGCTCAGTCAGACCTCGGCTTGGCTACTGCGGTTTGGGGCGCGTTATTTTCCCTCCACCCTGACTTAACATCCGATATGTAGGAACAATAAGGTTGACAAGATTTTAGGAAAAACTCAACATTATAATTTAAAATAATTATTTATTAATAAAAAAAAATAATTCACTCAAAACATGTAAACCACAAAGAGAAAATCACTTGGAATTTCCTTTTCAAGTGTCACACAAAAATAATCAATTCATAAACATATACAATTTAACTCACTTGGGATTGTCTCTACAAGTAGTATTCATTTCACAAAAATAGATTCACGACTAGAATCACTAAAATTCACTGTAATGTCATTTCATTGTTCTGTGAAATTTCGCGGATACTTTGTCTTGCTTAAATTAAATCATAAATATTTATTTAAATTTTATTTCACTTAGGCGTCGAGCGCGCCTATCATTTAAATCTAATACTTTCCCCAAGACTTTGGATATTTATATTCATTTCAATTTACCCTTCAGGGTTTCTTTACTATTTATGTTACTTTAATATCCGTTTATTCATCATTTATTTAGTCCTTTGGACCTTCAAAACAACTCTTCTCAAAGCCTTAGATGTTAAACATAATACCATACTGTACAAAAACATGCCATGTCTGTTGATCGAACTCGTAACTCTCCAGTTACCCTCCATGCATCTAGGTGATTTTGTTTTGTGCTGTACTGTGCATTGTACTGTTTATTACTGTGGGATATTTATTTATAACAATGTTCCATTATTCCTTAACCTGTTATTTATTTATTCATGAAAGAAGGAATTTTCGTTATCAACAATTTATTTTTGACCAATCCGTCAATCTTTTATATAGCCTTTTAAACCTTGACTTGGAATGACATTTTTATCCCCATAACAACAATTCTACAATTAGTTTTACTTGCACCCTTTTGTTTTTAAATATTATAATTTCCGTGTAATAATTTCGTTTCCATTATTCTCGGCGCGCCCCTAGTTTACGGCCGGACTCATTAAGAGATTTCATCTTTCTCCCCGCAAGGGCAAGGTCGTCTACACAAGTCGTCCCCTCCTCTTGTGGTGCTTGACAATAAGATTTACGATAGCTGGCCGACACTTCCTGCATTCATGCCAGGGTAGCTTTTAACCATAAAGTTTCCAAGATTTAAAATTCACTTCAATACGGATATTTACTCCGTCCAATTATTATTATTATTCTTTCGTTCCCAGGATACTGAATTTTTGATTCGGAGAGGCTATACGGTAGTTTATTATTATAACCTTTTCACGACACTGATATTGCCTCTTACAACAATACTTCATTTCAACAGTGCCTCACGACAACAATGCCTATCATATTGCAACAATACCTAGCTGGGATATTCATCCTACAGCGGGAGTTACATACAACAATATACGACGATTCATTCAACTTTTAGTGGGAATTTATACGTCCACGATACAACAATATACGACGATTTATTCAACTTTTAGTGGGAATTTATACCTCCACGATACAACAATATACGACGATTCATTAGGCAAAAATATACGAGGCTTCTACAATATAGTCAGTGGGAATTTACTTCCACGCATTTCGACGTTTTTTACTACTTTTCCATCTCGCGAATCAATCTATTCTGGCTTAACGCATATTTATATTCAACTTTACTATACTTTATCATTTTATTGGCCCTTACGGCAATGCAAATTGTTTGGATACTTTCAAGAATAGCCTGATTTCGGCATTCCTACAATTTAATTTTACAGCCATGGCACAGTGGCCTAACAGGTCATACATTCGTTCTTGGATATTTGATTTATACCATTTACTTGGATATTTATCATTTCTTTAATTTATTAACATATTATTCTCGCTCGAATTTTTACTTTGAGTTTCTAGACACGGATCATTTAATATAACTTTATTCCCCTTTTGATTATAATTACTTGTATTCTTATTATTCACATTTTTACTCAATCTTGTTATAACATTTTATTCTCTTGGCATCTGTTATTTGATATACAAATTAACCCTTTGTATTTAACTTATCTCTTTCATTTATATTTATTATGGTGCGTATTTAATTCCTAATTTAGGCAATAATTTCAGCCATTTGAACCATTACTTTATTCCTTCTTTCAAATTCATTTTTATTTATCACATATTTCGTTACCGGGCTTTATTTCTTTATTTTAACTAATCCCAATAATGCTTTATTTCCACCGAGGCGGTCCTCGTGATTAACCATCATCTTTTTCAATATTTCAATTATTTGCATATTTATATTTTCAATGAGTCATTCGTCTAACTCCCTAGTCGACGAATGTCTCAATTGATATTAGCACAGTACAACACAAAGACATATTAATAATGTTTCATCAACTCACCCAGGCTGCGACTCCATTCCCATACAGATTCACCCATCGTCTGGATATCTTAGTCTTCCATTTTAACACTTTTTCCTGACATTTCTACACTACACTTTTTCTAATTTTCATGACACTTAAAAACATATTGTAACACGCTGACATTATAGAAATGTTAACACTAAAACACTTTTTCTTCTAGCACACACCCATATCTCAAAGCTTTGGCACTGATTTCTTGCATTGGATGGTCCATGACGATACCTCGCGTTTCTGCTTTGGACGTGCTAATTGGCTCCTTCCTTGTTTACCGACGTTCCTGATTTCCTGTTCTCCGTGAAAGTCTCTAATCCGCATTCCTGCTCACTCGATCCTATTTCTTCCTGAATATAAATGTTCCTCGTGTTTACCCCCACTCGTTTGGTGATCTTGCTTCGTTCTACTGATATAGTTCCTAGCTTGTTTATCTCGTATTTTTGATGCTTTATCTTGAGTATCGAACCCGCCGTCTTCTAGGTCCCTACTCATATACTTCGTGATTAATAATCGTTGGTATTATTTCTTTCTAGGATTCGCTGTTTATGTTGACTTTCTTTGACGTAGTGGATTTATATTTCGTGTCCCTGAGACACCGATTTATAATTTTTAAATATTGTCTTTTCAAAATTTAATGTTCCGTAACTATCACTCTTATTTAGCGTCTTTCTGTATACTTTCGGCTTTGCGTATTTAATTACACTGGCCCGCACTTTTGACGGTATTAGTGTTCCTTCACTTGACGCTATGTAACTGATTTTCGTCGCGAATTTTACATGATTGAACGCCAGGCGCTATAGTGATCTACTTTGAGTAACGACACGATGACCCGTAGGTTCTGTTACGGTGAGTATACTGTACTTAATGGTATCATGCTGCAATCCAGCATCTTTCCTAAATCGTGAGCTGAAATGTGACGATCAACACCCGACCTCTCAAAGGTTCGTTGTAGAACTGAATACTACTGTGGAACAGCACGGCTTCCTTCAGAAGTCCGTTGTCGACTGAATGACTGACTTTCGTTCGGCCTCATATTTATACTAGTTTATCAAAACGTAGTTCCCTCACGCAAGTGCGGAGTCTATTCTCCACGTTTGAGCCCCTATTTCCTTGAAACTTTATTTGCATATGTAAAACATGTTTATTTTGACGTTCATGTCGTGCGGAATCCCATTTAATCGTCTAGTTATTTTTAATTAATTAAAAGGTTATTATGCTCCCTCCGTGGCCAGTGGAGTGGTATTTCCAATCTCCGTATACCTGCGTTTTAATTGACGATGTCGCCACTGCTGATGTCGCGATTTAAATCTGTGTCAGCAACCAGGACTACCAACCTCTAGGCAGACCTAGACCCTGTGAATATTTTAACGCATGATATCAATGTATAGTATATTATCTGATCCATGTTGTCCCCTAAGACTGATTCGCTACTGTCTGGGATTTTTATAACTTCTATATGATAATTTATCGCAGCCTCAGCTCTAATCGGAGCCAGCCTGAATCATGCAATAGTCGTTAATCACTAGGTTCAATTACATTAAATCTGTCAGTGATACACTCATAAATTTGATAACCATTGCTTGCCCAAAGGTTTTTTAATGATTCCTTGTTGATACCTTAACAGCTCTTGAGTTTGCAAAACTTTCCTTATCTGTTGATATTTTCTTGACACTTATCGTCGATTATAATGTTTATGGCTTACTTAATTGCTCCTAATCTCGTATCTGGGTGGCTTGAGTCACGTACGGCTTGCATAACATTTTACAATATTCCTTCCCCGGTGGGCTTAAATCGTCTTTTCATATTACATATCCAGCGTTCAACTCTAGGGCCAAACTTTCGTTGGGCACAATAGATAAAAGTAAGTTTCAGTATTTGAAGATCACAGTAATTAAAAAAGGAATGTCACAAAATTTAAAAGAATATACTTTATATGCAGTATATATAATTATGTATGTATGTATGACCCCGACATTTAGGGGCATAACATAACACCTTTCCATTGGTAGTGGTAAACATAATACAATATCTCCCAGTCAAATAAAAGGTTGAAGTTTTGCTGTGCTAGGATAAGTAAGAATTCGTGAAGTGAATCTTCAACATAAGCAGTGGTATTTATTAACAAGTTGTTTTTGTTTTTGTTATTTTGAGTCTTCAGTCATTTGACTGCTTTGCTGCAGCACTTCATGTCCCCGTGTCCTGAGCTAATCGGTTCATCTCTACATAGCTACATCCGAGGCTGTCTCTTAAACATTTTTTAACCTTGGTCTACCACTATACTTCATGTCCTTGACCACTCCTTCCTTAACTAAGTTAGATATTTCTGGGGGTCTTAGTATGTGATCTACCAACCTATCTCTTCTCCTCATTATCATTCGCCAGAAATACATCTTCTCTTCCACTCGTCTTCATACCTCTTCATTTGTAACTCTATCTACCCATTTAATGCATTATTCTCCTGTAACACCATATTTGAAATGCTTTTATTCTGCTCTTTTCTGCGGCGCCGACGGAACAAGGTTCACTTACATAGAGCGCCACGCCCCAGACAGAGGCTTTCAAAACTCACTTTCTAATAAGTTACCTAAATCTATAATCGATGTCAACAGTTTCCTTTTCTGTAGGAAAGCTCTCCTTGCTTGAGTCAACGTACATTTATATTCCCTTTGCTTCGTCCTTCACTGTCTATTTTGCTTCCTAAGTAACAGAAGACCCCTTCATTATTTAGCTTTTCACTCTGCCAATTCGACGTCCATAGGGGATTCTGATTTATTTAGCTGGATTCCATTAATTTTGTTTTACAATTATTGATTATCATCTTGCATTCTTGCATCAAGATAAAGATAAGGAAGGATAAGTGAAGTGAATTATGAACAAAAGCAGTGGCATATGCTGACAAAAAGTACACAGAAACATTTAAGAACACTTGTTATAGTAGTTGGTGGCTCACATTCGAGGCTTTGCGATATCGTGTTCATATATCTCCCGTATTTTGGTGTTTGTGCAATCTGTTTGATAACCTGTGTTATTACGATGGCTGTACTAGAGTATGCATATTTAATTGAAGCTAGGATTCTGTACGAGGAGGCGGTAGCCTTAATTTAAGTAATAACATGGCATTTGCTTGTAGTAGAAGCGGCAAACCATGTACGACCTTTTGAAAGGAAACAAACCCATATTTCCTTAGTTCCAACTCAGGGAGATGAGTGTACTCCGTTTCAAACCTCAGATTGAAAGTGAATTTCTTGTCAGAGCCGGGAATCAAATCCGGGCCTACGTGGTGACAGCTATTATTGCTAGCCACCACACGTCGAGGGGGACATTTGAAGACACTGCAGTACTATTTTAAAGTCCAAATAAATCTATATTAGTAGATAAAGGAAGGAGGGATGGATGCTTGTAGTTTAACGTGACAGTTAATCTTGCGATCATGAGTCACGGCACCTCCTTTTTACGTGGAATCCGAACCACAGGACATGGCATTTCACTTCGAAAATCTCACACGCATTGACTGGGAATCTTATTAGTAGATAAAATAGAGTAACTGAGGGCATTGCTGGAAGATGGACGTATAACGAAAAACTTAGTTTTGGGGTAATCACAGTTGAAAGTTTTGTTATACAATATTTTTTTTTTCAATGCAGGTTATTTAGCTTCTGCTATATTTAGCCTACTTTTCACATTTTGCAAAAATGAGGAAAAAGTAGACTTATGAGATCGATCCGGGAAAATGTGTGTCTGTGTGTCTGTCTGTCTGTCCTTCTGTCTGTCTGGCTGGCTGTGTGTCCCCCCCTCCTATCAACTCCTAAACGGCTGCAGAAATCGAAACGAAATTTAGTATGAGTAAAGAGGTATACCGGAATATCACACTTCCATATTTGAAAATGATGTCAGTGCTACCAACTGCTGAAAAAAGCACTAGAAATTTGAGCTCCATGTTGGATATCTTGGAAGGTATGCATGGGAGCTATTCCAAAATTGGCACACATGTAGATAACACTATTTCAGTTCAATATCCAGGAGGCCATACATGACAGTGTTGCCAAAATAACTTTAAGCCTTCTGATAGGTCCAATTTTTAAATGCCTATAACTTCTACACTATCAATTGGATTTCAACCAAATTTTGTATGTAATATGAGTACATAAACAGATATGACTGAGCGTATTCTTAAGAGCCACCAGGGCTGCCAACTGTTCATAATTGCTCCCTCTATTCTTTTATCCAAACACCAATATATCAGAAAGTATGGAAGCCGACAGCTTTAAACCTATAGTACCTGACACTTTAGATTAATTTTGGAGTAACTTATATACTTCAGTTCTACCAACATGAATCTAAGCCTGCTGATAGGGCCAATTTTTAAATACTGGTAACTTCTATACTATCAGTTGGATTTCAACCAAATCTCGTATGTGCTATGTGTAACATAACAGATATGAATATAAGTATTCTTAAGAGCAATCAGGGCTGCCAACTGTTAATAAATGCTGTCTATATTTTTTTAAATCTAATATCAATATATCAGGAAGTATGCAAGCCACCAGCCCTATATTTTGCACACGTATTGCACCTGACATTCTAGATTAATTTGGAATAATTAATATAAGTCAGTGCTGCCAACATGATTCTATGCCTGCTGATAGATCCAATTTTAAAATACATGTAACTTCTATACTAACAAAAGGATTTCGTCCAAAATTTGCACAACAAGATACCATAATATTTCAGATTAGGATATTTCTGACCAGCACACGCATGACATTGTTGCCAACATGCTTTTACGCGTGCTGATAGATCCAATGTTTAACTGCATGTAACGTCCATTGGACTTCAACCAATTTTTTTTATTCTGTACCTTAAGAGATGGAACTAAGAATATATTCAGTCACCAGGGCTGCCAACTGTATTGCTCTATTAGGCTACATTATACCAGGTATATTTCGAACTAAATAGACATTTCGATAGTACCAACTTAATTTCGTCATTATTCTAGATAGGTTCATATAGTATAGATTAATCATTGGCATGAAAAGTAGGGTCTTTAGTTCGTCACGGAACTACTTGTTGTATTTAAAATGGGTTCGTCTGAAAGTACAAAAAATACTATGACTTTGTAGTAGTTAATTCACTTTGTTATATAGAGTTCAATTTATGGGAAAATTGTAAGCATCTTTTGAGATCAAAACTGGTGTACGATAGGGTGACGGACTGTCCCCTATACTTTTCAACTGTTCCTAGGAGAAAGTAGTCAGGGAATGGGTTAAGATAGCCAGTGGTGGAATCCGACTAGGATCAGTAAACACGGGTATCAAGATCAACATAGCTTTATTAGCTGAGACATGGGAGGAAGCCAATGAGTAGTCCCTCTAACTGCTGAAGCAAGCAGAGGGTCTCAACTTCGCCTTTCGATAGACCAAAATAATAACCAACATTAAGAATCCTGCAAAATATTTGAAAGTGGGAGAACAAAAAATAGAGGTTGTCAGGGGTTTCGAATACCTCGGTGAGGGGGGATCAGTTGGAATGGTCTTGAGAAGAAAGCAATGGTATCCAGGCAAAACAAAATGGAAACAGCCTTCCAGCTAACAAAATATACCTATAACAAAAAATCACTCTCCTTGGATGCCAAGATAAGCCATTATAATACAGTAGTCAAGTCTGAAGCATTGTACCTTGGTCCAATGAAAAGGTTGGAGATCAAGGAAAGAAAAATACGAAAAAATCTAGGTCCCAAATTTCATAATAACGAACTCACATATCAGCAATGAAACCCTGTATAGAAGAACAATAAATTAAAGGAGGATTGACTTCTACTGCCACATCCTAAGAATGGACCCGAAAAGAATAACTAAAAGAATCTTCGACTTTTCCTCAATAAGAAACGCAAGGGAACTGGTTTAAGGAGGCTGAGAAGGACATATGAGAGTTCCAAATTACAGAATGGATACTTACAGATGGATCTGCGAAGAATATAACCAAAGATAAAATGAAGTGGTTACAGGACAGGGCCAAGACTATACAGAATTTCTGAGCAAGAGAGGATAGCATGATCTGAAAGGATGATAAAATACTGGGAGGACAGTTTACACGACCCAATAAACACTGATTGATCTATCGCACCCCTTGGTGGGTGAAATGGAGAAGAAGAAGAAGAAGAAATATAATGTTATTGGTCTTACGTCCAGGAGATGAGAGAAATAACAAGAAGTTCAGTAAAGAACATATAGCCTACTTTCTCCTAAATGATTGGGTATTGTTTTAACTCGTTGTCTTTTCTAGGAGTGTAATTGAATGTTGGTTGTAGTAACTTGTTGAAATACAACGTGCTATACGGATATTAAACATAAATATGAGGTGCCCTTTGCTAGTGCTACCTTTGTACAAAATTCCATTCAATTCGGTTTCTCCGTGTTTGAATTGATATGGTGAATCGATTTGCACACATACATTTCCGCTATATGCAAACTATTCGGCTGATGAACTTGTAGTTCAACCAAAGATGCTTTCCATAAAAAGGTATGTTGCTGCAAAATTTGGTAGAGATCAGTTGATTATGTTGGTCGTAATTTGATTTAAGCTTTTAACATTGGGGTGGCCGCCATTAAGTTTCCGTCAAGATGGCGGCAATATAAATCATGACACTGAGGTCGAACTTGCTAGTGTTACCTCTGTACCAAATTTCGCTCAATTCGGTTTTACCGTGTTTAATTGATGGGGGAAATGACTTGCGCACATACATGGCCACATTCGGCAAACTATTGGACTCGTGACCCTGTATTTCGGTAAAAAAAAGGTGCTTCCACAAACCAGTTTGTTTTTGTAAAATTTGGTAGTGATCAGGTGATAAGATTGGTCATAATTTGTTTTAAGCTTTTAACATTTGGGTGGAAGCCATTAAGTTTCCATGTAAAGATGGCGGCGATATGTAAGGTGCGTTCAAAAAGTAAAGAGTCGTAGGCTGTAATGCCTAAACCGGTGACGACATCGGCTTATCGTGGCGTGTGTAACGGGGTGTGGTTCCGACCAGAGCGAGGAAGGTCACAGCCCGTCGCTGGAGGGCAAGCGTGCACGTCACGTGACGATACAAAGCGAGCAGCAGCATGCTTCAATCGTCCAACCAAGACCAAGACAGTAGGCCATTTGACATGCTTCCTGGTGTGGTTGAAGACTGTGGGGCACCCATTGGGCACACACTCTCCGCAAGTGCAGTCGTTCCTTCATGATGGTGTGCACAATTCCGACGCTCAATCCGACCACGGTGGTTATGGCGTTCACTGTCACTCGGCGGTCCTGGTTAATGAGTGCATCAACCAGCTGGAGGTTGTCATCGGTAATGCAGGAGGGTGCCCCAGACCGGGCATCATCGGCTAACGACACCCGTCCTTCCCTGAAGCGCTTGTGCCACGCCTTGACCCTTGCAAGGGACATGCAGTGTTCGCCATACTTTTGTGACATTCGTGGATTAATATCCGTTCCCCCTACTCCTTTCCCTGTCAGAAACCGAACACCTATTTGCTCTTTGTTTGACGCCTACATGTCACTGTTTGCAATGCGACTGGCAGCGTTGGACGATTGATGCATGCTGCTGCTCGCTTTGTATCGTCACGTGACGTGCACGCTTGCCCTCCAGCGACGGGCTGTGAACTTCCACGCTCTGGTCGGAACCACACCTCGTTACACATGCCACGATTAGCCGATGTCTTCACCGGTTTGCGCATTCCAGCCTCCGGCTCGTTACTTTTCGAACGCACCTTATAAAACATAACACAGAGGTGCCCTATCCTGGTGCTACCTCTGTACGAAATTTCGTTCAATTCGGTTTCACCGTATTTGAATTGATAGGGGAAATCGATTTGAACACATACATGGCCGCCATCTGCAAACTATTGGGCTAATGACCTAGTAGTTATTTCAAAATATGGTTCCCACATAAAGGTATTGTGCCCGTTGGACGAGGTTATCTGGTTACCACCAACCGTAACGTGGCCTCCCAGATGACCTCTACCTCGAGACACATTGTCGGAGAGGATCGGAATGCACTTCTTATGGGACTAGCCAGCACAAGGCTCTGCTTCCCTAAGGATCAGGTTCCCATCACAGTGATGGTCATAGACACCCAAAGAAAATGCACCCCCAAAAGGTCAAAACTACTAAATAATTAAATCCAGACTTAAGACATACTCATGGTTTGTTTATTTGAAATGCCAAACCCATGTCCTACGGTCGGAGGGTTTGGTAAAACGGCTATTCCGTAGCTAATAAACAAAATTAAAAAAATAAACAACTCCTAAAGTTAACGTAGAATCCCCTCGACAGGTCCTAAATACAGAAAATCAAAGCAAAGCTGGGGAAATGGTACCGCAAGAAAAATAGTTATTCAAGAATAAATGACGCTTCTAGGAAGAAGGCATCATGTCATCAAAATATGTCAAACATGACAGCAAAGTTAAAGGACCAGTACCATCCCATATTTACATTTATACTCTAATTAATTTGAACTAAACCTGTATTTAGCTGATCACCGGCGTTGGGCGTCCGTGATAAACAAACTAAACATAAACTAATGATTGTCAGTCATCATTTACAGTACAATGGTACAATTATATACAACAAAAAAGATATTATATTACAAGAGACAGTAGGGTAACAGTGGGAAAACATATCAGTAAAGAAATAAGTTGTACACACAAATAATCATATTATTCCTGCCTGCAATCAGATGAACAACTGTTTGTTGTCCACCGTCATCTATCAGTGTATTTAAACTTGAGAATCCAACTGTGCAAGAACAGCATTCTCCCGATCGGGTCACGACCCTCGAGTTCTGAACTTTGGGTTCGTGCGATCTCTGTCAAAAGTCTATCAGTGTTAGCTACTAGACTTACTAGTAAGAACAAACCAAAGCTCAATGCATTGGTCCGCTCGACTAAAGAAACAAGATCATGATTTAACAACGATTAAAGTTTAATTGTATTATTAGCATCGTAGGTCTAGGAAATAAATTGATGGTTCATGATTTAGTCCTAAGTTTAATGCCGTAGATTTATGAGTCCATTATTATTAAGATAGTTGACCAAATGCAAGGCTTCGCAAGAGTCTGTTACCAACACGTGGTACACCTCAACAAAGAATACGTGGCTCGCACGTTAACAAAAACACAATCGGTACCCGTAAGAGACCATACCTTTCCTCCTCGGTCGAACTTGTTCTGTAACATAGATTTGCCGGCATTCTCTAATAAACATGATAACCAACCCGACGACGTGTATTAAAATACGGTAAATAATCATTCACTTACAACTGAGAATACACAATGGCCTTAAGGGTCCAACCTATCAAATGGTTACTCAAATGAAATATAAATCATGACAAACATATTGGGGCTCGCTCACAAATACCTGTGAGTATATTAAATATTTAGCATTACTTATTAGTACACCTGTACCAGAACAACTTTACAAAAATCTATACTTGATCAAGGTCAATAGCATGAGCAAAAACACAACATGGCCCGTAAGACATTCCTAGCAAGGTCTAAAAATAAAAATAAAAATGAAGTCGTTAGTCAATTGTCTCACATGAGAGAACGTAAATAACCTTGGGCAATGTCATCGGCGTGAACTGGACGAGCATCTGTCATTATGCTCCCAGCGCCCTGCACTACGCGTTATAGCGTGTCAATGAGTTCTCAATGAAATGTATTTCACTGATATTTAAAACACATTAAATTCACAATAAATGTAGGCTGAGTGTTCTTAGCATTCACTCTATAAGATTATACACATGTAAGAAAGGTTATGATGTCGGTAAAGACGAATAAATTACAATAAGAATGATAGGTTTGGCTTCTAAAAACCAAACAGACGTAACGGAAATATATCTCTCTCCTTCTGAAAGTCTTTGACATTGTGTAGCACCACTGAAGCTCACAGCAAATGGGTGCTGCGTACAAAACACGTTTACATGAGAATAAATACTGGTTTCACACCTTAACCTTAGGTGGAAATAATCGAAATGATACGAATATCGTGTAACAGAAAAATTTATGAGTAAGTTCAAAACATTACTTGACTCATGTACAGTGATGTGAATTACCTGAATTCTGGTGGCAAACTGCTCACTCTATAATAATGTACATTACATTAACAATTGGGCTGGATCCTTTCCATGCCTGAACGATACGCCATAATATTAAATAAAAGACGTCAGTGGCGTACAAAATTATAGAAAAATGGGGACTTCAGAAACTTTGACAAATAATCAGCTGGAGCAGACTTAAAAAATATGCCCCTGTCACAAATTACTAAATTGATCTTCCGTCATGCGGAATTACCTTTCAAGAACAATAGTGCACCGTGTGAACGCACACAATCAGGTGACTAACTCAGTGTCGAGTAACGAAATGCAAAAGAAGCATTTAGAAGCGTGAAAATCACCTTAAGAAGGTGGTCAAAAAGAATGAAAGAACCCTACCTTGATGACTGACAATAAGTTACGGATGCTACCCATGACCATCCACCGTACAGAAATAGATTAGAAAATCATGACTCACAGCTATTGCAGTTTATTATCCAGACACGAGGATTGAGGATTTTGCCTTTCGTCCTGGCAATCCACAAATATCTTCTCTGCTTGGCCATAAGCAAGGTTATCCACTGGTAGTTCTCCATAGTCGTAGTGTGGCGTAGGTGTTCGGCATTCCTCCCATTTGGATATTTGAGCCATAGTCATCTTCTTCTTGAGTATAAGACTATTATGCCTTATCACATGGTTAAATGAAGGCATCATGTAGAATCGTAGAAATTTGTAGAATAGTAGACACTGCTTCTAGCGTATTTTTTAATTCACAGCTTTTACACTTTTTAGCCAGCAGACTATGTTCAAAAATGGCCTTGTCTGCTAAGATAACAGAAACTAGCTTTGACACCAAACACGTGTCTTTCCACTGAAGCTAACAACTTCACACGCTGTAGATATCTTATCTAAGTGCATCTGCTCAATCTTATTCGTTTCACATTCGGCCTTTGCACGGCTCGTAAATATTTCACTGAAACTGCTGAATATTTCGATCAGATTCTCCACTCGTGTATTACTGGTACACAAATCACTTGTCACACTGGCCATTAAGCATGCTGCAACCATGTGGTATATCATTTCACTGAGTGGAAATATAAAAAAATTCAAGATCTTGGGCGGACTTTTCGCGTCACCAGCACACTTCGTGCTACAATAAATACTTTAGTCGTATTCACTTCACAAATTTGAATATCGATGATACTAATACTCGGTCACCTTGGACCTTCACAATTTAACGTCTGCTCGCCATGCGAGCACGGATTAGAGTCGTTCCTTCACGGAAGTAGGTGTGCTCAGTTCGAACACTTCCGAGTCATTTAGCGACTAAGTTAATTCCTTCCTTCCGCGTGTCTGCGGTGGTATACCTTCAGTTGTAAACCATAAATAAATATTATACGCCCATGAAAATGTGGCTAATTAAGCTGAATGACTTCTTATTATAAATTCTAGATTGCACATCAAAGTAAACTTCTTTGATCATGTAGGGTAATTTTCCATAGCTTCTTAATGAAGTCAAAAGAACATCTGATGTAGTGGCATACATCTGGGATGCGTTCATAATTCTTGAACATTATAAATTCCATGGTTCGTATACAAGCTATCACCAGCATGAGCTATTCGGGCTCAGTATGTTGATACAAAATTTGGTAGAGATCAGATGATTAGGTTGGTCGTAATTTGTTTAAGCTTTTAACATTTGGGTGGCCGCCATTACGTTTCCGTGAAGATGGCGGCGATATAAAACATGACACTGAGGTGCCCTATCCTTGGGCTACCTCTGTACCAAATTTCGTTCAATTTGGTTTCACCGTGTTTGAATTGATAGGGGAATCGATTTGCACACATAAATGACCGCCATCTGCAAATTATTTGCCTGATGACCTTGTAGCTTGGTCAAAGGACGCTCCTCACAAAACGGTGTGTTGTTGCAAAATTTGGTAGAGATCAGATGATTAGGTTGGTCGTAATTTGATTTAAGCTTTTAACATTTGGATGGCCGCCATTACGTTTCCGTCAAGATGGCGGAGATATAAAACATGACACTGAGTTGTTCTTTGCTAGTGCTACCTCTGTACCAAATTCCGTTCTATTCGGTTTCACTGTGTTCGAAATTATAGGGGGGGGGGGCAGACATGCAGAGTACACTCACACACACACAGACAGACACACAATTTTTGGCTCTGCAGTGATCTCATAAGTCTACTTTCATTTTTTGCCAAAATCGAAAGTAGGCTTGTTCTGTTCAAACATTCTCTCTGGTAGCTCATAAAGGGAATTCCACATTAACTTATTTATGAAGTTTAATATCTTAAAACTAACTAGATCATAATTGTAACAAGGGAGGACAACATACAATAATATAAGACAAAGAGCTCATGAAGTCAAAGATATGGCATTACACGGAATGCGCAAGATTCCCGACCGTGCTACGGGCGCATCCGTACGTGGGCACTGGGTGAACTACCGTTAATACAGGGAGCAGCACCGTACATGCCGCCCACCTAATTTGTCAAACAAATTACAAAAATGGCAGCAACTCATAGACGCACTTCTTCAACACAAGTCTCTAGCAACTCACAAAAGAAACTGTACACATACAAATATGAGAAACAAAGGTGAAACACAGTACAGTGGCAGTCCCTTAGATGAGCTTGTCAGGAGAAAGACTGATCCTTGTCACTGGTCTTTTATATGACCCTTTGCTTGTCCGCAAAGTCACTACACGCACCAGACCATCAATACCGGAATGAAGATCTTCAATTATTCCGGTTGGCCATGTGAGGGGGGAAGTATTGTCTTCTTTCAGAAGTACCAGCCTTCCTGCTATGAGGTTGGGTTGATTCTGAAGCCACTTGGAACGCTGCTGGAGCTGGGCCAAGTAATCAGTTGACCAGCGATTCCTGATCAGTCGTCGGCACCGCTGGACCAATTGCCATCCTGACAGCCGTGATAATGGCGCTAAGAGACAATCAGGTTCAAGGAAAGAGACTAACGGCTCGCCAGTCAAGAAATGACCAGGGGTGGGAAAGCATATTCATCAGGACTGTTGGGTATTGCAACGATTGGTCTGGAATTTAAACATGCTTCAATTTGTGTGAGCAGTGTGGTTATTTCTTCAAAGGTTAGCACAGTGTTACCGGCAACCTTCTTCAGGTGGGTCTTCACTGATTTTATACCTGCTTTGCCCAGTCCGCCGAAGTGAGGGGAGTGGGGAGGTATGTGATGCCAACGAATTCCTTCTTCAACTGTGAAGGTCAATACGTTCGTTTAATGATCTTCTGTCCGGATGAAGCGTGATAATTCATCTAATTTCCTTCTTGCTCCGGTAAAGCACGTGCCATTGTCACTGTGCATGTGACTGCAACGGCCACGTCTTGAAGTGAATCTCCTTAAGGCGGCAATAAAAGCCTCCGTGGATAGATCACTGACGGCCTCAATGTGTACTGCCTTGGTCGGCATGCACACAAACAGTGCTATGTAGCATTTCTTCTGAGTTTTACTTCGTGGATTTCCATATTTCACATGCAGCGGACCTCCATAGTCCACACCACAATGAGAGAATGGCTTGCTAGTGGTCACTGTAGACTTAGGCAATTGTCCCATGAGTTGACTGGTGTCATTGGTCTTCGTTCGGAAGCATGTTACACAACTGCGGATAACCTGCCTGATAGCAGATCGGCCATTGGTTATCCACCAACGTTGCCGCAACGAAGCTAAGATAAGTTGGCTTCCTGCGTACAGAAGTCGTATGTGTTCATTCCAAATAAGCAATTTCGAGGCATGATGCTTAGGTGGCAGTATCAAAGGATGTTTTTGTTCAAATGATGCTTCAGCATTCTCTAGACTGCCGCCCACCCTCAATAGATGGTCACTATCTAGGAAAGGGTGCAGAGTGAGAAGTTTGCTCTGAAGTGGCACTGCGCTCTTTTTATGTAAATTATTTATCTCCTGACTGTACGAGCAATGCTGAACGATGCGAATGATTGCTCTCAGACTATCGCGAAGTTCGGCAGCAGTCAAAGGCCCATGCCGTCTTGCTGCTGTATCCTTCTTTAGATTGTGAAAAAAACTGAGAATGTAAGCAACTACTCTGTGTAGTTTAGTCCAGATGGAAAAACGGATTAAAATGTTATCTGCATTGTGATTACTCGCCACGAGACACAATCTTACTCCTCGTTGTTCACGAATTTCAGTTGGTCCAACAGTGGTAAGTTCAGGCCAAGTTGAAGGATCCGTAGTTAGGCAAACGGGCCCCGCCCACCATGATCGATTGCTTTGAAGTCGATGTGGCTCAGTTCCCCAGGAGATAATATCTGCTGGATTGTCGAGTGATGAGACATGGTTCCAATCTTGCTGAGACGTCAGTTTGTGAATTTCCGACACTCTGTTGGCCACATTTTCAACCAAAATGTTGCACCGAAAATTCCTAGCTCTAGTCATTAATAAGCACCACCCATACCTCAGTAGCTTCCATATAATCACAGCCATTTACTTATTTATTTAGCCTATGATGAATATTGACAACCTATAAACTAAGAACGCATCCAGTGGAAGATAAGCACAAAATACAAATTATCCTGCCTATACAGTCAAAACAATTTACCAAGCTTAAGGAAAACAGGAATGGGCCATGAGTGAGACTGAGACATCGGCGAAAAGCCACATTTTACTCTAGCCTGTGCCAACAGACAAACGCAAATGCACTGCATTCATCAAGAGATGGCAAACAGGCCATATTGTATATACTATCACCCATACTTGTAGGCTTATATTTACAAGCCGATGTATAATGGATCTGATGATGACCGCTTGGCGATCGAAACTGGTCATCCAAGCGTACTTGTTAATCTCATGTAATTATGTTTCACCATCCATTACAATTGGCTACAGTCGTGTTGACCAACTGAAAAACATTGCATTTCAATTACTAACGTAACACTGAAAAATTCCTTCAAACACCATAAAATAACATAAATATTTTCAACGTCAGTGAACTAACTTCAATATTATATTTTCAGGTTTCAATGTGCTGAAGGAATGATACCGGCTATCTAGTAGTGTGTGGAGAAATACTACTTCTAACATCAGTCAACTTCACCATGAAGACGTTGGCTGCTGAAGTCATGCGGTATTCGACAACGCTTCTTCTTCTTCGCTTTCAAGCAAACATCACTGAACAAGAATTTATGCGTGCGGGTGTACTCTCGTGTCTTATGGAGATCACTAATAATTACTTTCAAGGAAATAGTGGTGTTATTTTATTAATGCCTCAGTCCTGTGGTGGAACTCAAACAAAAGAGGGTTCCACATCGAGTGCCGAAGGAGATATTATTGTGAATAATATAATTGACTTACCAGGTTTCATTATGAAATATCTAAACGGTGAAAGTAAATGGCCTCTTTTCACCGCTAAAACAAATATAACCTTTAGAGAATCGTTGTTGAAAACGTCAAATAAAGTTCAGAGTGTAATAATGTATCTTCAGGCTGGAACTCATCCGTGTCTAATGGACAATCTTCGTTCTCAGTTACTGCTACTGACAAGTAATATTGCTTGGTATTCTGACGCACGGTTTGTTGTTGTAGTGGAGGGTGAAATTGAGAATATCATTGTAGATGATATTGCTCGACAAATTTTAGCGGAATTGTGGACTAAAAAGGCCGCTAATGTAATTGTTCTGATACCATATTCAGCAGTGAACTCTTCAAACCAGGAATATAGTGACTCTGAGTTCGCTATCTACTCGTGGTTTCCATTTAGTGAAAATAACTGTGGTTCTATAGAAAAGGTAACACTAATGGATATCTGGATATTAAGAGGAGAAACAGGGACATTTTTGTATGGCAACAACTTGTTTCCAAACAAATTCCCAACGAATTTACACGGCTGTACGATAATAGTTTCTACATTGATTTTACCTCCTTATGTCCTTGAACTTACCAAAGAGAAAGCAGCAAAGTATCCTCCTAACACTATTTATTATGAAGAAGGGTACGAGATAGATATTCTTGAGTTAGTATCTCAAAAGTCCAATTTCAGAGTTAAATATTTGCCAATACCAGAGAAATTATGGACAGGGATAACAGATCATTTGAATAGAAGTGACGCAGATGTTGGATTTGCAGCCCTCATGGCAAAAGTTGACAGGCTTAGAGATTTTGAAGATACTATTCCTTATGCCAGAGAGGGCTACACATTCTATGTGCCTATCGAGAAGAAGTTACCTCGATGGCGAGCTCTGATTGAAGCATTTACTCCTAAATTCTGGATTTTAGTATTTGTATCATTTATTCTGTCCACTGGAGTTCTTATGGGTCTAGCAAACATAACACCACCTATACGGGATAAAGAGCTTGCTCATTACAAGGAACTAATATTGGGTACCTGTGCTACATGGTCAATATTATTGGGTGAGTCCGTGGCTTCAAAACCACAAACCTGGGCATGCCGTATGTTCTTTCTCCTCTTCGTTGTGTACTGCTTACAAATAAATACTGCGTACCAATCAGCGTTAGTGGGGCTGCTTGTGAATCCAGGTTTCGAAACTCCAATAACAACAGTAGAACAATTACTTGATAGTCCACTCCAGCTCAATGCTTTTACAAATATTATTAAATTCTTTAACAACACAGGGGATTGGAGATATACGGCAATATACGACAGAGTAAAAGTTTGTCCAGAGGTGCCTCCATGCCTTCATGACGCTGCTTTTTTACGAAATAAAGCAGTCTTTGAGGCGAGAAGTACTGTGGGCTTCGATGCACCAACTAAATATTCTTATGGTGGGAAATTACTCATTCGACCCTTAGAAAAAGATCTTGTTAAATCCTTAATAGTGATGTATTTGCCTAAGAGACATATATTGGCGAGACGATTTAATAATTTAATACTGGATCTCATTGAGGGTGGCATTATCAACAAATGGATGAGAGATACGGAGGATAAGGGTAGAAGATACTTAGCAAGAGAATATAAAGACCTTGCAGATGCTGATTATGATGACGATGAGGATGGAACTGTCACTTTAAAAATGGCACATCTAGAAGGTGCGTTTCTTCTTTTAAGCTTTGGGGCATCAGTTGCTACGATAGTCTTCCTTGGTGAGCTGTTAGCTATGTTTGTGAGAAAAAACTACATTGGTGAATATGAAGCCTATGATTGGGCTATGAAGGTATTTCAGTTAAAACAATCTAGGGACAACAGTGAAATTCTTTTCAGGAAAAGAATTTTAATAGCAAGTAGAGTTCAAAATATTCGCAAGAAATTGGTAAAATAGTTCCTACAATTTTCAAGTGTTGCTCATTAAGACTTGCCACTTCTATTCAGGTGATGTATATACTGTACCCGAATTACGGGTGCCCACATGATATCATTTTTGTGTGATGACAGCGAGTCGCAAGTTTGAAGAGCGGGCTGAGCAGTAGTTCGCCGGGAAGATCAGAGATCGCACTAGGGGAACACCCGTGTCGCTAACGGCTAATTCGGAGAAACCACTTGATAGAAATAAAAAATTTGCACATTTGAGGTTTATAATCGAAGGAGAATTACTGGCTAGAGATTCTTGATGCCGCCAGAAGAAGTTCCATGTACATCGACCAAGAAACACAGAAGTTATGAACATTTTTGTAAACCCGCACTGAATAAGGAACAGTCAAGGGGGTAAATCCGGACGAAGTAAGAGCGGGGTAGGTCTTCTCGATAGCATAGCCAGCGCTCTGTCACATCGGCTCAGAATCATTTTGTACCCTTAGGAAATGAAGCACTACACAAGACTTAAATTCGGGGTCGTGATCAGTTCTTGAAAAGTAGTATGAGGAGAAACGTGCTTCTTATAATTTCCAGGATTCATAGGGGAACTTAAAGTTACATATAAAGTATATGACAGGTTAAAACTAATAACAATTTAATACAGTATTATCTGACATGACAATAAATAAATTCCACCCTTATGTGAAACCATGAGTCATTTGCCTGCTACAAGTAACCTGCAAGTAACCCAGTAGCCCGCATGCGACTTCCAGGCATCCGACATTATGTAAACAAAGCCGGTCGAGGACCCGGAAAGTCCCGCACGTATTTGTTCCCAGAGTGTCCTCAAACCGTGTCAGCCGTCAAAACAAATGACTGACTCAGAACAACAGTCAAAAAATATCTACCTCAACAAATCAGCTTAAACAGCTGTAAAACACAAGGTGTACCAAAACGTCACCTCAGGAGAAAAAATTACACAGAATAAGAAAAATACAAAAATTTACAAAATAAAAACATGTTTACGTGATGTGTGCGCTGTCGGACAATTAAAATAAATGAGTACTAGACGACAATTCATTCCCGTTCGACCATTCTATTAAGTCATGAATTCCCGTTCTGCGTGTTGGAGATCACGACAATTATGGGAATACACACTAAATGGCTAATACAATAATAAACACACTGACATAGTCTAACCCTTTATAAACAATCAATAATACACGAGTTGTATATTTACAATTACTAGCAGCCGAACTAAGCGGTCTTAGGCTTTGCAAATCAACACAAGGCAATCACGTGACATACAAGAACATATAGTTCGCCGTATGCAAACTTAAAAATGACATTTAAAACAAGTCGCACCACAAGGCGCATCATAGTATCCTGTACTATAGACAATAAAAAGCATAATGACCTTACAAAAATTGGCAGCGAACCAAGCAACAACAACAACGACAACAACAACAACAACAACAACAACAACAACAACAACAACAACAACAACAACAACAACAACAACAACAACAACAACAACAACAACAACAACAAAGAACAAGCCTCAACAGGCGAACAAAACAATTACATATTACACTCGGATCAATACGGTCGGAAATTAGTTAGATTAGCGGCATGGATAGCTCCCCATTTAATTCAAAAATATCATAATTTATCAGGCAAGACATTTAACATATTAATGAAGAATGCATTAGCGTCACGCTACTGTTTATCGCATTCCAGATCTGAGTACAATGGTCATTCAAGCTCTCTCAACTGTGCTTTTGTGTGTGTAGACCAAAATACCCAAGCCACTTGCCTGGATTCTCGTAGATAGCCTCACTGGCTCCTGAAATCGAGAGACATAATAAATCAATACCATCATATTCTTGAAAAATCCCCCTTGGGATATCAAGATTCACAACATCAGCAAATGCGCCCAGCAGGTTACGCAATATGAAAATATAGTAGCAAAGGTCCTGGGTCCACAGCCCAAAACCTGCTCACAATCGAAGATATCACACATAGCGCACACACATCATGGCTTGACAAAATGACCCACATTCGTACTTCAGACCAAGAATAAATTACCAAACAAGACAAATGACCTGAATACAGACAGGCAGACGGCCTTCTGTAGCAACAAAAGTTTGCACAAAGCATAACAAAATAAACTAGCATTTGCCTGATGAATCATAATCCAAAAAGACGGGAAATTCCCCCATGTCTATCATTACAGTTTAAACAGATCCATTTTCACCCCTATCTATCATTTCAGCCGTAAGTAATCTCAATAGCGTGATGCTTTCAGGCGCGCGAGCGACCTGAGAGCAAGCATTCTATTAAAAGCAAAAGGCAAAAGCCACAAGTAAAACACACAAAAATCTAATATTTACAACAAATTGTCACGTGATGCTATTAAAAATAATTATGTCAATGAAAGAATTTACATTTAACACGGCAAATCAAAAAATAATATACAACACAAATTTCCCAAACATTGCGCGTGATCCCGCCCCGTCCAAAATTAAATAAATTTAATTGTGTACTCATCACTTCAGCTTTGCTAGATGCCTGACTGCACCCTCGTCATCGTCCATCTGATGGCCTAGCCCATCATACTACACATGATGGCAGATGAAATAACATGGTCCAGATCTTCCATCTTGTAGCCGAACATCTTGCTGTTGGAAAAATGTTGTTATTATTATTATTATTATGGCTAGCGAGACTGCTTAATAAGCTACTAAATTCACTTAAATTGTTCGATGCAGTATCGAAGACTTTCCCTATACTGTGGAACTGTCTCCACCTAACACACATTACTTATCACAATACATGTTGCGCGACACACAACACAATTGAACATACAAGTCCTAAGTGCTTCCATGGCACTCGCAAAATGTTAAAGTATCAAAGTGCCTCGTGCTCGGACAGAGTAACACCCTATAAAAGTTTCAGATTCAGAAAATCAAGTGTGTTGTGTCTGTTCACAGACTGTTTATTTATATGTTTTATCACAACATCATGTGGAAGGGGTACATCGCCCCGCAATAATTCTTAATAATTGTCACACAGACTTCGGACACATCTCAATCAACTCGTAAAAATCAGAACTTTCGATTGACACTCGCGTGCAGATAATCGCATCTTGGCAACACACATTTCCTGATTTCGCGGGCAAATATCCATGCTTCCAAAAAGTAGCGTCCTGATGTTATTGGCAGTTCATTCAAATAATTTGAAACATTTAGGTGGTGAGCTCCTCCCCCAAATGACATAGGTCGTGACCTTGGTTGCTACCTGGACTCTGCGCTCTCACTCTAACATACTCCAGACAAGGAAAATCAACTGACTTCTCGTTTGAAATTAGCAACGGACTTGCATCTCGCAACAGCATTTCCCCTTTCTTAGAATCGGTTATATTTAGCTTGGCCGTTGGTTTTGCTGGCGACATAGACAGGATATTTTGTTCAACCAGACAGACTACTATTACAAAATATGACCATCAGTTTCCTCAACTGGGCTATATCAGAGCTGAAGAAATTAAATATTTGAAGACTTAAATATGGTCTTAGATTTAAGGGTTCAATATATAAGGAGGCAGTCCCGAGCACTCAGTATTCAGTACTAACTCAGTTATCTCAGTCTTACTCTGTCAGTTTTACTGTGTCAACTTCATACTGTTTCAGTCTACGTCATTCTACAGGTCAGCACCCAGTCTGTAAAGACTCTGATACTTTATAAAACCATACTACGAATATGCAGTGGATAGCACTTGTAAAATTCTTGGAATACCAATCTGGAGTTGTCTGAAATACTTAGTCAACGACCTGGAACCATGTGTTCTGAGCAGATTGAGTAGGGGAGAACCCTTTACCGAGTATAGGAGTATTAGTGGGGCCTATCTGCTTACAGTATGTGGATAAGGTTGGAGCATTATCCATTACCCAAGCACAGGCTAGATTACGATATGAGACCAACATTGCCATCGCGTGTTGCGTGGAAGCATATTCCGGACTCATGTTAGGTGAACAATAATGCAGGTATCTTCGACTTTCGACACTCCATGACAGAGTATTTCCATTGAAAACAAGTCGCCATGTCAGATCTGTCATAAATGGTACTTTACAGGTAGTGAACATTATTACGAGTTTTGAAAATGTGGAGGAAGTATGTGAAACCACTATAATGTTTCTAATAGCACAAGTTATTATGTCAGACATTCGCGAAAGTTGTCATGGACTTTACCAGTATATAATTCCGAGCGCGAATATGAATTACTAAATACCGAGCGGATAGGATGATGGTGGATTCGAGTGACGAAGCAGATGATGACGCGGTTGATCAAGGGGAAGGCCTACCATCCAAATGGAATCTCAGAAGACCCATCGGACTGTGACGTTCATCCGAGGACCCACAATGCCATGAAACATTGGAGAAATACGTGAGCTAAACTCTGAACATGTCATTAGTAGCTAGCTGTATGTATTTGGGATTTTGTTTTTATATAAAATATCAACACTAACTACGCATTGAATTTAGGTGAATATTTTCGCATCATTTATGTTCCGATTGGAATAGTCAGTCGACTAGTGATTTACAGTACAGTCAGTTTAAATGAGTTTAGATCAGCGATATTTTGTTAGAGTGACACGCTGATGTCCTTTTAGTTTTGCTTAGAATATTTTCTTTAAACATGAATGCTTTTGCATTTCTACTAAATCATGAACTTTTCAAATAATTTAAATAAGTCTAGTGACATTAAATTCTCGTTACGAGTTGATAATAATGAATATTTTTTTAAATGTTATAAACAATTGTGTGATATTGGCGATTAATTATTTTAAATTCAGTTTCGTAACATAAAATATTTTCCAGTACAAATTAACGATGTTTGGAGACCTGATGAAAGATTAAATGAATTTGTTGTTAAATTTGGCAGTAGAATCAAATGGGAGTTATCCATTTAGCATATTTAAGTATTGCACATTTCTGAAATGCACTGTCAAACTAAAATAGGAACGGAAGGTTGTCGGAATAAAATAAGTGTAATAAAGGAATAGGAAGGATTTAGACCAGGCATTAATAGAACATCTACTATAAGAAATTGTTTAAATAATAACTAAGTGTTGCTTGGATAAAAGTATACGAGGTTTGTCTGTATGAAAAAATATAGCACTAGTGTGAAGAAAACAAAAGGTATTTGTTAAAGAGTTTAAATATTATGCAGCGTGGAGCGCTGGTATAGAATTGTTGTTGCAAATTGTGATTTGCGTGGAGTCATTAAGTCGTCCACTGGGAAATAGTGTCCCGAATAAGAATATTAATCAGAAAGAAATATGTTGTTAGCACATGTTGATCATAGTGAACAGATGGGTAGTACCGAGTTGTCACCCCATATGTTCGTCCCATCCAAACACTGTCAGTAGAATTCTGTTCCAAGATATCTGTGTCGATTACCCTATTAACTATTTGAATGCGCCTATGAAGTGAAGCTTCTATATAAATTAGATTTGATCGAACTTCGCCGGATACATTGAAAAGAATGAAATAAAATAAAATTTTGTGAGATATAAAAATTATCGGAGTGCATAAAAATAATATAGGAAATCATGTTTAATAAATTGACGTGCATAAATATTGAGATGGGCTTGCCATAATTTAATAGCAGTAATGCCAAATAATAATAATGTTTAAATCTGCAGTAGAATATTTTCTGAATTTATTTATGTCTGGTAAATGAAATTGAAAATAAAAATACTGGTATAATAATAATAATAATAATAATAATAATAATAATAATAATAATAATAATAATAATAATAATAATAATACATAATGATAAACCCGAATTAAATGTTTAAAATTATGTTAGGAATTTAATGTATTAAATCATGACTAGAAGACCCGTGCTGCTCCGCAGCATTCACTTCAACAATCCTACAGCACTTCTGTCCATATTTATGACATTTGCATGTGTTCATGCTAGTGACTTGAACAGACATTTACGGTACCGTCGCTTTTGGGTAAATGATGAAGTAGACCTATGAGATGAAATTCGTGGGTGTCTGCCTGTCCTCTGTGCCTGTGTCCCACTATTTACCCTGCGTAAGCTTAAAAGGCGCACGGACGTCAGGCCGAGGTGAACAGCTAACTCCAAACACATAAGCTATACTCTTCTCTGAAGAATTAACTCGACACGACTCAGCAGTTTGATGCTGGCTGAAGCTAGGGTGATAGGTCGCTCGCAAGCTCGTAAACTCACTCTGAAGCTAGTAATTTAAATTTCCACTGAATGGAGATTGCTGGAAGAAATGAAAACGTAAAAACACTTACAGTGGTCGCGGACTTTCTTGCAGAACTTTTCACGCTGAACAATTCTCAGAGAATATTGATTTTTTGAAAGACACATGGACGTTAGGTTTTCCTTCAACTCAATTCACTGAAATCGTAAATGCTCGGCTTCTTTTAGTCATAAACAAATGTTTTTCTACCTAAGCCTTCATCGAGAAATCCTTTACAGAATGGTGAAAACCACATCAAAATCCATCAAGCTGCTCTCGATATTACCCGTTACATCCAAGAATTGGGAACTTTGTTTCACACTAAGTAGATAGAGATATCCACACAATTTAAGGCTACAGCGGTACAATTTGGTGTTTTGTGTACTTATGAACAATGGTCATCATCATCATCATCATCATCTTGCACAGTTTCCAGCCACTGGCCGGGTCTGTTTGGAACACAAGCCTCTCCAACGTCTTCTGTCTTCCCACCATCTCTCAGCCTCCACCCTTGTCCAGTCTTCTCCTCTCTTCTTCACGCTTTCTTCCACCCCCTTCAGCCACCTGTCTCTCGGTCTTCCCCTCGGTCTCTTTCCTTCCCACTTCGTCTCATGTACTCTCCTGGGTATCCTCTTCTCCTCCATTCGTTTTACATGTCCATACCATCTAAGTCTAGATTTCTCTATACCATCCTGTAATGGTTCCTCCTTCATTAATTCTCTGGTCCTCTCATTTCTTATTCTGTCCATCTTTGTAGCTCCAATACTGCTTCTCAAGAACCTCATCTCACTGGCCTGTATTTTGCTCCTCTCCCTTCCTTTCATAACCCAGGTCTCCGAGGCATACGTCAGGATAGGGACATAGTACGTCCGATATATGATCTTTTTGCTGTTCTGAGGGACATCCTTGCTCCATAACATGCTTCTCACACTCCTCCGAAATGCTTCTGCCTGCCTCCCCCGCTCATTTATTTCTCTATCGTTTCTTCCATTATCTTGTATCAGGCTTCCCAGATACTTAAAACTCTCCACTTTCTTCAGCTGTTCCCCACCAATTGTTATTCCCGTTGTGGTTCTTTCCTTCTTCCTTGTTGTGATCACCATCTCACTCTTATTTATGCTAAATTTCATCCCATATCCTTGTATTACTCCTTCCCACACGTCCAACTGTTCCTGTACCTCCTCCTCCTTGTTTCCCCAAATCATCAAATCATCTGCAAACACCATTGCTTTCATCTTTCCGTCCCCAATTACTTGTGCCACTCGGGTCATTATGTCATCCATCACCACAATGAAAAGTAACGGTGACAGTGCACTTCCTTGTTTCAGGCCGTTTCTTTGTTCCAACCAGTCAGATCTCTCTCCTCCCACTTTCACACAGCTCACGCTTCCCTTGTACATCTCCTTTATCCTCTTTATAGTCCATTTCTCTACTCCTCTATCCTCCAGGGACTTCCATACTTTGTTTCTGCATACACTGTCATATGCTTTCTCAATGTCCAGGAAGGCCATCAGTAGATCTGTTCCATATTCATAGTGCTGTTCTTGTAACTGCCTTACAGCAAAAATCAAATCCACTGTGGACCTTCCTGCTCTGAAGCCATGTTGTTCTTCCCTCATCCCTCCTTCTATCCTTGTCCTAATTCTCTTTTCCAAAACTTTCTCGAAGATCTTTGCACAATGACTCATCAGTGTTATTCCCCGATAGTTTCTGCAATCTGTTCTACTACCTTTCTTGAAGATCGGGACAATGATTCCTTTTTTCCAGTCCTCTGGGGTCTTCCTTTCCTTCCATGCTGTCCTCATCACTCGGTACAGCCACTGTATTCCCACCTCTCCTGCTGCTCTCACCATCTCCACACTCAACTCATCCACACCCGGTGCCTTCCCTCCTTTCATCTTGTTCACTGCATCTTCCACTTCTTTCCATGTTAAGTCCTTTTCTGTTTGCAGTTCATCTTCCTCTTCCCCGATTTCTTCCTCCTCACCATCTTTTCCATTTGGGTTCAGAAGTTCTTCAAAATATTCTTTCCACATTTTCTTCAGTTCTTCCCTATTTTCTATCTCTTGTCCCCTTTTGTTCACCATTCTAACATAATCCGTAGGATCCTTCCGCCTCTTATCTTTCACCATCCCATACAGGACCTTTTTTGTACCTTCACTATCCTCCTCCATCATCTTTGTCCACTCTTCCATCCACTTCCTTCTCTCCTCAGCCACCACTCTCTTCGCCTCCTTCTTTCTTTCCTGGTATTCTTCCCTTGTCTCTACCGTCCTATTTTGATACCACCTCCTAAAGGCTCTATTCTTTTCCCTTACTATATCTTTTGTCTTCTCATTCCACCATGGTGTTTCCTTCCACCTCTTCTTACTACTTGTCCTCCCACATACTGCTTCTGCTGCACCCACTAGTGTCTTCTTAAATCTAGCCCATTCCTCTTCCACCCCTCTTTCTTCATCTGTTGGAATTCCTTCCTTTACCATTTTGAGGTACTCGACCCTTCTATCCCCTTCTTTCAGTTTCCATATACTTATACGTCTTTCCTGGTTCTCAGTCCCTTTCTTCTCCTTACTCCCTCTCAGGTTCATTACCAGTAATCGATGGTCGCTATCCAGGTTCTCCGATGGTATAACCTTGATGTCCGTGATGTTCTTATTTAGTTCTTTCTCATACAGTATATAGTCGACCACCGACTTCCTGGTCAAGTCATCACTGTACCATGTGATTGTGTGGCTCTCTCTTTTCTTAAACCAGGAGTTCCCAACTAGCAGGCTGTTCCTCTGGCAGAAGTCCAACAGTCTCTTTCCTTCCTCATTTCTTCCACCCCAACCCTCTGGTCCTAGAACACTCTCATAACCTTGTCTTTCTCTTCCTACATGGGCATTGAGGTCCCCCATGGTATAACAATGGTATAACTTTAAAATAAAAGATGGGTCTCTTATATTTGAATTTAAAGATGTAACTCTTGGTTAACATAGAGGTGAGCAAATTAATAGAATTAAATAAATAATTTGAATTAGTCGTAATGGCTTTTATTCAAAATCATTTTATTGACCAACTTCTTTTGTTGTCCTACTTAGTAGTGTTTCCTCTCCCGTGGAATTACACCTTTTCCCATAAAGAATTGCGTCTGGAAACTTTCAGATTATTGGATTCCGAGGGATATCTGAGCTGGGTCCATTTTCAATTTTTCATTGACTTTAGAATCCAAGTCAGGTGATTTCAATGCATAGTTCATGAATCTTTGAATAGTTCAATAGCGTTTATCAGTTAAAAGACCCCAAATCCCTCCGCTCAAAATTCACACGTAAAGTAGAGTGAAGTAATAAAAACGAAACGTGTGGCATTTTGCATTTGCAAGGCTCCTCTGTTAGTGAAAATTCTAATAAATCATTTTAATTTGACTTTCTTAAATGAAAATATAGTTAGGAGTCTTTGTTAAACATTTGAAGTAAACATACTTAGTGCATTAAACCGTGAAAAGTAAAAATGCAATTTTGGAAAACTGACATCGAATCTAATAATTTGCAAATCTCTGTAAAGACAGCTATCACCTCCACCCCTACAGATAGAATAGTAAGTAAGGGCGATTGATGAGAAATGAAAAGATAACTCACACAGAAGGAATTAATATGTATTAAGCTGTAAATTTGATTGAGTATATCTTTGTTATAGAACTGAGGGAATGAAATAACAGGATGTAGGATAGTAATCACCGATGTAGGACAATAGTAAATATTTTACCATTACCACAGGACAGTTATCGTATTAGGGAATCGGACGTCCTTGTATAATAGTTTTTTAATCTGTGCCCCGTTTGCTGAGGTCTGTGCTCCTCCGCAACATTCGTTTCAAAATTCTAATAGTACTTCCTTCCATTCGACATTTGCTGTTCGCTTGCCTTTTGGTTCTATTTGAACTTTGACGTCATGAAAGGATTTTTCTCGCGATAGTGCGGCATACAGTAAAGTTGTCCGTGGCTAAACACCGGTTGAGGTAAATAAATGCCTACTTGATCGAGTGTTTGACCTTTTGCTTTATTGATAGTTATACAAAAATCCAAACGTACTGGAAACTGCCTCCTTTTGAAGGAAAATGGCATAGAAGTATCTGATGGCGTAAGGTCAAGGCGAGGGAGTAGGACATTGTTTCCAACATTTACGTCAGTAATAATTTCCAGGTGTATGCAATTGTCATGCATCTTCCAAACCAACGATCTAGTACCGTTCAACAGACCTTGGGTAACATTAATATTTCTCAACAAAATCACAATTGAGCCTTCTTTTAGTCGAAGGATATGAGGTGGCAATCCACGGCCTATTCTGTCTAAAAATTCTATTGGGAATTGTAGAAGTTGACTCTCATCTTCAGTAATCAAATTATTCACACTGATGTAAGTTCTCGATGATCCTGGGATTAGGTCTAAAACTTTGTCATTGATTTCTTTACAATGTTCATTTTAGGTGCTAAAATCGCTATTTTTGAAAAGCGTGAAATATTTTTCAGCGTGGGGCTAAATCTGAATTTTTTCCATCGACGTGAGAGTATTCACCGTTACCAATTTGTATGAAGAAGTTTGCAAAGTCACGTTGATCTGTATCCGCTCGCATATTTTTGTTGGGTTTAAAAATTTTGAATAATGGCCACAAAGGAGAGAGCCTAACTGACATTTGGACTGATGCTGCTTTAGTTGCGGGAGGCACAACAGTCAATACCTGCCTAAAATCTCCACCTAATATGATAATGTTTTCCTCCGAAAGGCACGTCGTTATACATGATGACCTTGAGCAACCGATTTACACACATCAACGCGTGCTTATTAGCCATAGAGGCTTCATCCCAGATGATAAGTTTTGCTGAACGAATATAAAATGCTTCCTTGCTGTTAACTTTTATTCCTGATACAGAACTTTCATGTAAATGTAGAGGTACTTGAACTGGCTGTTAACAGTGCGCCCCTGAGGTAGTAACATTGCTGCAATGCCAGTCCATGCAACAGAAACTACATTTAACCCAAAATTTTCGCAACTGTTAATCAAGCATTGGTAAAGAAATGTTTTCCCGGTGCCCCCTGGACCGTCAATGAAATATGCATTACTCATCCTTTCATTGCTGTTTTGTACTAACCCCAACATTTCTGTAATTATAGCCGTTTGGTTTCCATTTGCTTGGTTTATCATCCGACTTAATTGATCCTCATTAAGTTTTGGATAATTCATTGGTAAATTCGTCTGTGGGAAAGTATCAATAATAGCTGGCAATTCGAGAGAAGTAATGGGAAGACCATGGAGCTTTAATGTATTAGAAATATGTATAAGAGTGAACTGATATGCAATGTTAGGTTCGTGAAACTGCAGATAATCTTCTGATAACGAATTCTTGAAAATGTCCCATAACTATCTTACATTTGAAGGGGTCTGAAAGATACATATGTAAGAAAACAGTTGTCGTAACTGAGAAGGCATCTGAAATTGTAACGCTTCTGCCAAACAACGCTGCCATTCAGAATCGTCAATCAGCAAACCTCGCTCCTTAGCTGTTTCTTTAAAAGTAGAATAGACAACTGCTTTGTATGTTCGTAGATCCTGGAAGCTGGTAGCACCTATGACGCGAAGCAATAACAGCCGTAAATAATACCTTTCTGTTTCTGTAGGCGAAACATTATACATTCTGCATATAGTTTTTGAAACATTTTTTTCTTTTTTGCCACTGGCAGTTGCTCTTATTCCAGACGTAATGTACTGGTGTTTCTGGATATATATACGGACTTCTGGCTTGCGAATCTTGATTTAACTTGAACCACGCTTGTAATTCCATGTTGCGCAACTGTGCTTGAAGTAAAATATCAGGAGCGTTATCATTTTTAAAATAGATATTTTTCAAGTTTGGCAAGTGAACTGGTAATCGCACGATAGAATGTGACTGTTCATGCATGTGGAATGAAAATATCCTGATTGCGGCTTTTGTTGGACCAATATATCTAGCATTTAGGAAAGAAGTAATTTCACCGTAGTTCACCGTTTTGCCTTCAGGACATAGTTTAACAATGCAGCAGTCATGACCTTTATACAAATACTTGTGGATTTTAATATATAAGATATTTGTGGATGTATTTAACACTCCGAACACTTGAGCATATTTCAACATCAATATGAGCTTGCACGTAAAGTAAAAGAAATGGATTGTAGGGAACAATAAATCGACTATCGACTTCGATGTCAATGCCTCGAATTGTTTTTATAATAATTCGTCCATTATTTCTTCTCCTATACGAAGGATAACCATTGGCATTATCTTTGGTCTCTTCCTGAAACTGTTTAGGGAAATCTTTCCTACATACGCCATCTTTCATACAGACTGAAGCAGGATTCAAAGATCCGCGAGGACCATGTACCGTACCATATGACGCCTTACCAACTCGTATAGCGCTTCATCCTCGAGATCTGGTATTTCGGCTGACACCACACTGTCAATGTCAGAAATTTCTCGAAACTTACAATCTTCCGTTAAGGTTAAGAGTAAATGGATGTGCGGGAGACCTCGTTTTTGAAATTCCACTGTATATAGATATGCTTTTACCGAAAATATCCTTAACATTAATCAATCGTAGCAATTCCTTTACTTTGCAATGAAAAACTCTCACTTCAATATCAGGCCTATTATTCGCCGTTTCCCAGAGATGAATGCTGTTAAGTATTTTTTCTGGCCAGCCCGCATTATAAGTGAACGTAATGAATAAATCTGGCTTTCCAAACTTCCTCACTATCACCATCGTACCCTGATAATTTTGCAATATTTTCCTTGGGCTACCTGTAAACGTAGATGGCAAAACTACAATACCGGTACGACCGACTCTGAGATTTTCATTTACTGCTCGTACATGCAAGGCGTCTGCTCCATACAACAGTAGTAATCCACGAATAAATATCCATTTTGAAAACTTGAGCAGCGACAACTAACTCAACATGACCTCCATGAACATCATTCATATACATATATATTTTGTAATCATTGCTCGTATTGATAGCAGTTTCGTACATATCGCTGTTGCCAACAATAAAGGAAGAATAATTATTCCACTTGTCTGTAACATGTTTTACAATTCGCTTTCTAACCTGTGTAAATAAACTCTGATTGTTGTACTCACAATATGCCAATGACCTGAGCAGACAATTACCATCACCTTTAATCTTTATAACATTTGTAATTGAGTGTCGCGTCTCATTCATCATAATTGGTTGAGCACACAACCTATAAGGGCGAATGATGGAACGAAAAGAAGACAGTTTGTAGCTGGTGAGACCAAAGACTATATAACAGAAAGCTCGGATACACAATACAAAATGGCGGTTCCAACATTCGACTGTAGCGGCATCTTCGTGAAATTAGTTGTCTTTCGTATACAGTATTTGTTGTCATTCAAACAGATGTTGACATGACAGTGTCATTAGCAAAATGACTGCTGATTGTGCATGAGCATTGCAGTCTCAAAGTAATCCATTCTTTGAGAAGTTTTAATAAAATTATGTGCACAGAATCCCCTTCTACTTATTGTATGGATACATGTGACATTAGCGCCCGAGTGGAACAGGTAGAAGTTAACGATATCATGTATAGATACATGCGACATTAGCGCCGAGTGGAGCAGGTAGAAGTTAACGATATCATGACGTAATTAGGGAACTCTCTGTTAATATCAAGTTAGATTTATTCTTGTCGCGGCGTTGAATATCATGATTCAGTGTTAGTCGTTGTCGCCTAGCGACAATATGTCCGTCAAGTCATTCGATATTCTATTTTCGTAGACCTTGAAAGAAGTAATATTCGCAATTATTTTAATACTCGAATGATATAATCAAGTAAGGGTTGATAACAATCGACGGTGTTTCACGGGCATTACATTTTAAGACAACAAACGTCGTCGTAGCGCAAATACTTCCCGAGATATTTCAGTTTTAGTAAAAGGTGAATTTTTTTGAAAACTATTTTAATATATAAGATGAGTTAAGACTAAATTAATGTGTTAATAAATTGGATTATTGTGATAATAATAATAATAAAATCCTTGGGATTGGATGATTAAATAATATTCTTTTGTTGCTGAACAAATTAATTATCATATTTTTTATTACTTATGTGGAATTTGTTAATACAATTTTTTTTTGGAACAGCTAAATGAAATAAAAATTAAACAAATTTTAGTTGACCATTGTTCTGTGGAAAACAATATTCTAGTTAAATAATATTAATATTTGACGGTCATGTTTCTCAAATATTGGTATTAAATTAACAATTGATGACCAGTGAACGAACAGGAATAACCCTGGTTATTTCTTTATAACAGACAATCAAATCTTGTTGAAACAAATGAGAAAATATATGAAAATATTTTGAAAAATAAGAATTTCGAATGAGACGACATTTGTCTAGTGGTGATAAAATAATTTGACTTCTGATAAACTATAAAAATCAGAACTCGTCAACTTGAGCCATAATTTGAACGATCAACTTGGAAACAGTCGCCTCCGTAGCGTAGCGGTCAGCATGGTTAGCTGCCGCCCCGGAGGTCCTGGGTTCGATTCCCGGCTCTGCCACGAAATTTGAAAAGTGGTACGATGACTGGAACGGGGTCTACTCAGCCTCGGGTGGCCCAAATGAGTAGAGGGGGTTCGATTCCCCCTCAGCCATCCTCGAAGTGGTTTTCCGTGGTTTCCCACTTCGTCTTCGGGCAAATGCCGGGATGGTACCTTCTTCAAGGCCACGGCCGCCTCCTTCCCTCTTCCTTGCCTATCCATCCTCACCATCCCTTACCTTCCCTCATGAGGCCCCTGTTCGCTTTGCAGCTGAGGCCGCCTGGGCGAGGTGCCAATCACACCTCACCAGTTGTATCCCTTCCGATTCGATGTTCCCAGCTCTAGGACACTGCCCGTAGAGGCGGTAGTGGTGAGTTCCCTCGCTGAGACCGTGGGTTCCACCAACCTGGAGGGTAAAAAAAACTTGTAAACAGTGATGTTGATTAGAAAATATGTTTTCTTTAAAAATAAATAGTGATTAAATGTACAGTTGAATACAGGGGTCAGACGAACTGAAATTTTACTCTAGACCACCTGCTATATAAATAGTGAAAATAATTAAAATTGATACCAGAATGGACTGATAATTTTCTGGTAATCAAAATGCGAAATGTTTTGAAACTTCAAGTGCCTCAATGTTCTTGTTGAATTATTGTATTTCGAATGGGAAACATTCCCAATTGTTGGTATTTTGTGTTTATTGTTTTCCATCATTTAAATTCAAATTTAAATTTAAATTTTTAAAATAAAATGAGATGTTTTTTTTAAATTGTGCTATTATCATTTCCCCTTCTCTCATCCTTGCTTGCATATTGTCGAGGTCAGTGAAGCCAGCTTTTTGATGTGTAGCATCCAATCGCTCGGTTGCTGGATTTATTTATTTAGCGTATGGCTTTTCGTGCCCGGAGTGGATATTTTTGTGGGAGTGATTTTGAAAGAAGAGACTGAAGTGGGATTGACGGAAAAGTGTAACAGGAAATAATGAGCGCGAGCAGTGGCGGAGATTGGTACCACAACGTACTATCGTATACGGTTTACTTCAATGTTTGGAGGCCCCATTACAGGTATTCATACAATAAATCATCTTCAAGTAATCGTTCTTTGTTGTGAAAATATTCAATATCATATTTGCTGAAAACAATTATGATTTATTAAGGATCTGTTTTTCAATCTCTGGATAAAAGTGATGGGCATCCACTCCACGAGTAACGTGCTTTTCAATGCAAAGTTATGCGAACTCTGGTGTCAACTGATTGAAACACAAACCACATGGTCAAAGTCTTCGTATCAGTATTTAAATAATGATATGCATTAATATGAAACATTGTAACTAGTCGGCAATGCCGGTATTAGGTTCCTGCACAATGGCTATTCAGATATTAACCCACATTGCGGTAATACAGTTATCAATATAATATATATCGATATGTTTATACGGGAACAGAGCTAGCTTTTCTTGGCGGTACGTGAAAATAAGTAACCGTCTTGAACTCTAAATATCTGTGGTTGTAATAGCTTCGTTGATAGCGTCTTGGTCTGCAAATCATGAGGTCTCAGTGTCAAACCCCAGTCCCGATAATTATTAGCCTACTTTCGATTTTTGCAAAAAATGAAAGTAGACTTATGAGATCACTACAGGGCGAAAAAAAGTGTGTCTGTCTGTGTGTGTATGTGTGTGTGTGAGTCTGTGTGAGTGTGTGTGTGTGTGTGAGTCTGTGTACTCTGAATGTCTGTCTCCCCCTATCAATTCGAACACGGTGAGCGCAAATTGAACGAAATTTGGTACAAAGGTAGCACTAGCAAAAGAAACCTCAGTGTCATGTTTTATATCGCCGCCATCTTGACGGAAACGTAATGGCGGCCACACAAATGTTCAAAGCTTAAATCAAATTACGACTAACCTAATCATGCGATCTCTACCAAATTTTGCAACAACATACCTTTATGGGGGTAGCATCCTTTGACCAAACTAATAGGTCATCAGCCTAATAGTTTGCGGATGGCGGCCATCTTTGTGTGAAAATCGATTGCCCCTATTAATTCGAACACGGTGAAACCGAATGGAACGAAATTTGGTACAGAGGTAGTACTAGCAAAGGGCACCTCAGTGTCATGTTTTATATCGCCGCCATCTTGAAGGAATCGTAATGGCGGCCACACAAATGTTCAAAGCTTAAATCAAATTACGACTAACCTAATCATCCGATCTCTACCAAATTTTGCAACAACATACCTTTATGGAGGGAGCATCCTTTGACAAATCTAATAGGTCATTACCCTAATAGTTTGCGGATGGCGGCCATCGTTGTGTCAAAATCGATTAACCCTATTAATTCGAACATGGTGAAACCGAATGGAATGAAATTTGGTACAGAGGTAGCACTAGAAAAGGCCACCTCAGTGTCATGTTTTATATCACCGCCATCTTGACGCAAACGTAATCGCGGCCACCCAAATGTTAAAGGCTAAAATGTAATTACGACCAACCTAGTAATCTAGTCTCTACCAAATTTTGCAACAACAAATCTTTATGTGGGAAGCATATTCTGACCGATCTGCTAGATCATCAGCCCAATAGTTTGCAGATGGTGGCCAAGTATGTGTGCAAATCGATTCCCCCTATCAATTCAAACACGGTGAAACCGAATTGAACGAAATTTGGTACAGAGTTAGCACTAGCAAAAGGCACCTCAGTGTCATGTTTTATATCGCCGCCATCTTGACGGAAACGGAATGACGGCCACCCAAATGTTAAAAGCTTAAATCAAATTTCGACCATCCTAATAATTTGATCTCTACCGGATTTTGCAACAACGTGCCTTTTTGTGGAAAGCATCTTATGACTGACTACAAGGTCATCAGCCCAATAGTTTGCAAATAGCGGCCATGTATGTGTGCAAATCCATTCCCCAGATCAATTCAAACACGGTGAAACCGAATTGAATGATTTTTTTTACAGAGGTAGCACTAGCAAAGGGCACCTCATATTCATGTTTAATATCCCTATAGCACGTTGTATTTCAACAAGCTACTACAACCAACATTCAATTATACTCCTTGAAAAGGACAAAGAGTTTTAACTATACCCATGCATTTAGGAGAAAGTAAGCTATATGTTCTTTACTGAACATCTTGTTTTTGCTACCAGATTATCCATTTAAACGATATTTATCATAACATTATGCGTCATGTTAACAGAATCTACATGAAATTACGATTTATCTAAATTTTATTACAAAATTGGGAAATTTGATTGTAATGAACATTATTTCTGGTAGTATATAGATAGGCTCGAGACTATGGTTGCATTCCTCCCCTTAATTTAAAGTATAATATGTGATATTTGTTGAAACAAATGTGACAGTAGCATATCTCCAATTCAATCTATAAATTCATCATAGTTCCAGTATGAAAACGGAGCGTAAATTAACGTTTTAAGAATGGCCAAGCTGTGTAGTATACGAGTAGGATAACATGTCAGATGTTACACATCATATGCGACTACTGTAAGGCTCGTATCTTTTTTCGATTTATTTCTTTTTGTTTTCATATGCGCATTGTTCGGTACGATTGTATATTGGCTTTCACGGCCAGTGAATTAAAACTCGGTACGATTGTTTGAAAAACAATCAACCGGAGGCTGTTTCGCAGGTGATCGTCAGACATCAGAGCGCAATGCCGTGATTTTTTAAGTTTCAATGCAGAGAAAAACGTTTCGCAGACATACTGTACGTTGCTCCGAACATTGATAACACTGTGCGATTTCGGATATTTTTGCTGTGGTCATTTTGAATAGATGTTGTTTTTATTGATTCATTTAGGGCTTTGTGACACCGTGGTCAAGCAGTCCCATGTACTTCGGTATGTGTGTGAAATTTGCATGATAACCTGTGTTATGTGATGACTGTATTAGTGTGTGTATTTGTAATTCAAATAAGTATTGGCCTTAAGTTAGGAACCAACCAGACATTCGCCTGGAGTAGAAGTGGGGAAACCACGGTAAACCATTTCCAAGATGGCCGAGGTGGGAATCGAACCTACCTCTTCTGACGTTTGCCTCACGAGGCTGAGTATATCCCGATCCTGCACTCAGACCAGAATTAAATGTCTTGGCAGAGCCGGGAATCGAACCCGGGCCTCCGCGGTGACAGCCAAGAGTGCTAGCCACTACGCAACGTGGCGGACATTTGAAATAGAAATCAGGCAGATTTTTCACAGAGTTAAAAATATGCTTATGTCGAGTGCAAATGGTAGACGAACTAATAAAAAGCAGATAAATGTTTTGTAAATGCTTGAAATATGCAAGAAAAAAAACAGCCATCATCAAACTTTACGCTACATATCCCCAATATCAAATAATGCAAAATGCAAGGCCGTACGCGCCAGAAGCACGCCGGCAGCGCGAAGCCAGCGTGCCAGAGCGCCCGGCGTGCTGTTTGGCCACCTCTTCTCTAGAGCCTTCTTTACATAACTAAGTGTCCATCTCGTTGCGTAGTGGCTAGCAATTTTGGCTATCACCAAGTTCGATTCCTGGCTCTGCCAAGAAGTTTAATTATAATCTGAGGGTTGAAACAGGATACACATCAGCCTCGTGAGGCTAAACTGACAAGATACGGGTTCGATTCCCACCTCAGCCATCCTGGAGGTGGATTTTCGTGGTTTCCCACTTCTACTACAGCCAAGTGCTGGGATGCTTCATAACTTAAAGCCACAACCACCTCCTTCCCAATCCTCACCGTTATAACAATCACTCACACTAATACAGCCATCACAAAAACACAGATTATCAGACAAATTCTGTACACATACACCCAAGTACTCGGGACTACATGACCACGATGTCGCAAAGTCCCTAAAAGAATCAACAACAACAATTATCAACAGCATAACTAAGTTTGCTATTCCAGGTTGCCTTAGTAGGCCCATGTGTCCCACAAACCTATCTCTTCTCTTATATCTTCCCTTCATTAGCAGTCACTAGCAGCATGGCGGCTTCGGAGCCGTAGTTGGTAGAATGCTGATCTTCTATGCCCAAAATCGCGGGTTCAAACCCAACCGAAGTGGTTGGATTTTTAAGAGCGTTAAAAATCCCTCAGTATGCCTTCCTTCGGAGAGGAAGTAAAGCCGGCGGGCCCGTGTCATAGATTTATGGCATGTAAAAGTACCTTCCACTATTTACTATTGTGCGAAGATAAATTTGTGGGTTAGATTTGTTAAACGCTCTATTGAGTTCCAACGTTAGCCGCCAGGTGCCAGTTGTGGTGGCGTCTAGTAGCCAAGTTCACAGATAGGTGTCGTTGAAATTCTGTAAAAAAAAATGATCTAACGATAAAATAGCTTAACTGGCAACATTTATTAAGCGTTCGTAGTCTACTCAATGAAAACAGGGTTCCACCGGCTTGTGTGATTTCATCATAGAATTGTTTAAGATATTTTGAGGATTCCCAACGAAAGAACACAATCTCACCCATCATCTGGGTATCCTCCACCACAATCTTTGTACCATTGACAAGGTGTGGTAACATTCCAAGTGTAATCGGAGAGTTTCCACCGTGCACTCCAGTCTTGAGCCAGCAGCGAGACCTCGTGTAGAGACTTCGATACAAGTATCTTAATCTAGTCAACCCTTCTATTCGGCACTCGTTAGGGGTCACTTTCTTTATACTGTCCTTTGCATCACCAGCTTCTCCATGGCTCCAGATGGTCTTGAATTATGACCTACGTATTTCAAAAAAGCTTGGATAATCTACTTCATGATCCTGTCCTTGACCTAGAGTGGCTGACCACAAGTTTCTTCCATGCCGGTATCGATGCCCCGCACTACTGTTGGAACAAGTGCTTCCACAAAAATGATGTCTTTATGGAATCGTAATGCGTATTAACGCCGTAATGCCGCTATTCCGTATAGCTGCTTGTAAAGTGAAGTATTTCCGAGCGAGGTCTTGTTGTGTAATTTTTCGATGCTCCTTTGCATATAATTATGTAAACACAGACATTCACTATCCACTGCAACTCTAAATAATACCTTGCGTGATGAAACTAAATACCGGAAGTTCCATTAGCTGTTGTAATGACTAATGGAAGAGATAACGATTCTTACAAATTATTTTAATGCACCTGCAATGTAATATGGTCAGGCTATTACTCTACGAAGACATCGGTGCACCAAGGGAGATGTGGATGGCTCATGTAGACACCAGTACACCAAGGGAGATGTGGATGGCTCATGTACACACCGGTACACCAAGGGAGATGTGGATGGCTCATGTACACACCGGTACACCTAGGGAGATGTGCATGGCTCAGGTAGACTCCAGAACACCAAGGGAGATGTGCATGGCTCAGGTAGACACCAGTACACCAAGGGAGATGTGCATGGCTCATGTAGACACCAGTACACCAAAGGAGATGTGCATGGCACAGGTAGATTCCGGTACACCAAGGGAGATGTGCATGGCTCAGGTAGACACCAGTACACCAAGGGAACTGTGCATGGCTCAGGTAGACTCCAGTACACCGAGGGAGATGTGCATGGCTCAGGTAGACACCAGTACACCAAGGGAGATGTGCATGGCTCAGGTAGACTCCAGTGCACCAAGGGAGATGTGCATGGCTCAGGTAGACTCCAGTGCACCAAGGGAGATGTGCATGGCTCAGGTAGACACCAGTACACCAAGGGAGATGTGCATGGCTCAGGTAGACTCCAGTACACCGAGGGAGATGTGCATGGCTCAGGTAGACTCCAGTACACCAAGGGAGATGTGCATGGCTCAGGTAGACTCCAGTGCACCAAGGGAGATGTGCATGGCTCAGGTAGACACCAGTACACCAAGGGAGATGTGCATGGCTCAGGTAGACTCCAGTACACCAAGGGAGATGTGCATGGCTCAGGTAGACACCAGTACACCAAGGGAGATGTGCATGGCTCAGGTAGACTCCAGTACACCAAGGGAGATGTGCATGGCTCAGGTAGACACCAGTACACCAAGGGAGATGTGCATGGCTCATGTAGACTCCGGTACACCAAGGGAGATGTGCATGGCTCAGGTAGACTCCAGTACACCAAGGGAGATGTGCATGGCTCAGGTAGGCACCGGTACACCAAGGGAGATGTGCATGGCTCATGTACACACCGGTACACCAAGGGAGATGTGCATGGCTCAGGTAGACTCCAGTACACCCAGGGAGATGTGCATGGCTCAGGTAGACACCAGTACACCAAGGGAGATGTGCATGGCTCAGGTAGACTCCAGTACACCGAGGGAGATGTGCATGGCTCAGGTAGACACCAGTACACCAAGGGAGATATGCATGGCTCAGGTAGACACCAGTACACCAAGGGAGATGTGCATGGCTCAGGTAGACTCCAGTACACCAAGGGAGATGTGCATGGCTCAGGTAGACACCAGTACACCAAGGGAGATGTGCATGGCTCAGGTAGACACCAGTACACCAAGGGAGATGTGGATGGTTCAGGTAGACACCAGTACACCAAGGGAGATGTGCATGGCTCAGGTAGACTCCAGTACACCAAGGGAGATGTGCATGGCTCAGGTAGACTCCAGTACACAAAGGGAGATGTGCATGGCTCAGGTAGACTCCAGTACACCAAGGGAGATGTGCATGGCTCAGGTAGACTCCAGTACACCAAGGGAGATGTGCATGGCTCAGGTAGACTCCAGTACACCAAGGGAGATGTGCATGGCTCAGGTAGACACCAGTACACCAAGGGAGATGTGGATGGTTCAGGTAGACACCAGTACACCAAGGGAGATGTGCATGGCTCAGGTAGACTCCAGTACACCAAGGGAGATGTGCATGGCTCAGGTAGACTCCAGTACACCAAGGGAGATGTGCATGGCTCAGGTAGACTCCAGTGCACCAAGGGAGATGTGCATGGCTCAGGTAGACACCAGTACACCAAGGGAGATGTGCATGGCTCAGGTAGACTCCAGTACACCAAGGGAGATGTGCATGGCTCAGGTAGACACCAGTACACCAAGGGAGATGTGCATGGCTCAGGTAGACTCCAGTGCACCAAGTGAGATGTGCATGGCTCAGGTAGACTCCAGTGCACCAAGGGAGATGTGCATGGCTCAGGTAGACACCAGTACACCAAGGGAGATGTGCATGGCTCAGGTAGACTCCAGTACACCAAGGGAGATGTGCATGGCTCAGGTAGACTCCAGTACACCAAGGGAGATGTGCATGGCTCAGGTAGACTCCAGTGCACCAAGGGAGATGTGCATGGCTCAGGTAGACACCAGTACACCAAGAGAGATGTGCATGGCTCAGGTAGACTCCAGTACACCAAGGGAGATGTGCATGGCTCAGGTAGACACCAGTACACCAAGGGAGATGTGCATGGCTCAGGTAGACTCCAGTACACCAAGGGAGATGTGCATGGCTCAGGTAGACACCAGTACACCAAGGGAGATGTGCATGGCTCATGTAGACTCCGGTACACCAAGGGAGATGTGCATGGCTCAGGTAGACTCCAGTACACCAAGGGAGATGTGCCTGGCTCAGGTAGACTCCGGTACACCAAGGGAGATGTGCATGGCTCAGGTAGACACCAGTACACCAAGGGAGATGTGCATGGCTCATGTAGACACCAGTACACCAAGGGAGATGTGCATGGCACAGGTAGATTCCGGTACACCAAGGGAGATGTGCATGGCTCAGGTAGACACCAGTACACCAAGGGAAATGTGCATGGCTCAGGTAGACACCTGTACACCAAGGGAGATGTGCATGGCTCAGGTAGACACCGGTACACCAAGGGAGATGTGCATGGCTCATGTACACACCGGTACACCAAGGGAGATGTGCATGGCTCAGGTAGACTCCAGTACCCCAAGGGAGATGTGCATGGCTCAGGTAGACTTCAGTACACCAAGGGAGATGTGCATGGCTCATGTACACACCGGTACACCAAGGGAGATGTGCATGGCTCAGGTAGACTCCAGTACACCAAGGGAGATGTGCATGGCTCAGGTAGACTCCAGTACACCAAGGGAGATGTGCATGGCTCATGTAGACTCCAGTACACCAAGGGAGATGTGCATGGCTCATGTAGACTCCAGTACACCAAGGGAGATGTGCATGGCTCAGGTAGACTCCAGTACACCAAGGGAGATGTGCATGGCTCAGGTAGACTCCAGTACACCAAGGGAGATGTCATGGCTCAGGTAGACACCAGTACACCAAGGGAGATGTGCATGGCTCAGGTAGACTCCAGTACACCAAGGGAGATGTGCATGGCTCATGTAGACACCAGTACACCATGGGAGATATGCCTGGCTCATGTAGACACCAGTACACCTAGGGAGATGTGCATGGCTCATGTAGACACCAGTACACCAAGGGAGATGTGCATGGCTCATGTAGACACCAGTACACCAAGCGAGATGTGCATGGCTCAGGTAGACTCCAGTACACCAAGGGAGATGTGCATGGCTCATGTACACACCGGTACACCAAGGGAGATGTGCATGGCTCATGTAGACACCAGTACACCAAGGGAGATGTGCATGGCTCAGGTAGACTCCAGTACACCAAGGGAGATGTGCATGGCTCAGGTAGACTCCTGTACACCAAGGGAGATGTGCATGGCTCTGGTAGACTGAAGTACACCAAGGGAGATGTGCATGGCTCAGGTAGACACCAGTACACCAAGGGAGATGTGCATGGCTCATGTAGACACCAGTACACCAAGGGAGATGTGCATGGCTCATGTAGACTCCAGTACACCAAGGGAGATGTGCATGGCTCAGGTAGACTCCAGTACACCAAGGGAGATGTGCATGGCTCAGGTAGACACCAGTACACCAAGGGAGATGTGCATGGCTCAGGTAGACTCCAGTACACCAAGGTAGATGTGCATGGCTCATGTAGACACCAGTACACCATGGGAGATATGCCTGACTCATGTAGACACCAGTACACCTAGGGAGATGTGCATGGCTCATGTAGACACCAGTACACCAAGGGAGATGTGCATGGCTCATGTAGACACCAGTACACCAAGCGAGATGTGCATGGCTCAGGTAGACTCCAGTACACCAAGGGAGATGTGCATGGCTCATGTACACACCGGTACACCAAGGGAGATGTGCATGGCTCATGTAGACACCAGTACACCAAGGGAGATGTGCATGGCTCAGGTAGACTCCAGTACACCAAGGGAGATGTGCATGGATCAGGTAGACTCCTGTACACCAAGGGAGATGTGCATGGCTCTGGTAGAATGAAGTACACCAAGGGAGATGTGCATGGCTCAGGTAGACACCAGTACACCAAGGGAGATGTGCATGGCTCATGTAGACACCAGTACACCAAGGGAGATGTGCATGGCTCATGTAGACTCCAGTACACCAAGGGAGATGTGCATGGCTCAGGTAGACTCCAGTACAACAAGGGAGATATGCATGGCTCAGGTAGACTCCAGTGCACCAAGGGAGATGTGCATGGCTCAGGTAGACACCAGTCCACCAAGGGAGATGTGCATGGCTCATGTAGACTCCAGTACACCAAGGGAGATGTGCATTACACCTCAGCCATCGTAATAAAGAGGATTTCCACGATTCTCATTTCCACTACATGAAATGCCGGGATGATACTTAACTTAAGACCACGGCCGCTTTCTACCAATCCTGCTTCAATTAAAAACAATTAGTTCCGTGGAGAACTATACAGCCAATTTTCATATATCCTACTCATGGTAATTGCCTCTATCAACATACAAAATTTCAGTTTGAAGGTTGTGATAGATTCGTAGATATTGAGAACCGTCTAAATATTTCAGATGGTCGCCAGGTTGGATTTTTAATTTAGTACTATTACATTAAGATTATTGTGAACGTGTGGTATTCAAACTTCAATTGCATGATTAGAACACAAGAATAAATACGAGATTTTAAAATTTTGCACAGCTGCCATCTTGTGATTATGCAAACAATTGAAATAAATTAGATGCCAGTGGATTAACATTTGTATAAGCATTTAACGTGCAACGTTTCACTGCACTCGGATAGTTAGTTCTCGAGAAACGTCCATTTAAATATTTATACTTCGCGTCGCCACCATGCTGGATTTGTGCTCACCAGGTTACTGAATGTCCTAAAGGTGAACATATGTTCATAGCCCCAATGAACATAAAAGATTTCAGTTTGATTGCTGTAAAAGTTTCATAGATATTGAGAACCGTCTAAATATTTCGGATGCCCGCCATTTTGGATTTTTATATGTATAGGCCATAGAGTTATGTACCTTTCAAGGACAATTATTGCCTAGGTTCATTATTCAAATTTTCACTCGATCGCATGATTACGACACAAGAAATAAAAACTTAATTTTAAAATGTCGCACAGCCACCATCTTGAGGTTATGTAAACAATTGAACTAAATTAGATGCCAGTGCATTACAATATGTATAAACATTTGCTGTACAAAGTTTCATTACGTTTGGATAGTTAAATCGCGAGAAAAGTCTATTTAAATGTCTCAAATCGGCTTGGCTTCCATGTTGGTTTTGTAGTCACTAGGTTTTTGAAAGTCTCATAGGTGAAATTCTAGTCGTGCCCTTTATCACCGTACACAATTTCAGGGCGATATCGGTAATAGTTTCGGAGATACTGAATGCTGGTGAAATATTTCGCACAGCCGCCATGTTGAAATGGTGAGACACAATAAAATTTGAAGGGCACGGTCGGGGTCGGCCAGAATAGTTTTATGATCTTCCCGAGTTTCACTGTAATCGCTCCAGCCGTTTAGAAGTTATTAGGGTACACACACACACACACACACACACACACACACACTCACGCACACACACACGGACAAAAGGTGATCTCATAAACTTATTTTTTCATAAAATGAAAATAGGCTAAAAATACACACAGTAGTACAGACATCACAGTGACACAGGTTATCAGACAAATTCTACACACACCCAAGTAAACGGTACTATAAGACCATGATGCTGCAAAACCCCTAAAGAAACAACAACAACAAAAACAACAACAATAGACTCTACCGTGGATCAAGTTCAACGAATATTAATCGATGTATTCGAGTGTTTAAATATGTGGTGTTATCTCTACTTAGTATGAAACAAAGTCCCCGATTCATGGATGTCACGGGTAATCTCGAGAACCTCTAGATGGATTTTGATGCGGTTTTCACCATTCAGTAAAGCAGGAGTCCTCACTAGGATATCTTAGAGAGCCAAATAGTTCGTAACAAATTTTGCTCAGGGCCGCAAGTACAAACTGTATAATTTAGGTTAATTACAAAATATATATATATATTTAGCCTACTTTTCACATTTCGCAAAAATGAGGAAAAAGTAGACTTATGAGATCGATCCGGGAAAATGTCTGTCTGTCTGTCTGTCTGTCCGTCTCAACTCCTAAACGGCTGCAGCTATCGAAACCAAATTTGGTATGAGTAAATATCTATACCGGGACATCTCAATGTCATACTTGAAAATTATGTCAGTGTTACCAACTGCTAAAAAATCGCAATTGAAATTTGAGCTCCATGTTGGATATCTTTGAATGTATACATGGGAACTATTCCAAAATTGGTACACATATAGATAATAATACTTAAGTTTAATTTTCAGGAGGCCATACATGACAGTGTTGCCAAAATGATTCTTAGCCTACTGATAGGTCCAAATTTGAAATGCATATAACTCCTACACTATCAATTGGATATCAACTAAATTTCGTATATACTATGTGTACATAAACAAATATGACTGAGCGTACTCTAAAGAGCCACCAGGACTGCCAACTGTCAATAAATGCTCTCTCTATTTTTTTTTTATCCAAATACCAATATATCAGAAAGTATGCGAGCACACAGCTTTAAACTTTGCACACGTATAGTGCCCGACATTCTAGATTAATTTGGAGCAACTAATGTATGTCAGTGCTACCAACACGATTCTAAGCCTGCTGAAAGGACCAATTTTAATTACATGTATCTTCTATACTATCAATTGGATTTCAACCAACTTTCGTATGTGCTATGTGTACCATAACAGATATGACTGTGCATATTCTTTAGAGCAATCAGGGCTGTCAACTGTTAATAAATAGTGTTTATATATTTTACCGTAATATCAATATATCAGAAAGTATGCAAGCCAACAGCTCTAAACTTTGCGCAAGTATAGTTCCTGATATTCTAGATTAATTTGGAACAACTAATGTATGTCAGTGTTACCAACATAATTCTAAGCCTGCTGATTGGTCGAATTTTAAAATTCCAGTAACTTCTATACTAACAAATGGATTTCATCCAAAATTGGCACAACAATACATCATAATATATCAAATTATTTCTTACCAACACATGCATGACATTGTTGCCAACATGATTTTACATGCGCTGATAGGTCCAATGTCTAACTGCATGTAACGTCCATGCTATCCATTGGATTTCAACCAAATTTTGTATTCTGTAACTTAAGAGATGGAACTAAGAATATATTCAGTCACCAGGGCTGCCAACTGTAGTGCTCTATCAGGCTACATCATGCCAGGTATATTTCGAGCTAATATAAAATTTCGATATTACCAAATTCATTTCGTCATTATTCTAGATAGGTGCATAAAGATTAATCATTGGCATGAATCTTAAATTTTAAGAAAAGTAGGCTCTTTATTTCGTCACGGAGCTTCTTGTTCTTATTGCAATACTACTCTATGAATTCGCGTTAAATAACTTTCAAACAATGTGATTATAACATAAGTTTATTACATCAATAAAATAAACTGTTTTCCATATAAAAAGCAGTGAAATGTCTCTTACTCGTCTCAGGAATACTTGAATTTGTTAATTCATTGAAGTCGATGGGCGAAATATTTCCCAGCTCTCTAATATGGCATCTATGTTAGCTGGTTGGGAAGAAACTGAATTCTCCAAATGTTGTCAACGTTGTCACTCGTTAACCAGGATCTGTACTTGATTTTTATGAACTTCAGCTTACTGAATGTAGATTCACAGACATATGTAGATGCAAAACCACACAAAATTTTCTGAGCACAGTCGATTAAGTTAGGAAGTTTGTCCTTTTCGACTACTTTCCAAAACTCACAGTGAGTCATCCTTTTTTTTTCTTCAAAAATATTTTTGAGCTCCGTATCATGCTATTATTCAATTAACTCATTTTTCGAATCCCTAGCTTTGATTTCAAAAACAGAAAGATGAGCTACATTTGCTGTTGTTATTGCCCATGGATTTTCCACCAAGCGAAATGGTTCTTGATACTTCCTGAAGTCACTAAATCTCACAGAAATTTCGTCCTTTAGGCCTATGTCTGTCAACAGCTTTTGTAAATCAGAAACATCTTGACTTTCATCTGGATTTTCATCAAACAGAGTTTTAACAGTAGGAAAGCTGGAATAATCGCAGTTTGACAATTCTTCAATATACATATTGAGCTTTTGTTTCTGTGAAAACACAATACTAATCATTTTCGTTACAATGTTATTGTAGTCTCCTTGTAATCGAGTCGTGTTTCATTCATAATGCCCATTGTATCAGTGAGAAACGCTATTTTAAGCCATCAACCAAAATTATAAACAACATGATACTCTTCTTTCTTTGTAGCCAAAAACAGAGTGATCTCATGACGAATGCTGAAGAAACGTTCCAAAACTTTACTCTTACTCAGTCATCTCACTTCTGTGTGGTAAAGCACGTCCCCGTATTGCGATATAAGTTCATTCAAAAAATCTTGAAACGTTCTGAGGTTCAGTTCATTCGACCTTATAAAATTCACGGTCTGTACAACTGTTTTCATAACACAGCTGATATATTCACCAAATTTAACAGCTAAGCTTTCTTGATGAATGGTACAATGAAAACTTAATAAACTGTCAGTCATCAAATGTGTTTTCAACAGCTGAACGAACCCTATATTTCGCCCTAACATTGATGGGCAACCATCAGTACACACAGAAAAAACTTTTTCAAATCAATGCTATGCTCGTTAAAAAACACTTACTATTGTGTTCAAATAATCAATACTTCGAGGTTGTCCAGTCATGGGAATCATGCCCAAAAAATTTTCTTTAACAAAACAATCCTTGGATACATCTTAACGAGCAAAAGCAGTTGAGAAATTGACGTTATGTCTGTGGATGAATCGAGCGCAAGACTAAAATATTTGCTTTGGTCCGTTCATCGGTAAGATTAAGTGCAATATTTGCTGCTAAGTCCTGTGACCGTCTCATGCAAGTTGAATCAGACAGCTGAAGTTTAATATTTGCTTGCTATTAGATGAGTGTGAAACAAAGTTGTATAAACGGTGACAACACACTCTTTTACAATTTCTGCATCAGAAAACGGCTTCAGCTTTTGTGCTACAATTTCTGTTACTTGGCAGGATGCTTTTGTAGTAAGCTCATTCTTGTTCATTGTATTAAAAAGGGTACTACGTTCATTGGATCTGCTCTGCTAGCTAGTCGCTCCACTCTAACTACACTGCGGTAGTCTGAGTAAATAATTAAATAGAGAAAAACGACATATTTTCAATACACTTAATGAGTAAATGTAACATGAATTTATAAAATAATGTACAATTTTTTCAAAAAATATTTTTTTCATAACTAATAAATTTGTTTTTATTCCTATCCCTATCAGTCTTGAGGGCCGCAAAAAATCGTTCCCAGGGCCGCATACGGCCCGCAGGCCGCGTAGTGAGGATCGCTGCTGTAAAGGATATCCGGAGGATGATTTCTGTAGAAAATAATGAATTTAAGATCAAAGGAAGCCAAGCAGTAACAATTTCAGTGAAAAAGTCCCCGAGAGCATATCTCTGTCTTCAATACATTGCCCACTATATGTGTTTCAGGTTTTCATTACTTCCAACCATGTGCATACAAATTCTGAGGCGACAGTTTACGAGCTAGCTAAGGGCGAGTCTATCACTCCTGTTACAGCCTAACTAGCGCGCAAACCTATTACCCCAGATACAGCAAGCAGCAAACCATCGAGTCGTGTTGAGTTAAGATTTCAGAGAAGGGTGGTTGTGCTTGGAGTTTCCCTGGAAGTGCAACTCGGCTTTTCTTCATTTTGCCTGTGAACTTTTCGTTCCGCAATATACACGGTCAAGTTAAGATTGGACTGAAGGCATATTTGTGTTTCATGCACCACGCCATTCCCTGGAAGTGCAACTCTTCATTTCGCCTGTAAACTTTCCGTTCCGCAAAATACACAGTTAAGATTGGACGGAAGGGAGATTTGTGTTTCATGCACCTCGCCATTCCCCTGGAAGTGCAACTCGGCTATTCATCATTTCGCCCGTGAACTTTTCGTTCCGCAAAATACACAGTCAATTTAAGAATGGACGGAAGGGGATTTATGTTTCATGCAACTCGCCATTCTTAAATTACGTCTGAGAAAAATTCGCTATAATTAATAGTCCAGTCAGTCATTTTAAGCCATCATGCCGAGATGAAAAATGGATATAGGTCATAGTTCATTGACATCGAAAAAACCGCGCTTATCACGTAACAATGAAACAGAGCAAGAAATAAGATAGCCTAAGGTAAGATATATTTTCTTGATGCCCCTGGAGGCACAGGCAAAACGTTCTTGATTAATTTGTTGCTCGCCAAAGTGAGGTCTGGTGGTAATATTGCTCTTGCCGTCGCATCATCTGGAATTGCAGCCACTCTTTTGGAAGGGGGAAGATCAGCACAAGCAACATTTAATCTTCCTTTGAAAGTCAGCAGTAATGATGGAAGCGTATGTAATATTTCAAAACGAAGTAACACTGCCAGTATAATCCAAAATTATTCTTTAGTTGCATGGGATGAGGCTACAATGTCGCACAGAACTTCCGTTGAAGTTGTAGACATGACCTTGCGTGATCTAAGGGATCGGAACACACCTACGGGTGGCAACACAGTTTTGTTCGCCGGAGATTTTCGTCAAATCTTACCAGTTGTTACCAGAGAAACGAGAGCCGACGAAGTGAACGCTTCATTAAAAAGATCTTACATCTGGCCGGATATAACAAAATTGGCACTCAAAACTAACATGAGAGTACTCTTATCTTAGAAGATAATAGTCTGTTTCCTAATTTGTTACTTAGAGTCGGAAATGGAGCTTTACCGGCTATTGGCGGGAAAATTACCCTCAATCACGATTTCTGTGTTTTAGTAAGCAGCATTCAAGACTTGATTGTTAACGTTTATCCTCAAATCCATGACCTATCTAACAAGTCTCATTCATGGTTTAAAGAAAAAACAATATTATCGCCGACAAACGAACAAGTTGTGAAAATTAATGACTTGGTGTTCTCCAAATTGACTGCCCATGCTCAAGTATATTACTCAGTAGACGCAGATGTCGATAGTGAAGAAGCTGTTCATTACCCTACAGAATTTCTAAATTCTTTACTTCCTTCTGGCTTGCCACCACACAAGCTTATCTTAAAGTGGGAGTGCCTATTATATTGCTACGTAATTTTCACCCACCAACTATATGCAATAGGACGCGATTGGTAGTGAAAATGTTGAAAAACTGTTTCATTGAAGCAACTATATTAACTAGCTGTGGTACAAGAGAAACCGTCTTATTACCCAGAATCCCTATGATTCCTTCAGATTTGTCTAATCATTTCAAACGAGTATAATTCCCAGGAAGAGTCTGCTTTGGCATGACTATAAACAAAGCACAGGGTCAGACACATAGCGTGACTGGAGTTGATCTCAGTGGAGAATATTTTTCTCATGGACAGCTTTACGTGGCTCTATCGCGTGTTACATCAAACCGAAATCTTTTCGTGCTCACTTCTGGAGGGAGAACGACTAATGTCTTATATAAGGAAATCTTATAAGACCTCGGGTAAAAGTAGCCTATCACCTTGCATTCATAACTGTTCCCGGGTGAAGCCGGGGCGGGTTGCTAGTAAGTATATACACACACACACACACACACATATATATATATATATATATATATATATATATATATATAATATTTTCGATTGCAAATACACACTATATATGCTTAACATTATTACGTGTGAGAAGTTATAAATCAATAAATACCCCCAAAAAACGAAGTAAAAAATTTGTACCCGCAGGGATTTGAACCACGAACCTTCTGAATATGAGCCCAGGTCACTACAATTACACCACGGATGCGCTACGATAATACTTAGTAAACTACTGGTTTAGTATAACTGTATCATATTTTGTGTTGAAATCAACGATTTCATTAGATTTTTCTGGCGTTTCTATAAACCATTTGATACTACAGTAAATATGTATTATTGTAAACGGGATGTAAACTTACACTGTTATAGGAATATATGGATTTACGAGCAAAAATAGCAGCCATTTTCACAACGGGACGGCACGGAACCACAACGATATGGCATGATCGGCCTGACCTGTTTGTCACTTCTACGGTTACATATTCTATTTTAATATGCTAATATCCTACCGGTCACTTCCTTGAGGACAGTTTTAACCTCCCTATGTACTGCTCGGGTCCAAGCTCTGTTAACTTGTGGGGTGAGGGGAAAGAGCAGGGAAGGGTCAGGCGAGAAGAGAAGGGTCTGTCAACAGCCCGCCGTGATATCAGGTATTCCTTTCTATTCCAATACTGCTAATATAGGGCCGTTGCTCAAACCACTGTGGTGTTACGAATGAGTGAGTGAGTCACCGACCAATGTGTTTGGTTCTGTACTATGCACGGACCGAGAAACCTCATCAATCGTCACCATTATTTCACATAGAGCGCGATGCACATTCCTCTCAGGTTCACGCAGCTTAGACCCGAGCAGTAAGATAAGCTGAATTGTTCAGGCCAAGCCTTTTTGAATCGTAAGTTACGTTTAGGCTATAATACTTGCATGATTCAATCATCCGCTATCTTGAAACTATTTGGCTGATGTCCTTGTAGTTTGGGCAAAAGACGCTTCCTATATTAGGGTATATTGTTGCAAAATTGGTAGAAATCGGATGATTAGGTTAGTCGTAATTTGATTCAATCTCAGAACATTTGGGGGTCCGCTATTATGTTCCCGTCAAGATGGCGGCGATATGAAACATGAATATGATGTTCCCTTTGCTAGTGCTACCTCTGTACCAAATTTCGTGTAATTCGGTTTCACCGTGTTTGAGTTGATTGGCCGAATCGATTTGCACACATACATGGCCACTGTCTACAAACTATTGGGTTGATGACCTCGTAGTTTGGTCAAAAGACGCTTCCCATATGAAGGTATGTTGTTGCAATATTTTGTAGAGATCAGATTAGGTTGGCCGTATTTTGATTTAAGATTTGAACAATTGGGTGGCTGCCATTACGTTTCCGTCAAAATGGCGGCGATATAAAACATGACACTGAGGTGCCCTTTGCTAGTGCTACCTCAGAACCGAATTTCATTCAATTTGGTTTCACCATGTTTGAATTAATAGAGGGGAAGGGGCAGACATTCAGAGTGCACACACACACACACACACACATAAGTCTACTTTCATCTTTTGCAAACATCGAAAGTAGGCTAAAAATAAATTTAAACATTGTAATTTTGTACTCTGACCAGAAATGTCAAATACTAAAGAATATCGTCAAAAAACTACATGCAGTCAGATATCAAGAGTACATATTTCTTGAATTATTTTCAAAATTAAGTGCATCCACTAAGAATATTAATTAAGTAATTAATTAATTAATTTATTTATTTATTTATTTATAGTTTAGTTATTTTTACTTTGAGTCTTAATTAGAATAGATCCTGCTTAAGATAAAAGCTGAAGAAGATCCATTCAATGGTCGAAAGACGTACTTTAATTCAACACATCTTTCATGAATTGTATTGATAGGCGTATAATTTTATTTTTAAGAGGAATCGTTCTAAAAGCTATGGGATATCCTTTTCGCGTGGAATGTCCATTTCTCCAATGGTTTATTTTGGGGAATTATACAAGTGAGACTGAAGGGATCTTTTAACGTTATCGTATCAAAATAACAAAATCTTGTTGACATCAAAATTTAATGGTAGCCTACCCTTATCAGTTTGTCGTGGTTGAAAACGTAGTGTGGGTGTCCATATCAGGTGACTTAAACGTAAACACAGATATTAGTGGGGAAGCACAACTGATATTTAACTTTAATGATAGAGCGTACAGTCACTCGTCCTGCTAGAAGGACCTTTCGGAAGTACTTTTGTACACAGCGGCGCGTCCTTCCAGCAGGCCTTAGGACCCTTATGCCAAATGTTTGAACTGGCCTTCCAGCAGGACGCGTCCTTCGGGCAGTACTTTGAGTTATCGGAGCGTAATAATACTGCAGATCTGGTACTGGGCGAACAATAAACACTCTGTAAATATTCTAAAACAGTGTAATATGACTCATATTGACTAATGCAATAACTGTCTCGTAATCACTTATTAACTATAAAATGTATAAACGTGTTTTCTTAATATACAGAGACTATATAAATGTATAAGTATAAAAAAGTTGTAAAAATTTTAAGATCTAAAATAAGCTATATAAAAACGTATTAAAAATAGGATTTATTTCCCTACAACTTTAGCCATTTCAAAGAAGTACCGGTAATATCTAAAATATCTAAAATTAACACCTAAAATATATGAATAAATGATCGATTTCTTGCTTTTCGTCTGTAGTCATTTCAGTCCATATCTACGTAAGTACCATGACATTTAGTCGTATCTATTACTAGCAAATAACGAGCGACTCCATGCATTTCCGCTGTTTGGAGCATCGAAACAGGTAGCAAAAACATAAACACGGTCACTCTTACGTATAATCGCCGCCATTACTGAACGGTCAGAGCTACCAACTTCAGACTTGCATGCGCTGATTCGTTAAATTTCCCTCTTTATAATGGAAAAAATAACGGTCTTGCCAGCAGGACGCTTCGTCCTCATATAAGCAATTGAATTACGTACTCAAATGAGGACGTAACGTCCTGCCGGCAGTGCTTTGTACGTTCTATCATTAAACCATTTTCACTCTCCCGAATATTCCGTCATAGATATCATAAGTATGAGTACTGAATGCTCAACTCCCACCAGCACTTTGAAATAACACGTACAAACCATGCCAATCAGATAAGTGTGTTATACTCACATGAAGGTATATTGAATAACAGCGTTTCAAAGGGAAACATCAATGTGGCATTAACAGGCAAATGAAGAAAACAAAGTGCTGATCGGCCATCAGTTCCATTAACCTGTCTAATGGAGTCTTCCCAAATGGACTGGGATCACGTACGTTTAGAGAGCGAAGACTTGACAAAAATAAAGTGTTAAATATGGTGCTAACATGACGTTCGTCATAGCCACAAGCAAATCTGAGCAGAGCTGTGTTCACGAGTAGCAGTGAATATTTCTCCACAAGTACATGCCAGGAGAGGAGGTCGCATACTGCGTGTGGGTATTAACACCATCATTGTATTTATTCATTGTGATATAGTTTTCTATCTTATGAAGTGCACGGTAGTTATTTTCAAATTGTTAGAATTGCTGTGGAATAAAATTTGGCACTACACAAACTAGTGAAGTGTGAATCAAAAATTTTAAAAAATTCTATTTTATTATTTTTATTCTTTTATTTTAATTTAATATATTTATATTATTTATACCGGCCACAGTGGTCGAGAGCGCTAACGTAGTACCTCAAGCCTTCGTGGTATCAGGAGAGCGTGGGTTCGAACCCCATGTTGGACGTCCTGAAAATGGATTTCTGTGGTTTCCCATTTTCACCTACACTTTTAGACATAGATTTACTAGCCAATGTGTAATGGATCTGATGATGATGGCTTGACGAACGAAACTGGTCATCCATGTGTGTTTATTAATCCCATGTAATTATTTTGCAGCATTAATGAACCCGCCAATATAAATGGGTACAATCGTGTGGACCAACTGAAAAACATTGAATTTTGATTACTATGGTAACACTGAAAAATTGCTTCAAACACCATAAAATAACAAATATTTTCAACGTCAGTGAACAATTATATATATATATATTATATTACATTTTCAGGTTTCAATGTGCTGAAGGAATGATACCGGAAATCTAGTAGTGTGTGCAGAAATACTACTCCTAACATCAGTCAACATCACCATGAAGACGTTGGCTGCTGAAGTCATGCGGTATTCGACAACGCTTCTTCTTCTTCGCTTTCAAGCAAACATCACTGAACAAGAATTCATGCGTGCGGGTGCACTCTCGTGTCTTATGGAGATCAGTAATAATTACTTTCAAGAATATAGTGGAGTTATTTTATTAATGCCTCAGTCCTGTGATGGATCTCAAACAAAAGAGGGTTCCACATCGAGTGCCGAGGGAGATATTATTGCGAATAATATAATTGACTCACCAGGTTACATTATGAAATATCTGAACGGAAAAACTAAATGGCCCCTTTTCACCGCTAAAACAAATATAATCTTTAGAGAATCGTTGTTGAAAACGTCAAATAAAGTTCAGAGTGTACTAATGTATCTTCAGGCTGGAACTCATCCATGTCAAATGGACAATCTTCGTTCTCAGTTACTGCTACTGACTAGTAATATTGCTTGGTATTCTAACGCACGGTTTGTTGTAGTAGTGGACGTTGAAAATGTGAATATCATTGTAGAAGATATTGCTCGACAAATTCTAGCCGAATTGTGGACTAAAAAGGCCGCTAATGTAATTGTTCTGATACCATATTCAGCAGTGTACTCTTCAAACGAGGAATATAGTGACTCTGAGTTCGCTATCTACTCGTGGTTTCCATTTAGTGAAAATAACTGTGGTTCTATAGAAAAGGTAACACTAATGGATATCTGGATATTAAGAGGAGAAACAGGGACATTTTTGTATGGCAACAACTTGTTTCCAAACAAATTCCCAACGAATTTACACGGCTGTACAATAATAGTTTCTACTTTGATTTTATCTCCTTATGTCCTTGAACTTACCGAAGAGAAAGCTGCAAAGTATCCTCCTAACACTATTTATTATGAAGAAGGGTACGAGATAGATATTCTTGAGTTAGTATCTCAAAAGTCGAATTTCAGAGTTAAATATTTGCCAATTCCAGAAAAATTATGGAATGGAATAGCAGATCATTTGAATAGAAGTGAAGCAGATGTAGGATTTGGAGCACTCATGTCAAAAGTTGAAAGGTTTAGAGATTTGGAAAATACTGTTGCTTATGCCAAAGAGGGCTACACATTCTATGTGCCTATCGAGAAGAAGTTACCTCAATGGCGAGCTCTGATTAAAGCATTTACTCCTAAATTCTGGATTTTAGTATTTGCATCATTCATTCTGTCCACTGTAGTTCTGATGGGTCTAGCAAACATAACACCACCTATACGGGATAAAGAGCTTGCCCATTACAAGGAACTAATATTGGGTAGCTGTGCTACATGGTCAATATTATTAGGTGAGTCCGTGGCTTCAAAACCACAAACCTGGGCTTGCCGTATGTTCTTTCTCCTCTTCGTTGTGTACTGCTTACAAATAAATACTGCGTACTCATCAGCGTTAGTGGGGCTGCTTGTGAATCCAGGTTTTGAAACTCCAATAACAACAGTAGAACAATTACTTGATAGTTCTCTCCAGCTCAATGCGTATACAAGTAATATTGAATACTTTAACAACACAGGGGATTGGAGATATACAGCAATACACGACAGAGTAAAAGTTTGTCCGGAAGTGCCTTCATGCCTTCATGAAACTGCTTTTTTACGAAATAAAGCAGTCCTTGAAGCGAGAAGTACTGTGGGCTTCGATGCACCAAGTAAATATTCTTATGATGGGAAATTACTCATTCGACCCTTAGAAAAAGATCTTGTTGAATCCTTAATAGTGATGTATTTGCCTAAGAGACACATATTGGCGAGACGATTTAATAATTTAATACTGGATCTCATTGAGAGTGGCATTATCAACAAATGGATGAGAGATGCAGACGACAAGGGTAGAAGGTACTTAGCGAGGGAAGATATAGACCTTGAAGATGATGATTATGATGACGATGATGATGGAACTGTCACTTTACAAATGGCGCATCTACAAGGTGCGTTTCTCCTTTTATGCTTTGGGTCATCAGTTGCTATGATAGTCTTCGTAGGTGAGCTGTTAGCTAAGTTTGTGAGAAAAACCTACATTGGTGAATATGATGCCTATGATTGGGCTATGAAGGTATTTCAGTTAAAACAATCTAGGGACAACAGTGAAATTCTTTTCAAGAAAAGAACTTTAATAGCAGGTAGAGTTCAAAATATTCGCAAGAAATTGGTAAAATAGTTCCTACAATTTTCAAGTGTTCCTCATTAAGGCTTGTCACTTCTCCTAAGGTATGTACATACGTTTGAAATGGAATTTTTGACCAAAAATATAATTTTCGTTTTTTCAATATTAATGGAAGCCTTATTTGCCTGCTTCAAATTTACACGTATTTCATGTCGATATTCCACCTGTAAGTGGCAACAGCCAAGAGTGCTAGCCACTACGCAACGTGGCGGACATTTTAAATAGAAATCAGGCAGATTTTTCACAGAGTTGAAATATCCTTAAGTCGAGTGCTACATTGCAAATGTTAGACGAACAAATAAAAAGCACATAAAAGTTTTGTAAATGCTTGATATCTGCTAGAAAAAAAATAAAAAATAACAGCCATCATCAAACTTACGTTACATATCCCCACGATCAAATAATGCAAAGTGACACTACAGCTAGCAAAATTAGGGACACCGGTGCGCGACCATTGGAGGTTCAACACAGTGAAGTGCAGAAGGCAGTAGGTGAGTGAGACGGGAAGGCGAGCAAGAGAGACATACATATGAGTCGTCCAGTTGCAAAACTCGTTTAATCTACTTGTGAATAAGGATCATGTCATAAAAATATTTATGTTCGACGATGTCGAAATGTAAACATTATATGTCAGAAAACCATATCATAATGAGGCTCATTATAACATTATTTTTCATTATGAAGCAGTTTCTCCCACCAATCAGAGCTCAAGAAACAGTTGTGTGACCAATTAGGTAAGGATACCTTTACGCATGCCCTCAAAATCCAACATATTTCTGTGTTGTCAAGCAAAGTGAATGGTCTCCGCTTTCGGAGTGCCTTGACCACGCATGCGCTCTGTTCAGTCACCAAAGCCAGCGCAACTGAATTAACTGAATCCCACAGATATTTATGAATATTTATGTTAAAACATATAAAACAATTATAATTATCGTCCAACATAAAGAGTCGTATGCAACTCGCCCATAATGGTAATTAAGACACTCGTATGGACATACTCGTGTCTTAATTATTGCCATTATAGTCTCGTTGCATAATGAACTATAATTTAATTTGTTCATTTTATTTTATTTTGTTTTCTTTGTTTATTTTTATTTTATTTTGTTTTGTTTCTTTGATTTTGTTTTGTTTTATTTTAAATTGTTTGTTAATTTTTTGTGTTTATTTGTTTTGTTTTATATATTTTTTGTTTTTATTTTGTTTTGTTTTATTTTATTTTGATTTTGTTTTGCTTATTTTTATTAGCCTACTTTTCACATTTTGCAAAAATGAGGAAAAAGTAGTCTTATGAGATCGGGCAAATGTGTGTCTGTCTGTCTGTCTGTCCTTCTGTCTGTCTGGCTGTGTGTGTGTCCCCCCTATCAACTCCTAAACGGCTGCAGATATCGAAACAAAAATTTGGTAGGAGTAAAGATCTATACCTGAATATCTCACGGCCATATTTGAAAATGATGTCAGTGCTACCAAATGCTGAAAAATCGAAATTGAAATTTGAGCTCCATGTTGGATATCTTGGAAGGTATGAATGGGAGCTATTTCAAAATTGGCACACGTATAGATAATAATATTGCAGTTTAATTTCCAGGAGGCCATACATGGCGGTGTTGCCAAATTGATTATAAGCCTGCTGATAGGTCCAAATTTTAAATGCATATAACTTCTACACTATCAACTGGATTTCAACCAAATTTTGTATGTGCTATGTGTACATAAACAGATATGACTGAGTGTATTCTTTAGAGCCGCCAGGGCTGCCAACTATTAATAAATGCTCTCAATTTTTTTTAACCTAAATACCCATATATCACAAAGTATGCAAGCCGACAACTTTAAACTATGCACAAGTATAGTACCTGACATTCTATATTAATTTGGAGTAACTTGTATACGTCAGTGCTACCAACATGATTCTAAGCCTGCCGAAAGGTCCAATTTTAAAATGCATGTAACTTCTATACTAACTAATGGATTTCATTCAATATTGACAAATTAATAGATCATATTATTTCAGATTATTTCTGACCAATACATGTATGTCATTGTTGCCAACATGATTTTACGCGCGCTGTTTGATCCAATGTTTAACTGCATGTAACGTCCATGCTATCCATTGGACTTTAACCAAATTTTGTATTCTGTACCTTAAGAGATGGAACTAACAATATATTCAGTCACCAGAGCTGCCAACTGTAGTTCTCTATTAGGCCGCATTATGCCAGGTATACAGTATTTCGAACTAATTAGAAATTTCGATATTACCAACTTAATTTTGTCATTATTCTAGATAGATCCGTATAGATTAATCATTGGCATGAATCTTAAATTTTTAGAAAAGTAGGCTCTTTAGTTCGTCACGGAACTTCTTGTTTTATTTTGTTTTGGTTTTATTTTGATTTTCCAGAAAACAAACATAAAACTAAAAAAATAAACATGAAGCAAAAAGCAAAAGCAGAAAACAAAAAACAAGGAACACAAAGCAAAAAGCAACATTCAAAAAAAGCAAAAGCAGAATACAAATACAAAAACAAAACCAGGAAAGAAAAGCAAAAAGTAAAATTCAAAAGCGAAAGCACAAAGCAAACACAAAACCAAAAACACAAAGCAAAAAGTAGAAAACAACAAACACAAAAGATATGTGAGGCAAAGTCCAAAGAAACGTTTCTCATGAAAATGATTCTTATTCACAAGTGGATTCAACGAGTTTTGCAACTGGACGACTCTATATCGCTGCAAGGCCGTACGCGCCAGAAGCACGCTGGCTGGCAGCGTGAAGCCCGCGTGCCCGAGCGCCCGGCGTGCTGTTTAGCCACCTCTGCCCTAGACCCTTCTCTACATAACTAAGTGTCCATCTCGTTGCGTAGTGACTAGACATTTTGGCTGTCACCTGGTTCGATTCCCGGCTCTGTCAAGAAGTTTAATTTTAATCTGAGGGCTGGAAGAAGGTACACATGAGCCTCATGAGCCTAAACTGAGAAGAGGTGGGTTTGATTCCCACCTCGGCCATCCTGGAAGTGGATTTCCGTGGTTTCCCACTTCTACTCCAGCCAAATGCTGGGATGGTTTCTAACTTAAAGCAACGACCACCTCCTTCCCAATCCTCATCTGTATTACAAATATAGTCACTAATACAGCCATCACGAAAACACAGGTTTTCAGACAAATTCTTTACACATACACTCAAGTACAAGGGACTATATGACCAGTATGTTGCAAAGCTTCAAATAGAATCACCAACCAACAACAACAATAATCAATAGCATAACTAAGTTTGCTATTCTTGGGTGCCTTAGTAGGCCCATGTGTCCCACCAACCTATCTCTTCTCTTCATTAGCAGTCACCAGCAGCATGGCGGCTTCAGGGACGTAGTTGGTACTATGCTGATCTTCTATGCCCAAGATCAAGGGTTCAAACTGAACCGAAGTGGTCAGATTTTTAAGAGCGTTAACAATCCCTCAGTATGCCTTCCTTTGGAGGGGAAGTACTGTAAAGCCGGTGGACCCATGTCATGGATTTATAACATGTAAAAGAAACTAACTACTTTTGCGTGAAGCTAAATTTGTAGGTTGGATTTGTTTAACGCTCTATTAAGTTCAATCGTTCTTCGCCATGTGCGTTTTTCGGTGGCATCTAGTAGCCAAGTTCACAGCTAGGTGTCGTTGACGGTAGCATTTTTTTTAGCAAAAGTAGGAACTACTTAAAATTGATCGTCTGCAGTCCTTACCTGAATTACAGATAGAAAACACTAATACTTCCATCCCAATTAACACCGGCTAACAGATTCTACACACACCCAAAGTACACGGGACTGCATGACCCCTAAACTTAGGAATCTATGGCATGGACCCATCGACTTTACTTCCCCTCCGAAGGAAGGCATATTGAGGGATTTTCAACACTCTTAAAATATCCAACGAGTTTGGCCGGGTTTGAACCCGTGATTTGCGCCTAGAAGCTCAGCATGCTACCATCTACGCTAACAAAGCCACCTTTCTTCAGACAGAGCGAGTTGTGTCGATTTTAACTATTATCCAATGACTTAAATTCCGATATCATCAATTCTAGATATATCAGCAGTTGTATGCTATTGAAGGTTCTGATTAATTCTATCAGACTCAAATTAATATGAATACGCCATGTACAAAAGCTGTACAATCGAATACCCTGAGGATGTTTACTATAATTAACTCAATTGGCTACCGATAGCAGTCAAGTCTGCGGTTTCCTTCAGCTACAGGCATTTGCTTGCATATGTCAAATGCTACAATGTAATCTATTTAGTGCCACTCACGTGGCCAGACAGCATTCCGGATTCTCAGAATAGCGGATGAGCCACTGCTATCTAATATACAACAGCTTAGTCACGTACCTCGCTCGGAGGCGATCGCATATCATGGTTTACCAGTTCCCCAGAACTTGGTGAGATCGTTAGGTATGCTGCCAGCAGTACACAACAGTTGGTTAAGGTGCCTTCAATATCTACAACAAGGCGCTTTTAGTTCAATACATTTCCATGATATTCTGCTCATCACAATGATTATGTGCATAATGAATAGATTAAAATTCTTATCATGTCCTGCCATTTAAACATATTTATGGCCCGTACTCCATGTTCACTTCACAGCTAAAACTAATATTTGATGTGGTATTGGTGTGGTAATGAAAAATTAATATCATGGGATTCAATTGTTTGTGGGTGTATAAATGCAAAAATTGTGGCATGAAATTTAAGCGTTGATCGTATGTCTATCATTATAGCAGTCTGATAGCCGCAGGGGTCTCAAAGTGGAGGGGCGCGCCTTCTCGGGGGGAGGGGCACAGAGAGTGATAAGGGTGGGGGGCTGTCGTATTTGACAAGAACTGACTATTAGATCCTGTCAGCCGAAATTCTGAGAAAAAATGTCGAGTAACATTTCTCACACAGCACCCTTTCACCCACCACCCACGGTGATATCTCGTTACCAAACACTAAATAACAACTAATTACCATGCGACCGTCACTTCCTTGCAAGAATTGATTTTTCTATTCCTGCCTTTGTCGACTCGAATACAGCCTGGCCTTTGCAGTCAGATCAAAGACAGTGAGTGAACAGGTGAATTCTAATGGGTGTTCAGTGGAAGAGGTTAGCTTGGTTTACAATAAACGGATACAAGTAACTCCATTACCCATGGATAAGTGGCTTATTAGCAGAGTTAAAAAGAGTCCCCATGAAAGTGAGAGTGCTCCTGCCCTCCGTCGGAAATATTGTTATTATTATTATTATTATTATTATTATTATTATTACTGGTCCCAGGAATCAACCTGAGAGGAGACCTTGTGTCTCTGGGCAAATGGGAGTGAAACGCGTCGTTGCTAGCCATCTGCAACATTAATATATTGGATTCAGCAAGAGAATCCAACTAGCCTCTTTCACTCCAACTCCAGCACATAACCTACAAGAGGTGCCCCTGTTAAACCGAGCAACCCAGTGGAAGGTTGGATAACCAATCCTAGCGGGAAACTGGGTCGGTGAGCCGATCAGTGCTGGGGGCTCCAAGGCTCACAACCTTGGCAGTATCCTTGTCAGTGTGAAACATCACTGGCCTAAGTCAACAGTCTTTCAACTGTTAAAAGCATGGAGGAAAGTTCAGCAATTGCTACTACCCCAGGTGGTAACCAATCCACCGTCGCTTCGAGTGACGCATGCAAGCCTTCGGAATCTGGGGAGCTTGCACCGAAATGCTTGGAGGTATCGGAGACTTCACGAAAGATCAATCATAGAGTCAAGAATTTCTTTGCTACCTTTAACACAAATTCTCTGCGGAAGGTTGGAAAATTAAAACAACTCACGGATGCTCTAATTGAACATCAGATCCAAATTGCGGCAGTTCAGGAAACACGATTTACTGATGAGCATGCCTTTGAATCAGAAGGCTACAGAATCTTCAAGGGTAAGCCAGGTAAACGTGTTATAGAAACGGTTCCCCAACTCGGTACTGGATTTGTAGTCAACAAGAAGATTCTAGACTCCATCACAAATTTCACTTCTGTAAGCAGTCGAGTCTCGACCCTTTCATTTCGAAGTACAAATAAAATGTATACTATTGTGAACGTTCATGCGCCGATCAACGTAGCGAACAAGAAAGACCCGGAAGGAACTGATCGATTCTGGGAAGAACTTGAAGACATTTTATCGAAGATTCCAGACAAACATAATATCATTTTACTTGGGGATTTCAATGCCCAGGTAGGCAAAGAAAGAAAATTTCGAAACATTGTTGGAAATTACTCCGCTCATCACAGAACGAACCGTAATGGAGAACGGCTAATAGAGCTATGTAGGGCCTTCAACCTGGTAATGAAATCCACTGCTTTCAAACATCTGCCCAGGAAACAAAAGACCTGGAAATCCCCAAATCCCAGTCTTGGCGAATTCCAGATTGATCACGTCGCAATTGCACGGAAAGCTCAAAGAGAAATTCAGAATGTGAAAGTTCTACGAAATGCAAAACTGGACTCGGATCATTATCTATCTAAAATTAAAATCAAACTCCTCCCGAGAAACACACGGAGGTTCCGAGCCAAAAAGACTGAAAGATATGATGTTGAAAAACTGGCGTCCGGTAATGAGTTTACACGAAAACTACAAACTGTGGATGCAGAGAACTGGGAACAACTGCGAGAGGCGCTGGTTGAGACAGCAAAAGAGACCGTCCTACTAACTAAAACGAGGAAGCATGCATGATGGAACAGTGAATGTGAGGCAGTAATAAGGAAGAGACAGCATGCCTGGCAGAAATGGAATTCGCAACAAAATCAAGTCAACTGGACAGACTTCTTGAATGAGAGAACGAGTGCAGCAAAAACCATCCGCAATGCTAAACGTGCCTTTCATAAAAACCAGATGGATCAAATCGAACAGGATTTCCAGAAGAATAATATGCGCAACTTCTATAGAACATTTAAAAGCAACTTGAAGAAATATAGTCCTCCATGTCTTCAGTTCAGGGATTGCAATGGAAAACTAGTTTATAGCGACAAAGATAATTGTCAGGTGCTTGCAAAATATTTTGAGTCCCTTCTTAACTGTGAGACTCCAAGTTCCATATTCACATTTAATGACCATGCACAAGTCCACCCAGATTCCTCTTCACCCACGAAAGAGGAAGTCAAACAGATTATCCGATCTCTAAAGAACCATAAAGCTCCAGGTGAAGACTCTATAATCGCTGAACTGTGGAAGTTTGCTAGTGACAATACGGTGGATAAATTAACGGACATCATACATGAAATTTGGGATACCGAAAGACTTCCAAGTGATTGGACTTCTGCTTTAATCCACCCCCTTCATAAGAAAGGCGATAAAGCAGATGTTAACAACTATCGAGGCATCTCCCTCCTACTGATAACTTACAAAATCCTCTCAAAAGCTCTTCAAACTAGGGCTGAAGAACAGCTAGATACAGAACTGGGTGATTATCAAGGAGGTTTTAGGAAGGGACGGTCATGTGTGGAGCAAATCATGAATCTCAAATCTATCCTTTCATATCTGAAACTAAGGAGCAAGAAATTTGTAGTAACTTTCATTGATTTTAAGAAAGTTTATGACTCCATTGATCGGACTACCCTACTTAAGATTCTAAAGGAGTTCGGCCTAGACAACAAAACCAGAGCGATCATCCAACAGACTCTCACCAACACCACTTCAAAAGTTAAGTTTAGAGGCGAGATTTCCAATGCCTTCGAGATAAGGACAGGAATTCGACAGGGAGATGGTCTCTCGCCTCTACTATTCAACTGCGTTCTTGAGAAAGTTATCCGTGAGTGGCGCAAAACAATGAGTGATGAAGGAGTCGAAAATGGAATCAGACTTGGTCACAAGAATAAGAACCTATCAATTGACGGTCTAGCCTTTGCAGATGACCTTGCGGTTTTTGCAGATTCGTTGGATACGGCCAGGAAACAGATCAACCAGCTTCAAACACAAGCTGCGAAGGCGGGCCTCCTGATCTCTTTCGAGAAAACAGAATTTATTACTAACATCAAAACGGCTCCAAAACATATTGAAGTGAATCATGGGAAAATCAAGCGGGTTGTGAAATTTAAGTATCTTGGTGAATGCATGGACCCTAAAATGTCCGAAAACGAGGCTTTTGCGTCACGCTTGAATAAAATTGAAATGGCTTACCATCTAACTAAGAATGTGTACAACAAAAGATCTACAGTATATCCCTGAATGCAAAACTGAAGCACTACTGCTCGGTCATCCGGCCAGAAGCTTTGTATGCAGCGGAATGTATCTCCTTGAATAGAAAAGGCATAATGGAAAAACTAGAGACCAAGGAAAGGAAGATATTGAGGAAAATCCTGGGTCCAGTCAAAGAACACGGCGAGTTCCGAAGACGCCACAACCACGAGTTGCACACTCACGTAGAGAAAATAACGGACGCGATGAGGAAAAGGAGGATTTCTTTTTATGGACATATAACCCGAATGAAATCAACACGGCTATCCAACAGAATTTTTGCTTTTCTCCGTGAGAAAAAGACAAAGGGGGCCGGTTCAATGAAGTAGAGAAAGATCTGTTGGAGACTGGGATTACACGTGAAGATATCCAAGAGCGTGGCCCACTTAGGGAGAAACTTCAGAAACATCGGAGTTTTCAACTTAAGCCGAAGCTAAAAACCGGGAAGGCGTGGACGACAGAGAGAAAGGTGCAACATCGATTGCGAATGAAGGAGTACTGGGCTAACATTAAAATGCAGAAAAAACAGTTGACATGACGTGGTCCTTAGTTGGCCGTAACGAAGGAAGAAGAAGAAGATTATTATTATTACTGTAACTGGTAGTTGCAAAAATTAGAAAGAAGAAAATGCTGTAGATCTTGTGTTCCTTTGTATCGTCACGTGACGTACACGCGTGCCCTCTAGCGACGGGCTGTGACCATCCACGCTCGGGTCGGAACCACACCACGTTACACAGGCCAGGATTAGCCGATGTAGTCACTGGTTGGCGCATTCCAGCCTCCGGCTCGGTACATTTTGAACGCACCTTATATATTACAATGTATTATATATTGTTAGAGCGTATATATTTTATATTTTACATTTTATATTTCATATTTTATTTTTTATTTTTTTATTTTATATTTAAATTTTATATTCTGTATTTTGTATTTTATTTTTTAATTTTATTTTTATTATATTTTAACGAATTATTTTATTATTTTATATTTAACTAGCTGTTATGCCCGGCGTTGCTCGGGATGACACTCGGAATTTAAGAAATGATACACGGAAAACAACACGCGTAGAATATTAAAAGACCCTAAAACAAAACATAAGAATCAAATAATAAAGTATGATTATAGTCATGAACCACAGACCCAGCGGTAAGAGACCGGCGTGCTGCCGCCTAAGCCACGGAGGCTTCGATGTAAAAAAAAAATCTTTCTTCTACTGTACATTTGGAAGTGAATAATAGTATGCTCAAAATACATCAAACTTGGTAGCAATTGTCATATCCGCAGTAAGAAAATTGTGCAAACTACGTATCATGCCATGATTAAGAGTAAATTAACAAAACAAACTGTAATCATTTCAAGTAATAATAACAAAAGAATTTTAAACACATCAATATTGTGCAAACTATGTATCATGCCATGATTCTTAAACACATCAATATTTCTAAGTTTATGCCGTGTCTTGTGAGTGGTTTCGCCTAGCAACACCTAGATGGGTAACCAGCGAGCTCTTGTTGTCAATTTGGGAACCCAAAATGGCCTAGCGAATGGTGCTCTACCTAAATGCTTATCTAGTGCACCTGCGGTACTTAACTACGAGAGGTAAACGCTCAACACTTTTCACCTCCCTATAAAGGCATTTAAAAGATTGTCTATATTGGCAATCATGGCCAAGCAATTAAAATTCAGGTACATTTATAGGTTAACGCTGTGTCTTGTGCGGGGTTTCCTTGGTCTTGAAAGAAGAATTACCAATTTTATTCAAATATGTTAGCGCAATTGACCAGTGAGATTTATAAGGGAAACTTAATAAACTAACGGGAGAGTCAGTAGAATACGTCACAGTAGTCAATGAATTTAGGTTGCACATAATGGTAGAACACGACAAAAAGCAGTTAATAATTTGCCAACAGAAGAATTCAACTAACAAAAAATAAATCTATAAACAGTAAGAAAGCATACCGTACAAAATAGAAACAATAATACCTTGGTAAACCGTCGTTAAGATCCAAATACTCACATACAATAAGTGACGCAGAGGCTATAAAATTAGACTCAAAATCAGACTCAAAATCACGATCGTTTTCGGCCCCATAATCCACTTATATAAATAAAACAGTTCATGTTCGCGTGTAGCAATGCAAGGAGCAATATTCGGTGGGAACCACGAACCCCGCGTTTTAAGGCCCTAAAACGAACGGTTTTCGAGATATTGCAAGAAAACTATACCCGCCCTGCGAAATTGATTAACGTTGTCATGCCATCGCCATTTCACGAGGTCTCATTCTGTTTTCATTCAGTCTCTATAAGAGATAATATTTGCATGAAGGAATAACAGACTGTTAAATAGATAGACGTCAGTGTCGAGACTTTCGTACGAACAGTGCCACCATCCGTATAAAAGAAAAGACCCTAAAATACGGTATTGATTCTGACCGCAAAAGAGAAAAATTGTGGAAAATAAATACTTCTTCGTTACTGGAAGTAATGATATTAATCTTGCTGTATAGAGCTATAAAAGACCTTTCGTACGACATATCACACGAGTATATCGAAAGTAAATATAATAGGGCGCCCACTGGTCCCCTTAAGCGCATTGGCTGTTTTGTTGAAATGTACATCCTAAAGTGATTCCGGGATATTCTTGTAGCCATTTTCAAATTTTGAACGAAATCTGTTGATCCGTTTTCAATTGATGGAGGAACAGACAGACAGACAGACAGAAGGACAAAAGTACAATTTTATATATATAGGGATTATACAGTAGAGTGCCGCTAATTCGAACCCCGCTATTCCAAATATCCGCCTAATCCGAGCAGAGTTCAGAAAAATACCGATTTTTCTTTTTTACTTAAAATAAAGAATCAAGAAGACGTAAATTAATTCGTGTCAAAACATAGGCCTACAAGTATTGTTATACTGTACAAGGAAGATAAATAAGTGCTATTAGAGAATACAGTTCAACAAATTTGCAATAAGCGCAGACAGTTCATCAAACTTCGCTAGAGTAAGCATTGACCTAATAGATAGGACTAGACAGAGCGTAGTGCAGTGAGTCGTGTGTATGGAATGCGGGACGAGAGGAATAGGTAGGGTGGGGAATGGGGTGACGAGTCTATTTTACAGCACATTCGAATGTCTGAGCTATGAGCAGTCGAAATCCACCTATTCCGGAATTCCCGCTAAACCGAACAGGATTTGGTCCCAATTAGTTCGGAATAGCGGGACTCTACTGTATCTCAAACCGAAATGAGTGATGATTCAAACAGCAATTTTAAGGATGTCGTGACTACAATATTCTTAAATGAAACAAAGATCAGTATAATGATACTATACGTATGAGAAAGTCTCAGGACACTATTTTCTTCTTGTAAAGGGATTTCTGTTACACAGTAACCTGACATGGCACTGTATTATATTATTTTATTATATTTTATTTTGTTATATGTTTATTTTATTACTTCATAGGCTAACTTTGTTACATTATTTTCGGTTGAACAGGAGACAGTTCAGACATATCTCAGTCTTCCGTGCGTCAAATTTTAATTACAAAACTCGAGATTTTAATGCTGAGACTAATTCATTGGCTAGATACTGTATAACAAGATTAAATATTTGTAAATACATGTTTTAGCAACATGCAACTGCAGCAGATTCTATTGTATAACGTTCCAATCAATCATCTTTGTTGAATTTACTGGTGCCATGTATTGTGTATACGTATTTTTGTTAATTAAGTTTATATTGATGGGATTGTTTGCTGTGAGTGAAGAGCCCTTAGCCTAAAATATATTTCCTACAGCATATTTTTGTAAATGTTCATTGCTGATTAAAATATTAATGTTGTTTAAATATGAATCATATGAATGGGTGTAATATTAAAACATTCATTTCAAAGTGTAATGAGACATACAACATTAATCCTAAGTCTATTGGATTTCCCGTAACATATAACGTAAGTTTCTGTAAATTCTTTCCAGTGGAGTTCAGGTAAATTGAAGACCCCACCGAAAGAACGGGGTAAGTCCATCTTTTTCGGAAATGAGTTTATGGCACATTCTGGTGGCCAGCCATCGTCACTACAGATCACTTGAAATTAATTTCAAATAAATGGGAATGTCGCCGAGATGCAGAAGTTTTTATTTTTAGTGGAAACGGAGAGAACGTCCCATATCCTCTCACATTTTCAGAATTTAACTTTAGTTGTTATTTGTTTTACATGAACTTCCTTTACAAGAAATAAATTTGGCAAAAACTAGCTAAATTAAACGTTTAAAATTATACGCCAAATCAATACATAAACAAATATAAATTTTATATATTAGTACATGTTTCGACCCACAATGGGGTCATCCTCAGCCTAAAAAGAAAATCACTTAAGAATTGATAACTAACATAGCATATGTGACTTAAATCTAAATTAAAATGAAAAATTAATGATAACAATTGTAATAAATAAAATATAGTAATAAATATGGATATCCTTACAAATGTACTATTAATTAAATAAATATAAGATTGGTCTTCAAACAATAATTTTAAAAAAGTAGTTAGAAAATAAGAACTATTAACGGTGAGTGTAAAAATATTAAGCTTTAAAAAGATAGCAAAATATACACAAAATAATTTAGAAAATCAATAAAATAATTCAGTTCGGCGCTTGAGTTAAATAAGTTGAATCCTCTTCAATACGGAGTTTATTAACAATTTTGAATAGGTGCCAACCAGTATTACGACGAATGAGCTAACCTCGTTTTATGGGATGGAAAAATTCGGAAATTCGTACAAGAATTTGAGTTGAAATGCCCAATATGGGTATGTGGCAATTCTAATAAATGTCCAAAACGTTTGGAAGAAAAACCGGGATTCTTGAATTGGAATAACGGTATCAGATGTTCCTCTTTAAATTTGCCAAACAGTGTTAGGTTATGTATTTGCCGCTTTAATGCAACCGTCGTGTTGAAAATTCTCCCGTAGTATGTAATGCATACGTTTAGTATTTATCAGCTAGTACAATGACGATAGGGGCAGATGACCTCGTAGTTCCGTCCCTTATAACAACATTAACTAGCGGCTTCGGTGGCGTAGTCGGTAGCATGCTGAGCTTCTATGCCCAAGATAGCGGGTTCAAACCCGGCCGAAGCCGTCGGATTTTTTAAGAGCGTTAAAAATCCCTCAGTATGCCTTCCTTCGGAGGGGAAGTAAAGCCGGCGGTCCCATGTCATAGATTTATGGCATGTTAAAGATCCTTCCACTAATTGCACCTGTGTGAAGCTAAATTGGATAGGTTAAGAATGTAAACAACGCTCTTAGGTTTCTATGTTCGTTGCCAAGAGCCGACTGCGGCGGCATCTAGTAGCTCAGTCCTGAACTTGGCCTAGTAGTCGTTGACGGTGGCACTTGGCGGCAAAAGTAGGAACTATTTGAAAAATTCTTAGTTGCAGTACTTAAATTAACAAACAGATAACACACACTAATACAGTCATCACAATTAACACCGGTTATCAGACAGATTCTACACACACCCAAAATACACGGGGCTACATGACCGCGTTGTCGCAGCCCCTAAACTTAAGAACCAACCAACCAACAACATTAACTAACTAACAATGACGATGTTAATATTACAACTGTGCCTGTCTTAGATCTTGTACAACAATTACATACATTTCCAAGGAAACAGACACATCTTGCTTAGACGCAAAGATTTACATTTTCGTTGTTGTTTTAAGCTGAGGAACTAATTAAACAGTTTGTGGCCTTAAATAATAATAATAATAATACTAATAATATCGTATGGCCTCGGGTGCCGGGTGCAAGCTTTGTAATTTGACACCCAGAGGGTAGCTTGCATGTCGAATTTTGTTGTTCCTTGAATCACTATGAAAATCAAGGAGGTTAGATACCTAAGCCTTAAATAGTCTTTCTATGAAACGTTAAAAATAAGTTTATGAGTTTGCTCAGAATAATATGAGACAATAACGTTTAATTAATTAATAATGTGGAAATGAGTGAGATTCATTTTGTGGCTGAAAATTGAACACCTACTTTTATAAAATCCAAAAATGTATTAAAGCAAGTCGTTCCTTGAAGAACTATACAGCCTATTTTCATACATCCTACTTATGTTAATTGCCTCTATCAACATACAAAATTTCAGTTTGATTGCTGAATACATTTGTAGATATTGAGAATCGTGTAAATAATTCGTATGGTCGCCATGTTGGATTTTTATATAATTATGTGGTCTATTAGATAATTTTTTGCAGGTTCATTATTCAAACGTTCACTTTGATTGCATGATTAATACACGAGAAATAAAAACTTAATTTTAAAAATGCGAACAACCGCCATCTTGAATATGTAGGCAATTGAACTAAATTAGATGCCAGTGCATTACAATGTGTTTAAACATTTGCTGTCCCATGTTTCATTGCGTTTGGATGGTTAAATCGCGAGAAAAGTATACTTTAACGTTTCAACTTCGCTTGACCACCATGTTCGTTTTGTAGTCAACAGGTTTTTGAAAGTCCAATAGGTGAACTTCTAGTAGTTCCCTTTATTACCGTACAAAATTTCAGAGTGATATGAGCAATAGTTTCGGAGATATGGATTGCCGGTGAAATATTTCTCAAAGCCACCATGTTGGAATGGTGAAACGTAATAAACTTTGAAGGGCACGGTCCAGGTCAGCGAAGATGGTTCTATGGCCTTACCGAGTTTCATTGAAATCGCTCCAGCCATTTAGAAGTTATTACAGGGACACACACATACACTTACACACGCGGACAAAGGTTGATCTCATAATCCTATTTTATTTTATTTTTCATAATGAAAAAAGGCTAAAAATATGCGAGATAATAGGGAAACGCTGAAGATAAGCACACAAAGAAAACCATTCTTTTTTTTTACAAATAGTTACAATGTGAATTTTGAATTATTTAAACATTGCCTTCTAATAGCAAGATGTGTGTGTTTCCTTGGAAATGTATAATTGTTGTACAATATCTATGACAGGCACAGTTATAATATTAAAGCCGTTATTGCACTAGCTTCTTAAGGTGTATGTTCACCCTTAATTTGACCAGGTTGTTGTTTGTGTCTTCAGTCTTTTGATTGGGTTGATGCAGCTCTCCACCCTCCCAGTCCTGAGCTAATCATGTCATCTCTACATAGCTATCACTCCTCACAACCGAGGCAAACTTTTTAAAATATTCTAACCTTAGTCTACTCTTACAGTTCTTGTCCTCGACCCTTCATTTCATAACTAAGTTTGCTATTCCTGGGTTTCTTAGTAGGATGTGTCCTACCAACCTATCTCATCTCGTCATTAGCAGTCGCCAGAAACATCTCTCCTCTCCCACTCGTCTTAATCCCTCTTCATGTGGTTACTCTATTTACCCATCTGGTCTTCATCATTCTACTGGAACACCACATTTCAAACAAATACTTCTCTTTTCTGCTGCGCCAACAGTCCAAGTTTCATTCCCATAGAGCGCCACGCTCCAGACAAAGGCTTTCAAAAATGAATTTCGAAATCCTGAATCTATATTTGATGTCAAGAGATTTTCTTTCCTGATCCAACCAACTTTTTATATCCTCTTTGCTTCGTCCATCACTGGTTATTTTGCTTCCTAAGCAGCAGAAGTCTCCTACTTCAATTAGTTTTTCACCTTCTAATTTGACGTTAATAGGGCTTTCTGATTTATTTTGGCTCTATTCCATTATTTGATCAGGTTATTAGTGTGGCAAATATATGTTCTTCCCAACCAATTTAATTGAACACATTACTGAAAAGCAATTCTTTGATTAGATAAAAAAAACATTGAAGAAGTAGTTTCAAAAATGAGTAATAAGCTCTGAGGAATAAATTTACGTTTCGTTTTTGAACTCAGCGTGTTTTGCATTTTACTTTCTCTTTTCATGTAGTGGAGGAAGCAATATTTACCTTTGAGCTCCTTTCATTGGTTCAAATGCAGGAGGAATGAATTCCGGAGGATATTCAATAGATACCACTAGGAGGCAATCAATTCTTTTGTAAAACTTGTATGTTGTCGTGTTTACTCTAGTTGTCGTGCGCTCAAACAATATCAAAGAAAGCTTTTATCGTTAATAATACTATTTCATGATGGGGAACTCATGTACTGCATGCTGACGCCACACTATATCTGGAAACCATTAGAAGTTCATGGGACTAGAATAACATTAATAGCAATTTCATCTACTTATTGCATGAAGAGACATGACCTGGTAGCCAGAATTATCCACCGGAACCTGGCAAAGAAGCACTGCTTAAGAAATAATGTTCAGCATTACTATCAACATACCTATTGTGTGTATGTTCTGAAGAACGATACACACAAGCTACTCTGAGATAGGTCAGTTATCACAGATATACTTTAGCAAACAGGCCGGACATTATTCTTATTGATAAAGATCTGAAGAGAACCCTTCTAATCAACATCGCAATCTCTAACTCGCATAATATCCATACATTTATGCTGAGAAGGTAACCAAATACATGTCTCTGGCTGAAGCGATCCGGCAGAAGTGGTTTTCCATGGTTTCCTACTTCTATTACAGGGAAATGTCGGAATGATGCCTAAATTAAGGCCACGGGCGCCTCACTCATGTCCAAATTCTAACCCCAATTACAAATGCACACTAGTAGATTCCCCACACACCCACGTACATGGGGCTATATGACCACTATATCGCAGTGTCTAAATGAATCAGCAAGAACATGTAGATCTGTCGCACAGATGGCAACTTTGCACATCAAGTATTATTATTGTTCATATCAGATTACTGTCTACATCTCTAAGCTGCTAAAAACAAAACAAGAGGAGAAACCGAGAAGTTTGGTTGCTGAAGACAGTAAGGATTATGATTAGTAATTTCATTGTCATCAAGTAACATGAAATTGACTGAGACCTCTGGTCGTAACAGTGGCTCCACCCTGAAGTAAGGCTGAACAGGCAGTTCCGGGGTGGCCTTAAGCCAAGTATAGGGTTCTTGGGTTTTAGCAGCTAACAATCCTGCACTGTTGTAAGTCCGGAAGCATGCAATGTGTCTTTTGAAGATTTCCCCATGGTTTCCCTCGAAAAAGAAATAAATCATATCTCCACCATGTCATTGGGTATAATACACCATTTAATAGGCAATTGATGGAAGATGGAGTGGAGTACTTTATTATTATTTAGCGTATGGCACATAAAACATTAAATTATCACATACATGAAATTCTATAATAGTTCTGGTAAATGAAAAAAAAACTTCCTACATACACACATCAAAAAAAGTTTTGCATCACCTCGGTTCCAAGAGTTCCGGAACCGTTAAATACAAAGGGAATAGAGATCAACACAAACAACATTTCAGCTCGTTTAATTGCTCATGAGACCCACACATTGCATGTTGTACCATCATACAGCTAGACTTTCAGCATTTGTGGTCCAGATTGCAGTACACACCACTACCTCTAATACCCAGTAGCACGTCCTCTTGCATTGATGCATGCCTGTATTCGCCGTGGCATACTATCCACAAGTTCATCAAGACACTGTTGGTCCAAATTGTCCCACTCCTCAACGACAATTCGGCGTAAATCTCTCAGAGTGGTTGGTGGGTCAAGACGTCCATAAACAGCCCTTTTCAACATATCCCAGGCATGTTCGATAGGGTTCATGTCTGGCGAACATGCTGGCCACTGTAGTCGAGCGATGTCGTTATCTTGAAGGAACGCATTCACAAGATGTGCACGATGAGGTCGAGAATTGTCGTCCATGAAGACAAATGCCTCTCCAATATTCTGCCGATATGGTTGCACTATGGGTCGGAGGATGTCATTCAGGTATCGTAAAGCCGTTTCGGAGCCTTCCATGACCACCAGTGGCGTACGTCGGCCCCACATAATGCCACCCCAAAACATCAGGGAAACACCACCTTGCTGCACTCGCTGGACAGTGTGTCTAAGACGTTCAGCCTGACCAGGGTGCCTCCAAACACGTCTCCGACGATTGTCTGGTTGAAGGCATATGCGACACTCATCGGTGAAGAGAACGTGATGCCAATTCCGTGGGGTCCATTCAGCATGTTGTTGGGCCCATCTGTACCGCGCTGCATGGTGTCGGGGTTGCAAAGCTGGACCTCGCCATGGACGTCGGGAGTGAAGTTGCGCATCATGCAGCCTATTGCGCACAGTTTGAGTTGAAACACGACGTCCTGTGGCTGAACGAAACGCATTATTCAACATGGTGGCATTGCTGTCAGGGTTCCTCCGAGCGGGAATCCGTAAGTAGCGGTCATCCACTACAGTAGTAGCCCTTGGGTGGCCTGAGCGAGGCCTGTCATCGACAGTTCCTGTATCTCTGTACCTCCTCCATGTCCGAACAACATCGCTTTGGTTCACTCTGAGACGCCTGGAAACTTCCCTTGTTGAGAGCCCTTCTTGACACAAAGTAACAATGCGGACGCGATCGAACTGCGGTATTGACCTTCTAGGCATGGTAGAACTACAGACAACATGAGCAGCGTACCTTCGTCCTGGTGGAATGACTGGAACTGATCGGCTGTCGTACCCCCTCCGTCTAATAGGCCCTGCTCATGCATGGTTGTTTACATCTTTGAGCAGTTTTAGTGACATCTATGAACAGTCAAAGGGACTGTATCTTGGATACAATATACACAGTCAACGTCTATATGCCGGAGATCTGGGAACCGAGGTGATGCAAAACTTTTTTTGATGTGTGTATATCTATATACAAATATTCAAGTTCTTTATGCAGCATACAGTATCTGTTATAACAGTTTAAAAAGTCCTTGAAGTCCCCACAATATGCATGGTTTGGGCACTCGGTCACTAACAATAAGTGATGAATTTTCTGTTTCTCAGCACCGCAGTCACTTTTTGATGACGGGACTATTCCCCACTTGTGGAGAGCGTCTGTACATCTTCCATGGTCAGTGCGGATACCATTGAGGGCTGTCCACACAGAGCGAGGTTGATCAAATCCTGGTGGCTTTTTCAGGATACAGGGCATGCTACGACATCGTTCAAGGCAGTGTTGTGTCAATTTTGGCTCCATGAGAGACGAACGTCGAACTTCTCCTCTGAATACATTATGTTTGTAGGTTGTGGAACGAACGAACTATCAAGCAGGTCTTTGAAATGACTGCCTTCTGCATACTGATATGCAGATTATGGTGGAGCTCCAGTCTATCGAGGTTGGCCCTTAGTGACTTCGGTATGATCCCAGTGGAAGAGATTATGAGAGGCAATACAGAACAGTTCCTGTCACCACCTCACCTTACTCATAGTGCTTCAACAACTACACCTTACTCATCCAGGGTTAATACATTTTGAAATGTCTGTCTGTTAGGTAGTCAGCCCGAAGGCTGGTTGGATCCTCAAAAAGTACTGCCGTTAGGTTATGTGGGTAGATACCCACAAAAACCCAAGGCAGCGCTATATCGAGGCGTACTAGGCAAGAAGAGGAGTGAGGTAGTTTGTCATTACTTTCCTCACTGAGTCAGAACAGCAGTACTAACCCTATGAGTAGAACCTTTCACAGCGTCCACAGGCACTGACTGTGGCCTGAATGCCATTACTAAGCACCACCCATACCTCAGTAGCTTCCATATAATCACAGCCATGAGTGAGACTGAGGCATCGGTGAAAAGCCACATTTTACTCTAGCCTGTGCCAACAGACAAATGCAAATGTATTGCATTCATCAAGAGATGGAAAACAGGCCAACATTTTGAAATACGTGACTTTAATTTACATCATCCCATAACCTAATCAAAACATGGTAAAATTGCACGACTTCTGGCACAGCTAATGGTGAATAAAGTGTCCGTACTTTATGAACTGTACTGTACCTGTGAAGTGCAATAGCTCTGCTGTTAAACAAAGATATTATGAATGTTATTGTAATTTAGGTTCTAAAGGTTCATGAACATGCCACACAGCTAAATTGAATGAGTCACGCTAAAGGAGAATAAACGTACGGGCGTGCTGAGAGTCTAATTAAAAGCTACATCTCATTCTACAGGAACTTCCAACTATAATTTGATAAGGGGAGCAGGTATTCCAGTGATATATCAATACATCTATCTATGTTACGATTCCTAAATGACAAAAAATAACACTACACTTCGCAGGTACATAGTAATCTGTATATATTATTCGAATAGGCTTGTCACGGTGGGTGAGGCTTGTCACGGTGGGTGAGTGGTCAACGTGTCGGTCTACCAACCCCAAGCTTGCAGGTTCGCTCCTGGCCATGGTAAGTGATTTTTTTTTTGAAAGGCGGCAAAAATTACTACACCATGTCATACGATGTTGGCATGACAAAGAACCCATTTGAATTCAGTAGGCAGTGTTCATAATGGCAAAATTAATCTCGGGAGTTTCCGCCAACACAAAGTTCCTCATTTATCTACTAGACAGCGCTATTGTGTTCAAGGAGCTTAGATATCTAACCTCCTTGACTTTCATAGTGCTTCAAGGAACAACGTAATTCGACATGCAAGCTACCCTTTGGGTGTCAAATAACAAAGCTTGCACCCGGCACCCGAGGCCATACGATATTATTATTATTATTATTATTATTATTATTATTATTATTATTATTATTATTATTATTCAAATACAGTCGAGTCTCGCTAGTTTGAGGTGAACGGGACTGGGACCACCTCGAACTATTGAAAACTCGGACTATCGAAATGTATGTGAAAAGAAAAAGAAATAGTGTGCACTAAGAAGTCGTTGAATGGAATACGTGCGTCAAAAATGATCATGTATGAAAACAAAGTATTTATAGTAGGCTTAACATTGGCAAAATAATTTTGACTTATAGAGAATCAAATAGAGAATTTAAATCAGTCAGATATTTTTATTCAAAATCTTTGCTTGCCACGGTGGGCGAGTGGTTATCGTGTCGGACTACCAACCCCATGCTTGCAGGTTCGATCCTGGCCGTGGGAAGTGATTTTTTTTTGCAACAAAAAATACGACACGCATGTCATACGTTGTTGGCTGTTAAAGAACCCATTTGAATTCAGTAGGCCATGTTCATAATGGCAAAATTAATCTCGGGATTTTCCGCCAACACAAAAGTTCCTCTTTTCTCTACTAGAAAGTGCTAGAGTGTCAAGGAACTTAGATATCTAACCTCCTTGACTTTTATAGCACTCCAAGGAACAACAAAAGTCAACATGCAAGATGCCCTCTGGGAGTCAAATAACAAAGCTTATTCCCGGCACTCGAGGCCATACGATATTATTATTCAAAATAATTTTATTGAACAATGGATGACATCCTTTATCACTCTACTTGGTGAACTTTTCTTCCCTGTCCAATTAAGATGAAACTTGGGTGAGATGTTGCGTACACCCTAAGGAAGGCTTCTGGCTTAATAAATACATTTTACAATAGGTAGTGTACGAATAGAGTCAACAAATGAGTGACGGCACGCGAATCCTTTCACCAAAGTACCGTATGCGTTCATATAGGCCCTACTATTCATCCGATTGCCATGAAACTTTGGTGAATTGTTGTGTGCACTCCAGGAAAGGTTTCTGGCTTAGTAAATCCATTTTACAATAGGTAGCGCACGAGTAGATTCAACACATGAGCGATGGCACGTGAATCGTTTCAACAAAGTCCTCTATGCGTTCATATACCATTTTTCCGATTGCGTTGAAACTTTGGTGAATTGTTGTGTACACTCCAGGAGAGGTTTCTGGCTTAGTAAGTCCATTTTCTAATAGGTAGTGCACGAGTAGATTCAACAAATGAGCGATGGTACGCGAATCGTTTCAACAAAGTCTCGCATGCGTTCATATACCATTCATCCGATTGCGATGAAACTTTGGTGAATTGTTGAGTACACACCGGAGAAGGTTTCAGGCTTAGTAAATCTACTTTACAATAGGTAGCGCATGAGTAGATTCAACAAATAAGTGACGGCACGCGAATCGTTTAAACAAAATCCCGTATGCGTTCATATGCCATTCATCCGATTGCGATGAAACTTTGATGAGTTGTTGTGTATACGCCATGGAATGTCTTCAACTTAGTAAATCCATTTTACAATATTGGTAGCGCACGAGTAGATGTAATAAATGAGTGACGACGCGCGAAGCGTTTCAACTAAATCCCGTATGCGTTCATGTACTATACATCAATTGCGATGAAACTTTGATAAGTTGTTGTGTACACATACGTGAAGCTTTCTAACTTAGTAAATCCATTTCACAGTTGGTAGTGCACGAATCAAACAAAATCCCATATGCGTTATATGGCATTCATCCGATTGCGATGAAACTTTGATGAGATGTTGTGCACGCTCCCACGAATGTTTCTAGATTATTAAATTCATTTCACGATAGTTTAGAGGCAGTTAACGGAAATTGAAAAATATATTGTGTATCCAAAAGCATTTCAAGAAACAAGATTACAACGCCAACACTTGCTTTGATTGGCATTGCAACGCATGACGGGTACAGCTTGTTTTACTATAAATTTCTTACAATACAATTTATTTAAGACTAATGGTTAAATATTTCAAATAACTTCAGCGCCTTCTAAATATATTTAGTGCATTAAATCATGAAAACTACATATTACATTTTGGAAAACTTGCGTTTAGTCTAATAATTTGCACCCCTCTGTAAGTCTAGTAACAACTTACACTTCGTGAACAAAAGGTGGATTGTCTTTTGTTTGGTGAAGCTGCTACGTTTCCGCGTGGCGATTTCACACCACTGTCGGTTGATGTTGTTCCTCGTAGCGCATTGCGGCTTAAGTGCAGCGTAGCAATCGCCATCGGTGTGAATCGTCAGCATCGGATTAATTGGCTGTACGAAAATCACGCCCAGGGAAAATAGCGCTCACTGAGAAATGTGCGTAAATCGCGCCCAGTCTAGAAAATGTCCTCGTGACAATACTGTTCTACAAACAAAACAACCCTAACCTGGGGTTTACGCCCCAGCCCCCTTGCTTGTAGTGCAATCAGTTATTATCGTCCAGACAGTCATCTAATCAAGTAGCGATCAATGATTTCGTCCAGGCTATATATAAGGTGCGTTCAAAAAGTAACGAGCCGGAGGCTGTAATGTGCAAACCGGTGACGACATCAGCTAATCGTGGCGTGTGCAACGAGGTGTGGTTCCGACCAGAGCGTGGAAGGTCACAGCTCGTTTCTAGAGGCCACGCGTGCACGTCACATGCCGATACAAAGCGAGCAGCAGCATACATCAATCGTCCAACCAAGACCAAGACAGTAGGCCATTCGACATGCTTCCTTGTGTGGTTGAAGACTGTGGGGCACCCATTGGGCACACACTTTCCGCAAGAGCAGTCGTTCCTTCATGATGGTGTGCACACTTCCGACGCTAAATCCGACCACGGTGGCTATGGCGTTCACTGTCACTCGGCGGTCCTGGGTAATGAGTGCATCAACCAGCTGGACGTTGTCATCGGTAATGCAGGGGGGTGCCCCAGACCGGGCATCATCGGCTAACGACACCCGTCCTTCCCTGAAGCGCTTGTGCCTCGCCTTGACCCTTGCAAGGGACATGCAGTGTTCGCCGTACACTTGTGACATTCGGCAATGAATGTCCGTTCCCCCTACGCCTTTCGCTGTCAGAAACCGAACAATACATCTTTGCTTTTCGTTTGACGCCTCCATGTCACTGTTTGCAATGCGACTGGCAGCGTTGGACGATTGATGATTTCTGCTGCTTGCTTTGTATCGTCACGTGACGTGCACGCGTGCCCTCTAGCGACAGGCTGTGACCTTCCACGCTCTGGTCGGAACCACACCTCGTTACACACGCCACGATTAGCCGATGTCGTCACCAGTTTGCGCATTACAGCCTCCAGCTCGTTACTTTTTGAACGCACCCTATACATAAGTTAACCTATGGGACTTTCAATAACCTGGTGGGCACGAATCTATCATGGCAGTGTCGCGAAAGTGAAATATTTAAATGGACGTTTCTCGCGATTTGACCATCCGAGCAGAGTGAAACTTGGTACGGTATAAGTTTGACAATTTTTAATTGACTGGCATATAATTTATTTCAATAGTTTTTATAACCACAGAAAGGTGGCTGTGCGAAATTTTAAAATCTCGTTTTTATTTCTTGTGTCCTAATTATGCGATTGAAGTTTGAATAACAGGCTAAACCTATGCAATCATCTTCATCTAATAGTATCTTTCATAACTCTATGGCCTACATATATAACAAGTAGGCTAGTTCCGTGCAGAACTATACAGCCTATTTTCATATATCCTACTTATGTTAATTGCCACTATCAACATACAAAATTTCAGTTTGATTGCTGTAATAGATTCGTAAATATTGAGAACCGAATACATATTTCGGATGGTCGCCATGTTGGATTTTATATATGTAGATCCTAGAGTTATGTACTGTTACATGAAGATTAGTGTGTACGTGTAGCATTCGAACTTCAATCGTATGATTAGGACACAAGGAGTAACAAGGAGATTTTATAATTTCGCTCAGCTGCCATCTTGTGGTTATGGAAACAATTGAAATAAATTAGATGCCAGTGGATTAACATTCGTATAAGGATTTACTGTACCAAGTTTCACTGTTCTCGGATGGTTAAATTGCTAGAAAAGTCCATGTGAATATTTATACTTCGCGTCGCCGCCATTTTGGATTTGTGATCACCAGGTTATTTAAAGTCCTATAAGTGAACTTATGTCCGTAGCCCCTATCAACAGAAAAAAATTCAGTTTGATTGCTATAATAGATTCGTTGATATTCAGAGCCGTCTAAATATTTTGGATGGTCGCCATGTTGGATTGTTAAATGTATAGGCCATAGAGTCATGTACCATTAAAGGAAAATTATTGCGTAGGTTCATTATTCAAACTTTCACTTCGATCGCTTGACTACAACACAAGAAATAAAACTTAATTTTAAAATTCGCTCAGCCGCCATCTTGAGGTTATGTAAACAATTGAACTAAATTAGATACCAGTGCATTACAATGTGTATAAACATTTCCTGTACCAGATTTCATTGCGTTTGGAACATTAAATCGCGAGAAAGGTCTATTTAAAATTTTCAAATTCGCTTGGCCGCCATGTTCGTTGTGTAATTAAACGGTTTTTGAAAGTCTTAAAAATGAACTTCCAGAAGTGCCCTTTATCTCCGTACAAATTTCAGGGTGATACCGCTAATAGTTTCAGAGATATAGAATGCCGGTGAAGTATTTCGCACATCCGCCATCTTGTGGTTATGTAAACAATTGAACGAAGTTAGATGTCGGTATATTACAATGTGTATAAGCATTTAATGTACATAGTTTTATTGTGTTTGGTTCGTTAAATCGCGAGAAACGTCAATTTAAAAGTCGCAAATTCGCGTGGCCACCATGTTGGTTTTGTAGTTACCAGTTTTTCGAAAGTCACATAAGCGAACTTCTAGTCGTATCCTTTAACACCGTAAAAATTCCAGGGTGATATCGGGAATAATTTCGAAGATATTGAATATTGGTGAAATATTTCGCATAGCCGCCATGTTGGATTCGTGAGACGTAACATAATTTGAAGGGCACGGTCGGGGTCGCCCGGAATAGTGCTATAAACTTACCGAGTTACACTGAAATCGCTCCAGCCGTTTAGAAGTTATTAGGGACACACACACACACCTCTCACACACACACACACACACACACTCACACACGCACGGACAAAAGGTGATCTCATAAGCCTATTTTTAGCCTATTTTCAATTTTGAAAAAAATAGGCTTATGAGATCACCTTTTGTCCGTGTGTGTGTGTGTGTGTGTGTGTGTGTGTCCCTAATAAAATCTAAACGGCTGGAGCGAATTCAATGAAACTCGGGAAGTTCATAGCACTATTCCCGGCGACCTCGACCGTGCCCTGGAAATTTCGTTACGTCTCACCAATCCAACATGGCGGCTGTGCGAAATATTTGACTAGAATTCAATATCTCCGAAACTGTTACCGATATCACCCTGAAATTGTGTACGGTGATAAAGGGCACTACTAGAAGTTCACCTATGAGGCTTTCAAAAACCTGGTGACTACAAAACCAACATGGCAGCCAAGCGAAATTGAGACTTTTAAATAGACTTTTCTCGCGATTTAACTATCCAAACGTAATGAAACTTGGTACAGCAAATGTTTATACACATTTTAATACACTGGAGTCTAATTTAGTTCAATTGTTTTCATAACCTAAAAATGGCAGCTGTGCGAAATATTTCACTGACATTCTATATCTCCGAATCTATTACAGATATCACCCTGCAATTTTGTACGGTGATAAAGGGTACTGATACAAGTTTACCTATGTACATTTCATAAACCTGTAAAGTACAAAACGAACATGGCGACCAAGCGAATTTGAAATATTTTAATATACTTTTCGCGTGATTTTACTCCCTGAGCGCTGTGAAATGTTGTACAGTAAATGATTTTGCAGATTGTAATGCACTGCCATCTAATTTAATTCAATTGTTTACATAACCTCAAGATGGCGGCTGTGTGAAATTTTAAAATTTAGTTTTTATTTCTTGTGTCGTAATCATGCGATCGAAGTGAAAGTTTGAATACTGAACCTAGGCGACAATTGTCCTTAAATGGTACATAACTCTATGGCCTATACATATAACAATCCTGAATGACGAGCTTCCAAAATATTTAGGCGGTTCTCAATATCTATGAATCTTTTACAGCAACCAAACTGTTTTTTTAATGTTCATAGAGACTATGATCATATTTTCACCTATAGGACTTTCTGTAACCTGGTGAGCACAAATCCAACATGGCGGCGATGCGAAGTATAAATATTCAAATGGACGTTTCTCGCGAATTAACTATCCGAGTGCCGTGAAACGTAGCACGTTAAATGCTTATACAAATGTTGATCCACTGGCATCTAATTTATGTCAATTGTTTGCATAATCACAAGATGGCTGCTGTGCGTAATTTTAAAATCTCGTTTTTACTTCTTGTGTTCTAATCATGCGATTGAAGTTTGAATACCACACGTACACAATAATCTTAATGTAATAGTACAAAAATAAAAATCCAACCTGGCGACCATCTGATATATTTAGACGGTTCTCAATATCTACGAATCTGTTACAGCAATTAAACTGAAATTATGTATGTTGATAGTGGCAATTAACATGAGCAGGATATATGAAAATAGGCTGTATAGTTCTTCACGGAACTACTTGTTTCAAAATTGAAAATAGGCTAAAAATCCAGCATGGCGACCATCCTAAATATTTAGAAGGTTCTCAATATCTACGATTCTGTTACATCAATCAAACAGAAATGTTGTATGTTGATAGAAACAATTAACATTAGCTGGATTATATGAAAATAGGCTGTATATTTCTTCACGGAACTACTTGTTTAAAATTTGGTTCTTGTTTTGTGATGAAGTTAACCGTTTTCCTCATATCTCTCATGTTTATCGGAATAATTGGACTTTCTTATAGTGGGTGTTGAACCTACACGTACAAAATAATTCTCACTCAATTAATTTTTATTCTGAGCAAATTCAGAAAATAGTTCAACGATTCATTGAAATACTATTTAAAACCACACAGCTTTGAGTTTCATTCTGTAGCTGAAGGCGTAACATCCCATTTAAAATAAGAAAAGTCCAAACATTGCTATAAACATAGGCATGCGCAGCAGGTGCCTGGTTCATGCACCCATGCTGACTGATGTTCATCGGTGACGAAGGCTGGAATTTGCACGCCAATACCGCAAATGGGATTCCACTGCTTGACGACAGGTGGCCTTTTCCGATATATCACATGTTATGCTCCATCGGACAGATGGCCTTTGGCGTATACGGCGTGAAACACACACCTTGCAACAATCACCGGACGGGTCCAGGCAGGAGACGGCTTGGCTCCACATCCCACACGAATGGATTCAACAAATGAGTGACGGCGCACGAAACGTTTCAACAAAGTCACACATGGATTCATATAACATTCATCCGATTGCGATGAAACTTTGGTGAGTTGTTGTGTACCCTCGTGCAAAGGTTTAAGAATTAGTAAATCTGTTATGCAATAGGTGGCGTACGAGTAGATTCAACAAATGAGTGAAGGCGAGCGAATTGTTTCAACGAGGTCCCATGTTCGTTCATATACCATACATCCGATTGAGGTGGAATTTTAGTGAGTTGTTGTGCACGCTCCCATGAATATTTCTGAATTAATAAACCAATTTTAAAGTAGTTTGGAGGTATTTAACGGGACAAAATACTGTGTGTCCAAAAGCACCACTACAAACAAAATTACAACGCCAACAATTTCTTTGATGGGCATATCAACGCAAGCCGGGCACAGCTTGTAATTAGTAATGTTCGATTTTGTTAACGTTGCATATAAAATTAGGCCTCATGAAGCAGATGTCAAGATTCTGAAGCTTTTTAATATTTAAAGACTTTTTTCCTAAATTTCAGAAGCTAAAATTAAAGCTGGTATTTTCGTAGGTCCTCAAATAAAGAAACTAATGATCAGTGTAGAATTTCCACTATTACTCAACACCCACGGAAGACAAGCATGGCACAGCCCTAAAGCAGTGATCCATGGCTTCCTTGAAAATTAGAAAACTGCGCAGTACAAAGAGCATATTTCCACTAACTTATGCTTGAGAACTTTAACCCTGGATAGGCGGCACTCTTTGATGCAACGTGAGAGGTGGCGTGGGGGACTTTCTGACCCCTTTTGACGAACTTGCTCTGATGACAAAATCACTAAGTTGTATGTATCATACATTGATGTATTGGGTTTATTAACTAAATTGCAAGATATTTTATTGAAAAAGAAGCATATTAGCTTCACAGCATAGGCTACCAAACAATATACATGAATCCATAGATACTACATTAGCACAGGTTAAGAAACAAATTTTATGTTCGACCCTGACTATTATATGTCAGAAAACTGTATCATAATGATGGTCATTATAACACTATTTTTCATTATGAAACAATTTCTCCCACCAATCAGAGCTCAAGAAACAGTTGTTTGATCAATCAGGTGAGGATAGCAACGCACCTGCGCTGAGTTCCAAGGCCTTCTAAATTAAATGTCACTGCCTGGCCTAGTGTCATAGTGGAACAATCGAGGAGGCTATGGTCAATTACAAGGTATTATGTGCGTCCCATGCGCTCTGTTCAGTACATAAAACTGGCGAAATCTCGACAGATATTTATGAATATTTATGTTCGAACATAAAATAGTTATAATATTTATCTTCACACATAAACAGTCGTATCCAACTCGCCTATAATGGTAATTAAGACACTCGTGTGGAAATAATAAAACTCGCATACGCTCGTTTTATAAACATACTCGTGTCTTAATTATTGTCATTATAAAAGGAAGGAAGTTTGTAGTTTAACGTGACCGTTAATCTGTAGATTATGAGCCACGGGACCTCCTTTTTACGTGGAATCCGAACCACAGGACATGGCATTTCACTTCGAAAATCTCACATGCATTGACCGGGAATCGAACCCGGACCGCCTTGGTGAGAGGCATACAGCTAGACCGCTGAGCCACCACGCCCCCCTATTGTCATTATAGGCTCGTTGCATAATGTACTATTATATACCCAATAAGTACACGGAGGTAATTATTACGATGTGTCCAGTAGCTAAATTAAACAACAAGGAACCAACCAACCAATATTTACAAAACTTTCGAAGAAACAGGCTTTTCTTAAATCAACTATGGGGTTCTCTAACACGCACCGCTTGACAATAATCCCTGATCCCTCTTTCTAAGAATGAACACCATTCACTACAATGTTACTGACCTCAGACTAACGGCAAGGACTGTGGGGAGAGGTATGTGGCCGCCCAGGTCTCTAAGTTTACAAACAAGCACACTCTAACAAAATAAATTTGCTCCCCAGGGGCTCACATCTAGTGGGACGTGGGTTGGCGACCACGGGGCCCCGGCTGAGTCCGGCATTGCTTCCACTTACTTGTGCCGGGTTCCTCTCCGTCTTCTTTCCTGTCGACCTCACTTGGTCAACTCTTGTTCTCTTCCGACCCCGACGGTATTAGGGTATCCGAGGCCTAGGTAGCCTCTTCCTTTCCCGCCTTAATTGGCCCTTGTCTCATCAATTCTGATACCCTCCTTCTGCGAGAGTAGTGTGTTTTGGACAGTTCTAAATCCACCGCCACCGCCACCGCTGGAATACTAAAATGGCAATATCTCGCGAACCAATCAGGCTAGAGACTTGTACGAGGTGTCAAATTACTCAGGCGAACACTCCCTTTCCATTGGACAACATATCTCCACCCTAAAATAAAACCTACCCTACTAGGGGGTGAAATTGTAATTTTTTAGAGAATCTCTCTTTCCAATTGCAACATGTGAGAGTTTGAATGCCGATATGGAATGTAACGATGTTCTGCAAACCAATAATCAAAGAGGGGCATGTTAGGCCTTGAGGTGAGAGTCCCTGTTATTGTTGACGAGCCCCCTGCTGTCGGGCCCCTGTGGATGGGTTATTGTTGATAGGTCCTTGTGGACGAGTCCTTGTGGGCAGGTCCTTGTGGACAGGTCCTTGTGGACGAGTCCTTGTGGACAAGTCTGTGTGGACAGGTCCTTGTGGACAGGTCCTTGTTGACAGGTCCTTATGGATGAGTCCCTTTAGACCGATCCCTTTAGACCGGCCCCTTTGGACTGGTCCCTATGGACCGGCCCATGAAATTTATCCAAATTATGTCAAAGGGCCTAACTACATTTGTGCGTAAAGCAGTGTGTTGAACTGACGTTGTTCACCAGTCCTTACTACTACAATTGGATAACAATATGAAAGGAATTGATTAACCAGACATGAGTTAACTACCAACGAAACACTTTGGCCACTCTGCTTGTTATTGACCAATGAGTAGGGTTTTAGAAAAACTGTTTGCTATTTTGGGTTATATACAAAAAATGCTTAGACCTTTTGAGTGACTATGTTTGCTAAACAAGATATTATACCAGACACGAATAGGATTCTTATGTAGCTCAGACAAGGAAAGCATTTCTACAGAATCTGTTGACATTGAATATAGATTTAGGTATTAGGAAGTCATTTTGAAGGCCTTTGTCTGGAGCGTGGCACTCTATGAAAGTACAACTTAGACAATTGGTGTAGCAGAAAAGTGGAGAATTGAAGTGTTTGAAATGTGGTGTTACAGGAGAATGATGAAGATTAGATGGGTAAATAGGGTTACTAACAAAGAGGTATTAAGACGAGTGGGAGAGAAGAGATGCATCTGGCGACTGTTAATGAAGTAAAGAGATAGGTTGGTAGGACACGTACTAAGACACCCAAGAATAGCAAACGTAGTTATGGAAGAAAGGTTCGAGGACGAGAACTGTAGGGGTAGACCAAGTTTAGAATATGTTAAACAGATAGCCTTGAATGTAGGGTGTGGTAGCTATATAGAGATGACACGATTAGCTCGGGACAGATAGGCGCTGAGATCTGCATCAAACCAGTCAAAGGACTAAAGACTCAAACAACAACATGTAAGTTCACTGAAATAATGTTGTGTAACGGTAAATGTTAGTCAACGAACAGTAATGCATTACTAAAACCCATGACACGATACCTAAGAGCTTTTCTAAAATGATTTTAAAATGCCTTTAACCCTATATTGAACACCCAGTTCACAAGACTCATAACTGCATTGTTATGGTAAAACAAAACAAAATCTATATTTCAAAACAAGCAAGTGGTTTAGTCAATGTATACTGGAAAAAGTTTTGTAAACACTGAAGTCCTCAAGACTAATTAAATTAGTAACTGTCAGGTTGACCGAGTGGTTAAGGTGTTTGACTAAGATCAAATTTTCTGTATATGGAAGCAAGGGTTCGAATCCCTTACCTGACATAACTATTGCCTTAACATGGCTTGGCCACACTGCATTATTATGATACTCGGTACACAAACCATAGATATAGTGTATTGTTTAAGGCCACTCTCTTTCTGAACATAGTCAGAGACTGTTGATGGTTAACAATTGTATTAATAGTGGGACATGGGGATAGTAATTAAGAAAAACAGACAATACCCATACAATATTTTTATTAAATTCATTTTATAATAGTTACACACACTGAATTCAACTCTATCTCTTTACCATTGTTCGATATAGATTTTTAAACACAACGCTTGTTGTAGATCCTTTTACAACTTTCTCCAGGTACTCTTGCTCTTAAAAACTGGGGAAGCCGCAATGGTTTTATAAACATAAAACCCTCATCCTCTTCTTTTTCATAATTATCATCATCATCATTATGAATATTATCATCAAAATTATTATAGTCATTGTCACCATCATTATCATCATCATCATCATCATCATTCTCAACATCACTAGAACTATCCAATTCCTCTTGTTTGTTTTCCACAGGGACCTCTTGTAGAGTCTGCGTTGCTTTTGATAGTGTTAAGGGTATTTTGAACGATGGTATTTGTCCTAACATGTCTTTTTGAGGTGATGATGAATGCTTTTTAACAAACAATGCACTATCTTGGGCAGCAATATATTTTTCTTGGACTTGCTTTTTTACCTGGGTTAGAGTATTTTGCGTATTTAAATGTGTATTAATTTGAGATTCACAATGATGTTCTTTTGAAGTAAGTACGTTGGAGTCATTTGTTTTAATCATTCCTCGACACTTTTTGGATCGTTGTTTTGAACATCGCCAAATAACAGTTCCATCTTTATTGGTTGTTTTTACAATATATGTATATCCTTTATAGAAGACACATGGCTTGCCATGACTGGTTGTTGAGACTTCCATATCAACTAATACATATGAATTAAATTTTAGTAAAGACACATGAACAATCTTTAGATTACAAGTGATTTACACACACACACACTTTCCTAAATGTCAAGATTTATGGATGTTGTTTTCCGCCAACAGCTGCTTACTGCGTATGACAAGGCTGGAGACTGGTAGGTGAGACGGTCTTTCACGATGTGAACACTGTAACAGGCAGTAGTCATCTGACAATATTCTTATACCCTAGTCAAGGTTAACAGGTACTTACTGCGTATGACAAGACCATACACTCGTAAGTTAGAACGTATTTTTTTTGTTTGTTGCTAAGGGTCCCATATATACCCTAGACATGTTAGTTCTGAACACTTAGTGGTTAATTGTATATATTGAATTTAAATACACAGCTTATACAAGCACGTTTTGCAGATGGGAGGGGTGAGAGGCTGGCAAAAAGGAAATGTTTTAGTTTAATGAAACGTCATGTCCTAGTAGGCGTGATTTATAGTAGACGCAATTGATAGTAGACGTAATTGATAGTAGGTGTAATCGATACTAGACGTGATTAATAGTAGACGCAATTGATACTAGGCGTGATTGATAGTAGGCGTGATTTGTAGTAAGCGCAATTCATAGTAGGCTCAATTGATAGTAGATGCAATTGATAGAAGGCGTGATTGATAGTAGGCGCGATTGATAGTAGACGTAATTTGACATGGGCGCAACTTAGATAATTTTTGATATCATAAAGTTACAGTGTCAATGTTTATACAAAGTACAAGGTAGAGAGGGGGTATTTTAAGACTTTACCTCAGCTCACTTAACATAACCATACTTTACCTAACCTAACTTTGTCACGTGACATGTTCCACAAGTTTAGACTTGCCTTAAGACTGATTATGTCGTCATAGATTGATGGGAGCGGTGAGAGGCTGGCCAAAAAGGTAATGTATTAGTTTAATGAAACGTCATGTCCTAGTAGGCGTGATTTATAGTAGACGCAATTGATAGTAGACGTGATTGATAGTAGGTGTATTTGATACTAGACGTGATTAATAGTAGACGCAATTGATACTAGGCGTGATTGATAGTAGGCGTGATTTGTAGTAAGCGCAATTCATAGTAGGCTCAATTGATAGTAGATGCAATTGATAGTAGGCGTGATTGATAGTAGGCGCGATTGATAGTAGACGTAATTTGACATGGGCGCGACTTAGATCATTTTTGATATTATAAAGTTACAATGTCAATGTTTATACAAAGTACAAGGTAGAGAGGGGGTATTTTAAGACTTAACCTCAGCTCACTTAACATAACCAAACTTTACCTAACCTAACTTTATCACGTGACATGTTCTACAAGTTTAGACTTGCTTTAAGACTGATTATGTCGTCATAGATTGTTGGGAGGGGTGAGAGGCTGGCAAAAAAAGGAAATGTTTTAGTTTAATGAAACGTCATGTCCTAGTAGGCGTGATTTATAGTAGACGCAATTGATAGTAGGCGCGATTAATAGTAGACGCAATTGATAGTAGGCGTGATTGATAGTAGGCGTGATTTGACATGAGCGCGATTTATAGTAGACGCAAATGATAGTATGCGCGATTGATAGTAGGCGTGATTGATAGTAGACGCGATTGATAGTAGGCGCAATTTGACATGGGCGCGACTCAGATCATTTTTGATATTATAAAGTTACAGTGTCAATGTTTATACAAAGTACAAGGTAGAGAGGGGGTATTTTAAGACATAATCTCAGCTCACTTAACATAACCTAACTTTACCTAACCTAACTTTGTCACGTGACACGTTCTACAAGTTTAGACTTGCTTTAAGACTGATTATGACGTCATAGATTAATGAAAAGAGTGAGAGACTGACAAAAAAGGAAATGTTTTAGTTTAATGAAACGCCATGTCCTAGTAGGCGCGATTTATAGTAGACGCTATTGATAGTAAGTGCGATTAATAGTGGACGCAATTAATAGTAGGCGTGATTTGACATGAGCGTGATTTATAGTAGACGAGAAAGATAGTAGGCGCGATTGATAGTAGGCGTAATTAGACATGGGCGCGATTTATAGTAGACGCAATTGATAGTAGGCGCGATTGATAGTAGGTGTAATTGATAGTAGGCGCGATTTGACATGAGCGCGATTTATAGTAGACGCAAATGATATTAGGCTTGATTGATAGTAGACGCAATTGATACTAGGCGTGATTGATAGTAGGCGTGATTTGTAGTAAGCGCATTTCATAGTAGGCTCTATTGATAGTAGTTGCAATTGATAGTAGACGTGATTGATAGTAGGCGCGATTGATAGTAGACGTGATTGATATGGGCGCGACTTAGATCATTATTGATATTACAAAGTTACAGTGTCAATGTTTATACAAAGTACAAGGCAGAGAGAGGGTATTTTAAGACTTAACCTCAGCTCACCTAACATAACCTAACTTTACCTAACCTAACTTTGTCACGTGACATGTTCTACAAGTTTAGACTTGCTGTAAGGCTGACTATGACTATGACGTCATAGATTGATGAGAGGGGTGGGAGGCTGACAAAAAAGGAAATGTTTTGATTTAATGAAAAGTCATGTCCTAGTAGGCGTGATTGGTAGTAGACGCAATTGATAGTAGACGCGATTAATGGTAGGTGCAATTGATAGTAGGTGTGATCAGGTATTTACTGCATATCAAAAGGCTGTACACTCGTGTGTTAGACACTCTATCTTGTTAAGGACCCCTATATTCCCTATACTAGGCTATACATGTTAGTTCTAAACACTTAGTGGTTATTTGTATATTAAATTTATATACACAGGTTATACAAGCACGTTTTTTCACACAGTAAAACTTTCTCAAATAGCCACATGCGACACGCAAAGTATGTTTCCGCTATCTAGCGGTGACTATGGAAACTACCTGAACATATCCTAATCTAATCCTAGCTAACCTCACCTGCCGTGACCATACCGGTTTGTAAGCAACAACAACAACACACTAAGATTCCATGAATTCCAGAGTACTTTTAGATTAATTATCGACTCTCAACTCTTATAACTATGTGTATCCCACTCTGTCAAAAACACGATATTTTTTTTAAAAATTTTTGCTTGATGTCAATACTAAAGTGATAATGGGTTTTCCGATCCTATCACTATAAATTCATGACCCCCCACTCTTATCTCGGTCTCGACAACAACCATGCCTATTTTTATTATGTCAGATGATGTAATGTTCGAGTGCAAAGTGGGTGTAAAAGTGAGTGCAAAGTGAGTGCAAAAGTGAGTGCAAAGTAAGTGTAAAAGTAGTTGTAAAAGTGAGTGCAAAAGTGAGTGCAAAAGTGGGGTGTAAAAGTGGTACCCTATTTGTAATGGCTTATTTGACAAGTTTTTTTGTGGTACCCTATTCGTAATGGCTTATTTCACAAGTTGTTTTTGTCAATGTATTTAGAGGATATTTCTCTTGTTCATGGAGAGTATCTCAGCCCTTTTTATGATAGCATAATGCTTACCGTCATGTTTGTAAGCAACAACAACACACTAAAATTCCAAGAATCCAAACTACTCTAAGGTTAATGATGGTCTCTCAACTCCATTCCACGCCTAGTCAAAAACATTATACATTTCAATTTTTTCAAAAAAGGTAAATTGAGAATGTAGGCTATATATTTAAACTAAAAATCATGCTAACTCCATCCCCTACGTCTATCCCTTTCTCAGTCAAAAAATATATATGTATATTCTTTACATTTTTCCAAAAAATATTTGGAAAGTAGGCTATAATTTGAAAACTAATCATCCTAAAAAGTCATATGTAGACTCAAACCAATGGCTTTTATGTCCTTAATCGTTAGAACAAAACATGTAATTTGACCTTTTTCCAAATATTGATCATTTTTAAAAAATGGGCTATATTTTGTAAACTATAAATTACACAAAAAAAATGTGTTTGACATAAATGACAGGTATTTACCCATTCTACGCACAAACCAAGTCCCAGGTCTCTGGGACAAAATCCAAAAAGGTTCAATTTTGAAAGTAGACGATATTTTTAAAACTAACCATTCTAAAAAGTCATATATAGACTCAAACAAATGTCCTTTAAGTCCTTTAACGTTAGAACAAAACTTAACATTTTTTCATTTTTTCAAAAAAAAGTCCAATTTTCAAAATTGTCTATATTTTGGAAACTATGAATTAGTTCCAAAATGGCGGTCGTAGCTTAACTCAACCTAACCTAACCCTACGAGGTGTGATCAAAAAGTTCCAAAATGGCTGCCGTAGCATAACTGATTGATCCCTGTTGATTGACCCCTTTTGATCTCTGTTGATGTATCCCTTTGGACTGGTCCCTGTTGACCAGCCCCTTTGGACGGGTCCTTTTTGCATTTTTTTACGGGTCCCGGAGGACGGGTCCTTGTTGACGGGTCCCTGTGGGCGGGTCCTTTGGACTGATCCCTATGGACTGGCCCATGCATTTTATCCAAATTATGTCAAAGGGACCCGTCCACAGGGACCCGTCAACAAGGACCCGTCCTCCGGGACCCGTAAAAAAATGCAAAAAAGGACCCGTCCAAAGGGGCTGGTCAACAGGGACCAGTCCAAAGGGATACATCAACAGAGATCAATCAAAATGGGTCAATCAACAGGGTTCAATCAGTTATGCTACGGCAGCCATTTTGGAACTTTTTGATCACACCTCGTAGGGTTAGGTTAGGTTGAGTTAAGCTACGACCGCCATTTTGGAACTAATTCGTAGTTTCCAAAATATAGACAATTCTGAAAATTGGACTTTTTTTTGAAAAAAATGAAAAAATGTTAAGTTTTGTTCTAACGTTAAAGGACTTAAAGGACATTTGTTTGAGTCTATATATGACTTTTTAGAATGATTAGTTTTAAAAATATCGTCTACTTTCAAAATTGAACCTTTTTGGATTTTGTCCCAGAGACCTGGGACTTGGTTTGTGCGTAGAATGGGTAAATACCTGTCATTTATGTCAAACACATTTTTTTGTGTAATTAATAGTTTACAAAATATAGCCCATTTTTTTTAAATGATCAATATTTGGAAAAAGGTCAAATTACATGTTTTGTTCTAACGATTAAGGACATAAAAGCCATTGGTTTGAGTCTACATATGACTTTTTAGGATGATTAGTTTTCAAATTATAGCCTACTTTCCAAATATTTTTTGGAAAAATGTAAAGAATATATATATATCTTTTTTACTGAGAAAGGGATAGACTTAGGGGATGGAGTTAGCATGATTTTTAGTTTAAATATATAGCCTACTTTCTCAATTTACCATTTTTGAAAAAATTGAAATGTATAATGTTTTTGACTAGGCGTGGAATGGAGTTGAGAGACCATCATTAACCTTAGAGTAGTTTGGATTCTTGGAAATTTAGTGTGTTGTTGTTGCTTACAAACATGACGGTAAGCATTATGCTATCATAAAAAGGGCTGAGATACTTTCCATGAACAAGAGAAATATCCTCTAAATACATTGACAAAAACAACTTGTGAAATAAGCCATTACGAATAGGGTACCACAAAAAAACTTGTCAAATAAGCCATTACAAATAGGGTACCACTTTTACACCCCACTTTTGCACTCACTTTTGCACTCACTTTTACAACTACTTTTACACTTACTTTGCACTCACTTTTGCACTCACTTTGCACTCACTTTTACACCCACTTTGCACTCGAACATTACATCATCTGACATAATAAAAATAGGCATGGTTGTTGTCGAGACCGAGATAAGAGTGGGGGGTCATGAATTTATAGTGATAGGATCGGAAAACCCATTATCACTTTAGTATTGACATCAAGCAAAAATTTAAAAAAAAATCGTGTTTTTGACAGAGTGGGATAGACATAGTTATAAGAGTTGAGAGTCGATAATTAATCTAAAAGTACTCTGGAATTCATGGAATCTTAGTGTGTTGTTGTTGTTGCTTACAAACCGGTATGGTCACGGCAGGTGAGGTTAGCTAGGATTAGATTAGGATATGTTCAGGTAGTTTCCATAGTCACCGCTAGATAGCGGAAACATACTTTGCGTGTCGCATGTGGCTATTTGAGAAAGTTTTACTGTGTGAAAAAACGTGCTTGTATAACCTGTGTATATAAATTTAATATACAAATAACCACTAAGTGTTTAGAACTAACATGTATAGCCTAGTATAGGGAATATAGGGGTCCTTAACAAGATAGAGTGTCTAACACACGAGTGTACAGCCTTTTGATATGCAGTAAATACCTGATCACACCTACTATCAATTGCACCTACCATTAATCGCGTCTACTATCAATTGCGTCTACTACCAATCACGCCTACTAGGACATGACTTTTCATTAAACCAAAACATTTCCTTTTTTGTCAGCCTCCCACCCCTCTCATCAATCTATGACGTCATAGTCATAGTCAGCCTTACAGCAAGTCTAAACTTGTAGAACATGTCACGTGACAAAGTTAGGTTAGGTAAAGTTAGGTTATGTTAGGTGAGCTGAGGTTAAGTCTTAAAATACCCTCTCTCTGCCTTGTACTTTTTATAAACATTGACACTGTAACTTTGTAATATCAAAAATGATCTAAGTCGCGCCCATATCAATCACGTCTACTATCAATCGCGCCTACTATCAATCACGTCTACTATCAATTGCAACTACTATCAATTGAGCCTACTATGAAATGGCTTACTACAAATCACGCCTACTATCAATCACGCCTAGTATCAATTGCGTCTACTATCAATCAAGCCTAATATCATTTGCGTCTACTATAAATCGCGCTCATGTCAAATCGCGCCTACTATCAATTACACCTACTATCAATCGCGCCAACTATCAATTGCGTCTACTATAAATCGCGCCCATGTCTAATTACGCCTACTATCAATCGCGCCTACTATCTTTCGCGTCTACTATAAATCGTGCTCATGTCAAATCACGCCTACTATTAATTGCGTCCACTATTAATCGCACTTACTATCAATTGCGTCTACTATAAATCGCGCCTACTAGGACATGGCGTTTCATTAAACTAAAACATTTCCTTTCTTGTCAGTCTCTCACTATTTTCATTAATCTATGACGTCATAATCAGTCTTAAAGCAAGTCTAAACTTGTAGAACGTGTCACGTGACAAAGTTAGGTTAGGTAAAGTTAGGTTATGTTAAGTGAGCTGAGATTATGTCTTAAAATATCCCCTCTCTACCTTGTACTTTGTATAAACATTGACACTGTAACTTTATAATATCAAAAATGATCTGAGTCGCGCCCATGTCAAATTGCGCCTACTATCAATCGCGTCTACTATCAATCACGCCTACTATCAATCGCGCCTACTATCATTTGCGTCTACAATAAATCGCGCTCATGTCAAATCACGCCTACTATCAATCACGCCTACTATCAATTGCGTCTACTATTAATCGCGCCTACTATCAATTGCGTCTACTATAAATCACGCCTACTAGGACATGACGTTTCATTAAACTAAAACATTTCCTTTTTTGCCAGCCTCTCACCCCTCCCATCAATCTATGACGACATAATCAGTCTTAAAGCAAGTCTAAACTTGTAGAACATGTCACGTGATAAAGTTAGGTTAGGTAAAGTTTGGTTATGTTAAGTGAGCTGAGGTTATGTCTTAAAATACCCCCTCTCTACCTTGTACTTTGTATAAACATTGACATTGTAACTTTATAATATCAAAAATGATCTAAGTCGCGCCCATGTCAAATTACGTCTACTATCAATCGCGCCTACTATCAATCACGCCTACTATCAATTGCATCTACTATCAATTGAGCCTACTATGAATTGCGCTTACTACAAATCACGCCTACTATCAATCACGCCTAGTATCAATTGCGTCTACTATTAATCACGTCTAGTATCAAATACACCTACTATCAATCACGTCTACTATCAATTGCGTCTACTATAAATCACGCCTACTAGGACATGACGTTTCATTAAACTAATACATTACCTTTTTGGCCATCCTCTCACCTGCTCCCATCAATCTATGACGACATAATCAGTCTTAAGGCAAGTCTAAACTTGTAGAACATGTCACGTGACAAAGTTAGGTTAGGTAAAGTTTGGTTATGTTAAGTGAGCTGAGGTAAAGTCTTAAAATACCCCCTCTCTACCTTGTACTTTGTATAAACATTGACACTGTAACTTTATGATATCAAAAATTATCTAAGTTGCGCCCATGTCAAATTACGTCTACTATCAATCGCGCCTACTATCAATCACGCCTTCTATCAATTGCATCTACTATCAATTGAGCCTACTATGAATTGCGCTTACTACAAATCACGCCTACTATCAATCACGCCTAGTATCAATTGCGTCTACTATTAATCACGTCTAGTATCGATTACACCTACTATCAATTACGTCTACTACCAATTGCGTCTACTATAAATCACGCCTACTAGGACATGACGTTTCATTAAACTAAAACATTTCCTTTTTTGCCAGCCTCTCACCCCTCCCATCTGCAAAACGTGCTTGTATAAGCTGTGTATTTTAATTCAATATATACAATTAACCACTAAGTGTTCAGAACTAACATGTCTAGGGTATATATGGGACCCTTAGCAACAAACAAGAAAATACGGTCTAACTTACGAGTGTATGGTCTTGTCATACGCAGTAAGTACCTGTTAACCTTGACTAGGGTATAAGAATATTGTCAGATGACTACTGCCTGTTACAGTGTTCACATCGTGAAAGACCGTCTCACCTACCAGTCTCCAGCCTTGTCATACGCAGTAAGCAGCTGTTGGCGGAAAACAACATCCATAAATCTTGACATTTAGGAAAGTGTGTGTGTGTGTAAATCACTTGTAATCTAAAGATTGTTCATGTGTCTTTACTAAAATTTAATTCATATGTATTAGTTGATATGGAAGTCTCAACAACCAGTCATGGCAAGCCATGTGTCTTCTATAAAGGATATACATATATTGTAAAAACAACCAATAAAGATGGAACTGTTATTTGGCGATGTTCAAAACAACGATCCAAAAAGTGTCGAGGAATGATTAAAACAAAAGACTCCAACGTACTTACTTCAAAAGAACATCATTGTGAATCTCAAATTAATACACATTTAAATACGCAAAATACTCTAACCCAGGTAAAAAAGCAAGTCCAAGAAAAATATATTGCTGCTCAAGATAGTGCATTGTTTGTTAAAAAGCATTCATCATCACCTCAAAAAGACATGTTAGGACAAATACCATCGTTCAAAATACCCTTAACACTATCAAAAGCAACGCAGACTCTACAAGAGGTCCCTGTGGAAAACAAACAAGAGGAATTGGATAGTTCTAGTGATGTTGAGAATGATGATGATGATGATAATATTCATAATGATGATGATGATAATTATGAAAAAGAAGAGGATGAGGGTTTTATGTTTATAAAACCATTGCGGCTTCCCCAGTTTTTAAGAGCAAGAGTACCTGGAGAAAGTTGTAAAAGGATCTACAACAAGCGTTGTGTTTAAAAATCTATATCGAACAATGGTATAGAGATAGAGTTGTATTCAGTGTGTGTAACTATTATAAAATGAATTTAATAAAAATATTGTATGGGTATTGTCTGTTTTTCTTAATTACTATCCCCATGTCCCACTATTAATACAATTGTTAACCATCAACAGTCTCTGACTATGTTCAGAAAGAGAGTGGCCTTAAACAATACACTATATCTATGGTTTGTGTACCGAGTATCATAATAATGCAGTGTGGCCAAGCCATGTTAAGGCAATAGTTATGTCAGGTAAGGGATTCGAACCCATGCTTCCATATACAGAAAATTTGATCTTAGTCAAACACCTTAACCACTCGGTCAACCTGACAGTTACTAATTTAATTAGTCTTGAGGACTTCAGTGTTTACAAAACTTTTTCCAGTATACATTGACTAAACCACTTGCTTGTTTTGAAATATAGATTTTGTTTTGTTTTACCATAACATTGCAGTTATGAGTCTTGTGAACTGGGTGTTCAATATAGGGTTAAAGGCATTTTAAAATCATTTTAGAAAAGCTCTTAGGTATCGTGTCATGGGTTTTAGTAATGCATTACTGTTCGTTGACTAACATTTACCGTTACACAACATTATTTCAGTGAACTTACATGTTGTTGTTTGAGTCTTTAGTCCTTTGACTGGTTTGATGTAGATCTCAGCGCCTATCTGTCCCGAGCTAATCGTTTCATCTCTATATAGCTACCACACCCTACATTCAAGACTATCTGTTTAACGTATTCTAAACTTGGTCTACCCCTACAGTTCTCGTCCTCGAACCTTTCTTCCATAACTACGTTTGCTATTCTTGGGTGTCTTAGTACGTGTCCTACCAACCTATCTCTTTACTTCATTAACAGTCGCCAGATGCATCTCTTCTCCCCCACTCGTCTTAATACCACTTTGTTAGTAACCCTATTTACCCATCTAATCTTCATCATTCTCCTGTAACACCACATTTCAAACACTTCAATTCTCCACTTTTCTGCTACACCAATTGTCTAAGTTGTACTTTCATAGAGTGCCACGCTCCAGACAAAGGCCTTCAAAATGACTTCCTAATACCTAAATCTATATTCAATGTCAACAGATTCTGTAGAAATGCTTTCCTTGTCTGAGCTACATAAGAATCCTATTCGTGTCTGGTATAATGTCTTGTTTAGCAAACATAGTCACTCAAAAGGTCTAAGCATTTTTTGTATATAACCCAAAATAGCAAACAGTTTTTCTAAAACCCTACTCATTGGTCAATAACAAGCAGAGTGGCCAAAGTGTTTCGTTGGTAGTTAACTCATGTCTGGTTAATCAATTCCTTTCATATTGTTATCCAATTGTAGTAGTAAGGACTGGTGAACAACGTCAGTTCAACACACTGCTTTACGCACAAATGTAGTTAGGCCCTTTGACATAATTTGGATAAATTTCATGGGCCGGTCCATAGGGACCAGTCCAAAGGGGCCGGTCTAAAGGAACTCATCCATATGGACCTGTCATCAAGGACCTGTCCACAAGGACCTGTCCACACAGACTTGTCCACAAGGACTCGTCCACAAGGACCTGTCCACAAGGACCTGCCCACAAGGACTCGTCCACAAGGACCTATCAACAATAACCCATCCACAGGGGCCCGACAGCAGGGGGCTCGTCAACAATAACAGGGACTCTCACCTCAAGGCCTAACATGCCCCTCTTTGATTATTGGTTTGCAGAACATCGTTACATTCCATATCGGCATTCAAACTCTCACATGTTGCAATTGGAAAGAGAGATTCTCTAAAAAATTACAATTTCACCCCCTAGTAGGGTAGGTTTTATTTTAGGGTGGAGATATGTTGTCCAATGGAAAGGGAGTGTTCGCCTGAGTAATTTGACACCTCGTACAAGTCTCTAGCCTGATTGGTTCGCGAGATATTGCCATTTTAGTATTCCAGCGGTGGCGGTGGCGGTGGATTTAGAACTGTCCAAAACACACTACTTGCGAGGGGTCAGCCTTCTTTTTCTTTTCAACTTATCTCCTGCCTTCTGCTCAAGGCCCTGAAGGTGGCCGGGTGTATGTAGCCCCACCACTTTTGGTGCTCCCTAGAACTTGCTACACCCTCAGGGGCTCACGGCTGGTGAGTTCGGGAGTTGGCGACCCCGAGGGATTCCTGAGCTGGGTCCGGTTTTCCCCCTTTGTCCATTACCTATGGGGCGGACCCTCTCCCTTTTCACTTTCCTATCTGCCTTTCATGGCTCTCCTTCCTTCCCAGTCCCTCAATCCGCATTCTTCGAGGTTTGAGGGCATTTCTTTTCCTCCTGTCGTTTATTTGCCTTATGCTCCTTTTGTTTTCCATTTCTTTTTCTAAAGTCTAAGTTGGTAGTTAGTTTTACTTATAGTTTACATTTAATAATCATCTTCAGGATCACCCAAACCATTAGGGGCCGATAACCTAGATGTTAGGCCCCTTCGAACAACAACTATCATCATCATCATCATCAAAATAAATTTGCGCACGGTCACAAAAGACTCCACGCCACCACTCCCGGGTTAAACTCATGGGTTGCGGAATGTCCCTTAAAGTACACATGTTACATGATCTCTTGGACCAAGTTTACTTTGGGGCAAATGACGTGATGGACTTTGAACAACGTTATCAAGGACAATATCATGAGAACATGATGGTTGATCACATTTGGGGGATAATACGAGAAAGTTCGTACTCACACGGAAGAAGTGCCAAAAATATTCATTTTTAAAGCTTGTTTGTATTGGTTTTGTATTTGTTGATTGTTAACTATGCTTTGTAAATAAACGTGATGTAAAGATAGAAATTAACGTTTGTTTTCGTTTGAAATTATAAGAATAGAGAATTTGCTTCAAATTTGAACTTTCGTTGTGGTAGTTACAAAAGCAAACTTTATTAGATAAAACTATTTTTCTTTCATTAGTTAGGCATGACAAATCAAAATCAGACATACAGAACCCAGTCTCAAAATTCATGTTGACTTGTGTAATTACTGTAAGGGTGAGGCGCTATTGGGTCACATACACGCATAAGCCTGTGTTTTACACACCAGTACAGTGATCTATTGTCTAAAATGTCCCTAGCTCCTAACTCAGAGAGAAATCATTAACAATACAAACCACTTATTTTGTCCTATAATTTGTTGTCTGAAATAATCTTGACGATCCTGGTAAATCCAATACAAACTCTGTTCACACTTAAATCCTTTCCAACTTGTCCGGATATTAGAGAAGGATTTTCACCAAGTTGAGATTAACTTGACTTTAATCTCCATTGTCTCGCGAATTAATTCTCTCATCTGCATTCTCCTTCTGGCATAGAAGTAAAGAACAGGAAGTTACTATAGACAGTGATGTGACGCAGTCTACGATTTTACGTTTAAGCATGTATTCCACACGTAGTCTACGTAGCAAATTTTCATGCAGCCCAAGTACACTATGTAATCTTGTATTTTTTTAAATTAGTTTTGTATAGCAAGTGGGCCTAAGCAGCCAAATTATGTATTTTGTGGCCTACTTTCTATTTTTACTCAAATTAAAGTAGACATGTGAGATCTACACGGGCCAAGAGTGTGTATGTCTGTCCCCTCGTATCAATTTAAATATGGCGAAACCGAATTTAACCGAAATTGGTACAAATGTAGAACTAGCAAAGGACACATCAGTGTGATTGTTTATATCGCCGCAAAATTAACCAAACCAAAATAGTCTCATCCCAATATTTAAAGCTTAATCAAATTGTGGCTAAACTAACCATCTGATCTCTACCAAGCTTTGGGAAAATGTACCTTTATGTAAGAAGAGTCTGGCGTCCAAAGTACAAGGTCATCAGTTAAATAACGTCAAGATGGCGGCCGTGTATGTGTGTATGTCGATACCCCACCCCTCGCAATTCAAACACGGCGAAACCGAATTGAATCAACTCTGAAACAGGGATATCACTAGAAAAGGACACCTCAGTGTCATGTTTTATATTGCCACCATCATAACGAAAACGAAATGGCAGCCAGCCAAATGTTCAAAGCTGAAATCAAATTACGACTAAACTAATAATCTGATCTATACCGTATTTTTGACAAATATAACTTTATGTCGGAAGCGTCCGTTACTCAAACTAAAAGGTCATCAGCAAAATAGCATCAAGAGGGTGGATGTATGAAAAATGCAAGCATTATAGGCTAAGCCTCAACTTATGATCCAACAAGGCGCGATTTCGCCAGTTTAACGTACAGAGGATGGTTTAAACTGTCCTTCAGGACATGATCTTTTGGATATTATAATTTTATATTAGAATTTTATACTGTAGCAGTGAATAAAGTCGGACGAACATGCCATGCCGTGCACTGAGCACTTAAAGCTCACTCGTCAAAATGGCGGCTATTATTTGCTCCCTGATCTATATTTCAGTAACTTTAAATTCTTTTCAGGAAAGTACTGAACGAAATAATATGAATTTAGTATGAAATGGCTTATAATAATGGCATAATACGCTGATGAAATCGTTCATTCCATGCCATAATATGCGACGGTTAGATTTAACCAAAGGGGTTAGCCTTCCAGACTTCACACGTAGGGCTGGGGTTCAAATCCAACCAAGATTGCTATTGTTACTTATTGTTTTATAATTACTCCGACGTTATTATATCAAGCACATCTAGTGTGCATTTTGCAATGGAAAAATATTATATATATTTAGAGCATCACCTATTTCAACACGCTACCACAGCGAGTTCCATTCGTTTGCCTTGATCCTCGGTAGAGTCTACTACAGCTAACATACATTCTGACACGTAAAACAAATATTATTATTTATGTTACTAGTAGGTAATGTATTGATTGTCAAGGGACGGTTGTAGAAATCCTTAGCCAATGATCGAACCTCTTTGCTGTGGACGATTGCATTAGAACGTGCTGTGTAATTGATATTTATTCCCCATTAGAACATGCCCACTATATGTAATTAACCAGGTAATTATGAGAGAAAACAATTAAAATAAAGCACACATTTTAAACAAGATATTCAGTAAAGAACATATAGCCTACTTTCTCCTAAATGCATGGGTATTGTTATAAATATTTGTCCTTTTCAAGGAGTATAATTGAATGTTGTTTGTAGTAGCTTGTTGAAATACAACGTGCTATACGGATATTAAACATGAATATGAGGTGCCCTTTGCTAGTGCTACCTCTGTAAAAAAAATCATTCAATTCGGTTTCACCGTGTTTGAATTGATATGGGGAATCGATTTGCACACATACATGGCCGCTATCTGCAAACTATTGGGTTGATGACCTTGTAGTTAAGTCAAAAGATTATTTATACATAAAGTTATCATGTTGCAAAATTTGGTAGAGATCAGATGATTAGGTTGATAGTAGTTTGATTCAAGCTTTTAACATTTGGGTTGACGCCATTACGTTTTCGTCAAGATGGCGGCGATATAAAACATGACACAGGAGTGCCCATTGCTAGTGCTACCTCTGTACCAAATGTTGTTCAATTCTTTTTCACGTGTTTGATTGATAGGGGGAATCGATTTGCACACAAACATGGCCGCCATCTGCAAACTATTGGGTTGATGATCTTGTAGTTTGGTCAAAATATGCATCCCACATAATGGTATGTTGTTGCTAAATTTATTAGAGATCAGATTATTAGGTTGGTCGTAATTTGATTTAAGCTTTTAATATTTGGGTGGCCGCCATTACGTTTTTCTCAAGATGGCGTCGATATAAAATATGACACTGAGGTGTCCCTTGCTTGTGCTACCTCTGTACCAAATTTCCCTCAATTCCGTTTCACCGTGTATGAATTGATAGGGGGAATCGGTTTGCACACATACATGGCCGCCATCTGCCAACTATTGAGCTGATGACCTTGTAGTTTAGTCAAAAGACGTTCGGCATATAAATAGAATTTGATGAAATATATGGTAGAGATCGAAAGATTATATTAGTCATAATTTGATTTAAGCTTTGAACATTTGGGTGGCCGCCATTAAGTTTCCGTCAAGATGGCGGCGATATAAAACATGACAATGAGGTGCCCTTTGCTAGTTCTACCTCTGTACCAAATTTCGTTCAATTCTATTTCCCCGTGTTCGACTTGATAGGGGGGGGGGGGGGGGACAGACATTCAGAGTACACACACTCACACACTAAGAGACAGACACACAATTTTTGGCCCCGTGTAGATCTGATAAGTCTACTTTCATTTTATGCAAAAATTGAAAGTAGGCTAAAAACAAGTTTCATTTATTTGGGTGAGAGCCAAGCATCTAGACCACTCGGCCAAAGTACCACATTGTGTTAAGAAGTCGATAATAGGATCAGGAAGTACCGTAATGATAGGAAATAGGGAATATATTTAAAATAGTATAGCATATAGAATTAACACTAGGGCAGATGACCTCACTAATGAGCCTCTTTTATTATTTTATTTTATTTTCATGAATATACTCTCTGCATGCTCCACTATAGTCATAGTACTACATGCTCTTAACTAATTTCATACAATTCTGTAAACTATAATATATGGTACATTTATTCCTACATATTATTTGCTGATGGCTGATGATCTTGATTTTCTTTCATTGCTGTAAAGTCTAAAGAGTTCACGAATTTTGAAAATGTTTTAAGATATTTTCTGATTTAAAAAATTACAGTCAGTCTGAAAGACTAGACGTTATATCATATCAAAATACGCATGCTACAAATGCTACACATGTTTGAAAGGCTCAGGAGGGCTTCTCGATTCGCTCGAAGCCCCAGGACTCTCGCAACAGACTCCATTACCCATTAACATAGGCTTCCCGCGCGGGCACCTCTTTAAGGGTCACCCTGTATTTGAGTCTGACATCTTTTACAACTCCTTAAGGGTCACCCATTATTTGAATCTGATATATTGCAACCCTCTTTAAGGGTCACCCTGTATTTGATTGAATCTAACATACTGTACATCTCGTTAAGTGTCACCCTGTAGTTTGCTGTGACATCCTGCACACCTCTTTAGGAGGCACCCTGTATTCTTATCTGGCATCTTGTATATCTCTTTAGAAGTCACCCTGTATTCTTATGTAACATCTTGTACACCTCTTTAGGAGTCACCCTGTATTCTTGTCTAAAATCTTGTGCACCTCTTTAGGAGACACCCTGTATTCTTCTCTGTCATCTTGTACACCCCTTTAAGAGTCACCATCTATTCTTATCTGGCGTCTTGTATATCTCGTTAGGAGTCACCCTGTATTCTTATCTGGCATCTTGTACACCTCTTTAGGAGTCACCCTGTATTCTTTTCGCTTCGCTCGAAGCCCCGGGTCACTCGACGCCCCAGAACTCTTTCAACAGACTCCATTAACCAATAACTTAGGCTTCCCGCGCGGCTGCATGATGTCACGCACTCGCCATCCTTTAACCATTAACTTAGGCTTCCCGCGCGGCTGCATGACGACACAGTCTCCGTCTCCGTAACGCAACCGTCTCCGTCCTGCGTAACGTTGGACCCAAAGAATAACAACGAAGTCGACAAGATCATTTGGAATGATAAAAAGACCCAGTATCCTTCTATGGAAACACTGTTTAATGAAAAGTTTCTCTCGCTATTCACTTCTCTACACTGAAATATAATATGGTCCACTGTTTGGGGTCCTTCATTACAGGAACATTCGGGCTGCGTTCGGTATTAAGTCTGTGTAGATAGGGGTTGATATGACCATGTCCTGATAGTAATGTTGTTAAATTTGGCGTGAGGTTAATTTTGCTTCATAATGTGCTTTCTACAATCAATTAACGTATAATATACCACGTTATATTTCAACAAAATACCATTACCAACATTTACATATACTCCTTGATAAGGACAATGAGGTATAACTATACCCACACATATAGGAGAAAGTAGGCGACCTGATCTTTACTGAACATCTTGTAGCATTTAGTTTCTCAAAAATGTGGAATAATGATACAAAATATATAAGGTGAAAATTATATATAAATGGCTTTGGAACAGAGTTCCCCAGAGAGGGTTATTAGGTTGTTGATACGACTGCTATCGCTGAGAATGTTGACAAATATTTCTTATGGCATAGGCCTACACTGCATATATATCGTTTGGTAAAAATCCATGGAATATTATGAAGGTTACATGCAGTTAAACATGGAACCTATAAACTTGGGACAAATTATTTTAGTAACACTGATATACAGTCGTGCTGCTTAAAATACTGTATATCTGTAAAAGTAAGACATAATAGTGTAGATTTTCTGGCACGTTCAAGATCCCCTTCGAGGCAAAATTCTGGCACACAGGCATCTCTAAAAGACTCAGTAACTTAGTTAAAGAGGGATGTAAAACTATTATTATTATTATTATTATTATTATTATTATTATTATTATTATTATTGTTATATTCATAATTATACTGAGCATGTATCAACAGTTGGCAGCCCTAGTTCCATCTCGTGGGTACCCTACGCACAAACAAAATTTAGTTGAAGTCCAACGGATAGTTAAATATTAAACCTATTAGCACGCGTAGAATCAGGTTGTCAACACTGCAATGTAAGGGTTGCTAAAAATAATGTGAAATACTCGTATTATGACCTATTTATGTGCCAATTTTTGAACAAATAGGTTTGTTAGTATGGAAGAAACGTGCTGTTAAGCATTGAACCTATCAGCACGCGTAGAGTCAAGTTGGCAGCACTGTCATGTATGGTCTCCTGTAAATTAATCTGAAATGTATTATCTATATGTGTTATGATTTGGAACAGTTCCCATGAATCATTTCTGGAATATCCAACTTTAACTTCAAATTTCAGTTGTGATTTTTCAGCAATTGGTAGCATTGACGTCATTTTCAAATGTGGCCTTGAGATATCGTAGTATACAGGGTGTCATTTATGTACTTGAGTACCCTTAAGGGGCGTGTAGGGGATGGGTATAGGATCGATTTGAGATAGGGAACCTGGGGTCGGAATGGCCTCCTAACCCCAGAAAACAGGTTTGTTTCAGGCCCACCGCCCCTGTAAAGTAGGCAAGCGCGCCCTGTGTTACTCTGAGGTTAGGCACTCTTTCGCTGTCAACGGTCTTGGCGCGACCACCGCTCAACGCTGCGTTAGCCGAGAGCTGCATTCCTCTTGCTGATTGATAGTTCCGTCGTCTTTAACTACTACAGAAACACACGTAACTAGTTGATACTAATAATCAAAAAGGCAATTAATGTACAGAATCAACGATAGTTTTAAAAAATCAGCACCGATTAAACACGCACTGTGACTACGCCCCCTCCTTCCCTATCTTAAATTGATCCTTTACCCATCCCCTACACGCCCCTTAGGGGTACTCAAGTACATAAATGACACCCTGTATATATTCACCTATATCAAATTTGGTTTCCATAGCAGTAGCCTCTTTTTACATCAGCCCGGATTAATCTCATAAGTCTACTTTTTTTATAATTTTTGCAAAATGGGAAAAAGTAGGCTAAAAATATATTATAATAGATTTGCTTGGCATTTCATCTTCCTATAACTAATTCTTCTATCCTATCCCTGGCCAGTTAAAGAATATCATGATGTGTCTTAAAGGTACAGTACTGAAAATGAATGCACTCCACGGCACCTTTGAAGTAGTTGAACGTGTAGCTGACATTCACTTTGCGGTTAAGTTGATGTGATTTCCCCCAGTGGTTTAGTTAAATATGACACTTGTAATGAAGCAAGTTTCTCAAATGTCCCTTGAATAGTGGTTAAATCCAATTCCAATTCCATTCCCATTTCAGCTCTGAAATGATATGTTTCTTTTAAGAGGGATTTGTGGTAGACCATTTACCTCATTAGATTTAGCTCAGCTGGCGTTATAGCAAGAGAATCGAGAACTTTCCATCTTTAGTTTCTGGAATGATATGCAGTACCTAGAAGCGAGAAAAGAACTGTGGAAATATTATTATTATTATTATTATTATTATTATTATTATTATTATTATTATTATTATTATTATTATTATTATTATTATTAGCCTACTTTTCACAGTTTGCAAACATGAGGAAAACGTAGACTTATGAGATCGATCCGGGCAAATGTGTGTGTGTGTGTGTGTGTGTGTGTGTCTGTCTGTCTGTCTATCTGTCTGACCTTCTGTCTGGTTGTGTGTGTGTGTCCCTATCAACTCCTAAACGGCTGCAGCTATCGACACAAAATTTGGTATGAGTAAAGATCTATAGCCTACCTGAATATCTGGCCGTATTTAAAAATGAAGTCAGTGCTACCAACTGATGAAAAATTGCAATTGAAATTTGAGCTCCATGTTGGATATCTTGGAAGGTATGCATGGGAACTATTTCAAAATTGGCACACGTATAGATAATAATATTTCAGATTAATTTCTAGGACAGTGCTGCCAAAATGATTCTACGTTTGCTGATAGGTCCAATTTTTAAATGCATATAACTTCTACACTATCAATTGGAATTCAACCAAACTTCATATGTACTATGTGTACATAAACGGATTTGACTGAGCGTCTTCTTAAGAGCGACCAGGGCTACCAACTGTTAATAAATGCTGTCTCTATTTTTGTTACCCTAATATCAATATATCAGAAAATATGCAAGCCAATATCTCTAAACTTTGCACATGTATAGTACCTGGCATTCTAGATTAATTTGGAGTAATTAATATACGTCAGTGCTACCAACACGATTCTAAACCTGCTGATAGGTCCAATTTTAAAATGCATGTAACTTCGTTACCAACTAATGGATTTCGTTCAAAATTGGCACAACAATAGATCATATTATTTCAGATTATTTCTGACCAATACATGCATGACATTGTTGCCAACATGATTTTACACGCACTGTTCGATTCCATGTCTAACTGCATGTAACGTCCATGCTATCCATTGGACTTCAACCAAATTTTGTATTCTGTACCTTAAGAAATGGAACTAAGAATATATTCAGTCACCAGGGCTGCCAACTGTTGTGCTCTATTAGGCAATATTATGCCACGTATACTGTATTTCGAACTAATTAGAAATTTCGATATTACCAACTTAATTTCTTCATTATTCTAGATAGATCAATTTATATTAATCATTGGCATGAATCTTAAATTTTAAGAAAAGTAGGCTCTTTAGTTCGACACGGAACTTCTTGTTACATTTGAATTCATCCTCAACGAACTTCATGTTAACAATACATTTCATTTGTGTCTACCTAGGTAGATTTTGTTCTACCAGTTTTGACATCCTCACAGTATCTCAAGTGTCCATCAATCAGTGCCTTATATCATCCATCTAGTAGAGGCCCTCTCAATCATCTGGCCTCGGATTCCACTTTAAAATCCTGATAGGTTTTAATCATTTGTCGAAGTTCAAAATTGTCGTGGATTCTTTTCTTTCTGGTATATCAAGTTGCATCAGATTTTTCACACATTCTTGGTATTATCTCCATTTGGTTGCTTTGGCATTGTGAAATTCCAGATTTTCGGTCGTCAGTCATACGAAGGATGTGCCTGTAAAACAGCAATCTTTTCTTTTTGATGGACGACATTATTGGTTCTACCTTGATGTATAGTTCTTCATTGGATCTCAATCGTATCTGGCCATCAACCCATCTGTTGCCTAAAATCTCCCGTAATATATTTCGTTCTCGTTTTAATAATTTATTGAGTTGTCATTGCCTACACTTAGTCAAAGTCTCGGAAGCATACAGACCTTCTAATTTATGACCCATGTTTTTGTGCCTAAGCACCTATAGTCAACGCCTTATTATTATGGATATTTTGCGAAAGACGGAACGCCTGGTCTATTTTCCAGATCCCGTCATTGATGGCATTGTTATCATTATTATTATTATTATTGATGTGTAACATCTTTCTACTCGGTATCTGGATATTTTTGTGGCTCTCGGTAGCTGGACATTTTTGTGGGAGTGATTTTGGAAAAGAGACGGAAGTGGATGAGACGGAAATGCATGGGACGGAACCAATGAGCGCGCGCGGTGGCGGGGATCGGTACAACGACGTACTGTAAGCCATGTGACTATGTGGAATGTAAATCACATACGGTTTACATCAGGGTTGGAGGCCCCGTTAACGAAATTCCTGCAATAAATCCTCTTCAAGTTGTCGTTCTTTGTTGTGAAAAAATTCATTATATCATATTTGCTGAAAACAATTACGATTTATTAAATCTTCATACTTTTGCTGTGTTCTTATTTAATGTAAGCACTCGATACTTCGAGTGCTATATCGCATCAACCAACACTCCAAACAACGTAGGAATTCAATATATTAACACCGACTACTAACAATAATTGAAACTTCGTTGGTCTAAACGTATCACTGGGAGAAACGCATTTAATATACCTACTGCACACCTAATTTTTAATCGCGCCTATACTTGGCCGTGCGCTGTATCGGCAAAAGGAGGCCATTTTCAATTACACCGCTGGCATGGGTACACTAACTGGCCGGTATAAAGCACAGCTCGCATCAAGTAGGCAGTGGATTGCTCCCGCATACAGTTGCAGGTATATGTCACTACTGCAGATGCATTGGAGAATCCTTTCATGTTTGATGATGATGATGATAATTGTTGTTTTAAGGGGCCTAACATCTAGGTTATTCGGCCCCTATTTCATGTTTGCTGGCACAAGGTAGCACAATGAGTTCTTTCTTAAAAAAATGCGAGTAAGTAATATGGAATAATTCGAATAACATGTCAGATGTTACACATCATATGCGACTACTGTAAGGCTCGTAATTTATTATTATTATTATTATTATTATTATTATTATTATTTTGTTGCAATTTGAACAATATGAATGCGACGTTTTAGTAAGGATTGCAACGTTCCCTTTTCAGATAATTATGAATATGCCTGTGTTTCTCTGCGCTGAAGTTGAAATATTGTTCTATCTGTTGTACACTCGTACGTATTGCAGGTAGTGCACATTTATAATTAAACTCGGGATGTAATTAGAAACATTTTATCTTTACAAACAGCAAAGGTATAAAAGCTTATTTTAATTTTCATGAGCGCTCTGTCAGCCGTTAACCTTGCCTCGAGAAGAATTGTGACGGCGAACAAATACAAAAGAAAAAAAAGGGAACAAGAAAGCTTGTAACATTATTCATTTTAATGTCGTCAATAAATCAGCGACAAAGGAAGAGAGCATGGGAGTCTTTTACCAGAGTAATTGTGTAACTTGAGTTGTTGTGGTGTTCCTCTAAAGCCTCTAACAACATCTCTACCACCAGTGTGGCGTGTGGCTCAATTTATTAAAGCTGTGGCACAGTCGGCAAGGTTTTCGCCCACAGTTTCCAACCCCCAGGGGCCCACAAACAATGATAGAGAGCTCGAGAGTCTTTCATCAGAGTAATTGTGTAACTTGAGGTGTTGTGGGATTTTTACTAAACCCTCTAACCTCATCTCTAACACTAGTCTACAATATTGTGGCTTACTTTATTAAAGATGGCTGTATATCATAGTCCGTAAGGCGCTCGCCCACACTGACCGACCCCCAGAGGTCCACAAACAACGATAGAGAGCTCGGAAGTATTTTATGAAAGTACAGTAATTGTGCAACTAGAGTTGTGGTGTTCCTCCAAAGCAGAGGTGGGCACAATTCAGCTCATTGAGCAGCGCTCCCGCTCCGGCAGGAGAAAGAGCCGAGTATGCGCTCTCACCGAAGTTAACCTTGTAGCTGCTTGCACAGCTTGGTATTACAAGCGGCGTATCATAACAGCTTTATACTTGTGCATTAGATGATTAGATTATGGCGCTACGTACATACGTTTATTTATATTCCTTTTATTAGGTTCTGTGTAGGAAACATAAATAATTACTTTGACAGCTGATAAGTACACACTCCTTTGACCACTACCGATAGTCCTGAAACGACAATAAGCCAACCTAACAACTTGTTTAGAACACAAGGAACGAAAACTTGCAGTACGAGTACAGAAATCAATACATGAATAAATATAATTCACCATAAACAAAATATAGGCCTATGTGTTCTTACATATCTGAGCTGTCATTCTGCAGATGATGAGGTGTTCGTATCCTTTCGCTGAAGCAGAAGGGTTACATTTGTAGCGATCGAACTTCCACTTGCAATTCGAAGAACGGCAGTGAGATGAGCGTCAGGAGTGGCTCTTCGTGGAGATTTATTTATCTTCATTAGAGAGAACAGTTTCTCACACAGATATGTTGAACCAAACATTCATAGAAGTTTGGCAGTCATTTTGTGCAAGTTTGGGAAATCTGTTTTTCGAAAATTGTTCATAAAAATGTGCTAAGCTTGTTCGTGATTAATATTTAGCGTACAGCCGTACACATAATAAAGGCCTGCTCAGCCCGGTACAATGTCTTACCTAGGCTTGCGCCTTGACTGCGCATATCGCCACCTAGTGGTTCCAGCACTAACTATTAGCGAGCAGTCAGCTGGTCCCGGCTCCTTGGCTCCGCTCGCGCTCCTGCAGTTGGCTCCAGGAGCTGCGCTTTCTCATTGCCCACCAATGCTCTAAAGCCTCCAACAACATCTCTACTACTAGAGTGGCTCATTTCATATTGATGTGCCACAGTCAGTAAGGTTCTCGCTAAACCCCAGTGATCCAAAAGGAGAGGGAAAAAGCATGGCAGTCATTTATAAGAGTAATTGTTCTTTTTGGACCTGCCAAGTACTGTTCTCGGACTGATGGACGTAAAATGAGCTGTGTCTAGTCTTTCTACAACAACTTCCATATTTTCACCTATGCCTAAGTCCAAAAGGGTTGAACTCAGAAATTGCAATGGATTGTATTGCTTGCCACGGTGGGTGAGTGAATATCGTGTCGGATTACTAACCCCCAAGCTTGCAGGTTCGCTCCTGGCCGTGGTAAGTGGTTTTTGAAAGGCGGCAAAAATCACGATATGCATGTCATACGATGTTGGCATGTTAATGAACCCATTTGAATTCAGTAGGCCGTGTATATAATGGAAAAATTAATCACGGGATTTTCCGCCAACACAAAGTTCCTCATTTCTCTACTAAAAAAAGCGCTATAGTGTAATGGAGCTTAGATATCTAACCACTTTGACTTTCATAGTGCTTCAAGGGACAACAAAATTTGACATGCAACTGCCCTCTGAGTGTCAAATAACAAAGCTTGCACCCGGCACCCGAGGCCGTATGATATTATTATTGTATTGTTTTATATTTATTCGCAGATATAACAGCAGGTATAATGTTCTTGCAACATTTCAGCTTTTCGGTTGAATAGTAAGTTATTGTCTGAAAGAGCTACAAACACAACACTAGATTTTAAGCATACTTTTCACATTTTGCAAAAATGAGGCAAAAGTAGACCTATGAGATCGATCCGGGAAAATGGGTGTCTGTCTGTCCTTCTGTCTGACTGTCTGTCAGTCTGTCTGTCTGACCTTCTGTATGTCTGGCTGTGTGTGTGTCCACCCCTATCAACTCCTAAACGGCTGCAGCAATCGAAACCAAATTTAGTATGAGTATACCGGAATATCTCAAGCCCATATTTGAAAATGATGTGTGCTACCAACTGCTGAAAAAACGCACTAGAAATTTGAGCTCCATGTTGGATATCATGGTAGGTACTGTATCCATGGAAGCTATTCCAAAATTGGCACACATGTAGATACTATTTCAGTTTAATTTCCAGGACGCCGTATATAACAGTGTTGCCAAAATAATTTTAAGCCTTCTGATAGGCCCACATTTTAAATGCATATAACTTCTACACTATTAATTGGATTTTAACCAAATTTTGTATGTAATACTGTATGTGTACATAAACAGATATGACAGAGTGTATTTTTAAGAGCCACCAGGGCTGCCAACTGTTAATAATTGCTCTCTCTATTTTCTTCATCCAAATACCAACATATCTGAAAGTATGCAAGCCGACAGCTTTAAACTATGCACACGTATAGTACCTGACATTTTAGATTAATTAGGAGTAACTTATAAACTTCAGTTCTACCAACATGATTCTAAGCCTGCTGATAAGACCAATTTTTAAATGCATGTAACTTCTATACTATCAGTTGGATTTCAACCAAATTTCGTATGTGCTATATTGAACCCATGTACCATTGGTTCAAGGGGTCGAATCCATCATTTATTGGTGAAAGAAAAGAGGAAAGATACAGTCTTCAGTGGAACATGGAAAGAGTTTATACAAGAGGACTGGTTTAATCTTGTGCAAGAGTAAGAAACCAGGTGGCCAGGAAATGATATCACGCGTGACGCACCGATAAGGAGCGATCATGGCTATAATTAGAGCGAGAGGAACTTTCCGTTCGGAGTGAGTGAGAGAAGGTTTCGGAAATCGAGCTTACGTTGCAGTAAAATGGCATCCTCGCAGTTGTGCAAGAGGAAGAATAATTAGATTTAAACCATTTGCGAGCATAAAATTAAGAAAAGAAATACATCTTTGTGAATCATTTCAGAATAGAGATTTTTGTATGGAAAAAGATGTTATAATAATTACCCAGGAAAAAAGTGCAAATGCGGCATTACGTAATTAAAAGTTCCCCGAGACCCGAGGAGGTGGGGATTAAAAATCAACTGTAACACCCACGTATCTGAAAACCAAATTTTATTTAATATCTCAGAATTGTACGATCGATTTTTATGTGCAAAGAGGACAGTTTACGTTTAGAAAACCAGCTTTCCAGAGATATAATCTTCAATACTGTGCGACTATTGCTTCAAAAGTTAGCTATGAAAAAGGCGAGGACTTTATCTTTTTGTAGCCAAAAAGTATAAAAGTCCTGGCAGAGCCAGACCAATCAGGTAGTATCGGTCAGCCCAGGGGGGCGTGACGTTGGAGCATCACCATATGCAGTCTACGAGCACTCCGTGAGCGGAGGTGCTGCATCACATCTAATGCAGTATTATTCCGTCCAAGGGACGTGACGTTGGAGCATCATATCAAATGCAGTTTCAGACAGCCCGAGGGCGTCGCTGTATCGACAACCAACCAGTTCCGTGAGAGCCGAGACGCTGCACGAGGAAGCATCAAGTATCATCATAGTATCGCCGTGTGAAGACTTAGAAAAATCCTAGCACAGGATTTAGTTCAGCAAGCGTCAGTCTTTATAGTGAAAAGTTCCGTATTACAGTCATAGTAGGCTGCGAACTTAAAGAACAGGCGATAGGTCTTCAAATAACAGTTCAGATAAAGGACCGAAAGTATCGTAACGTTTTGAGGTACCATAATAGTGAAATAAACATTTCTAGCAAAGTTAAGGAACCCGATCAGGGTCGGACGAAATAAGTAACGCCTAGTGTATCAATAAGATAGGGACTAGAGCGAAGAAAATAAGAAGGGAAAATTTAATCCAAGACATTGTCTAACAGGAGACAAACAAACAGTAAAAGCATTAAGCTACGGAACCAAGGAATAGCAGTAAATGCTAGAGAATCATAGGTCACCGATAAAGTATTCGAGGAGCTTTTGAGCTCCTTTAAAGGAATAAATACATGTTGTGAACAAATGTTCTTAAGATAAAGCGATTATTGTTACGGGAGAGGATTAATATGAAATTGAGATGTAGATCAAATGTGTATTGTTGAATTTATCAGTTCTTTGAAGGCAATTTGGCAATAAAGGATAAGCGTAATGTAGCGCATTGAAGTAAATTTGTCACGCTAGGAATGCGTTGAACCTAAATATACTTGGTAAATTAATTATGAGGGGCAGTTGGTCGTGGTAATTGAGCTATAGTAAGTCCTCCAAATAGTGATGTGATCACGAGGCCGTTGTGTGTGTTGTATTATAAAAGGGTGCGAAATAATTGTATTATGAGCGCGAGTGTAAGGCAAAGGCCTGCTATAAGTCGCAAATGTATAAGTCCTCCAGTATGGGATATGGTTCCCGAGGCAGTTGAAAGAAACGAACCCAGATTCGTTTATGTGAAGCCCCTAAATATTTGTTGTTGTATTGAATTATTCTTACCCACCAATGAGGACACTTCATAATTAATAAATGCCGAGGTAAAAAGAATGGGTCTTGTGAACCTAAATGAAAATCCACAGCCTGCTTCCAGTCTCCGACCGGGTCAGGAATGGAATGAATGAAGCCCCCAATCTAGCGGCGAGCTTATGAACTGTGCCGGCTGCCGAGGCCTGACGCACTCCTCTGGGGCAATGATTACATGAATGACAGATGAAATGAAATGATAGTGGAGAGTGTTGCTGGAATGAAATTGACAGGGAAAACCGGAGTACCCGGAGAAAAACCTGTCTGCCTCCGTTTTGTCCAGCACAAATCTCAGATGGAGTGACCGGGATTTGAACGACGGGCCCAACGGTGAGAGGCCGGCGTGCTGCCGCCTGAGCCACGGAGGCTTCCTTGTGAACCTAAATATGTTGTTAAAAATAAGTAGAATGAAGCCTTGTTTGTTCAAAGAACTATATTTAAGAAACTGCTGTATGAAAGCGGAGGGTAGCTCGCCTCTTGCGATTCTGACCGTAATGTTCCTGCTCCCCAACAATAAATCACGCCAAGTGGCCACGGCCAGACCTTACCATTAACGGATGTGCGGTAGGTCTGTGAGCCGTCTGTTTTGAAGTTATAGTACACTAGAGTGTTTAGAGTTGGTTTTAACGACCCGGGCTTCGAACCGAGGTTCTTGTAGATGAAAATTACCGCTTGCAAGTTCAGATCGTTGCTTTCTATTGATATGATGGTCTTTTAAGACAAATAATGATAAATCCCTAATGTAATGTTATATAATGTAATAGTTCACGAGTTGAGTGAAGACAATTAGATTCCGGGAGTGATCTTAATTTTTGACGTGTTCAAGTAGTCTTCTATAACTCGGGAGTGCACAAGTGTTTTCCAAATCACAGTAGTGAATTGTTGATTTGAGAGAGATGGTAACCCATGAACGTGTGAAAGCCCAAAGTTTAAGTAAATGAGTAACAGTACTTTAATAAGAATTATATATTGTTTTAATTATAATATACTCATATAATAGATAGTGATGAGTTGTAAGAAAAAAGGATAACACAGTTTATATTGAAAATTATCGAGCCTATTGGAGCTCTTGATTGTATTGAAGTTTAAAAGGACACTATATGGAAGTGAAAAGAAATATAAGTTTGTTGGTTTATGAAAACCATTTATTATGATTTAACCTTTGTTTTATTATGTATTCCTTGTTCACTCTGAACAAGTTAGAATTGGGTCAGTATTTTATTTGTTTAATTTGTTGTAGCGCCATATATTTGGTTAATTAAATGTGTTATAGTAGGAATTGATTTTGTTTATTTATTTTGGAAGTGTATCCTCTATTTAATCCAAAATGTGTGTCACAGAGTGGGAGAACATACCATAACCCCGAAAATCCCGATTTGGGCATTGCTGGCATACTGTGATTTGCATATTTCATGCTAAAAGGGCACAATATGTAACATAACAGATATGACTATAAGTATTCTTAAGAGCAATCAGGGCTGCCATCTGTTAATAAATGCTGTCTATATTTTTCCCCCCTAATATCCATATATCAGAAAGTATGCAAGCCAACAACTCTATACATTGCACACGTATAGCACCTGACATTCTAGATTAATTTGGAGTTATTAATATAATCAGTGCTGCTAATATGATTCTATGCTTGCTGATAGGTCCAATTTTAAAATACATGTAACTTCTATACTAACAAATGGATTTCTTCCAAAATTGGCACAACAAGATATCATAATACGTCTGATTATTTCTATCCATCACACGCCTGACATTGTTGCCAACATGCTTTTACGCGTGCTGATAGATCCAATGTCAAACTGCATGTAACGTCCATTGGACTTCAACCAAATTTTGTATTCTGTACCTTAAGAGATGGAACTAAGATTATATTCAGTCACCAGGGCTGCCAACTGTAGTGCTCTATTAGGCTACATTATACCAGGAATATTTCGAACTAATTAGACATTTCGATATTACCAACTTAATTTCGTCATTATTCTAGATAGGTTCATATACTGTAGAATAATCATTGGCATGAAAAGTAGGCTCTTTAGTTCGTCACGGAACTTCTTGTTATATTTATTTATTTATTTATTTATTATTTATTTATTTATTTATTTAGCGTATGGCTTTTAGTGCCGGGATTGTCCGAGGACATATTCGGCTCGCCAGAGGCTGTAGCTGCTTAAAGCAGACACCCATGGGGTGAGCAACAAGTTCCGTTCAACTTCAAGTCGTTCCAACTTTCGCTACCAGCTGTCACTGGCACCTAGTGGTGAACGTTGGAACTATGATAGAGCGTTTCAACGAAATCTAACCAAGAAATTTAGCTTCACAATCACACAAGTTTAGTTAGTGGAAGGATCTTTTACATGCCATAAATCTATGCCATGGGACCTCAGGCTTTACTTCCCCTCCGAAGGAAGGCATGAAAATGAAAATCCACAGTCTGCTTCCAGTCTCCGACCGGGTCAGGAATGGAATGAATGAAGCCCCCAACTAGCGGCGGGCTGCCGAGGCCTGACGCACTCCTCTGGGGCAATGATTAAATGAATGACGGATGAAATGAAATGATAGTGGAGAGTGTTGCTGGAATGAAATTTTGACAGGGAAAACCGGAGTACCCGGAGAAAAACCTGTCTGCCTCCGTTTTGTCCAGCACAGATCTCACATGGAGTGACCGGGATTTGAACCACGGACCCAGCGGTGAGAGGCCGGCGTGCTGCCGCCTAAACCACGGAGGCTTCCGAAGGAAGGCATACTGGAGGATTTTAACGCTCTTAAATAATCCGACACTTCGGCCGGGTTTGAACCCGCTATCTTGGGCACAGCAGTTAAGCATGCTACCGACTACGCCACCGAAGCTTTTATATGTAAGTATAGATGTTATAATTATCCCGACTGGCTGTGTGGGGCAGCGGTAACGTTCTCTCCTGCTGTACCCAAGATTGCAGGATTGAATCCTGGCGCAGTGAGTTGGCATCGGATGATGCGCAAATGAGGGAGAGCCATGCCAGTAAATTTACCCTTAAAATGGGGCAATTTTGTGATAATATGGTCGTGTGGCTTCCGGAGCGGTCGAGTGCAGATCTTTCTAGTTGACGCCCATGGGCGACCTGCGCGTCGTAATGAGGACGAAGTGATGAAGAGGACATCACATACACCCTGTCCCCGAGCCATGGTTATTAACCCCCTGGAGATTAAAATCCCTGATGGCTCGGCCGGGAATCGAACCCTGGGCACTTCGGGCCAAAGCCTAGCGCGCTAACCATTCAGCCACGGAGCCGGACTATGTTTGTGATTATTAAATAAAACACGTAATTTTTAGCCTATTTTCAATTTTGAAAAAATAGGCTTATGAGATCACCTTTTGTCCGTGTGTGTGTGCGTGTGTGTGTGTGTGATTCGTGTGTGTGTGTCCCCCCTAATAAAATCTAAACGGCAGGAGCGATTTCAATGAAACTCGGGAAGTTCATAGCACTATTCCCGGCGACCTCGACCGTGCCCTTCAAATTTTGTTACGACTCACCAATCCAACATGGCGGCTGGGCGAAATATTTCACCAGCATTCAATATCTCCGAAACAATTACCGATATTACCCTGACATTTTCTATGGTGATAGAGGGAACTACTATAAGTTCACTTATGAGACTTTTGAAAACCTGGTAACTACAAAACCAACATGGAGGCCAAGCGAATTTGCGACTTTTAAATAGACGTTTCTCGCGATTTGACCAACCAAACGCAATGAAACTTGGTACAGTATATATTTATATACATTGTAATGCACCGACATCTAACTTCGTTCAATTGTTTACATAGTCACAAGATGGCGGATGTGCGAAATATTTCACCGGCATTCTATATCTCTGAAACTATTAGCGGTATCTCCCTAAAATTTTGTACGGAGATAAAGGGCACTACTGGAAGTCCACCTATAAGACTTTCAAAAACCGGTTAACTACAAAACGAACATGGCGGCCAAGCGAATTTGAAAATTTTAAATAGACCTTTCTCGCGATTTAATGTTCCAAGCGCACTGAAACCTGGTACAGGAAATATTTTTACGCATTGTAATCCACTGATATCTAATTTAGTTCAATTGTTTACATAACCTCAAGATGGCGGATGTGCGAATTTTAAAATTAAGTTTTTATTTCTTGTGTCATAATCATGCGATCGAAGTGAAAGTATGAATAATGAACCTACGCAATAATTTTCCTTTAATGGTACATGACTCTATGGCCTATACATTTAACAATCCAACATGGCGACCATCCGAAATATTTAGACGATACTGAATATCTACGAATCTATTTTAGCAATCAAACTGCATTTTTAATGTTCATAGGGGCTATGAACTTAAGTTCACCTATAGGACTTTAAATAACCTGGTGATCACAAATTCAACATGGCGGTGACGCGAATTATAAATATTCACATGGACGTTTCTCGCAATTTAACCAACCGCGTGCAGTGAAACTTGGTACAGTAAATCCTTATACGAATGTTAATCCACTGGCATCTAATTTACTTCAATTGTTTCCATAACCTCAAGATGGCAGCTGTGAAAAATTTTAAAATCTCCTTGTTTTTTCTTGTGTCCTAATTATGCGATTGAAGTTTGAATACTACACGTTCACAATAATCTGCATGTAACAGTACATAACTCTAGGACCTACATAGGCCTATATAAAATCCAACATGGCGACCATCCGAAATATTTAGTCGGTTCTTAATATCTACGAATCTATTACAGCAATCAAATAGAAATTGTGTATGTTGGTAGTGGCAATTAACATAAGTAGGATATTTGAAAATAGGCTGTATAGTTCTTCACGGAACTACTTGTTCAGAAGTGTATTTACAAATGTATACTTTGTACCCCACCCATTCATTGAGCAAATTCGTGTTGACCGACTGAAAAGCAACAAATAACACTTTGTCTAGGCAACACCAAAAGAATGACTTCAAATCTGTACATTATTAATCAACCAACATGGCTGATGTTATCGCTTATTGTTAGCTGGTAGTCATAATAAAATTGACTCGGCTGTGTATCATTTAATTGAGTTCTGGAGGGAAAACATACCCACTCAGTATTCATAGCGGCATGTTTGAGTTCACTGCGGTATGACGTGATCAGCAAATATTAATACTTTGGTCTCATCAGGAATTAAATATAGTTTACATGTAACCCAATTATCCGTGGTCACGGTCACGATCGATCAGCAAGGGCAATTAGCCCACTGAATAATGGATCTCCAGCTCACACTCAGTCCATTCATAACGTGGCTGACCTACACTCATTGCACCATGCAACACAGTCACGTAGTCTTTAGTTACGTCAATGATGGGGTGGCCACTCTGATTTTGGTATTTCTATACTATCTACATACGTAGTGATATCAACATGTTCGACGATGTCGAAATGTAAATATTATGTCAGAAAACTGTATCATAATGAGGGTCATTATAGTACTATTCTTCATTATGAGACAGTTTCTCCAACCAATCAGAGCTCATTCATTGACCAATTAGGTAAGGATAGCTTCGCGCATGCGCCCAAAATCCAACATGTCGGACATGAATTACATGATTTAAAAGTTCAAATTGGATATCGGATCAACCATTGTAGTTGCAATCCCAAACGCAAAAACAAAATCAGCACGAACCTTTACGGTAACAAGAAAATACTATGATATATGCAAGAAATGTATGAATCTACGTCCAGAAGCTAGCAACACAGCAACATTCTATATAAATTACCGACATGGAAAGTGGACCGTCCCATATGTTCGCGTAAATAAACTGGCGAATATGAGACAAAAAATAACACTGTACCTTAATATCCCCAACTGCAATTTCTACACAACGCATTGCTTTCAAACGACATCGGTGACAATATTAGTGAATGCTAGTTCTGATCGGCACTAGACATCATAGGATTGCCATGCAAAGTAAATGGTCTCTGCTTTCGAAATTCTTTGACTCACGCATGCGCTCTGTTCAGTGGGTAGTTTATTGGCTGAGGAATAACCCACCCACCAAGGGAAGATGATTAAAAAAAGGGAAGTAGGTTTTGGATTGAAAAAAAAGGATAGAAAATAGGAGGAGAGTCCCACAAAATTAATAAGTTTAGTTTTAAACACACTTAAAGGTGGTTGCCACCGAAAATCCGCTTTCGGATACCTAAAATGAGTAAGGACTTGGTCTAAGCTGACGAGAAACACAGATAGAACTTGGGCGGTTTGCAAGAGAGTGGCTTTCGTATAATCCCTCTCAAGCATATATAAAACTACTATGGGGAAGAGTGATGGTCTGGCAAGACTGAGAGGAACAAATTTACTGTATGTCTTCTCAAAGAAATTAGGTTTTACAAAGTAATTCGAAGAATGCCAATAATTCAAATCAAGTTCGGAATTTCCAATTTTCGAAATTATAGAGTTTCTAGAAAAAGAGACCCAGTGCTTCCAGGAAGGATAGTGACGAAAAATTATAACTTGGAAAGTAATCTTTATAAGTGAACCAATGGTTGCCTTTGGAAATGGCTAAGCTTTTACTCGGCGAGAAGCCGGCTAAAAGTTTAGACAAAAAGAAACACTTATCTTTTTGAAAACTGACCATAAGTTTTCGGAGAGGATCTCCACAAGCAGGTAGCTGGCGTAGCGAGCTTTACTTGCCTTACTGGCCAATTAGAATTAGCTATTAAAGCTAAAAGAATCTTTAGTGAGGTTACTGCTAAGAGTTCTTGCTCAAATGCAACGAGTGGTGAAAGCCCTATTAATGGTTTTAATGGCATCAAGTAGGGAGAGCCAAGGAGGACAGGACTTTGTTTAACCTTTGTATTAGAAAAAATGAAAAAGAGAAAAAGAACGCTCAATTTATTTAACAATTCAGGAGAAATTAATATTTTTAACAAATAAATATTTTCCAATCTTATTAACAATTTGAGGTCGCAGACCTCCGACAACATTCAGAAATTGCTCCAGGCAAATAACAATTTTTAAGGTTTTAAACCTGGTATTAAAATCTTTTTAAGATTTGAAAAAGGACTAAATGAAATGATTAAAGTTTAAACATTTACAAGAGTACAAGGAGTGTACTATAAGAAATTTCTGAAAGAATATTCTAGAGAGAACAACAACTTTCAAGCTAACTATAAGGAAAACATAAAGCATAAAAATAGAAGTTCCTACAACTTCTTATATTTAAACAGGATTACTTTATGAGAATTATACAAAGGAGGGCAGGTCACTTACTGTGAAACCTAAGTAAGTAATCAAAAGGAAGGTTCTAGACTTCCTATGTTTAATTAGGAATCACGAGCCAAATGGGGTAGTTTCCATTTCGTGAGACCTAAAAATAACTCACTCAAGAGTTGAAAATATTGGTTTTCCTGATAATAGAGAAAAAACAATGTAAACTTAAACCGTGTATAAAACACGTAATTATACAGCAATTACTTAATGATAAACAAGAAAAATGGAAGGGCACTTCGCAGAGTCACACCTTATTGAAACAGACCTATATTGAAAAATTTATTACGGATTGTTAGTAGGAAGTTTAGGAAAGAGAAATAGGGGATGGAGGAAAAATGTTCATGGCCTTATTTAAATATGAACGGACGATCGCGACGCGGTAGAAAGTTGAACAAGCACTGATTTTCACTATAGTTCGTTGAAACTTATGAAAAGTTCACTATGGAAACACGAAAGTTTTTGGCAGAGAAAGTTATTTCAATTTGAACAAAATGACTGGTTGCACTAAATGGACGAAAGTCTATTGCTTGAGAACATGGTGGATTACAGTTAAATGCGCCATAGAACATTCCAGCGGTTCCAGCGGTGGAAGAAAGTTAGCTATTAAGCTTTTAATTCAGAAACGAAATTCTTCAATTTTAAATAGCATTCTTACAAGTGAGTGAAAATTTCAAAACGGCAGGACTTGTAGATGAAATACAGAATCTAGAAGGTTCCAGAACGACCTTGGTAGAAAAAATGGAGTTGAGAAAATCCAACGGAGGAACTAACTTGTTGAGTTATAGACAGCGGGTATTAGATAATATCCCACGTAGTGAGAGGATTTCTCATTTGAATAGCCTAAGAAAAGCTCTTTTTTAATAAGGTTGGCTTATACAACCAAAGGCTCAACATGGCAAATCCCACGAAGAATGATTTTTGCCCCAAAATAAGCAATCGCACACTGTCTATAAAACATCTTTAAAAGCACGTGAAAGTTAAAACCATGAAGATGAGGTTAAAACTTTAAGATGGTACTTATCTTGATTTCATGTAGAAGATGAAGTTCCCTTTGACGATTACTACTTTGCCAACATGGCGTAGAAGAGAGTTTGCCTCTTGGGTTGAGGAGACTAGCTCGAGAGGAGCTTTGACTGACCGAGTCAACTGCCGATTGCGAAGTGAGGCCTGCTCAACGGAGCACAGAAGGTCCAAGGAAGGGAAAAAGAGTGGGGGGTAGGAAACAAAAGGAGAACATATAAACATTGCCAACTTGTCAAAAATAAATGTTCTTCTTGATGAATGGTCTTCAAGGAGTTGATAGTAGGCGATATTAGCGCAGCATGGTGAGTAAAGAGGTAGACGTAGTCCTCTTGCTCAAGGAGAAAATAGCTGGCGATGGTAACAGGATCAGGTGGCCAAATGAATAAGTAAGTCCTCTAACACCAGGAAGAATTGAGGAGCTTCAGAGATTCGCTGCGAGATGACGCTAGGTGGGGCACAGAAGTTATATATCTGAAACAAACTTATGAAGACATAAGAGATTTGCCTATCAAGGAGAAAACAAAAGATCACTGTTGGTGTTTGACAAAGAGAAAGGAAGAAATGAACATGCAAGGAGCAATAAAAATTATATCTCAGGTACCGTGTATTCAAAGAATACACCATACTGGGGGGACAAACACCAACAGAGAGCAAATAAACAGTTACACATTTAATGGAAGAGGAGCGATCAAAGACAGGGGTCTTGTAATCGAACCGTTAATGGTCAAGACTCTGACCACCCTGACTCTCCCATCTCTTCCAGGGTAACACTTGGTCACTCTACCGGAAGTCCAGACTAGAGGGGGAGAAACATCCCTAACCAAGACCAAGTCCCCCACTTTAATGTCGGGACTGGAAAGACACCACTTCTGCCTCCGTTGCAAGGAAGTTAAATATTCCAAGTTCCATCTCTTCCAAAAAGAATTACGGAGGGCTTCAAGTTTACGCCAAACAATAGGTAAATTTAAATCCCTGTAAGAATTGGGAAGAGGAGGAGGGGCAGAAAGAGAAGTGCCGATAAGGAAGTGACCAGGGGTGAGTGGAAGTAGGTCATCAGGGTCATTGGAAAGCGGAGTTAAAGGGCGAGAGTTAACAACACCTTCAATCAGAACAGACAGTGAATTGAATTCTTCGTAAGTCAGAATTCGATTACCTAAGACTTTTCTTAAATGACGTTTAGTGAGCTTTACGCAAGATTCCCACCTACCACCATGATGCGGAGCGTAAGGAGGTATAAAGCGCCATTTGAAACCTTTTGAATAAGAAAAATTAGAAATTTGTTCCATGGCTGGAGAGGAAGTGAGAGCTTTCTTCCACAGGGAAGCTGCGCCCTGAAAGGTGGAAGCGTTATCAGAGAACATCTCAGAAGGAACACCACGCCTAGCAGTGAAACGAGAGACAGCTGATAAAAAATAAGAAGTAGAAGCATTCGTTACTAGTTCCAAGTGGATTGCGCCGGTAACCATGCAAACAAAGAGAGAAACATAAAGCTTACCAAACAATTTGCGTTTAGCTTCAGGAGAGTTTCGTTGATATTGGAACGGACCCATATAGTCCACGCCAGTTAAAGCAAATGGGCGTATAGGAGAAGAACGAAAAGAGGGCAGATCGCTCATTAATTGAGTATTGATTTTAGGTTTCGCTTTGAAACAAGGAATGCACTTGTGAATTACAGAAGAAACTTCATGAATTCCATTTATAATCCAGTACTTTTCCCTTAAGAGGCAAAGCAGAGTACGTGTACCAACATGAAGATTACGGTAATGAAAGTCACGTATAATTAAGGAAGTTACGTGATGTTTGGAAGGCAAAATAACGGGATGCTTTTTGTCTTCAGAGAGTAAAGATTGCGAGAGCCTTCCACCTACCCTGAGTAACCCATGGTCATCAAGAAACGGGGCTAAAGCACGGAGACGGCTGGATTTGGGAAGATCTCTTTTAGAAGAAAGCAATGACAATTCAGAAGAAAAGGCTTCTTGCTGTGTCAGTTGTAAAACCTTAACGGTAGCGAGATTCAATTCATGATTGGTAAGGTGTGGTTTAGGGAGAAGAGGTTGGTCAACCACAAGATATTTCCATCTAAGGAGATAGGCGAAAATCCGTAGTAATTTATGAAAAGAAGAATAGCGGGACAACAAAGGATGAGAAGCGTTGGAAACAAGACAAGAAGCAATGGGTAGAGGTACTTTAGCGTCAGGCAAGTTGGAGTTTGTAGCTGGGGGTTTAGAAGGCCATGAGGAAGATTCTTCGATTAGCCACGAGGGCCCATGCCAGTACAATTGGGAAGCTGCCAATTGAGAGGGTAAACAACCACGAGAGATAATATCGGCTGGATTGTCAGCACTGGGAACATGCCTCCATTGACATCCAGAAGAGAGAGTTTGAATTTTGGAAACCCTGTTTGCAACGAAAGTTTGCCAATGAGAAGGGTTCTTGGCGATCCAAGAAAGGGCGATCATGGAATCGCTCCAGAGATAAATTTGCGAGAATTCGGCTTTTAATACTTCCCGTAATTTCTTGACAAGTTCTGCAGCCATGAGTGCAGCGCACAGTTCGAGCCTAGGCAGAGTGATAGTTTTAAGAGGAGCGACCTTCGATTTGGCACAAACAAGGTTGGAAACTGGAGATCCATAGTGTGAATCGTGATGAACTAAATATGCACAGCAACCATAAGCTTTTTCGGAACTATCCGCGAACACATGAAGGAAGAAGGGTGTATTAGAATGAGAGCTAATTAAATTCCTGGGAATTTCAATGAGGGAAAGGTCTAACAAATTACTGCGAAACGAGAGCCAGCGATTAAGAAATGAAAGAGGGACAGTGTCATCCCATTCACATTTAAGCGACCACAGCTCTTGCATGAAGAGTTTGGCTATAACGATAACTGGGGCAAGGAATTGAAGTGGATCAAAAATTTTTGCAATTTCAGAGAGAACTTGTCTCTTTGTATTAGGAATCTCTTCTGCGAGCGAAACTTTATAGATAAGAGTGTCAGTGCTAGTGCACCAGTGAACTCCTAGAGTTTTTATAGATTCGGAGTTTCCACAAATTTCGACAGAAGAAGGATCTACGTCTTCGATGGGAAACTGAGCAAGAAACTCAGGGGAGTTGGAGTTCCACTTATGAAGTGGAAAACCTCCATTCCTTAACAATGCCTGAAGTTCTAAAGACACAAAAGAAGCTTCCTCTAAAGAGGGGAAGGACTGCAAGTAATCGTCATAAAATGATGTTGTTAGTGCTTCAGAGGCTTTGGGGTTAAATAAATGACCATCTTGTGAGGCTAGCAAGTGTAGGGATCGGATAGCAAGGAAAGCAGAGGGTTTTAAGCCATAAGTAACCGTTTTCAAGCGAAATACCTTAATGGGCTTATTGATTTCATCACGCCACAAGATTCTTTGAAGATCTCGTTGTTCTGGTTGAATTAACACTTGACGGTACATCTGTTTTATGTCGGCTATGACAGCTATGGGAAATAATCGAAAGTTTAAGAGTATAGCAGATAAATCTGATTGAATAGCAGGATCAGAATAAAGAGTGTCGTTAAGGCTGTTGCCATTAACGTCGGGTGATGAACCATTGAAAACAACTCGAATTTTATCTTTTACAAGAGGGTTTTTCCACACGGGATGATGATTTAAATAAACCGTTTCAATTGGGGGGTGCAATTCATCATCGGATTTGTTAACAACCTCCATATGATCTAAGCTTTCATACTCATCCATGAACTCAGTGTACTGCTTTTTGACAAGGGGTTCCTTTTTGAGTTTGCTCTCGATAGCAAAGAGAGCTTTTCGAGCTTTAGGCTGAGAGTTAATAAGTTTGGGGGGATTGTGTAATCTTGGCATTTGAACAATGAACCGGCCATCAGAAGAACGAGTGGTGGTGTTCAAAAAAAGTTGCTCACAGAATTCATTTTCTGAAGAGGTTACGTTAGGAGAATCAACATTTTCAAGCCTCCAAAACTGTTCCAGATCAGTATTGGAGAAGTAACATTGCGATGCAGGTTGGGGAGAATAATGGGGAAGTTGCCCTGTGACGATCCATCCAAAATTAGTGTCTCTGGCGACCACGTTAGAGGACAACTTGCGAACCTGTTTCCGAAGGCAATTCCAAAAGACATTGGCACTAAAGAGTATGTCAATGGGGTTTTGTATGTTAAACAAAGGATCGGCTAACCTTAAATGCGAGGGAATGTTTAATCCTGAAATATCCACCGAGTGACTTGGAGTGTCTTCACCAATGCTATTGAGAATTAAACAATTAAGTTTAAAAAAGTTGTTTCTATGACAAATATCTCTTATGGTTAGTTTTGAGAATTGTAAAGCTTGCGATTTTGAGCTGTTGATACCCGACACATTGATAGAAGTAGGGTTTACGGGTAGGCCTAGTTATTTAATCAAGGAATTAGACACAAAATCATGAGTTGCCGCTGAATCTAGAAGACCGCGTGCACGGACCCAGTTGCCAAAGTTATCCTGAACTTCAATTTGGACAGTAGACAACAATACTTGAGCACTGCGAATGGACTTGGCATTTTGAATATACGATGAGGCATTAGAACTATTAGCACTATCATTTTTAGGAGAAGTGGATGCTGTCGATGACCTTGCCTGATCATGACGATGTAGCAAAGTATGATGAGCCTTTTCACAATGGTAGCAAAGTCTTGTGGACTTGCAATTAGAAGCAGAATGCGTGGGCGCTAGGCAGTTGAAACAATGCTTGTTTTGAGCAACTAATTTTCGTCTGTCGTCGACTGACATTTCTTTAAAGGATTTACAGAGGTATAGGGCATGGGGATCTTTACAAAGTATGCACTTTACAGGTTCGTTTAAACTTTTGCGAGGTTCGCTTTGAGTGTTTAAAACAATAGAGCTAGCAACACGACGTTCACTAGACCTAGTTGGGTAACCAGTAGTGTTTGACTTAAATTTGGATGAGCTGGACCCGGGTTTTTGGGTATTGGACGCTGAGCGTTCACTTTTGGGTTTGATGGACATTAATTCGAATTTGGAACTAGGAGATGAAGGTTCACTTTGATTAGCTAGAGCGGTTAAAAGTTGGCATCTAGCGTTTATGAAAGTAACTAAATGCTCGTAAGTGTAGTCATCTTCTTTAGAAAGTTCAATTTCCCAAGCTTTGAGGGTAGCAGTACCGTATCAACTTTAGCAATCACTAAATATATTAGGAAAGTATCCCAATAATTAGTAGGTTGATCTAATTGGGACAGAGCCTTAACGTGAAGTTGTGTAGTGTCAACTAGAGTACGTAGACTAGTGACGTCATTGTGCTGTGACGCAGGTAGATTGAATAGAGCCTTTATATGGCGTTGAATACGTAACCGTAAATTTCCATATCTTTCCTTTAATAAGTTAAAGGCAATGGGGTAATTTTCGGCACGCAGAGGAAGTGCTTCGACCAACTGCAAAGCTTGACCTCGGAGGATTGATCTCAAGTACTGAAACTTGTAGATGACTTGAATGTCTTCATTGTCGTGAACAAGGGAGCAAAATAATTCATAGAAAGAATCCCAAGCAGATTCATCTCCAGAAAAATGGGGTAAATCAATTTTCGGTAAAATTGGTTTGGGCTTGTGAGTACCCTCACGGAAAGAAGTTTGTGGTTCGTGAAGGGAACCGAGAACAGAAGCGTCCTTTTTCTGCTCCTCTTCGAGTTGGCGTATTATTTTGAAAGCAGAACCTATGCCTTTGTAATATTGGTTTTCTACTTCAACTCGATCTTCGGTTTGATTGAGCATGCAAGTTTCTATTTCAGTTTGGATGTTACAATAATTTTCATAAGAACGTTCATAATCTCGTACACGATGTTTCAACAAGTCTAATTGAGCTTCTGAGGGATCTAACTCTTTTATGTACTTTCTAAAACGGGTAATTTGTCCTTTATAGGATGCTCGTTTAGAAGTAAGTTTTTCATCTTTATCCTTCTCAGTAGGAGCCATGTTATAAAGAATAGATTGAAATGTAACTCACGATACTGTGGAACCTTGGAAATGCTGTCAAGCTGGCAGCAGCAAATAAGTAGAAAGAACGGGACACGCCAAAGGAGACAGGAGTGGCCTCTTTCCCGTTCACAGGCTTTGCATGATGTAGTTATAGCTGAAAAATTCAAAGCAGAGATTAATAATTTGCAGAGTATTGTCAAATAGAAAAAATGACAAATGGACTCTCCCGGGTTTCGGCACCAATTTTTGGGTAGTTTATTGGCTGAGGAATAACCCACCCACCAAGGGAAGATGATTAAAAAAAGGGAAGTAGGTTTTGGATTGAAAAAAAGGATAGAAAATAGGAGGAGAGTCCCACAAAATTAATAAGTTTAGTTTTAAACACACTTAAAGGTGGTTGCCACCGAAAATCCGCTTTCGGATACCTAAAATGAGTAAGGACTTGGTCTAAGCTGACGAGAAACACAGATAGAACTTGGGCGGTTTGCAAGAGAGTGGCTTTCGTATAATCCCTCTCAAGCATATATAAAACTACTATGGGGAAGAGTGATGGTCTGGCAAGACTGAGAGGAACAAATTTACTGTATGTCTTCTCAAAGAAATTAGGTTTTACAAAGTAATTCGAAGAATGCCAATAATTCAAATCAAGTTCGGAATTTCCAATTTTCGAAATTATAGAGTTTCTAGAAAAAGAGACCCAGTGCTTCCAGGAAGGATAGTGACGAAAAATTATAACTTGGAAAGTAATCTTTGTAAGTGAACCAATGGTTGCCTTTGGAAATGGCTAAGCTTTTACTCGGCGAGAAGCCGGCTAAAAGTTTAGACAAAAAGAAACACTTATCTTTTTGAAAACTGACCATAAGTTTTCGGAGAGGATCTCCACAAGCAGGTAGCTGGCGTAGCGAGCTTTACTTGCCTTACTGGCCAATTAGAATTAGCTATTAAAGCTAAAAGAATCTTTAGTGAGGTTACTGCTAAGAGTTCTTGCTCAAATGCAACGAGTGGTGAAAGCCCTATTAATGGTTTTAATGGCATCAAGTAGGGAGAGCCAAGGAGGACAGGACTTTGTTTAACCTTTGTATTAGAAAAAATGAAAAAGAGAAAAAGAACGCTCAATTTATTTAACAATTCAGGAGAAATTAATATTTTTAACAAATAAATATTTTCCAATCTTATTAACAATTTGAGGTCGCAGACCTCCGACAACATTCAGAAATTGCTCCAGGCAAATAACAATTTTTAAGGTTTTAAACCTGGTATTAAAATCTTTTTAAGATTTGAAAAAGGACTAAATGAAATGATTAAAGTTTAAACATTTACAAGAGTACAAGGAGTGTACTATAAGAAATTTCTGAAAGAATATTCTAGAGAGAACAACAACTTTCAAGCTAACTATAAGGAAAACATAAAGCATAAAAATAGAAGTTCCTACAACTTCTTATATTTAAACAGGATTACTTTATGAGAATTATACAAAGGAGGGCAGGTCACTTACTGTGAAACCTAAGTAAGTAATCAAAAGGAAGGTTCTAGACTTCCTATGTTTAATTAGGAATCACGAGCCAAATGGGGTAGTTTCCATTTCGTGAGACCTAAAAATAACTCACTCAAGAGTTGAAAATATTGGTTTTCCTGATAATAGAGAAAAAACAATGTAAACTTAAACCGTGTATAAAACACGTAATTATACAGCAATTACTTAATGATAAACAAGAAAAATGGAAGGGCACTTCGCAGAGTCACACCTTATTGAAACAGACCTATATTGAAAAATTTATTACGGATTGTTAGTAGGAAGTTTAGGAAAGAGAAATAGGGGATGGAGGAAAAATGTTCATGGCCTTATTTAAATATGAACGGACGATCGCGACGCGGTAGAAAGTTGAACAAGCACTGATTTTCACTATAGTTCGTTGAAACTTATGAAAAGTTCACTATGGAAACACGAAAGTTTTTGGCAGAGAAAGTTATTTCAATTTGAACAAAATGACTGGTTGCACTAAATGGACGAAAGTCTATTGCTTGAGAACATGGTGGATTACAGTTAAATGCGCCATAGAACATTCCAGCGGTTCCAGCGGTGGAAGAAAGTTAGCTATTAAGCTTTTAATTCAGAAACGAAATTCTTCAATTTTAAATAGCATTCTTACAAGTGAGTGAAAATTTCAAAACGGCAGGACTTGTAGATGAAATACAGAATCTAGAAGGTTCCAGAACGACCTTGGTAGAAAAAATGGAGTTGAGAAAATCCAACGGAGGAACTAACTTGTTGAGTTATAGACAGCGGGTATTAGATAATATCCCACGTAGTGAGAGGATTTCTCATTTGAATAGCCTAAGAAAAGCTCTTTTTAATTAGGTTGGCTTATACAACCAAAGGCTCAACATGGCAAATCCCACGAAGAATGATTTTTGCCCCAAAATAAGCAATCGCACACTGTCTATAAAACATCTTTAAAAGCACGTGAAAGTTAAAACCATGAAGATGAGGTTAAAACTTTAAGATGGTACTTATCTTGATTTCATGTAGAAGATGAAGTTCCCTTTGACGATTACTACTTTGCCAACATGGCGTAGAAGAGAGTTTGCCTCTTGTGTTGAGGAGACTAGCTCGAGAGGAGCTTTGACTGACCGAGTCAACTGCCGATTGCGAAGTGAGGCCTGCTCAACGGAGCACAGAAGGTCCAAGGAAGGGAAAAAGAGTGGGGGGTAGGAAACAAAAGGAGAACATATAAACATTGCCAACTTGTCAAAAATAAATGTTCTTCTTGATGAATGGTCTTCAAGGAGTTGATAGTAGGCGATATTAGCGCAGCATGGTGAGTAAAGAGGTAGACGTAGTCCTCTTGCTCAAGGAGAAAATAGCTGGCGATGGTAACAGGATCTGGTGGCCAAATGAATAAGTAAGTCCTCTAACACCAGGAAGAATTGAGGAGCTTCAGAGATTCGCTGCGAGATGACGCTAGGTGGGGCACAGAAGTTATATATCTGAAACAAACTTATGAAGACATAAGAGATTTGCCTATCAAGGAGAAAACAAAAGATCACTGTTGGTGTTTGACAAAGAGAAAGGAAGAAATGAACATGCAAGGAGCAATAAAAATTATATCTCAGGTACCGTGTATTCAAAGAATACACCATACTGGGGGGACAAACACCAACAGAGAGCAAATAAACAGTTACACATTTAATGGAAGAGGAGCGATCAAAGACAGGGGTCTTGTAATCGAACCGTTAATGGTCAAGACTCTGACCACCCTGACTCTCCCATCTCTTCCAGGGTAACACTTGGTCACTCTACCGGAAGTCCAGACTAGAGGGGGAGAAACATCCCTAACCAAGACCAAGTCCCCCACTTTAATGTCGGGACTGGAAAGACACCACTTCTGCCTCCGTTGCAAGGAAGTTAAATATTCCAAGTTCCATCTCTTCCAAAAAGAATTACGGAGGGCTTCAAGTTTACGCCAAACAATATGTAAATTTAAATCCCTGTAAGAATTGGGAAGAGGAGGAGGGGCAGAAAGAGAAGTGCCGATAAGGAAGTGACCAGGGGTGAGTGGAAGTAGGTCATCAGGGTCATTGGAAAGCGGAGTTAAAGGGCGAGAGTTAACAACACCTTCAATCAGAACAGACAGTGAATTGGATTCTTCGTAAGTCAGAATTCGATTACCTAAGACTTTTCTTAAATGACGTTTAGTGAGCTTTACGCAAGATTCCCACCTACCACCATGATGCGGAGCGTAAGGAGGTATAAAGCGCCATTTGAAACCTTTTGAATAAGAAAAATTAGAAATTTGTTCCATGGCTGGAGAGGAAGTGAGAGCTTTCTTCCACAGGGAAGCTGCGCCCTGAAAGGTGGAAGCGTTATCAGAGAACATCTCAGAAGGAACACCACGCCTAGCAGTGAAACGAGAGACAGCTGATAAAAAATAAGAAGTAGAAGCATTCGTTACTAGTTCCAAGTGGATTGCGCCGGTAACCATGCAAACAAAGAGAGAAACATAAAGCTTACCAAACAATTTGCGTTTAGCTTCAGGAGAGTTTCGTTGATATTGGAACGGACCCATATAGTCCACGCCAGTTAAAGCAAATGGGCGTATAGGAGAAGAACGAAAAGAGGGCAGATCGCTCATTAATTGAGTATTGATTTTAGGTTTCGCTTTGAAACAAGGAATGCACTTGTGAATTACAGAAGAAACTTCATGAATTCCATTTATAATCCAGTACTTTTCCCTTAAGAGGCAAAGCAGAGTACGTGTACCAACATGAAGATTACGGTAATGAAAGTCACGTATAATTAAGGAAGTTACGTGATGTTTGGAAGGCAAAATAACGGGATGCTTTTTGTCTTCAGAGAGTAAAGATTGCGAGAGCCTTCCACCTACCCTGAGTAACCCATGGTCATCAAGAAACGGGGCTAAAGCACGGAGACGGCTGGATTTGGGAAGATCTCTTTTAGAAGAAAGCAATGACAATTCAGAAGAAAAGGCTTCTTGCTGTGTCAGTTGTAAAACCTTAACGGTAGCGAGATTCAATTCATGATTGGTAAGGTGTGGTTTAGGGAGAAGAGGTTGGTCAACCACAAGATATTTCCATCTAAGGAGATAGGCGAAAATCCGTAGTAATTTATGAAAAGAAGAATAGCGGGACAACAAAGGATGAGAAGCGTTGGAAACAAGACAAGAAGCAATGGGTAGAGGTACTTTAGCGTCAGGCAAGTTGGAGTTTGTAGCTGGGGGTTTAGAAGGCCATGAGGAAGATTCTTCGATTAGCCACGAGGGCCCATGCCAGTACAATTGGGAAGCTGCCAATTGAGAGGGTAAACAACCACGAGAGATAATATCGGCTGGATTGTCAGCACTGGGAACATGCCTCCATTGACATCCAGAAGAGAGAGTTTGAATTTTGGAAACCCTGTTTGCAACGAAAGTTTGCCAATGAGAAGGGTTCTTGGCGATCCAAGAAAGGGCGATCATGGAATCGCTCCAGAGATAAATTTGCGAGAATTCGGCTTTTAATACTTCCCGTAATTTCTTGACAAGTTCTGCAGCCATGAGTGCAGCGCACAGTTCGAGCCTAGGCAGAGTGATAGTTTTAAGAGGAGCGACCTTCGATTTGGCACAAACAAGGTTGGAAACTGGAGATCCATAGTGTGAATCGTGATGAACTAAATATGCACAGCAACCATAAGCTTTTTCGGAACTATCCGCGAACACATGAAGGAAGAAGGGTGTATTAGAATGAGAGCTAATTAAATTCCTGGGAATTTCAATGAGGGAAAGGTCTAACAAATTACTGCGAAACGAGAGCCAGCGATTAAGAAATGAAAGAGGGACAGTGTCATCCCATTCACATTTAAGCGACCACAGCTCTTGCATGAAGAGTTTGGCTATAACGATAACTGGGGCAAGGAATTGAAGTGGATCAAAAATTTTTGCAATTTCAGAGAGAACTTGTCTCTTTGTATTAGGAATCTCTTCTGCGAGCGAAACTTTATAGATAAGAGTGTCAGTGCTAGTGCACCAGTGAACTCCTAGAGTTTTTATAGATTCGGAGTTTCCACAAATTTCGACAGAAGAAGGATCTACGTCTTCGATGGGAAACTGAGCAAGAAACTCAGGGGAGTTGGAGTTCCACTTATGAAGTGGAAAACCTCCATTCCTTAACAATGCCTGAAGTTCTAAAGACACAAAAGAAGCTTCCTCTAAAGAGGGGAAGGACTGCAAGTAATCGTCATAAAATGATGTTGTTAGTGCTTCAGAGGCTTTGGGGTTAAATAAATGACCATCTTGTGAGGCTAGCAAGTGTAGGGATCGGATAGCAAGGAAAGCAGAGGGTTTTAAGCCATAAGTAACCGTTTTCAAGCGAAATACCTTAATGGGCTTATTGATTTCATCACGCCACAAGATTCTTTGAAGATCTCGTTGTTCTGGTTGAATTAACACTTGACGGTACATCTGTTTTATGTCGGCTATGACAGCTATGGGAAATAATCGAAAGTTTAAGAGTATAGCAGATAAATCTGATTGAATAGCAGGATCAGAATAAAGAGTGTCGTTAAGGCTGTTGCCATTAACGTCGGGTGATGAACCATTGAAAACAACTCGAATTTTATCTTTTACAAGAGGGTTTTTCCACACGGGATGATGATTTAAATAAACCGTTTCAATTGGGGGGTGCAATTCATCATCGGATTTGTTAACAACCTCCATATGATCTAAGCTTTCATACTCATCCATGAACTCAGTGTACTGCTTTTTGACAAGGGGTTCCTTTTTGAGTTTGCTCTCGATAGCAAAGAGAGCTTTTCGAGCTTTAGGCTGAGAGTTAATAAGTTTGGGGGGATTGTGTAATCTTGGCATTTGAACAATGAACCGGCCATCAGAAGAACGAGTGGTGGTGTTCAAAAAAAGTTGCTCACAGAATTCATTTTCTGAAGAGGTTACGTTAGGAGAATCAACATTTTCAAGCCTCCAAAACTGTTCCAGATCAGTATTGGAGAAGTAACATTGCGATGCAGGTTGGGGAGAATAATGGGGAAGTTGCCCTGTGACGATCCATCCAAAATTAGTGTCTCTGGCGACCACGTTAGAGGACAACTTGCGAACCTGTTTCCGAAGGCAATTCCAAAAGACATTGGCACTAAAGAGTATGTCAATGGGGTTTTGTATGTTAAACAAAGGATCGGCTAACCTTAAATGCGAGGGAATGTTTAATCCTGAAATATCCACCGAGTGACTTGGAGTGTCTTCACCAATGCTATTGAGAATTAAACAATTAAGTTTAAAAAAGTTGTTTCTATGACAAATATCTCTTATGGTTAGTTTTGAGAATTGTAAAGCTTGCGATTTTGAGCTGTTGATACCCGACACATTGATAGAAGTAGGGTTTACGGGTAGGCCTAGTTATTTAATCAAGGAATTAGACACAAAATCATGAGTTGCCGCTGAATCTAGAAGACCGCGTGCACGGACCCAGTTGCCAAAGTTATCCTGAACTTCAATTTGGACAGTAGACAACAATACTTGAGCACTGCGAATGGACTTGGCATTTTGAATATACGATGAGGCATTAGAACTATTAGCACTATCATTTTTAGGAGAAGTGGATGCTGTCGATGACCTTGCCTGATCATGACGATGTAGCAAAGTATGATGAGCCTTTTCACAATGGTAGCAAAGTCTTGTGGACTTGCAATTAGAAGCAGAATGCGTGGGCGCTAGGCAGTTGAAACAATGCTTGTTTTGAGCAACTAATTTTCGTCTGTCGTCGACTGACATTTCTTTAAAGGATTTACAGAGGTATAGGGCATGGGGATCTTTACAAAGTATGCACTTTACAGGTTCGTTTAAACTTTTGCGAGGTTCGCTTTGAGTGTTTAAAACAATAGAGCTAGCAACACGACGTTCACTAGACCTAGTTGGGTAACCAGTAGTGTTTGATTTAAATTTGGATGAGCTGGACCCGGGTTTTTGGGTATTGGACGCTGAGCGTTCACTTTTGGGTTTGATGGACATTAATTCGAATTTGGAACTAGGAGATGAAGGTTCACTTTGATTAGCTAGAGCGGTTAAAAGTTGGCATCTAGCGTTTATGAAAGTAACTAAATGCTCGTAAGTGTAGTCATCTTCTTTAGAAAGTTCAATTTCCCAAGCTTTGAGGGTAGCAGTACCGTATCAACTTTAGCAATCACTAAATATATTAGGAAAGTATCCCAATAATTAGTAGGTTGATCTAATTGGGACAGAGCCTTAACGTGAAGTTGTGTAGTGTCAACTAGAGTACGTAGACTAGTGACGTCATTGTGCTGTGACGCAGGTAGATTGAATAGAGCCTTTATATGGCGTTGAATACGTAACCGTAAATTTCCATATCTTTCCTTTAATAAGTTAAAGGCAATGGGGTAATTTTCGGCACGCAGAGGAAGTGCTTCGACCAACTGCAAAGCTTGACCTCGGAGGATTGATCTCAAGTACTGAAACTTGTAGATGACTTGAATGTCTTCATTGTCGTGAACAAGGGAGCAAAATAATTCATAGAAAGAATCCCAAGCAGATTCATCTCCAGAAAAATGGGGTAAATCAATTTTCGGTAAAATTGGTTTGGGCTTGTGAGTACCCTCACGGAAAGAAGTTTGTGGTTCGTGAAGGGAACCGAGAACAGAAGCGTCCTTTTTCTGCTCCTCTTCGAGTTGGCGTATTATTTTGAAAGCAGAACCTATGCCTTTGTAATATTGGTTTTCTACTTCAACTCGATCTTCGGTTTGATTGAGCATGCAAGTTTCTATTTCAGTTTGGATGTTACAATAATTTTCATAAGAACGTTCATAATCTCGTACACGATGTTTCAACAAGTCTAATTGAGCTTCTGAGGGATCTAACTCTTTTATGTACTTTCTAAAACGGGTAATTTGTCCTTTATAGGATGCTCGTTTAGAAGTAAGTTTTTCATCTTTATCCTTCTCAGTAGGAGCCATGTTATAAAGAATAGATTGAAATGTAACTCACGATACTGTGGAACCTTGGAAATGCTGTCAAGCTGGCAGCAGCAAATAAGTAGAAAGAACGGGACACGCCAAAGGAGACAGGAGTGGCCTCTTTCCCGTTCACAGGCTTTGCATGATGTAGTTATAGCTGAAAAATTCAAAGCAGAGATTAATAATTTGCAGAGTATTGTCAAATAGAAAAAATGACAAATGGACTCTCCCGGGTTTCGGCACCAATTTTTGGGTAGTTTATTGGCTGAGGAATAACCCACCCACCAAGGGAAGATGATTAAAAAAAGGGAAGTAGGTTTTGGATTGAAAAAAAGGATAGAAAATAGGAGGAGAGTCCCACAAAATTAATAAGTTTAGTTTTAAACACACTTAAAGGTGGTTGCCACCGAAAATCCGCTTTCGGATACCTAAAATGAGTAAGGACTTGGTCTAAGCTGACGAGAAACACAGATAGAACTTGGGCGGTTTGCAAGAGAGTGGCTTTCGTATAATCCCTCTCAAGCATATATAAAACTACTATGGGGAAGAGTGATGGTCTGGCAAGACTGAGAGGAACAAATTTACTGTATGTCTTCTCAAAGAAATTAGGTTTTACAAAGTAATTCGAAGAATGCCAATAATTCAAATCAAGTTCGGAATTTCCAATTTTCGAAATTATAGAGTTTCTAGAAAAAGAGACCCAGTGCTTCCAGGAAGGATAGTGACGAAAAATTATAACTTGGAAAGTAATCTTTGTAAGTGAACCAATGGTTGCCTTTGGAAATGGCTAAGCTTTTACTCGGCGAGAAGCCGGCTAAAAGTTTAGACAAAAAGAAACACTTATCTTTTTGAAAACTGACCATAAGTTTTCGGAGAGGATCTCCACAAGCAGGTAGCTGGCGTAGCGAGCTTTACTTGCCTTACTGGCCAATTAGAATTAGCTATTAAAGCTAAAAGAATCTTTAGTGAGGTTACTGCTAAGAGTTCTTGCTCAAATGCAACGAGTGGTGAAAGCCCTATTAATGGTTTTAATGGCATCAAGTAGGGAGAGCCAAGGAGGACAGGACTTTGTTTAACCTTTGTATTAGAAAAAATGAAAAAGAGAAAAAGAACGCTCAATTTATTTAACAATTCAGGAGAAATTAATATTTTTAACAAATAAATATTTTCCAATCTTATTAACAATTTGAGGTCGCAGACCTCCGACAACATTCAGAAATTGCTCCAGGCAAATAACAATTTTTAAGGTTTTAAACCTGGTATTAAAATCTTTTTAAGATTTGAAAAAGGACTAAATGAAATGATTAAAGTTTAAACATTTACAAGAGTACAAGGAGTGTACTATAAGAAATTTCTGAAAGAATATTCTAGAGAGAACAACAACTTTCAAGCTAACTATAAGGAAAACATAAAGCATAAAAATAGAAGTTCCTACAACTTCTTATATTTAAACAGGATTACTTTATGAGAATTATACAAAGGAGGGCAGGTCACTTACTGTGAAACCTAAGTAAGTAATCAAAAGGAAGGTTCTAGACTTCCTATGTTTAATTAGGAATCACGAGCCAAATGGGGTAGTTTCCATTTCGTGAGACCTAAAAATAACTCACTCAAGAGTTGAAAATATTGGTTTTCCTGATAATAGAGAAAAAACAATGTAAACTTAAACCGTGTATAAAACACGTAATTATACAGCAATTACTTAATGATAAACAAGAAAAATGGAAGGGCACTTCGCAGAGTGACACCTTATTGAAACAGACCTATATTGAAAAATTTATTACGGATTGTTAGTAGGAAGTTTAGGAAAGAGAAATAGGGGATGGAGGAAAAATGTTCATGGCCTTATTTAAATATGAACGGACGATCGCGACGCGGTAGAAAGTTGAACAAGCACTGATTTTCACTATAGTTCGTTGAAACTTATGAAAAGTTCACTATGGAAACACGAAAGTTTTTGGCAGAGAAAGTTATTTCAATTTGAACAAAATGACTGGTTGCACTAAATGGACGAAAGTCTATTGCTTGAGAACATGGTGGATTACAGTTAAATGCGCCATAGAACATTCCAGCGGTTCCAGCGGTGGAAGAAAGTTAGCTATTAAGCTTTTAATTCAGAAACGAAATTCTTCAATTTTAAATAGCATTCTTACAAGTGAGTGAAAATTTCAAAACGGCAGGACTTGTAGATGAAATACAGAATCTAGAAGGTTCCAGAACGACCTTGGTAGAAAAAATGGAGTTGAGAAAATCCAACGGAGGAACTAACTTGTTGAGTTATAGACAGCGGGTATTAGATAATATCCCACGTAGTGAGAGGATTTCTCATTTGAATAGCCTAAGAAAAGCTCTTTTTAATTAGGTTGGCTTATACAACCAAAGGCTCAACATGGCAAATCCCACGAAGAATGATTTTTGCCCCAAAATAAGCAATCGCACACTGTCTATAAAACATCTTTAAAAGCACGTGAAAGTTAAAACCATGAAGATGAGGTTAAAACTTTAAGATGGTACTTATCTTGATTTCATGTAGAAGATGAAGTTCCCTTTGACGATTACTACTTTGCCAACATGGCGTAGAAGAGAGTTTGCCTCTTGGGTTGAGGAGACTAGCTCGAGAGGAGCTTTGACTGACCGAGTCAACTGCCGATTGCGAAGTGAGGCCTGCTCAACGGAGCACAGAAGGTCCAAGGAAGGGAAAAAGAGTGGGGGGTAGGAAACAAAAGGAGAACATATAAACATTGCCAACTTGTCAAAAATAAATGTTCTTCTTGATGAATGGTCTTCAAGGAGTTGATAGTAGGCGATATTAGCGCAGCATGGTGAGTAAAGAGGTAGACGTAGTCCTCTTGCTCAAGGAGAAAATAGCTGGCGATGGTAACAGGATCTGGTGGCCAAATGAATAAGTAAGTCCTCTAACACCAGGAAGAATTGAGGAGCTTCAGAGATTCGCTGCGAGATGACGCTAGGTGGGGCACAGAAGTTATATATCTGAAACAAACTTATGAAGACATAAGAGATTTGCCTATCAAGGAGAAAACAAAAGATCACTGTTGGTGTTTGACAAAGAGAAAGGAAGAAATGAACATGCAAGGAGCAATAAAAATTATATCTCAAGTACCGTGTATTCAAAGAATACACCATTCAGTCAGCAAACCACACAGCGCGCTCTGTTCACTAACTGAAGTTAATGAATCCCACGGATATTTATGAATATTTATGTTAAAACATATAATATAGTTATAATTATCGTCGAACATGAACAGTCGTATGCACCTCGCCTATTATAGGCTCATTGCATAATGTACTATTAACAGCTTCCTGCGAATGCGAGAGGAGTTACATACACCTCTTGTAATCTCAAGGGCTCAAGTGTGTAATTAATTCATAGTACTAATATTACAGATACTTTTCTCTGTCAGTGGAATATGACCCTGTAGGCAATGCAGGTGTGCAAAACTTAGGACTTTATTTGACCGTTTGGAATAGTGGTTTTGAAGGCCGAGTAATTTTACCTCCAGCAAAATGTCAAATGTAGGCTAAAATCAGGTTAATGAAATGTCCTCCTTTATAAAGGAAAACATACGATATATTTTGCCTACTTTTCACATTTTGCAAAAATGACGTAAATGTAAATGTCTTGTGAGATCATCCGGGAGATCCCCCCTCAAATCCTAAACGGCTGCAGTTATCAAAACAAAATTTGGTATGAATAAAGATCGTACCAGGAGCTCTTACGCCCACATTTGAATATGACGTCAATGCTACCAACTGCTGATAACTCACAATTGAAATTTGATCTCTATGTTGGATATCTCACGAAGTATATATGGGGACGGTTCCAAATTTAGCACACGTATAGATAATACTATCTCAAATTACTTTTCAGAAGCTGATAATTGTCAACATAATACTATCCGTGGTGATAGGTCAATCCTTAAATGCATGTAACATCCATATTATCAATTGAATTTCAACCAAACATTCCCTAACGGATAGGACAATGCGTATTCTTTAGAGTCACCAGGTCTGCCAACTGTTAATAAATACTCTCTATAATATTCTATCATAATCTCAATACATTCGAAAGTATGCAAGCCAACAGCAGGACTTAAGAAGTACCTCTCAGCCCAATTAGTTATACAAAGGAAATACTGTAAATAACACATGTATATAGCCTAAGCGAATAATTACAGTCGCAGATATCCCATTAATATAATAAACAAGATTAATAGTAAACCAAATACCACATTAATAGAAAATACAACAAATAATAACAAACAGTAAGTAACTTTTAACTACAGTACATCACTACAAACATTTATCCCTTAGCCAGCATTAAAAAAAATTGAATTGCAATGTTGTGTATAAAACAACAAACACTCACAGTAAATTAATTTACTACCCACATATTATTAATAAAACAAACAAATTACGCCATATATAAATTAATTTCTGTTTCATGGCAAACAATGTACATAGGGCAAACTGGACGGAATATGTCAACCCGTTATAATGAACATGTGAATGCAATAAAATACAGAAAGCACTCTCCTATGGGCGAACATATTATGCACAGAAGTCCTTCTTTGACTAGTATAGAAAATATATGGAAATCGCACATGAAACCAAATACAGAGGCGTGCAAATTGCATTTAAATCAAATAAAGAATTTAAGTGACAGAATGTTTTATTCAAAATCAATTGGTTCTTTATCCTATTTGATTTTTTTAAGATTTTTTCTATTATTGACCAATGGCCTAGTTAGTAATGTTTTCTCCCCTAAAGTCTTACATTTTTCTAACAAGGAAGGGGGTGGGGGATTATAGTTTTACGTGACCGTGAGTCTTGTGATAATGAACCACGGCATTTCATTTTGAAAATCTCACATGCATTGACCGGGAATCGAACCCAGTCCACCTTGGTGAGAGGCCAACAGTTCGACCGCTGCACCACCACACCCCACTTTCCCACAAGGAATTGCGTCTGTAATCTATCGGAATTGGGGATTTCTAGGGACTCCAAAGATTCAGATATTTCATCTTTTTCATGACTTTGAGATATACCCTCTAAATCAGGTGGTTTTAATCCATTATCCACGAAAATTTAAATACTAGATCGGCCCATCAGTAGAAAAGATATTTTATCTCTCTGCTCAAAATTCAAACGAAAACTAGAATAAAGCAGTCCAAATGAAATGTTTGACATTCTGCATCAGCAGGGATCCTCTATTTTAAAAAAAATATTATATTGGCAATTGTTTTTGCAACTCGCTGAAATTATATCAAATGGTTAATTTTACTGCATTAAGTCTAAATTAAAACTTGGTAAACTGGTGTTTTGTCAAATAATAATTTGCTCATATCTGTAATTACATTAGAACACCTTGAAATAGGCCTACTGTATATATAGACCCAAATCTCTTCCCGTTGAAAAATACGAATGGCATCGTGTATAATAATACCAGATATAATATAATAATAATAATATCGTACGGTCTCGGGTGCCGGGTTCAAGCTTTGTTATTTGACACCCAGAGGGTAGCTTACATGTCGAATTTCGTTGTTCCTTGACTATGAAAGTCAAGGAGGTTAGATGTTAGATATCTAACCTCCTTGAACACTATAGCGCTTTCAAGTAGAGAAATGAAGAACTTTGTGTTGGCGAACACGGCCGACTGAATGCGAGCTGCGCTCTATACCGGCCTTGACATTCCCAGTTAGAACCCATGTATAATATGTAATTGGAAAGTTTTTACTCGTTGCCGGTAGAGCGCGCTCCCATCCCATTATAGGCGCGATAAGGAATCAGCTGTACAGTACGTATATTAAATGTGTAATCTCAAGAACCACTGAATGGATTTTGATGCTGCTTTCACCATTCTGTAAAGGTGATCTCGAGGAAGATTTGTGTAGAAAATAATTTATTTATGACCAAAGGGAGCCAAGCAGTAACGATTTCAGTGAAAAGGTCGAAAAAATAGCCTGGGTCCGTGCGCTTTTTAAGCTTACGCTGGGCAAACCGTTAAAAATATCATTATATTATGAGTGTAAGAATTGTTCAGCGTGAGAAATTCTACGAAAATATCCGCGAGAGCATATCTCTATCTTCGATACATCGACCACTAAGTGTTTTTAGTTTGGACGGAAGGGGGATTTGTGTATCATGCACCTCGCCATTCTTAAATTACGTCTGACAGGAATTCCTTGCACATTCATAACTGATCCCGGGCGAAGCTAGTGACACTATATAATTATTATCATTATAATTTCCGCATTATCAAAATTAAAATTATATCACAAAATAAAATAGCGTGCTAATAAATCTAAGAGAAATTAGACATACCTTGCACCTTCTTCGAGTACAAGGACACAATTCCAGCTCCGTCTCATCAAAAGGAAAGTGAGGATGAAAATTACAGCCGGGAACAAGTAGCAGCCAATCGTGTGTTGTGTTTTGTGCTAAGAGATCTTTCGACAAATTATCAGTTACCGTGTGCCTTCTTTTTCACGAAGCAGCTGTCAGGACGGGACCTACATAAACTCCTGCTGGACGTTATTCTCGAGGTTGAACAATGCGGTTTCATAATTATAATAACTGTCTCTGATAATCACAAAACTAACACTACAATGATGAGGCATTTAGGGGGAGGGAATTTGCAACCAATGGTCAATCACCCATACGACGAGTCTAGGAATGTATTCCCTAGTTTTGATCATTGTCACATTCTAAAAAAAATTAGAACGCAGTTTCTGTAACGAGAGAGGACTGATGGTACTGGAATAATTTCAGGGAAATACTTGTCATTACTATACACAATGCAAAAGGGTGAGATCGTCAAACCGGTCAGACACCTCACTAAAAAACACATCGAACCCACTAAATTTGAAAAAAAAAATGAATGTTCGGCGTGCCTAGGAAGTATTCTCGTCAGAAGTTATTGGTGTCATTAGTACACTGAAAGAAAATATAGGCATGCACCCGAAAGCGTACACATTCATGAACGCAGAAGCAACCATATTTTTTTTGAAAAAAGTTAATAAATGGTTCGCTATGCATGACGTAAGCATCACATATTATCATATTCAGTCTAGAAATCCCGATAAAGGGCATTTTTTTCTCATTAAATGTCAGTCGCCTAAACTGGCTAGAGGAATATTTTCTTGCTTACCTTGAAACTTTGAAAGCTGCTAGTAACGCTGCAAGAAAGGACTTCCTGAGTTCTGAGACTTACGAAGCTACCTATACAATTAATCACGGATTCAACTGTCCAGTGCATAAGGTATCTTCTAAAAATGGGTAGAAGAAAGTCACCAAACATGGGGAGGTTTTTTTATAGGGCTCACATTAGACATAAGAAGGAACGGAATAATTTTGGTTTTCTCACCAATGTAAACCTCGGGCGATATACTATGTATATTACAAATATGAGCACGTTTGATGTTGTAATACCCTGTGATATTATTGTTAACTTTAAAAGTGCACTTTCCCCGTATTAGGCAACCGGGTTTCGTAATATGGGGAGGTGAGAAACCTCACGGTTTTTATTTATAATAGGTACACTGAATAGTATACCCTACTAATTAAAGCATTAATTCTGACAATTTTTAGCCTACTTTCGATTTTTGCCATCCTGAAATGGTACAGCGGATGACCTTGTAGTTTGGTCACAAGACGCGTCCTATATGAAGGTATGTTATTACCAAATTTGGTAGAGATCGGATTATTTGGTTAGTCGCTATTTGATTTTACGTTTTGAACGTTTGAGTGTCCGCCATTCTGATTTGGTAAAGATGGCGGCGATATAAAACATGACACTGAGGTGCCCTTTGCTTGTTCTACCTCTGAGCCGTCTCGGTAAGAAGACAAGATGGCAGCGGATATCTTGTGCCTGACTTATATTTCACTAATTTGAGTATTGCATGCAATATAGCGTACTGATACAAAATAAATAAACTTAGTATGAAATGCTTTATACATAAATAATATACTCCACTGATGAAATCGTTAGGTCTAAATCATTATTTGCTAACAAGTTCTATGTTAATCATTTTATATAGATCAATGTTCGTTGGCACAAATGGCTCCGTGGTAAAGCGTTAGTCTGTCATTCATATGCCTATGGTTCAAACCCCATCAGAGTTTGGTTTTTTGCTTGAAATTTTACATATTTGTTGCTTTGTAATGACTAATGACTCAGACATTTTAAACTTAAGCCTTATATTGTGCATATTACGGTGCAAAACATATATTTAATTAAAACATAATTCGCCAGCAGATTTGCTCGAGACATCTAGCAGCCAAAAAGGTAACTGCACGCCGGCCTACTTATTAACTTCCAGATTTTATTGAAAAGTTTCTTCTTATGGCCGCTAGAATGCACTCACCCTGTTAGGATTATATTGTTCGATATTTCTCCACTAGATTTCACGACTGGTCTACATGGGACTCCATTGATAGTATACCATTGGCATTCTATGCGCATCGAATTTGAAGAATGACAGGATGATACTATGATACATTTTTACTTCTTATTTTAAAGGGTTTGTTACAGCCTATTGTGCGTTATTTGAAAATGTTATTTGAAGTAAAGAACAAAACGATTTCACATAGTAACTGAATTCTAGCCGCTGGTACTAGTTCAGGTTATTAATACTTTCATTTCAGGCAAATAGCAATCGAAAATATCCACATAGTTTGTATACACACGTCTCTGTAGGGACACGGAAAGATTTGTTAATTCAATTAGGGTTGTGAAAGCCATGCACAACCAGACGTGTAAAGACATGCCTCAACTCAAAGTTGGATGTTGCCCACGGCAGGTCGATTATGTAATAATAACAATAATAATAATGTTATTTGTTTTAAGACCCTTTTAACTACTGCTGCTTTTAGATACGCCGGGGTGCTGGAATTTTGGCCCGAAGGGGATCTTTAACGAGCCAGTAAATCTACTGACACGGCTCCCTCGCATTTGTGCACCCTCAAATGCCAGCTGACTGTGCCAGGATACGAACCTGCAACCTAGGGCCCAGCAAGCGAGAACGTTACCGCAGAGCCACGCAGCCAGTCCGGTCGATTATGTCTCCAGATCCATAACATTCTTGAGATACTTCTTATCTATCTTTCTTCAATGATGGTAGTAGTTTTTTTCTAGGTTGTGGCGTTTGGTAGAGGTAAATAGTTTCTAAGGTCTTCAACCAAGAACTGATTCTATTATACTCTTTGATAATAACAACGAGTTATAACTATACTCATACATTTAGGAGAAAGTAGGCTATATGTTCTTTACTGAACATCTTGTTTTTCGTGTGGCCTCCTGAGAGGCCGAGTGCAGGTCTTTCTAGTCGACGCCCGTGGGCGACCTGCGCGTCAGGATGAGAGCTGGAATGGATGAAGATGAATGAAACTGGGCAAGGATGTGGAAGGAAGCGGCCGTGGCCTGTTAGAAGGTACCGTCCCATCATTTGCCTGGTGTTGAAAAATGGGAAACCACGGAAAATCATTTCAAGGACGGCCGACGGTGGGGCTCGAACCCACGCGTCTATCGAGTCAGCAGAGAGCTTGGCCCCATGGCCTAACGCTGCGCTTTAGCCAGCGTAGCCACTTCTGTCGGTAATTTTGACAATGTAATGAAATCATGAACACAAATAGTACAAAAATACAAAAATGAATATTTTAAGTAAATAACAGTCCTAGTTTCCTGTTGCCGAACTTCCAAACCGTTCAGCAGAAAAATGCATAAACTTTAAAGAAAACCGAGTGATTCTGATCGAATTCAACTGTAACGAGGTGCAAGGTATGTCTAATTTCTCTTAGATTTATTAGCACGCTATTTTATTTTGTGATATAATTTCCATTTTGATATTGTGGGAATTATAATGATAATACAATAGTTACACTAGCAACCCGCCCCGGCTTCGCCCGGGAACAGTTATGAATGTGCAAGGAATTCCTGTCAGACGTAATTTAAGAATGGCGAGGGGCAAGCCAAATCCCCCTCCCGTCCAAACTAAAAACACTTATAGTGGGCGATGTATCGATGATAGAGATATGCTCACGCGGATTTTTTTGTACAATTTTTCATGCTGAACAATTCTTACACTCAAAGTATATTGATATGTTTAACGGTTTCTCCAGCGTAAGCTTAAAAAGCGCACGGACGTCAAGTTCTTTCTTCGACCTATTCACTGAAATCTAAAATCGTTACTGCTTGGCTCCCTTTGATCATAAATAAATTATTTTCTACAGAAATCTTCCTCGATATTACCTGCTACAGAATGGTGAAAGCCGCATCAAAATCCATCCAGTGGTTCTCGAGATTACCCGTGATATCCAAGAATCGGGGACTTTGTTTTACACTAAGTAGAGATAAGTTTTAGTCGTGCAATGCTTGGTGAACTGCGCTGTGTGAGCAGTTGAGTAACTAACAAGATTTCATGAAAAAGGTCTCATTGTCTAGGCCGGTATGAGCGCAGCTCGCATTCAGTCGGCCGTGTGGCGGAAACTCCCGAGATTAATTTTGCCATTATGAACTCGGCCTACTGAATTCAAATGGGTTCTTTGACATGCCAACATCGTACGTCATGCGTATCGTATTTTTGCCGCCTTTCAAAAATCACTTACCACGGCCAGGAGCGAACCTGCAATCTTGGGGTTAGTAGACCGACACGCTATCCACTCACCCACCGTGGCGAGCCATTACCAGATTATATTACGAAATCAAAACAATTTAAAGCAAACAAAGAGAAAAGTCTTACACATCACCAGTCCACTTCTTATGCACCTTCTAACTGGCCTCCCCCACCACACACATAGCGCCTTCTCTTCCCCTTCAGTGCCCGCTGTTCCCTTCCTTCCCCACCTACCTTCTCTTCCGCTCTCCCATGCCTCCTGCTAGACGGAAACCAGAGTCTTCAGTGTAATGGTATTGATAACACAGCTGTTAGTCAATGGGACCAAGCACCTGTTCAGCCGACTAAAAGGTAAAGACGCATAAACATACAGTACGTACGTTTTTCTAGCTTGGCCTCTTATTTTGCATTCTTATTTCCTTTAAATAGTTTTTAAAAATATTTATTTTCAAACATGCGGTATATTTTTAAATTTTTAGACCTTGGCTGGATCTTCTTTAGTACAACTACAATAAACAATCGATAATAATAATAAAAACTAGAATTTTAAAATTTACACTTAGGCCCTAAACTCAAAATCAAAATAAATAAAATAATAAATAAAAATTGACCAATCGTTTGCTCAGTTTCTGGCACAATAAGAAGGTTCGTACCACGTGGTTGCCGGAAACTGAGAAGGATATTAACGAACTGGAAATATCACGTCTGCATGACAGACAGGCTGTGCGGCGTGCTTTGAAGGAAGTGCATGGTTTCCAAGAAAACTCTCGGAGGAAAGGTACCCCCTGGACTACTAAAAGAAAGGAGTTACACCGGCAGAAAATTCGTCAATACTGGGCGAAGATCAAGACCATCCAGTTGAATAAGCAGGGTCCTAAGTAGGCCAATTCGAGAGTAAGAAATAAAACAAGTAGTTCCGTGAAGAACTATACAGCCTATTTTCATATATCCTACCTATGTTAACTGCCACTATCAACATACAAAATTTCAGTTTGATTTCTGTAATAGATTCGTAGATATTGAGAACCGTCTAAATATTCCGGATGGTCGCCATGTTGGATTTTATATATGTAGGTCCTAGAGTTATGTACTGTTACATGAAGATTATTGTGTACGTGTAGCATTCAAACTTCAATTGCATGATTAGGACACAAGAAGTAACAAGGAGATTTTAAAATTTCGCACAGCTGCCATCTTGTGGTTATGGAAACAATTGAAATAAATTAGATGCCAGTGGTTTAACATTAGTATAAGGATTTACTGTACCAATTTTCACTGCACTTGGATGGTTAAATTGCGAGAAAAGTCCATGTGAATATTTATACTTCGCGTCGCCGCCATGTTGGATTTGTGAACACCAGGTTATTTAATGTCCTATAGGAGAACTTATGTTCATAGCCCCTATGAACATAAAAAAAATCAGTTTGATTGCTATAATAGATTCGTAGATATTCATAGCCGTCTAAATATTTCGGATGGTCACCATGTTGGATTGTTAAATGTATAGGCCATAGAGCCATGTACTATTAAAGGAAAATTATTGCGTAGGTTCATTATTCAAACTTTCACTTCGATCGCATGATTACGACTCAAGAAATAAAAACTTAATTTTAAAATTCGCACAGCCGCCATCTTGAGGTTATGTAAACAATTGAACTAAATTAGATACCAGTGCATTACAATGTGTATAAACATTTCCTGTACCAGATTCCATTGCGTTTGGAACATTAAATCGCGAGAAAGGTCTATTTAAAATTTTCAAATTCGCTTGGCCGCCATGTTCGTTTTGTAGTTAACCGGTTTTTGAAAGTCTTATAGATTAACTTCCAGCAGTGCCCTTTATCTCCGCACAAAGTTTAGGGTGGTACCGCTAATAGTTTCAGAGTTATAGAATGCCGGTGAAATATTTCGCACATCCTCCATCTTGTGGTTATGTCAACAATTGAACGAAGTTGGATGTCGGTGCATTACGATATGTATGAACATATACTGTACCAAGTTTTATTGAGTTTGGTTGCTTAAATCGCGAGAAACGTCTATTTAAAATTCGCGAATTCGCGTGGCCGCCATGTTGGTTTTGTAGTCACCAGTTTTTCAAAAGTCTCATAGGTGAACTTCAAGTAGTTCCCTTTATCAGTGTAATAAATTCCAGGATGATATCGGGAATAGTTTCGGAGATATTGAATGTTGGTGAAATATTTCGCACAGCCGCCATGTTGGATTGGTGAGACGTAACAAAATTTGAAGGGCACGGTCGAGGTCGCCGGAAATGGTGCTATGAACTTGCCGAGTTTCATTGAAATCGCTCCAGCCGTTTAGATTTTATTAGGGGGGGACACACACACACCTCACACACACACACACACACACACACACACGCACACACACACACACGGACAAAAGGTGATCTCATAAGCCTATTTTTTCAAAATTGAAAATAGGCTAAAAATCATAAGGAAATACAGTAGATGGTAAATACCAAATAAATAAATAAATATTTAAAGAAACAAAATTAAAATTTAGGCCCTTAGGCAAAATTGAAAAAAAAACTGCCCTCATTTTAAAACAATACAATATTCTTTAAATTTTATTTTAATAAAATATAAAAACATTCACTGAAGAATACACCCGCAAGAAGGATATAAAAACATAGTTTCCGTTGAGCCCATTGTATCACATAAAGCCAACAATCAGCTGTTGTTAATTTATTTTTGAAGTTTGGGCCATCTTGATCATCAGGCCTGTGTAGTTGGGTGTTTGTTGAACTTTTGTGATAAACTGTATTTAGTCTATGTGATGTTTGTAATAGTGTGTGTAACTGTATTAAGGACAGGGATGAGGTAGGTACCTCGGGACTTGAAATATGGTACTATCCCGGCATTTGCCTAAAGGGAGTGAGGAAAACCCCAGGAGAAAAGCCACACTCAATATAGCCACTGTCAGCGCCGGGATATGAACCTGCGATTTCCTAAATTGCTGCAGCTGCCCTCATGGCCCTAGTACACGATTTAAGGGGAGTCAGCCAGCCCTATACCACCTATGTTAAAACATGAGCAATGATACCTGATTATCTCAGCAATTGAACACATAATGAAATTTTTGCCGATATTAGCATGTACACTACACATTTCTATTCAACCTACTACTGTAGATTGCTTAACTTGCATCTGACAGTTACACAACTATAATTTATTTTAAAAAGTTCGGTTAATTTTTAGGAGAAAATGTTCTGCGCTTTAAGGATATTTTAAATGACGTCTCAGACTTGGCTGAATAATTTTAGTACCAAACAACAGATACAACATTATAAAGATATGGTGAAAATTTCAAGTCTCTATAACTTCCTGTGCTGACTGGCTGCACGGCTCAACCGTAACGTTATCGCCTGCTGAAGCCAAGGTTTTAGGATCGAATCCTGGCGCAGAGGGTGCGCAAATGCGAGAAAGCCGTGCCAGTAGATATACTGGTACGTTAAATATCCCCGGTGTCACTGAAAGCTAAAGTAGTTAAAAGAGACGTAAAAACATAAGATTATTATTCAATTACTTCCCGAGTAAATGGGAAAAATGAAATTCCACAGAAATTGGATTGAAGTGTCTGAGGGCACCATTACTATTATGACAGTGATACCTTCATACAAAATGGAGTTTTCACTATAAGAAAAATAAAAAAATAAAATAAAAAAAACTGGTTTCTGCACTAATTTTGGAAATATAATTTTAAAATTAAAAGTGAGCAATTTTTTTAATAATAAAGACAGATAAAAATAAATAATCAAAGTAAGTTTTCAATGTCTTAAAATTACAATATACTGATATTATCTCATTCAGAAAATTTCACAGATTTCTTTAAGCCAAAAGAAAAACATATTTTGACCCCAAACCCGGGGCTGGCCCCCCTTAACGAGCAAGGCTACGCCGAGGAACAAGAATCAGAACCTAAGAATATCTTTAAAGAAAGAAAATAGATTTTTTTTTTATAAAATAACAAATTTTATTATTAATTGTAAATGACATACTTTTGTAATGTGATTTTTTAAATATTTCTATTACGACGTTTAGGTATTAGTGAACTGTTTTGAAATAAGATTTTTAAGACATTACTGTATGTGTATGTATGAAAGGTAATGCACAATCAGCTGATGAAGGGCTCCATATCAGCCCGTATAGTGCACTGTTTTAACAGGACAAAAAATAGACATCGTATTGACAGGGGCGTAAGAAAATTACTCTTTATTCGTTGTTAATAAATTAAGTGATTTGAGTCAATATGGAACAAAAAGGTAAGAATCATGGCTTTTACCATGTCCATTATGCTAATTGCTTATACACACTTAGTTTAATAAGGTTATTGTTTTTGACAGGAACAAGAAATGCAAATGGAGTGAAGACAATTTTCCACTTATCATCATCATCATCGTCATCATAGTCAATTTCTGTTTTCCAGCCTAAGCTGGGTTGGACCAAATATGACACCCCTCCACTTTACTCTCTCTGTCCACCATCCTTCCCTAACCAGTGAACTCCACTCCTGCTTTCGTTCTCTCACACTGTCCTTCATCAAATCCATCCACTGTACTCTAGGTCTTCCTCGTCCCCTCTTTCCAATCATCCGTCTCTACATCACTTGTTTCGGCGTTCTTTCATCATTCATCCTTTGTGAGGTTTGAAGCCATTTTTCAGTGTTGCCTAAGTAAACAAAAGTTTGGTGCTTTTCAGTCGGTCAACACGAATGTACCCAAATAGAGCTGGGTATGCCCTAATCCTGAAATAAATTACATGAGATTAATAAATACACTAGGATGACCAGTTTCGATCGTCAAGCGATCATCATCAGATCCATTACACTTAGGCTATAACATCTATGTTTGAGAATACAGGTGAAAAATATATGCCATATGTACAATTATTTAGTTGCAGTGTTACTAATGTAACTGTCGGTGTATGCTAAATGTAGTATATCTAATGTTAGGTGAACTAAAATTGTGATAAAAATCCGGAATTTGTCTGTTTGGGGTGATTATATGGATATACAAAATCAAATATGGTTATACTGTAATAATACAGGCTGATACTTATCCGGTTGTCTTCCTAACTGGAACTTCAAGCAGTTTCATGTTCACTCTGGCACCAGTTATGGTCGACCATAACTGCAACTGGAACTAAATAATTGTACATATGGCATATATTTTTCACCTGTATTCTCAAACATAGATGTTATATGGATCTGATGATGATCGCTTGACGATCGAAACTGGTCATCCTAGTGTATTTATTAATCTCATGTAATTTATTTCAGGATTAGGGCATACCCAGCTCTATTTGGGTACATTCGTGTTGACCGACTGAAAAGCACCAAACTTTTGTTTTCTTCATTCATCATTTTCACATGTCCATACCATCTCAATCTGTTTGCCCCAGCTCATCATTCAGCTTCTGGACATTCACTTCCTTTCGAATGTCTTCATTTCTCACTCTGTCTCTCCTAGTCTTCTGTACCATATTCCTCAGAAATTTCATTTCGGCTGCCTGTATTATACTTTCATCTCTCCTCGTCATCAGCCAAGTTTCTGCTCCATACGTCATTATTGGTAAGTAATTAGCTGATTCCTGGAAGTTCCTGTTCTAACGCCCACCCGTTACTCCTCACTGTGGAATATACAGAGAGTTTGTTTTATATGCGACGGGGACCCTCGCTTGCCCGCTCGCCCGCGTTGCGCGTCTGTCTCCCGCCAGGCAATTTGCCTTTATGCGGCGCTCGCATGGCACTGAGTCATTGAGTATAGGAATTTGTACTTAAATTTGTACTTCAATGTGATCCTTGACCAATTTTTTGATTAACTGACTTGCGGAGAGCGATTGTCAACTTATTTTCAACAAGATTCTGCCAGTGCTCACACTGCCGAAGCATCCATGACATAATTGCGTCACATTTTCGGTACTAGGATTATAAGTCGGAACGTGTGACCCCCGCGAAGCCCAGACTTATCACCATGTGACTTTTATCTGTGGGGGACGCTTAAAATAGAGTGTATGCGACAAACCCTCACACTATAAATGAGCTTAAAGGCTATATTACAGCTGAAATACAGTCAATCGGTGCTGAGGATCTTCAGAAAGTGAATGAGAATTTCATAAAGAGGTGCCAGCGATGTGTAGCAGTGAATGGCGAACATTTTCAGCACCAGTTGTGATCTAGGTAAGTACACATGCCTATACTCAATGACTCAGTGCCGCGAAAGCGCCGCAAAACGGCAAAGTGCCTGGCGGGAGACAGACGCGCAACGCGAGCGAGCGGGCAAGCGAGGGTCACCGTCGCATATAAAACAAACTCTCTGTATTTCCTTGCATATTTATCGTGTTTTGTGTCATAAACATCCTGACACTTGTCTTCACAATAACGAAACTTATCATACAAATTCGCGCCCATCTCGAAAGGCTGCAACCCATCTTGCTACCGTTCTGTAAGGTAACGCAGATGCACCACACGCCTCTTGCAGTCCCTGGTGGCACTCTAGAGCCGTGCGACCCCTAGCACACTGAATTTTTATCCACGTTCTCTGCTCCTGCTTTGAAAACATTGCGAACGTGTGGAGCACATGCCTCGATCTGGTCACCCACCAGTACAGTAAGTGATGACAATGTACAGATGGTGTCCGCGTTAGTAGAGGGGGATCGGACCGTAACGATTCGTCAATTAGAGCAAGATACCGGACTGGCGCACATCCTGAAGGACTTACTGAAAATTAGGAAGATTGCGTCCAAATGGGTTCCGCATGACTTAACCGACATGCACAAATGGCTGCGATATGACGCTTGTCGTATGCACTTGCAGCGTTATGAGCGCGAAGGAGAGGCCTTCTTACGGCGTATCATAACAATTGACGAGACGTAGGCCAGATCTTATGAGCCACAGTTAAAACGCCAATCGAACGAATGGCGGCACCACGGATCACCACGGAAACAAACAGTTCGACCAACCCCCACCAATGTGAAGGTAATGTTGATTCTTGCCTATGACTGGGATGGTGTGATCATTCACCATACTGTTCCCCGAGGGCAAACCGTTAATGCGGCGTACTATTGTTCGTTTCTGCAAGACCATCTCCGAGGAGCTCTGAGAAGGAAACGGCACCACCACATGGTTACACCGGCCATCGTTCTGCATGACAATGCTAGGGCACACACAGCAGGCGTTGTGTCGGCATTGTTGGATCACTGGGGCTGGGAGGTCCTCTATCACTCCCCATATTCTCCCGACATCAGTCCCTGCGACTATGATCTCATCCCGAAGATGAAGATGAGAATGCGCGGGGAGCGCTTCCGTACCATTGAAGACGTTAAGCAGGCTGCCGAGCGCTCTCCTCGTACCATCAATAGATTGGGCAGTGCCAACGGGATCCAACGACTTCTGCATCGCTGGGAACACGTTGTACGCAACTGTGGGGACTATATCGAGGGCCTGTGAAACTTGGAACCATCTAAGTGAGTTATTAATACAGTTATAACTAAGGTGCCAAAACTAAAAAACCAATCCATGTACTACTAAGTCCACAGTGTTGATGCCCATGATGTCCTAACCTCTAAATGGCACTACATCAACAACAACAACAACAATAATTGAAGTGTGTGGCCGAGATATATTCTGTAGCAGACCGGTCATCTGTGAGATGCTGTATAGTGTTACAAGATGGTGCAGAAACCGACAATACCACAACTTGTGGAAGTATGAGGACAACAGACGCGCTCAAGCGTGGTCAACCTTTGAACGAAGATTAATATCGCGGGGATTATTAAGGCAGCATCTGCTGTATGTGTTACCGTTGCTCGCTTAATGTTATGATTGGCTCACGTGAAGTAGACTCCGGTTATTGCAGTTTGAACGAAATCAGTGAATTAAGATAACCGCTAGTGATAGAGCCTTGTCCAAAGCAGGTGGTAATCGATCCCACATCTTCTCAGTTTTTTTCCCCACGAGGATGAGCGTACCACGTTCCAGCCCTCAGACTAGAATTAAATTTCTTTGCAGAGCTGGGAATCAATCCAGGAACTGTGGGGCGACAGCTGCTAGCCGCTACACAACGAGATGGTCACCAAATATTCATCAGCATCTTCCCTGAAAAATTCTATTCCATACCACCCCCAACCGGTTTCAGTTTAAAACATATTCACGAATGCAAATACATGAATATGACCATATCTGTAATAGATTTATGGCATGTAAAGGAACCTTCCACTAACTACAATATTGTGTGAAGCTGTAATGGGAATTAGTCCCCCATGTTGGTAGCGACAAATGTAGCAGCTTCGCTAGCCCACACTGTTGGGTGATAAATGTAACTGTTTACCTTTGCCTAAGCTATGTTGTTTTAATGGGCGCCAAGACCTCAATGCAATGTTGAAATCTAAATTTGTATTTAACAACGTCTAGCTCTGGCAGAACACCTTCAAGACACTATTCACTCAGATCGTGGTATGATTTGATCATTAACCCAACAAACAATTGTATCAGGAGAAGGAATTGGTCTATATCTAATGCTACCTACTGAAAGCAAAGATTGGATTGTAAAAGAAATGAATTTATTATATAAAACCAGTATAGCAAAATTAATAATAATAATAATAAGTACAAAATTTAAATTGGAGCGTTGTGATTTGAATATTACCGATAGAAAATTACGTGAAAACGGAGTCTGATAAATTGATTTTACTCTTATTTCCAAGCTATGAAGTTACTGAAATATGAAATGTAAAACAAAGAAAAATGAGAGATTGCGTATTTCTGCGTCATTTGCGCTTACCATTGGAAATTGCCAAGGCATTTCCCTCGTACTTGCTGATGCTGTGAGCTTCCCACAGTCTCCTGGACGTCGTCATCTCCGTCGGAATTTGATGATATTCTGGTAGCTTAGATAATTCTATGGTCCGTACCTCGGACCCAAACACTCGTACAACCGCACTGGTTAAGTTTTGCAAAAGTTAGTCTTCAACTCCACTGAACATCGGAGCGACACGCACTTGCAACCGTACTCCGCAAGTTCTACACAGATAGTCCTCGTTTCACGGCGCGTCGAACGATATATGCACACGTTGGCTCCCCCACTCTTCAGCCGGCTTCAGCTTGCGTGGTCCTCACTGATTGGTTGACCCACCGCTAGTTCCCCTCCTCTGGTTTCTTTACACTCGGCGCGCGAGAGGGAGAAGTCGTTTTCCGTTCCAACAATTCGCCTTTTCTAGACCTTGCGACCCAAGATTGCGTCATGCTTCTCGACAAGATTAAGCGTGTACTTGAAATCCCAGTGAGTCACGTCTCTCGATATACCCTAACTGACGAAAACTCCGTAAAATTCCGTAATCAGATAATTTTCTATGATATCGTCGTTCGTAATAATTTGCTGGATAGCGTTTTCTAAGACATAGAAAACCTATCTGAATGCTAATAATTTTTATAAAATGCTCCGAAAATACCTTAATAATAATTATAATAAATTAATAATAATAATAAATTACCATGAAAAATTCTCTTGGCTGAACAATTTGCCGCGTAAATAAATATAGAATGGCTTCCTACTGACTTATGCCAGTTGCATAAAACCCCTCGAAAAACACGTTACATATTCGCCTCGGATCATCGGATGATTTACCGTGACGACGGTCCATTATCCGATTATCCCAGACACGTTAATAAACCCCATCCAAAATACATATTACATAAATGAAATCACCCTAAATTACAGATATATACACTCATATTTTTTCTTCACGCACTTTGCGTCAAAGTTTGTTGTCACTATGGATCGCACTTTGCAACCAGTTCACTGTTTTACATAGGGAATAGTGTTCCACGGATATTTCCGCCTCTCAAATTTCTCTATGTTGGAGAAATAGACATAATTAATGTGTGAGCACTATGTATTTATGATGTCATATCACACGCATTGAAGGTGTTCTGATATATATATATCACCATAGAACTTCCTAATTTCACTGGAGGTCCCCTCCTTATGGTGACATTTAATTCCACTTATCACTCAGCACACGATCACACTATTGTGGCAGCGCCTCGTGACCATAATACTTAATCTCTCTTTAACGTAGATTAAATTAATATTGACTTCTGAAAAAAAAAACAGTAAATGCGCATTACATATAACACCAAATATTTCTGTGCCGTAAGCGCCCTGTCTTGTTAAGTTCCCGTTAACCATATTCTACTTAATACTAGCTCTCAACACAGACCATTTCTCCTCACACAAATAATACCATTGTACAGATTATCTTAAATTACACACTTACAAATCTTACATGGCGAGGCCGTAAACAGAAATCACGTGTGCTGATATGTATGAGTTTCATGAAGGACTGTCTCGCATTCTGATGGCCCATCTTTTATCTCGTGGACGCCTTAAGCTAACAAGCCCTATACAAGCGCTCCCCCATCTCTTGGAGATAAATGGGAACCCATCAGCGCTGCCAAAATGGCCTTGGTGCATCGAGACAATTTAGTGCTCAACAGCATCCGACAATCCCGTCATATTTCCCTGTACCTTAAAAACTCTCATTTACTTACATACTACCCCCCTGTGTGACTTCTGATACGCCTGCCTTAAGACCAGATCCTCCCACGCACCAAATACCACACTTACTCATTTGATAGGCTGGCTCGCCAGCTAAACACACAACACACTCACTTTATGACACATATTTTCGTAGACTATGTATATTATACGTCCCGTATAATCTGTTTCCCTCACTATTCTCCAGCACATATGCTGTTTTGCCAATACGTTTGGAAACTATAAATGTTTCTGTGTCACCTGCTTCCAACCTTGCAAGTGGCTCCCTTAAATGAACGTCATCACGTTGCTCTACCTACCTATTTCTCAGTGTCTGTAACGATGCCCTGTTGCTACTGTCCCCACATGCACATATTAAAATACCATCCTCTGCTTTAACCACAGGATATTCCCTACATAAATTAGTGTCCCTCGATAGCATGTCTGCAAGAATGTTATCTTTACCTTTAATATATTTTACTGTGAATTCGTATTCCTGCAGAGCAAGAATCCACCTACTAACTCTGTTAGAACTGAGTTTACAAGTCCTCATATACAGTAATGCATGGTGATCTGTGTGGATCTCAAATTTCCCCCCTACTAAATACATTCTAAATTTTCCTAAACTGAAAACAATACCTAAAAGCTCTAACTCAGTAATCGTGTATCTTTTCTCCGCTGCTGTCAGTCCTCGCGAGGCTAAAGATACAATGCACAGATTACCCTCATCATCTTTCTGACATAATACTCCAGCAATGCCTATATGTGAAGCATCTGTCATAACCACATATTCCTTATCTTTTAACGGATATTTCAGCACTACAGCTTTCTCAAAACCTTCCTTCAGCGCTCTAAAAGCTTGATCATGCTTGGACTCCCATCTCCACCGAGTCCCACTTTTAAGCAATTCCCTGAATGGTTCTACCAACCCTGAGTATTTAAGAACGAACCTCCTGAAAAAGTTGCAAATTCCCAGGTAAGTTTTTAACTGTTTAACATTCTGTGGCACCTCTGCGTGAAGTATCTTATTAACCCTACTTTCCTCTGGTGTCACACCTCTACTCGACACTCTATGACCTAAAAATGTCACTTCTGACTGACAGAATGACGACTTAGACAGCTTCAAAGTGAACCCTGCCTGATCTAACTTCTGAAAAACTATATTTAAATGACATAGATGCTCCTCAAAACTGCGTGAACTAATTACCATATCATCAATGTAAATGGTTACAAACTCTCCTGTGTCATCCCCTAATGCGATGTTTAAAGCCCTAATTAAAGCTGCTGATCTACTCTCTAACCCATAAGGTGTTCTACAAAATTGATAAAGGTTATATTTATGACTAAAAGCTGTAAATGGCCTATCTTCGTACATAAGTGGCACTTGCCAAAAACTGGAACTCAAATCTACACAAGTGAAATACTTCTTCCCCTCAAATGTTTGCATTAATTCTTCTATTGACATAGATTTCAGCTGATCTGAACTAATTCTACTGTTAACCAAACGAGCGTCTAAACAAATATGAACCGTGCCGTCGGTTTTGGGTACTGTGATCAAAGAATTAACATATGGACTGTTAGAGTGCTCAATAATCCCATCTTCAAGCATCTGGTTAATTTGTGCCTCAACTGCACTCTGATAAGCGAAAGGTACAGGATATCTATGTCCTGTGAATACTGACCTATCAATAACGTTCAATGAATGTGTATAGCAATTGGCCATACCAATGCGATCCTCAAAAACTCTCCTATTACACCATAACACATCATAGAGCCGAACACATTGTTCCACCTCTATATTTCCCTGAAATGCAGCCTCACGTAACGAGTCCTCTAGACTTCCGTTCGTAATCACACTGCCCACAAAACATGGAGAACCCCGCTCTACGGCTGGCGATATCTCATTTAAAGTACAAATCACACCTACAATACTACTCCTCTGAATATGGTCATTGAACGCTACTTCTACTTCAGAATCTCCCCATTTAAATTTCAAACTCCCTACATCATAACATAAGTTACCAGACACTCTACTTAGCCACTCTGAACCCAAGATAACACTGAATACTAAATTTGGAATTACAAGGCAAATCTGCTTCTCTGTATGATTATTAATTTTAATGTCTACTAAAACTTGCTTAGAAATTACTTTAGACCTCTTCCCAACAGCTGTGATAACAAAAGTGCTTTTAATTGGCATCTCCTCAAAATTTACTCCAGTTCCTTTCATTTTATCATAAAATGCACTACTTATGCAACTCTTCATACAACCACTATCTATTAAAACATCTGTGTACGCCTCGGACACGTTAAATTTAACTATGGGGCTCTTACTAACCACTTCCTGAATAATACCTTCATCATTTAGTTCATGTAATAATTCATTTCTCACATTTAGGTCATAGGGTTCCTGTATAATTGTATGGACAGGGCATGCTACAGACTGAGATTCTGACCTTACTTCGCAGCCTGGTTCGCGTTTAAAGAACCGCTACAGCTGGCCGTAGTACTAGTTACTACTGCACTGGTCTGGTTGTTCTGAGTTGTGTTGTCATTGTTTGGCTGTATATTACTACCACTAGGCTGTCCTCTTCCTTGACCCCTATTCTGGTTGTAATTATTGTCGTTATAATTCCTCCCTTGATTTCCCCTGAAATCATTGTTTCTCCCTTGATTTCCCCTGAAATCATTGTTCCTCCCTTGATACTGATTACCATAGCCATTTCCTCTGTTCTGATTTAGCTGATTATTGTTATTTCTATTGGCCCCTTCGCCACCGTTCCCTTGAACTTCTTGATGCCTGGCTTCATTAGGCCTATTATTATTATTACCCTGGTTCCGATTGAAATTGTCCTCATAACCCCCTCTCCCTAGGGCATCAAATGTGCTTAACAAATTTTCTACTTGTGATATTGTCTTTACATTCTGGATACAAGCAGCCTCCTTGATCCTATAGGGAAAGTGCCTAAGTAGCAACCTCACCACATCACTTTCCTCCTTCAAGCCATCCAGATATTTACACACTAATACCTGCCCTAAAAAGTATTCGGTCATGGTGGAGCTTCCTTTAGGGTTATATTTACCACACACTACTCCCTCACGATGCTGCGACTGAATAACCTCATTCCAGAACTTTTCACAGAATTTCATTTTAAAATCATTGATATCAGTAAACTTGTCTCTGTAGACAGCAAACCAATTCCTCGTTTCCCCCACAAACACTTGTTCTAAAATTTCAACTACCTGGCACCACTCAATACTACCATTTTCCAACCTTTCCCCGAATTTATTTTCTATAGTGTTCATGAACTCCATTGGGCACCCCTGTCGATTGCTGAACTTACCCAGTTCTACCTCCCTGTGTGTGCTATTCACAAAAACTGGCCTATTCTGACTATTTTCTTGCCTGATCCTAGCTTTTAATTTTAATTCTAATTCTGCGATTTTCTCCTCAGCCTTCCTCTCAATACTGTTTACTGTTAATTTAATGTTTCCTTCTGATTCTTCTACTTTATCATATAGCTTTGCTTGTTTCTCCTCAATCTTGCTAATGCTCTCTCTATTACTCTCTCTTAAATCATTTACTTCTGCAACTATTTGTGAGTGGACTTTCTCAATTCTACCCCCCAGCTGTTCCTTAACCTCTTTAGTAGCTTCCTGAATTTTGTCAATTTCTCCCCCCAATTGCTTTTTGACCTGCTGTGTTTCCAGTTGCACTAGTTCTTTTAAATTTTCAGCCTGTGTACTGATTCTAATTTCCAACTCCTCCTGTACTTTTCCTAATTTTCTGTCTACATCTGCAATAATCTCTTTAGCCTTTTCTTCCATCACCCCCCTGATCTCACCTCTAATCAATTCGAATTTGTCACTCATTTCCCTGCTGTTTTGTTCTAATTTAGCATTTAAAGTTTCAGTACTCTCTCTATATTCCTTACTGTTTTGTTCTAATCTGGCGTTGTTTTGTTCCAGTTTAGCATTTAAAGTTTCAGTACTCTCTCTATTTTCCTTACTGTTTTGTTCTAATCTGGCGTTTAAAGTTTCATTACTCTCTCTATTTTCCCTACTGTTTTGTTCTAATTTAGCATTTAAGGCATCTGTACTTTCTTTATTTTCCCTACTGTTTTGTTCTAATTTAGCATTATTTTGTTCCAGTTTTGCATTGTTTTGTTCTAATTTAGCATTTAAGGCATCACTACTAACTTTGTTCTGATACATAAACTCGAGAAGTAAAGTTTTTAATTCTGGTTGGCCGCCTACACTCCCTGTTTCAGTATCGGGATTTACCTCCGCTACCCCGGTACTACCATCACTCGACATACTGCTCGTATCATCACTCTCCCGTTGATGACCACTACGTAACCTCATCTGTCTTTCTTTCTCATCCCCCATAATGATATACACTGATACAGACAAATAACCCCCAAAATACAGGCACAGAAATATATACCCTTCTCCTTCCACAAATGTTATTAGGTTTTCAGCCCCAAGTTGTCGGCGACAAATGTAATGGGAATTAGTGCCCCATGTTGGTAGCGACAAATGTAGCAGCTTCGCTAGCCCACACTGTTGGGTGATAAATGTAACTGTTTACCTTTGCCTAAGCTATGTTGTTTTAATGGGCGCCAAGACCTCAATGCAATGTTGAAATCTAAATTTGTATTTAACAACGTCTAGCTCTGGCAGAACACCTTCAAGACACTATTCACTCAGATCGTGGTATGATTTGATCATTAACCCAACAAACAATTGTATCAGGAGAAGGAATTGGTCTATATCTAATGCTACCTACTGAAAGCAAAGATTGGATTGTAAAAGAAATGAATTTATTATATAAAACCAGTATAGCAAAATTAATAATAATAATAATAAGTACAAAATTTAAATTGGAGCGTTGTGATTTGAATATTACCGATAGAAAATTACGTGAAAACGGAGTCTGATAAATTGATTTTACTCTTATTTCCAAGCTATGAAGTTACTGAAATATGAAATGTAAAACAAAGAAAAATGAGAGATTGCGTATTTCTGCGTCATTTGCGCTTACCATTGGAAATTGCCAAGGCATTTCCCTCGTACTTGCTGATGCTGTGAGCTTCCCACAGTCTCCTGGACGTCGTCATCTCCGTCGGAATTTGATGATATTCTGGTAGCTTAGATAATTCTATGGTCCGTACCTCGGACCCAAACACTCGTACAACCGCACTGGTTAAGTTTTGCAAAAGTTAGTCTTCAACTCCACTGAACATCGGAGCGACACGCACTTGCAACCGTACTCCGCAAGTTCTACACAGATAGTCCTCGTTTCACGGCGCGTCGAACGATATATGCACACGTTGGCTCCCCCACTCTTCAGCCGGCTTCAGCTTGCGTGGTCCTCACTGATTGGTTGACCCACCGCTAGTTCCCCTCCTCTGGTTTCTTTACACTCGGCGCGCGAGAGGGAGAAGTCGTTTTCCGTTCCAACAATTCGCCTTTTCTAGACCTTGCGACCCAAGATTGCGTCATGCTTCTCGACAAGATTAAGCGTGTACTTGAAATCCCAGTGAGTCACGTCTCTCGATATACCCTAACTGACGAAAACTCCGTAAAATTCCGTAATCAGATAATTTTCTATGATATCGTCGTTCGTAATAATTTGCTGGATAGCGTTTTCTAAGACATAGAAAACCTATCTGAATGCTAATAATTTTTATAAAATGCTCCGAAAATACCTTAATAATAATTATAATAAATTAATAATAATAATAATAATAATAAATTACCATGAAAAATTCTCTTGGCTGAACAATTTGCCGCGTAAATAAATATAGAATGGCTTCCTACTGACTTATGCCAGTTGCATAAAACCCCTCGAAAAACACGTTACAAAGCTAAATATGTAGGTTAGAGTTGATTAACTCTCCATTAAGTTCCAACGTTTGTCACCAGGTGCCGGTTGTGGTGGCATCTGGTAGCTAAGTTCACGGCTAGGCGTCGTTGACGGTAGCACTTGGTTATCAAAAGTAGGAACTTCTTGAAATTGATCGTCTGCAGTACCATTTATAGGACCGGAGTAATAGTTTATTCAAATGTTTTTTTGTTCTTTTTCTCTCTAGTTTTAAGTTTAGATTTTGTTTTAGGTTTTTTTTTGTCGTTTATTTTTTTGTGTTTTTGTCTTTGATTTCGTGTTTGTTGTTTCCTGAATCGCTTTTGTTTTTGGCTTTTTGTTTGTTTTTGATTTAATTCGAAGATTGGTTTTATTCAAAGTAAATATTTCATCGAATTTCGTATTCTTATTACATGGCTCGGGGGGGGGGGGGATTGATCTCCTAATCAACCCCCACCCCGTAGTTACGCCACTGATATGTTTATGGGTTACCGTGTCTGCGCAACTCGGATGTTTATTACTGCACCTGCTGTGGATTTATCCGCAACTAGTGTGCAGCCCTATAAAGGGTTATTATAAATGATCGAAGCGACATCACAGCTCTGCCATAGCTTTATTACTTAACATACTATCACAGGGCTTTGCACACACATAGAAAAACTCAAAAAGTTTTCTTTGACATATTATAAGTGCTCCATAATTGCCCCCTAGTGATTCTGCAGATATCATGTCGATAATTAAGTTCTTCCCACGTTCGGTGTAGCATGTCCCTATCTATCTGTTCAAAGGCACTGTTGATGCGTGCTCGGTGTTCTGGTAGGTTTGTCGGTAGAGGCGGTGTAAATACTGAATCTTTCACATAACCTCACACAAAATAATTCACATGGGGTTAGGTCAGGAGAGCGTGGAGGCCATGACATGAATTGTTGATCATCAACCCCACCAGGAACTATCCATCGGTTTTGAAATTTTCTGTTTAAAAGTTCACATACATTATGATGGAAGTTTCGGCAGACTGATGTGAATGCATTTCAAGCACAACATACGCTTTATCAGCGCTCTATATATCAGAAATGAAATGTTACATTGGATCTATCAGCGCGCGAAAAATCATGTTGGCAACAGTGTCATGTATGTGTTGCTTAGTATTAATCAGAAATATTATGATATATTATTGTCCCAATTTTGGATAAGTACTATTTGTTAATATAGAAGTTACAAGTGTTTAAAAATTGGGCATATCAGCAGGCTTAGACTCATGATGGCAACACTGATACGTATCAGTTATTCCAAATTAATCTAGAATGCCAGGTACTATGCGCGTGCAATATGTATAGCTGTTAGCTTGCATACTTTCTGATATATTGGAATTAGGATTTAAAAGAACTAGAGAGAGCACTTATTAACAGTTGGCAGCTGTGATGGCTCCTAAGAGTACGTGTAGTCATATCTGTTATGGTACACAAAGCACATACGACATTCGGTTGAAATCCAATTGATAGTATAGAAGTTACATGCATTTAAATGTTGGACCTATCAGCAGCCTTAGATTCATATTGGCAACACCTTCATATATGGGCTCCTGAAATTTTATCTGGTCTGTCATTATCTCTGTGTGTGCGAATTTTGAAATACCTCGCATGCATACCTTCTGAGATATCCAACATAGAGCTCAAATTTCAATCGTTATTTTTCAACAGTTGGTACCACTGATGTCATTTTCTTATATGGCCGTGAAATATTCTGGTACAGATCTTTACTCATACCAGCCCAGTCTTGGATCATATTGTTTGTGCACGTAGCAGCTAATGTTTTGTTCTAATTCACTATGAGTGCTGACAAAAGGGTAATTTCCTAAGTCCGAGTTTTTCTATAGTTCGAGTTAAGTCTCGGTCCGTCCAACTCTAATTATCGAGACTCTACTACTGTATTTCCCTATTTCGATTCCTGCGTCTGTAGCTAAGAGTGTACGAACACTCGTACAGCCAGATGGCAGGATATCCATCACGGAGTTTGCAGGAGCTGTGCCGTAAATTACGTGCTAGCCAAGCCAAGCCGGACCGGACCAGGGAAATCCTGGAATAATCTGCATTTAATTCCTGATGGACTGGCTCCAGTCTAATGTAATGAATGTGTCCGCTTGAGAAACGTGACACTATACGCGTACAGTGGATGTGCGGGATGGAACGTGGACACAAACTTCCTGCAGGACACCAAGCTAATCTCTAGAAATTAAATACTTCTGTATAAAGCAGAGTATTATATGTCCGTCAATATTATAAAATTCATTAATTTCTTTTATTTGCAAATGAGGCAATTCCCCGGTAGCAAATTGTACTCTTAAAACAAGATGTTCAGTAAGGAACATATAGCCTACGTTCTCCTATATGCATGGGTATTTTTTTATAAATATTTGTCCTTTTCAAGGAGTATAATTGAATGTTGGTTGTAGTAGCTTGTTGAAATATAAAGTGTTATACGGATAATGAAAATGAATATGAGGTGTCCAATGCTAGTACTTCCTCTGTAAAAGAAAAAAAAAACATCCAATTCGGTTTCACCGTGTTTGAATTGATATGGGGAATCGATTTGCACACATTCATGGCCGCTATCTGCGAACTATTGGGCTGATGACCTTGCAGTTCAGTCAAGAGATGCTTCCCACAAAAAAGGTATGTTGTTGCAAAATTTGGAAGAGATCAAATGATTAGGTTGGTCGTAATTTGATTTAAGCTTTTAACATTTGGGTGGCCGCCATTGCGTTTCCGTCAAGATGGCGGCGATATAAAACATGATACTGAGGTGCCCTTTGCTAGTGCTACCTCTGTACCAAATTTCGTTCAATTCGGTTTTACCGTGTTTGAATTGATAGGGGGAATCGATTTGCAAACATACATTGCTGCTATATACAAACTATTGAACTTATGACCTTGTAGCTCGGTCAAAGAACGCTTCTCACATAGAGGTATGTTGTTGCAAAATTTGGTAGAGATCGGATGAATAGGTTGGTCGTAATTTGATTCAAGATTTTATCATTTGGGTGGCCACCATTACGTTTTTGTCAAGATGGAGGCGATATAAAACATGACACTGGAGTGCCCTTTGCTAGTTCTACCTCTGTAACAAATTTTGTTCAATTCGGTTTCACCGTGTTTGAATTGATAGGGGGGGGGGGGGGAACAAACTTTCAGAGTACACATACAGAGATAGACACACAATGTTTGGCCCTGTGTAGATCTCATACGTTTACTTTCATTTTTTGCTAAATTCGAAAGTAGGCTAAAATATTACCAACAATGACATCAGACATACAACACAAGTCGCGAGTTGGAAACTATAGTAATTACATCGGGGTATTTACACAAAATGTCGCCACCGTGGTTAGTGGTCAGCGGGCTTAGCTGCCAGCCCGGAGGTCCCAGGTTCGGTTCCCGGCTCTGCCACGAAATTTGAAAAGTGTTAAGGGACCTGGAACGGGGTCTACTCAGCCTCGGGTGGTCCAAAAGAATAGAGGGGGTTTAATTCCCACCTCAGCCATCCTCAAAGTAGTTTTTCGTGGTTTCCCACTTCGTCGTCGGGCACTGGAAATATTGCCACTGGGAAATCCCACCTACCTGAACAGGGCAGATCATTCCCACAAAGTTAAAGGCTGACCACAGGGTACAATTTATGGGAAATATGCTTTCATTAACCGTAGTATTGATAATTGGTACTCATTACCTGCCTTAGTCTTAGAGCCTTGCTATTGATGTGTTTAGAGGAAGATTGGGCATCATCATCTTGCACAGTTTCCACCCACTGGCCGGGTCTGTTTGGAAAACAAGCCTCTCCAACGTCTTCTGTCTTCCCACTATCTCTCAGTCTCCACCGTTGTCCAGTCTTCTCCTTTCTTCTTCACTCTTTCTTCCACCCCCTTCAGCCACCTGTCTCTCGGTCTTCCTCTCGGTCTCTTTCCTTCCCACTTCGTATCGTATATCCTCCTGGGTATCATATTTTCCTCCATTCGCTTTACAAGCCCATACCAACTAAGTCTAGATTTCTCTATACCAACCTGTAATGGTTCCTCCTTCATTAATTCTCTGGTCCTCTCATTTCTTATTCTGTCCATCTTAGTAGCTCCAATACTGCTTCTCAAGAACCTCATCTCACTGGCCTGTATTTTGCTCTTCTCCCTTCCTTTCATAACCCAGGTCTACGAGGCATACGTCAGGATAGGGATATAGCACGTCCGGTATATGATCATTTTACTGTTCTGAGGGACATCCTTGCTCCATATCATGCTTCTCACACTCCTCCAGAATGCTTCTGCTTGTCTCCCCAGCTCATTTATTTCTCTGTCGTTTCTTCCATTATCTTGTATCAGGCTTCCCAGATACTTGAAGCTCTCCACTTTCTTCAGCTATTCCCCACCAATTGTTATTCCCGTTGTGGTTCTTTCTTTCTTTCTTTCTTTCTTTCTTTCTTTCTTTCTTCTCCTTGTTGTGATCACCATCTTACTCTTATTTATGCTAAATTTCATCCCATATCCTTGTATTATTCCTTCCCACACGTCTATCTGCTCCTATACCTCCTCCTCCTTGTTTCTCCAAATCATCAAATCATCTTCAAACACCATTGCTTTTATCTTTCCTTCCCCAATTACTTGTGCCACTCGGGTCATTATGTCATCCATCACCACAATGAAAAGTAACGGTGACAGTGCACTTCCTTGTTTCAGGCCGTTTCTCTGTTCCAACCAGTCCAATCTCTCTCCTCCTACTTTCACACAGCTCACGCTTCCCTTGTAAATCTCCTTTATCCTCCGTATAGTACATTTTTCTACTCCTCTGACCTCCAGGGACATTTTGTGTAAGGTTTCGTTTTTCGTCGTGAGTTTACCCTCCAGGTAGGCTTTTCCCACAGACTCGGCGTGGGATCCAACCTTCCCATTACATTTCGATTACTAAGGCAACAATGAATATGGCTCCATACACGATAATAAGAAAAGGGTTGAACTAACTTTTTAAATATTTGACAGAAAAAATAAATCACGAAATCTACAGAATAGGAATCTGTCAACATCCAATATCGATTTAGGTATTAGGAAGTCATTTTTGAAAGCCGGAAACTTGGACTGTTGGAGCAGCAGAAAAGAGGAGAATTGGAGCGCTTGAAATGTAGTGTTACAAGAGAATAATGAAGATCAAATGGGTGGATTGGGTTACAAATGAAGAGGTATTAAGATGAGTGGGAGAGGAGAGATGTTTCTGGCGACTGCTAATGAAGAGAATATATAAGTTGGTAGGATACATATAAGACACCCAGGAATATCAAACTAGTTATGAAAGTGAGGGTCGAGTATAAGAACTGTAGGGGTAGACCAAGATTAGAATATGTTAAACAGTTAGTTAGTTATTGTTGTTTTAAGGGGCGGAACTACGAGGTCATCTGCCCCAAATATGTTAAACAGATTGCCTCTGATGTAGGATGTGGTAGCTATGTAGAGATGAACTGATTAGCTCAGGACCGGGAAGCATGGACGGCTGCATCAAACCAGTCAAAAGACTGAAAACTCATACACAACACACAGAACAAACTGGGCACCCCTTGTCTAGAGAAACAGCTGTCCTGGTTTTGCTGCGCACCCAGTAAGACCCTGGTGAATGAAACCACACCAAGAGGGATTTCAAAGTACGAGGTATGGGATTAATTGGAGCCAGTCCTGGAATAGGAGGATTATAGAACCATTTATATTCTGTACGCTTAGTCTGAGATACAAGTCCAAATTGTAGGAATGGATTAGATATTCTACAGAAGTTCTGAGTACAGCTCCTTATGGCTGAGGATAATTGCTAAATTAATTCAAACCATACTATACAGGATGCTGTTGTTTGAGTCTTCAGACTTTCGACTGGTTTGATGCAGCCTTCCATACTTCCCTGTCCTGAGCTAATCGTTTCATCTCTACATAGCTACCACGCCCTACATCTCAGACAATCGTTTCACCATATTCTAAACTTGGTCTAGCCCTACTGGTCTTATCCTCCAAACTTCCTTCTATAACTAAGTTTGCTATTTCTGGGTGACTTTCTAATACCTAAACCAATATTCGATGTCAACAGATTCCGTTTCTGTTGAAATGCTTTCCTTTCCTGTGCTAACCAACTTTTTATATCATCTTTGCTTCGTCCATAACTGGTTATTTTGCTTGTTAAGTAACAGAAGTCACCTACTGTACTTCATTTACCATTTCGCCTGCCTATTCGACATCCATAGGGGTTTCTGATTTATTTCGACTGCATTCCAATATTTTTATTTTACATTTATTACTTTTCATAATGAATTCCTTCCTCAAGACAGAAGCTATGCCATTTAAAACTCATTCAAATGCTCTGATGTGTCGGCCAAGATGACGATGTCATCAGCAAATCTCAGAGTAGCACGCAATAAATGTGAGGTAAAGAAACGACATTCCCAGGACATTCTCAACAGCTAATACTGTGTTTTACTCGGTTGCGTTTACAAATTCATATAAGGAATTCGTTTAACCCTAGAACTGATAATGATGATTATGATAATTGTTGTTTTAAGGGGCCTAACATCTAGGTTACCGGCTCCTAATGGTCTGGGTGATAGCGAAAAGGTCAATAAAACGGAAACCAGAATGAAAATTAAATGAGAAGGAAAATACGTACAAAAAGGAACTCAGATTGAAACAACTTACAAAATCGAAAGCGGCAACACTTACAAAAGGGAATCCAGAACGAAAACACTCACAAAAGAAATAGACTGAAAAAAATATAGGTTAAGTTCAAAACACGTACAAAATGCAATGTACCGTCGAAATACTTACAATATGCAAGTGAAATTCAAAACACTTACAAAATGCAAATGAGATTGAAAATACGTACAAAATGCATTTGAAGTTCAAAATACTTACAAAATGCAATTGAAATTGAAAATACACAATGCAATTCATATTGAAATTTCCCATTTCCAATCCAAAATATTCACAAATTGCAATTGAAATTCAAAATGCTTAGAAAATGCCCGGTAGTTTCAAACTACTCATTTGGATAGACACTACTTACAAAATGCAATTTATATTGAAAATTCTTACAAAGTGTAATTTAGATTCAAAATACCCCAAAATGCAATTGAGAATCAAAATACTTGCAAAATGCCGATGATTCAAAATGCAATTTAGGTTGAAAATACTTGCAAAAAGCGGTCTAGGTTGAAAATACATAATGCAATTGAAATTCAAAACACTCACAAAAGTCCCGGCCCGGATATTGATAGACTTACCAAAAAACAATTTAGATTGTCAATCCTTACAAAATGCAACTGAGGTTGAAAACACTCGCAAAATGCAATTTAGATCGAAAAAACGTACAAAATGCAATATAGATTGAAAATACCTACAAAATGATGATGCAAAAAAATGCTAGGGGATTTAGATACACGGGGGGCCAATTAACAAAAACAGTGCGGGAAACTTAAAGAGAAAAGGACATTTAATGAAAAGAAAGCAAGAGGTCTGACCCCTCGAAGAAGGAGGGATCAGGAAAGATGAGACAAGGGCCAATTAAGGCGAGAATGTGAAAGACTCCCTAGGCCTCGGATACCCTAATACCGTCGGGGTCGGAAAAGAACAAGAGTTGACCAAGGGAGGTCGACAGGAAAGAAGACGGAGAGGAGCCCGGCACAAGTAAGTGGAAGCAATGCCGGACTCAGCTGGGGTCCCGTGGTCGCCAACCCACGTCCCACTAGATGTGAGCCCCTGGAGGATAAGCCTAGAACTGGAATGTGGTCTCCTTTACCACACAAATGATCACATGGGGACAGATATTAAAGGAAGGAAGCTTGTAGTTTTACGTGACGGTCGATGTATCGATCATGAGCCAGGGGACCTCCTTGTCTACGTGGAATCCGAACTACAGGACGTGAAAATCCTTCAGTATGCCTTCCATCGGAGGGAAAGTAATGCCGGCGGTCCCATGTGATAGATTTATGGCATGAAAGAGAACTTTCCACTAATTAAACTTGTGTGAAGCTAAATTTGCAGGTTAGATTTCGTTGAAACATTCTATCAAAGTTCCAACGTTCACCACTAGGTGTCAGTGACATCAGGTAGCATGGGCAGATGACCTCGTAGTTCCGCCCCTTAAAGCAACAATAACTAACTAACCAACATCTGGTAGCGAAAGTTGGAACTACTTGAAATTGAACGGAACTTGTAGCTCACCCCAAGGGTGTCTGCATCGAAGCAGCTACAGCCTCTGATGAACCGAACATGTTCTCGGACACTCCCGGCATTAAAAGGTATACGTTAAATAAAATAAAACCCGATCGATATAATAATTCAGGGTATTGAGAAAAATTTTACGCAACAGATGGGTTGACGGGCACATGCGTTTGAAGTCGAACGAAGAGTTATATAGAAAGATAGAACCAGTCACGTCAACAATAAAAAGGAAAAGGTTGTTGTTCTATGGACACATTTTCAGAATGTCCAACGATCGTCTAACAAAGAAAATTTGGAATTTCGTGAAACCAAAGAAGAAAAAATTGGCATGGTTTGAAGAATGTAACAAAGACCTTCTAGAAATTGGTATTCCGGACTGCAAAATTATGAACAGGTGTGAATTCAGACACCTAATCAAAAATTACCAGGGATTTAAGGTAGGGGCAGAACCCAAAAGACGGATGGGACCTCTTTCAGAAGATCGGAAGAAGGCGCTGAGTGATGGGCTCAAGAGATACTGGCAGGACATCAAAGCTGGCAGACGATCTAGAACGAAACATTGATTTTGATTGTTACTCCGTAGTCCATAGTGGCTCAATTCGAATGTAAATAAATGTTATTGGTTTCACGTCCCTTTTAACTACTGCAGCTTTGAGAAGCGCCAGAAAGCAGGAATTTTGCCCAGGAGGGAATCTTTAACGTAAATCGACAGGCACGGCTTTCTCGCATTCAAGCACCCTCATATGCCATCTGATTGTGCCAGGATTCGAACCTGCCACCCAGGCCGCCCTGGCATTTACGTAGAGTTAAAAATTTGAAACCAAGGGAAGCCATGTCAAGGGGGTTCGAACCCACTCGAGTCCGCAGATAGACCAGTTTCATGGGCTGGCCCTCAGCCTTAGTGAGCGTCAGTTTTATTAGGCCAACCACTGTCAAAATTAACCAATAACACCTAGAATAAATTTCTTTAGCAATATCCCAACGGATATTTTCCTGGGCACAAACACCTCTTAGTACAGTCTTCTCTGGGCGGCTTCGGTGGCGTAGTCGGTAGCCTGCTGAGCTTCTATGCCCAAGATAGCGGGTTCAAACCCGTCGGATTTTTTAAGAGCGTAAAAATCCCTCAGTTCTTCTCTAAGCTACATTGGGTTTAGTTGTTACCTTTGTTCGTCATCAGTTCAATTTCAAGTTTTTTCGTTGGGAAGAATTATAAATGTTATCTTCTGCGCCCACTCAATACGTTTCGTTTCCATCCAGATTCCTTCTGAGCAGACTGAACCAAGGATTTACCTCAATATTTTCTTTCTTGTTTCTCTACCTTTTTAATGATAGATTATTATTAATGGTTTTAGTTAGAATACAACTTCTTGACAACACATCTTTCCTTCATTGTAAATGACCTTTAATCTGTACTTTTCTACCCGTCAGTTTGCTGGATAAGACACAAATAGCAGCATACGTTTAGAGACTGAAAAAGTTTTCAATGCTAAGTGCTTCAGGTGGTGTATTACTACGGCATTCTTAGTTTTTAGCCTACTTTTTACATTTTGCAAAAATAAGGAAAATGTAGACTTAAGAGATCGATCCGGGAAAATGTGTGTCTCTCTGTCCTTCTGTCTGTCTGTCTGTCTGTCTGTCTGTCTGGCTGGCTGTGTGTGTGTCTTCCCTATAAACTCCTAAACGGCTGCAGCAATCGAATACAAATTTAGTATGAGTAAAGATGTACACAGGAATGTCTCAAGCCCATATTTGAAAATGATCTCAGTGCTACCAACTGCTGAATAAACGCACTAGAAATTTGAGCACCATGTTGGATATCTTGGAAGGTATGCATGGGAGCTATCCCAAAATTGGTAGACATGTAGATAATACTATTTCAGTTTAATTTCCAGGAGGACATACATGACAGTGATGCCAAAATAATTTTAAGACTTCTGATAAGTCCAATTTTTAAATGCATATAACGTCGACACTAACAACTGGATTTCAACCAAATTTTGTATGTAATATGTGTACATAAACAGATATGACTGAGCGTATTTTTAAGAGGCAACAGAGCTGCCAACTGTTGATAATTGCTCTCTCTCTCTTTTATTATCCAAATTCCAATATATCAGAAAGTATGCAAGCCGAGAGCTTTATACTATGCACGCGTATAGTACCTGACATTTTAGATTAATTTGGAGTAACTTATATACGCCAGTGCTACCAACATGATTCTAAGCCTGCTGATAGGACCAATGTTTAAATACATGTAACTTCTATACTATCAGTTGGATTTCATCCAAATTTCGTATGTGCTATGTGTAACATAACAGATATGACTATAAGTATTCTAAGAGAAATCAGGGCTGACAACTGTTAATAAATGCTGTCTATAATTTTTTACCCTAATATTCTAGATAGGTTCATATACTGTAGATTAATCATTGGCATGAATCTTAATTTTAAGAAAAGTAGGCTCTTTAGTTCGTCACGGAACTTCTTGTTTTTACTGAATGTGACTTCTTTACGATTATTCAATATCCATATTGTAAGTAGCCTAATACATGGTCATTGTAGATGTAATCATCTTGACAATATAGAATGCATACCACAACATTAGCAGGAACATAACAGTACAGTAGATCAATCACCATCAACTGAATTAATCTTACTAATAGCACAATGGAATCCTTTCACATTGATTTATCTCACATAATTCAGTGTTTCAAGCGTGAACGTTGGAGAGAAGTACGCGTCATTTCGGTCTCTTTGTATCTCGCTAACGTTTGAGGATATTGCTGAATCACATAGATAGCTTTCAGTCGGTCAACACAATGGAATCCCAATTACTGGGACATGCGAAAACATAACTAGAAAAACATTAGGCCTACATGCGAACAAAAAACAAAAGTTTGGTGCTTTTCAATCGGTCAACATGAATGTACCCAAAAGAGCTGGGTTATGCGCTAATTCTGAAAAAAAAAAACCATGAGATTAATAAATACACTAGGATGACCAGTTTCGATCATCAAGCGATCATCATCAGATCCATTACACTTATCTATGTTTGAAAATACAGGTGAAAATATATACAATATGTACAATTATTTAGTTGCAGTATTGGTAATGCAACTTGTATTGTATATATTTTCACCTGTATTTTCAAACATAGATTTTATAGCCTAAGTGTAATGGATCTGATGATGATCGCTTGATGATCGAAACTGGTCATCCTAGTGTATTTACGAATTATTCTCACGTATTTTTTTTCCAGGATTAGGGTATAACCCAGCTCTTTTTGGGCACATTCGTGTTGACCGACTGAAAAGCACCAAACTTTTGTTTACTGAGGCAACACTGAAAAATGTCTTCAAACCCCACAACATTACATGCGATTTGAAATAACTTATAAGGGGTGATCAAAAAGTTTTCGTTCGATGACCGTACAGTCCAGAATCAGTATGATATTCAGGCTAAATCGTCGTGAGCATTGGAGCATTCATCCCATCGACGCAGCAGGTTGAAGATCCCCGTGTGGTAAAACACCGTGTCGTACGTGAAGAAGTCCATAACCGCCTGCAGCACTTCCTAGTCCGACAGGATTCGTCAACCCTTCAAGGCCCTTTTTAAGGAACTGAAGGCGTGATAATCACATGGAGAGAGATCAGGAATGTAGGGAAAATGTCCGAGTGTTTTCCACTTGAGTTGGCGTACCTTCTGCGTTACGACCTTTGCTGTATGGGGACGTGCGTTATCATGAAGCAGCAACCATAGTTGCCGTTTTCCCGGACGTCTCGCTTTAATTGCAGGACGTAATTTCTCCCGTGTTCGAGACACCAGGTTCCTTGAAATCAATAAGCAATAGACCCCAGTATTCAAAGAACAGGGTGAACATCATCTTTCCAGTGGATGGTTGGCTCTTGAACTTCTTGGGACGAGGAGACGATGCATCGTCGACCCTTTCTATTTCGGTTCCCAGTGGTGGCACCAGCTATAGTCGCCTGCAACACTGCGCTCCCGGAACGTGTTGCCTTCAACATTGAAACATATAGGGAGCTGCAGGCAAACAGCCATCCGGTGTGTTTTTTGTTTGGAATGTAACGCCCAGGATATCCATTGGCTGCAGCAACGCCCTCAAACGGAAACTTTTGATCACGCCTTAGGGCTTCAAACACCAGAAATAACAGTTGATACATTTCAAGATGTTTCGTGCAGAAAATATATGTGCCAGGAAGATGGCACGTGCAATAGAGTAATGTCCGATTGGCACAATTATTATTATTATTATTATTATTATTATTATTATTATTATTATTATTATTTCTTCCTATTTGGGCTACTGTGGACCACAGGAAACAATTAATAATAATAATAATAATAATAATATTGTATGGCCTCGGGTGACGGGTGCAAGCCCAGAGGACAGCTTGCATGTCAAATTTTGTTGTTCCTTGGAGCGTTATGAAAGTCAGGAGGTTAGATATCTAAACTTCTTGACACTATAGCGCTTTCTGGTAGAGAAAGGAGGAACTTTTGTGTTGGCGGAAAATTCCGAGATTAATTTTGCAATTATGAACACGGTCTACTGAATTCAAATGGGTTCTCTAATTTGCCAACAACGTATGACATGCGTGTCGTGATTTTTGTCGCCTTTCAAAATTCACTTACCATGGCCAGGAGCGAACCTGCAAGCTTGGAGTTGGTAGGCCGACACGATAACCACTCACCCACCGTGGCAAGCTACGGGAAACAATTGATATGCTGGTTAGTTCCTTTTCCATCACCCAGAAATTCTTCATCCTTTCGCTGTGGTTCCTCCTCCTTTCCTTTGATTAGGTGTTCTTGGTCGTTCTACTGGGTCTTTCCTTGACCCCTTTGAATTTATCAATACACAACCTTATTTCAGATGTCTTTTGGATGTACGCCAACTTCCTCCATGTCTTTTCTCGTTTCTTCTACACACATTGAAGTCGCCATTAGCTTGGTGATGTAATTAAAGATTCCTTTCGTTATTCGATTCTCATCCATTCTCACGAGGTGGCCATAACACTTCAGTCTCCTCTTACGCATGGTGTCCGTGATCTTCTCTGCCTGTCTGTATTGAGCCCGTTAGAGGAGGTATTCCGGGCACCATCCGCCGAAAAGATGGCACTTCGAAAGACCCCGTCCTTCGAACCCAAACTTCTGAGGTTCGGGAGCATATCTTTGCAGGCTTGCTCAGCACGAGAGGCTTGATCCAGGGGATCTGGGTTATTGGGCACGGAAACAGGCATAGACGCCCAAAGAAATACATCCGAAAAAAACCAAAGCTAGCAATAAAAGAGATCCAGTCTTAAGTTAGATTCGTGCAAGATTTATTCAAGTAAGACCCCCTAATCATTTCCGAGGGTCGAAATCGGCTAATCCGCTAATCTAAATACAATCATGAGTCGTCCCTAATTTGACGTTAATGACCCCCGCGAAATCCTAGTTACATGAAAAGAATAGCAATGCAAGCTAGGCGCGTGGTACATGAATAATTAACGCGTAGCAAATTTACAAATAAATGACTCGGCAGAATTTACATTTAACAGCTAGCAAGTACAATCCCTAGGTTAGGATGGTACCACGTCCACATTTAACGTTACATTTAATTTCTATCTAATGCCTATGTGAACAAACGTATTACGACGAGATGCATCGTAAACAAATGCTTATTACCAAATCTAATGATAGTTTGACCATTGACTATAAAAATAACATAACACTCTTATGTCTAATAGGAACAATGGGATAAATACACTCGGGAATAAAGAAGTAAACACTCTTATGCTAGCCTGCCTTCGCGAATTGACGTACTGTTTGTTGTCAATCGTCATCTCAAGCATGTAAGTTACGTTGGCAAAGTGCAATTACAATTGCGTCTTACAAGCTTTAGATCATGCAAGTTACTGACTATCGGTCCCGGAGATTCAATGTCGTCGATACAAGTAGTGTCAGCTCATTTAATGTCATCTCCCACATGGAAATGGATTGAAGTCACGGTGTCGCTAACAAGAAGCAAATGGTTGCAAAATTATAGCTGTAAATTATTTATAATAGTTAATTAATCCGTTGGTTTAGGATAATTATGCTCTTGATATATGTCGTAGATTTAAATGTGGTTTAGTTAGTTGTATTAATGACACCAGTCGTAGGCTGCAATATGTGATCTCACTGGAGATTCACTCAAATAACCTGACGTTAACAAGTCAACAATAACACAGGTTGGCGCGTCTTACACCAATTGCGCGCGGTGCATCGGTCGTCTTAGCCGCAGCGCAAGAACGCCGGAATAAACCAATAGTATGGCGGACATTCATTCCGTCCTGCCAAATACCAAATAATGTGTTCACGGACACAACAATTACACTGGCTAGCCTAATTTATAACCGACAGTAGTGGCTATGCGGGCTAAAGCGCTGCGTTAGGCCATGGGGCCAAGCTCTCTGCTGACTTGGTAGACGCGTGGGTTCGAGCCCCACCGTCGGCTGTCCTTGAAATGGTTTTCCGTGGTTTCCCCATTTTCAACACCAGGCAAATGCTGGGACAGTACCTTCTGGCAGGCCACGGCCGCTTTCTTTCCACATCCTTGCCCAGTTTCATTCATCTTCATCCATTCCATCTCTCATACCGACGCGCAGGTCGCCCACGGGCGTCGAATAGAAAGACCTGCACTCGGCCTCTCAGGAGGCCACACAAAAAAGCCTAATTTATACAAAGCTGGGTCAATTAACATTATATTTTAAACCTTTCTACAACACGCCAGATGAAGCAAAGTCATCGGCTCAAACATTTAAGGAATTCACATAAGCGAGCGTTCCCTCACTCTTACAAGTGGTAATAGTAAACAACAGGTGTTGACAGTTCCCAAAGCTGCTCTCAAAGCAAGGTTATTAATATCTGTGACCTTCAAAATTGCTAGGCTCGTGACATACGTTTGCACACAAAAAAAGTCAATAAAGTCGTCTCTCTCTTGTTTCTCGGGTAAACCGGTTATCAGCTGTGCGCAAGCAAGTTTCATCGCTTCGCGTGCAGCTTTTTAGCATAGCAAAGAATTGTGCTTATAAAATGATCATTTATAATCTTGTAGGAGCACGAATTAAAGTCCTGTAGTGCTCTACAGATTATCTAAAAATGTCTCATTGGGTAGTTTATTGGCTGAGGAATAACCCACCCACCAAGGGAAGATGATTAAGAGAAGGAAGTAGATTTGGGATTGGAAAAGAAGGATAGAAAAATAGGAGGAGAGTCCCACAAAAGTTATGAATTTAACTTTCAATACATTTAGAGGCAGTTGCCACCGCAAATCCGTTCTCGGATACCTAAAGTGGATACGAGCTTGGTCGAAGCTAACGGGAACCGCAGCTAAGACTTGGGCAGTTTGCCAGAGAAAGGCTTTAGTGTATTTCCTCCCAAGCACGTATAAAAGTACTATAGGGAAGGGTGATGGTCTGGCAATACAAATAGTAAAAGCTTTATTGAGTATGAACGAGGGCATAAACCTAGGAAGAGCTAGGAAAGCCAGGATCTTGCCTAACTGTAGTATCAGAGAAATGATGAATCCAAAAACAAATATTTAATTTATTTAACAATTCAAAGAAGTTTGAGGAAATTAACAAGCGTGTAATATAATTTGGACAAACATAGTTCATTTGAACTTTTTAACAAATGGGGTCGCAGACCTCTCAACATTAAACGTTTGCTCCAGGCAATTGACAATTTACAAGGTTTTAAACCTTACATGTTTCTAAAATCTTTATAAGATTTAAACAAATAAACAATGAAGTAATTAAAGTTTGAACGTGAATTGGAGTACAAAGAGTGCACCTTAAGAAATTCTTGAGAGAATGTTCTAGAGAAAGTGACAACTTCGAAAATAACAGTAATAAAAACATGAAAAATAAGATAGAAGTTCCTACAATTTCTTATATTTATACAGAATTACGATATGAGAATTATACAAAAGAGGGCAGGTTACTTACTGTGAAACCTGGAGAAAGTGAAAAGGAAGGTTCTAGACTTCCCAAGTTTGAGCAGGAATCACTAGCCAAATGGGACAGTTTCCATTTCGTGAAACCTGAACATGACTCGCTCAAGAGTTTAAAGAAATGTTTTCCCTGATTATAGGAAAGGAACAATGTGATTTGAAACTTGTATCACACAAACAATTATGCAGAATTTAATTAAAGTTAAACTAGCAAAGTTGGAAGGGCACCTCGTGAGTGACACCTTATAGAAAGTTACAATTTTATTAATATGGGTGGTTAGTAGAAGGTTGAGGAAAGATCATTGGGATATAGGATCAATGTTCATGGCCGTATTTAATATAACCGGACGATCGCGACGCGGTAGAAACGTGGAGCAAGCACTGGTTATCACTGTAGTCTATAAAGATGGATGCAAAGTTCACTATAGAAACACTAAAGTTTATGAGAAAGAAAATTATTGCAATTATGGAAATAACTGATTGCATTATATAGGTGAGAGTCTATTTCTTGAAAAGTTGTGATTTACAATTAAATGTACCATAAAACATTCCAACGGTGGACGAAAGTTAGCTATTGCAGTAATTTAAGGAAGATTCCTCATTTTAACTAGTATGTTCACAAGTGAGTGAAAAATACCTGACGGCAAGCCTCGCAGATAGAGTACCAGATCTGGAAAGTTCCAGAACGATCTGAGCAGAAAAATGGGGTTGAGAAAATCCAACGGAGGAACTAGCTTTATAATTTATAGACAGCGGGTATTAGATAATATCCCACGTAGTGAGAGGATTTCTCATTTTGCAAGCATAAGAAATGCTGCTTTTCACCAAGATTGGCTTGATTAGACAAAAGCCCAACATGGAAAATCCCGCGAAGAATGATTACCGCCCCACAAGTAATCTCACGCTGTCTATAAAATAATCAATAAAAGCATGTAGATAAAATTGATGAAGATGAGGTTAAAACCTTTAAAATGGTACTTATCTTGATTTCATGTTGAAGGCGAAGTTTCCTTTGAAGATAACTACTTTGCCAACATGGCGTAGAAGAGAGTATGTCTCTTGGTTTGAGGAGGCTAGCTCGAGTGGAGCTTTAACTGATCGAGTTAACTGCCGACTGAGAAGTGAGACCTGCTCAACGGAGCACGGAGGGACCAAGGAAGGGGGAAAGAGAGGGGGGTAGGAGACAAAAGGAGAACATATAAACATTGCCAACTTTAAAACAAAAAATTGATCTCTTGCTGAGCCGGTCTTCAAAGAGTTGACAACAGATGATACTAGCGCAGCATGGTGAGTAAAAGAGTAGACGTAGTTCTCTTGCTCATGGAGATAATAGCTGGCGATGGCAGTAAAATCTGGTAGCCAGATGGAGAAGGAATTCCTCTTGCGCGAGGAAGAATTGAGGAGCTTCAGATATTCGCTGCTATGTGACGCTAGGTGGGTCATAGAATATATATCTGGAACAGCCTCATACAAAATATAAGCGACCTGAACCCCTAAAAGAAAACAGAAGATCACTGTTGGTGTTTGACAAAGAGGAAGGAAAGAACATGCAAAAGCATTGAAAATTATAATCTCTCGTACCGTGTATTCCAAGAATGCACCATACTGGGAGGGCCAAACACCAACAGGGAACAAGAAAAACAAGTAAACATTTAAAGGTAATAAGCAATTGCGGAGAAGTAGTCTTGTGATCTGACCATTAGTGGTCAAAACTCTGACTACCCTGACTCTCCCATCTCTTCCAGGGTAACACTCGGTCACTCTTCCAAAAGGCCAGACTAGGGGGGGGGGGGGGTGAAACATCCCTAACTAAGACCAAGTCTCCCACTTGAATGTCGGGACTGGAAAGAAACCACTTCTGCCTCCGTTGCAAGGAAGTTAAATATTCCAAGTTCCATCTCTTCCAAAAAGAATTACGGAGGGCTTCAAGTTTACGCCAAACAATAGGTAGATTGAAATCTCTGTAAAAATTAGGAAGGGGAGGAGGGGCAGAGAGAGAAGTGCGTGTAAGGAAGCGACCAGGTGTAAGTGGAAGGAGGTCATCAGGGTCATTGGAAAGCGGAGTTAAAAGGCGAGAATTATCAACACTTTCAATCACGAAATAGCTGGAAGCTGAGAGAAATAAAGCACTAGTAAAGATTACGATACGATGCGAAAGAAGAATTGACAAGTTTAAACAAAGCGTATAGAAACAAGTACATCTATTCAGGACAAGAATATACCAAATAAACAAAGGAACTATGCGAGTAGAAAGCAAGAACGCCATAGGTAACAAACGAGTAGCCATAAACAATGACCTTAAGTTATAATGAGTATCAAAGGGGTTACTCAGAAAAATACTTAAGTCAGCGAGAAACGTGACGTGACAAGTATAAATGCAAAAACACATCGAATGTGACGACGAGAAAAGACAAGTTTGTTCATCAATGAACATTAAGATCGCAAAATATGTAAGCCAAGTGAAATACATGAGCGCGTGAGAAATACGCAACGAAGTTTTGAAACAAGGATCGAAGCAGTTATAGAATACGAGCATGAGTAAGTGGAAGACACAGGCAAGCGCGGCCTTGACACACATAGTACAACGAGATAAGGCATATAAATAGCTGAAAGAGTCCTTAACTGGAACAAGTTTATTTTGGGAAGTAGGTGAACGGCTTCTGTACTTGCAGGAGCGGCTCACTAGACAATGCTTGGCAATCAGCCAAAGTTGAGATAAGAGAAACTTGCTTTGACCTTTAGCAAGAATACAGGAAATGAACAGTGACTTGACCTTCCTCGGGCTTGTATACAAACAAGTTTGAAAAACAAGCAGTTCGGAATAAACAAACAACACTAGTTGAATCAGCTGTAACTTAAAGCAGATATTCAGTTTGGATGGCATGCAGTCAATCGTAACTTGGACGTGAAAAAACAATTTAAAGCCATATGAAATAAAGTAGGAAATCAATTTCGCATGATTGAGAGGATCACGGAATCCGACAATTTTCGACAGGAAAAAGCTTGATTCTTCCGAAATAGGAAGTGAAGCCGGGACATTGAGAAGAAGGTTATGCATAAGAATAGTTATTCTAGATGTTAGAGAATTCAGATTTTCAAGCGGTTTCAAAAGCGGCTTCCAATTGTGAGGAAGGAGGGAGGAGCCGACCGTGGCCATCCTTCTAAGTAACGAAAGAAGTGAAACATAGCTTACAGCGAAGTGATGGTGACTGATAGCCATGGTTTTACACAAGGGGAAGATAGTTTTTGAGAAAGAGTTTAAGCAATTACCTGCTATAAAAAATGACATGAGAAAGTAGACGAAGTAACACAAAGCAAGGCGAACTTGAATTGCCATATTATGCGGGAAGAAGGAAAAACCATTTAAACAACTTACAGAGGTAGTGTAGTTGTTCACGATAAGACATCGTTTCGACAAGTGTTTTTCAAAAATATTGAGATCTGAAACATGAGCGTTCTCTTTTTCAGAAATGGGATTTATGTCAGCTGTAACGAAATGACATTGCGCTTTGGTTTGAAGACTGGGATATTGAATTTCACCAGTTATAACCCAACCAAAATCGGTGTCTCTGGCGACCACGGTTGAAGATAACTTGCGTGTTTGTTTGCGAAGGCACTTCCAAAAAACATTGGCACTGAAAAGTACATCAATGGGACCTTGAGCATTAAACTGAGGATCGGCTAACCTTAAGTGCGAAGGAATATTTAATCCGGAGGTATTAATAGCGCTGCTAGGAGTGTCCTTGCCAATACTGGTAAGAATAAGACAGTATAAATTAAGATTGGTGTTTCTTTGGCAAACGTCTCTGATTTTCAATTTTGAAGACTGCAAGACTTGAGTTTTCAAATTGTCAATGCCGGTCACATTGATAGAAGTGGGCGATGACGAAAGACCTAGTTTTTTAATCAACGATTGCGAAACAAAATTGTGCGTTGAAGCGGAATCGAGGAGACCACGGGTTCGAAACCAATTTCCAAATTTATCTTGGATTTCGAATTGTACAGTGGTCAAAAGGGTTTGCGCACTATGAAAAGTTTCGGCGTTGGAAATGCAGGAAGAAGCATTAGTTTGTTCGGAGCTGCTCTGCATGGAGCTTGAAGAGGCGGGTGCTGATGACCTCGATTTATCGTGAACGTGCAATAAAGAATGATGCGGTTTTTTACAATGGAAACAGAGATTTGATGACGTACAGTTTGAAGAAGAATGCTTAGGTGACAAGCAATTGAAACAATGTTTGCAATTGAAGACAAACTTCCTTCGATCTTCGACAGACAATTCTTTAAAAGATTTGCACGAATACAATGTGGGAAGCTTTTTACAGAGCGTGCATTTTAACGATTTATTAAGCGGCCTGATATGTTCTCTTGCATGATTGAAAGAAGAACGGGGTTGCTTGTTCTCGACAGATGGGGGCTGATGTCCCTTTGAAAAAGCAAGTTTTTTTTCAAAAATTTGACACTGATGATTCGTTTCGACCTTTTCGCACTGAAATGCGAGTGCTGTAAGAACTTGACATCGGCTGTTAAGAAACGAGATTAAGTGTTCGAAGGAAAATTCTTCCCTGCGAGCGAGTTCGATTTCCCAAGCCTTTAAGGTTGAAAAATCGAATCTTGATGTAGCCAGATGAATGAGTATGGTGTCCCATGTTTGGACAGGCTGCTTAAGTTGGTATAATGCTCTGACATTCAACTGTATAGAGTCCAACAGGTTTCTTAAAGAGGTGACGTCATTAGGTTTGACAGCTGGCAGGCTGAAGAGACAGCGTATGTGGCGAGCTACACTTAAACGTAAATTGCCATATCTCTCTTTAAGGAGATTAAAGGCGATGTAGTAGTTGTCTGCGCTTAAAGGCAGTGACTCCACTAAGGCTAAGGCCTCAGATTCCAAAGACGTACGCAGGAAATAAAATTTATGAATAACGGGGATCTCAGTATTTTCATGAATTAGGGAGCAGTAAAGTTCGTAAAAAGAATACCATTCACCTTCCTTGCCTGAGAAGTGCGGTAGGCTTATCTTAGGAAGTAACGGTTTCGGTTTGTTCTTGTGAACTGAAGCGGGTGCGAACTGGGCCGGATTGATGACCCTAGTGTCCGGTTCTGAGATATTGCGGATCAGTTGGTGGGCCTTTGCAATCCCTTCAAAGTACAAGGGTTCGACCTCGTCCCGATCCGATTGAAGTTCAGGGCAAGCGGATTCAATCTCGGTTTGAATTTGATCATAATAATCATAAGACCGTTCGTACAACTTAAGGCGATGTGTCAAGATGTCTAAATCACACTCGGCGGGATTTAATTTGCTGATGAAATTTCTGAATCTAGTGAGTTGCCCTTTATAGGAAGAACGTCTAGCAATGAGAGTTTCATCTTTTTCAGTAGGAGCCATGATAAAGAGAATAAATTGAAATACAACTCACGAAACTGTAGAACCTTGGAGATGCTGTCAAGCTTGCAGCAGCAAATGAGTAGAAAGAATGGGACACACCATAGGAGACAGGAGCGGCCTCTTTCCCGTTCACAGGCTTTGCATGATGTAGTTATAGCTGAAAAATCCAAAGCAGATATTAATAATTTGCAAAGTATTGTCAAACAGAAAAATGACAAATGGACTCTCCCGGGTTTCTGGGACCAAATTTTGGGTAGTTTATTGGCTGAGGAATAACCCACCCACCAAGGGAAGATGATTAAGAGAAGGAAGTAGATTTGGGATTGGAAAAGAAGGATAGAAAAATAGGAGGAGAGTCCCACAAAAGTTATGAATTTAACTTTCAATACATTTAGAGGCAGTTGCCACCGCAAATCCGTTCTCGGATACCTAAAGTGGATACGAGCTTGGTCGAAGCTAACGGGAACCGCAGCTAAGACTTGGGCAGTTTGCCAGAGAAAGGCTTTAGTGTATTTCCTCCCAAGCACGTATAAAAGTACTATAGGGAAGGGTGATGGTCTGGCAATACAAATAGTAAAAGCTTTATTGAGTATGAACGAGGGCATAAACCTAGGAAGAGCTAGGAAAGCCAGGATCTTGCCTAACTGTAGTATCAGAGAAATGATGAATCCAAAAACAAATATTTAATTTATTTAACAATTCAAAGAAGTTTGAGGAAATTAACAAGCGTGTAATATAATTTGGACAAACATAGTTCATTTGAACTTTTTAACAAATGGGGTCGCAGACCTCTCAACATTAAACGTTTGCTCCAGGCAATTGACAATTTACAAGGTTTTAAACCTTACATGTTTCTAAAATCTTTATAAGATTTAAACAAATAAACAATGAAGTAATTAAAGTTTGAACGTGAATTGGAGTACAAAGAGTGCACCTTAAGAAATTCTTGAGAGAATGTTCTAGAGAAAGTGACAACTTCGAAAATAACAGTAATAAAAACATGAAAAATAAGATAGAAGTTCCTACAATTTCTTATAGTTATACAGAATTACGATATGAGAATTATACAAAAGAGGGCAGGTTACTTACTGTGAAACCTGGAGAAAGTGAAAAGGAAGGTTCTAGACTTCCCAAGTTTGAGCAGGAATCACTAGCCAAATGGGACAGTTTCCATTTCGTGAAACCTGAACATGACTCGCTCAAGAGTTTAAAGAAATGTTTTCCCTGATTATAGGAAAGGAACAATGTGATTTGAAACTTGTATCACACAAACAATTATGCAGAATTTAATTAAAGTTAAACTAGCAAAGTTGGAAGGGCACCTCGTGAGTGACACCTTATAGAAAGTTACAATTTTATTAATATGGGTGGTTAGTAGAAGGTTGAGGAAAGATCATTGGGATATAGGATCAATGTTCATGGCCGTATTTAATATAACCGGACGATCGCGACGCGGTAGAAACGTGGAGCAAGCACTGGTTATCACTGTAGTCTATAAAGATGGATGCAAAGTTCACTATAGAAACACTAAAGTTTATGAGAAAGAAAATTATTGCAATTATGGAAATAACTGATTGCATTATATAGGTGAGAGTCTATTTCTTGAAAAGTTGTGATTTACAATTAAATGTACCATAAAACATTCCAACGGTGGACGAAAGTTAGCTATTGCAGTAATTTAAGGAAGATTCCTCATTTTAACTAGTATGTTCACAAGTGAGTGAAAAATACCTGACGGCAAGCCTCGCAGATAGAGTACCAGATCTGGAAAGTTCCAGAACGATCTGAGCAGAAAAATGGGGTTGAGAAAATCCAACGGAGGAACTAGCTTTATAATTTATAGACAGCGGGTATTAGATAATATCCCACGTAGTGAGAGGATTTCTCATTTTGCAAGCATAAGAAATGCTGCTTTTCACCAAGATTGGCTTGATTAGACAAAAGCCCAACATGGAAAATCCCGCGAAGAATGATTACCGCCCCACAAGTAATCTCACGCTGTCTATAAAATAATCAATAAAAGCATGTAGATAAAATTGATGAAGATGAGGTTAAAACCTTTAAAATGGTACTTATCTTGATTTCATGTTGAAGGCGAAGTTTCCTTTGAAGATAACTACTTTGCCAACATGGCGTAGAAGAGAGTATGTCTCTTGGTTTGAGGAGGCTAGCTCGAGTGGAGCTTTAACTGATCGAGTTAACTGCCGACTGAGAAGTGAGACCTGCTCAACGGAGCACGGAGGGACCAAGGAAGGGGGAAAGAGAGGGGGGTAGGAGACAAAAGGAGAACATATAAACATTGCCAACTTTAAAACAAAAAATTGATCTCTTGCTGAGCCGGTCTTCAAAGAGTTGACAACAGATGATACTAGCGCAGCATGGTGAGTAAAAGAGTAGACGTAGTTCTCTTGCTCATGGAGATAATAGCTGGCGATGGCAGTAAAATCTGGTAGCCAGATGGAGAAGGAATTCCTCTTGCGCGAGGAAGAATTGAGGAGCTTCAGATATTCGCTGCTATGTGACGCTAGGTGGGTCATAGAATATATATCTGGAACAGCCTCATACAAAATATAAGCGACCTGAACCCCTAAAAGAAAACAGAAGATCACTGTTGGTGTTTGACAAAGAGGAAGGAAAGAACATGCAAAAGCATTGAAAATTATAATCTCTCGTACCGTGTATTCCAAGAATGCACCACTCATCACTTCCCTAATAGTGTTTCTTGGGATTACATTCCCTTCAAAAATATATCATGTAGAATAAAGTTCAAAGAGTAGAAATTGTAAGACATAACACTTGTGCATTCTAACTGCACTGATATCCGAAGATATGTCACTCGTTCAATGTACATGTAGGATTTGATAAGTGTGGTTTGGCATTTTCCACAACAAAATTAAACATCTCACCTCTGCTGTGATGTTTTAAAATGATACGAGATCAGTTAGCTCCTCAGCCTAACAGTATATGAGTTCGTTCCTCTCGAACTTCACGTGGTAAATATTACTCACAAGAATGATAAATAAATAGTACAAAAACGTTTCAGTAACGGTCGACTGAAAATGATGCGGGAATAAGCTCTCAAATAAAATAAGGGACCTGACTGTGGGGTGTCCCCTAACTTTCACAGAAGTCTACATCTCCTGTAGTTAAAGATGTCATTTACTTTGACATAAAATACTCTGAAATACATGAGAATCGCACCGGCCGTATAGTACACGGACTTGTGGTGTCTAACAGAAATATTGTCCCAGTACTAAAGAAAGAAAATACACACACATTTCCTACCTAAGTGGTCAAATATCGTTGCGTTTCGGCTCAAAAATATAACGCAAGCACTACTACCTCAACCTGGACAAACTTCGTACAAGGTTTACATGACTCACGGTTACTTTATGTGGTAGATCACCTTCCAGAACTCCCATTGGAAGGGGTTAAATGCTTCCAAGGTTCCAAGCATTTTTATAATGGGTAAGGCTATGGATTTAAGCCTGTCCTCGTGGTCCTCTGTTAGCAAACCGTACATGGTTTGTACGTAGTAGTATCGGCTAGACAATTCCATGGTGATGGCGTATTTCTTTGGTGTTACCCTCACATGGTAGATTACACCTTCATGATGATCTCACAATAAAGTCGCAGAAATATAAGCACGTGGTGTATAATGGTAATCATCGTGGTCAAAAAAATATTCACTGATTCTAATACAGAATAGGATACAAATGCTCACTGGCTCTAATATTTGTTGTTGTTGTTATTTGAGTCTTCAGTCTTTTGACTGGTTTGGTGCAGCTCTCCATGCCTCCCTGTCCTGAGCTAATCTTTTCATCTCTACATAGCTACCACACCCTACATCCGAGGCAATCTGTTTAACATATTCTAACCTTGGTCTACCCCTACAGTTTTTGTCCTCGACCCTTCCTTCCATAACTAAGCTTGCTATTCCTGGGTGTCTTAGTATGTGTCCTACCAACATATGTCTTCTCTTCATTAGCAGTCGCCAGAAACATCTCTCCTCTCCCACTCGTCTTAATACCTCTTTGTTTGTAACCCTATCTACCCATCTATTCTTCATAATTCTCCTGTAACACCACATTTCAAATGCTTCAATTCTCCTCTTTTCTGCTGCACCAATAGTCCAAGTTTCACTTCCATAGAGCGCCACGCTCCAGACAAAGGCTTTCAAAAATGACTTCCTAATACCTAAATCTATATTCGATGTCAGCAGATTCCTTTTTTGTAGAAATGCTTTCTTTGCCTGAGCCAACCTACTTTTTATATCCTCTTTGCATCGTCCATCACTGGTTATTCTGCTTCCTAAGTAACAGAAGTCTCCTACTTCCTTCAGCTTTTCACCTGCCAATTTGATCTCCATAGAGGTTTCTGATTTATTTCGGCTGCATTCCAGTATTTTTGTTTTACATTTATTAATTTTCATCATGAATTCTTTCCGTAAGACGGAGTCCATACCATTAAAAAACTCATTCAAATCCTCAGGATTGTCGGCCAAGATGACGATGTCATCAGCAAATCTCAGAGTTGAAATTATTTCTCCTTGAATCTTCACTCCCACTTTAAATTTTTCTCTAATTTCCTTCATTGCTTGTTTAATATAAAGATTGAAAAGTATGGGTGATAAGTTGCAACCTTGCCTTACACCTTTCTGAATACCAGCTTCTCTCTCATGTCCTTCAACTCGAATGACTGCAGTCTGGTTTCTGTATAGATTGTATATCACCTTCCTATCCCTGTACTTTATTCCAATCGATTTCAAAATGTCAAACAATTTAGTCCAATCAACGTTATCAAAAGCCTTTTCTAAGTCTACAAAAGCCATGAACGTTCTCTTATCTTTCCTTATTCTACCTTCCAAAATCAGCCTAAGACTTAGTACAGCTTCCCTTGTTCCTACATTTCTCCTGAAACCAAACTGGTCTTCACCCAACTCCGTTTCTATCTGGCTTTCAATCCTCTTGTAAATTATTCTAGACAGGATCTTCGAAGCATGAGTAATCAAGCTGATTGTACGGTAATCTTCACATCTGTCAGCTCCCACTTTCTTTGGTATAGGAATGATTACATTCTTCTTGAAATCAGGGGGTACCTCACCTGTCTCATAAATCCTGCACACCAAGTGAAATAACCTGATCAGACCTTCATCTCCTATGCAGCGTAGCAACTCAATCGGTATATCATCTACGCCTGGTGCTTTGTTCCTGCTTAAGTCTTCCAAAGCTCTGTCAAATTCTGATCTCAATATTAAATCTCCTTTCGCATCCTCATCAATTTCCTCCTCCCTTTCCATTACATGATTCTCAATCTCCTTTCCCGTATACAAACTCTCATTGTAAGCTTTCCATCTCTCAACCTTTTCTTCCCTATCTGTTAGAGGCTTTCCATTTGTGTCCTTAATATTACAGTACTTAGTCTTCTTTTCCCCAAAAGTATCCTTAATCCTTCGATACGCTGTGTCTACTTTTCCTAATTTCAGACAATTTTCTATACCTGCACATTTCTTTCAACCATTCTTCTTTTGCTTCCTTGCACTTCTTGTTAACCTCATTTCTCAGACGTCTGTATTCTGCTTCCCGCTTCTCATCTCTTACATTCTTGTGTTTCCGCCTTTCATCCATCAATTCTAGTATATCCTGAGTGATCCACGGTTTTCTACCTATTCTTTCTTTCCTACCAATGTTTTCTTCTGCGGATTTTGTTATTTCATTCTTCAAAAGTGCCCATTCGTCTGCAATTGAAGTTTGTTTAGGGTTTTTCATTAGTCCTTCCTTTATACTCTTCTTGAATCTTTCGTTTACATCCTTCTCTTTCAGTCTGTCTATTGCCCACCTTTTTGGCTTTTGACTTTTCTTCAGATTCTTCAACTTTTATCTGCATTTCATAACAACCAGATTGTGGTCAGAGTTTATGTCAGCACCAGGATATGTTTTACAATCCAAAGTATGGTTTCGAAACCACTGCTTGACCATAATGAAGTCGATTTGGTAACGCCCTGTATCTCCTGGTCTCATCCATGTGTATATTCTTCTATTGTGGTTTTTGAATAAGGTGTTAGCTATGGCCAACTCATGCTCGGTGCAGAATTCAATCAGCCTGCTTCCTCGATCATTCCTTTCACCTAATCCGAAATCTCCTACTATCTTCCCTTCTCTCCCTTTTCCTACCACAGCATTCCAATCTCCCATTACTATAACATTTTCATCACCCTTGATATACCTCAGTATTTCGTCTATTTCTTCGTAGACCTTTTCAACATCCTCATCATCAGCTTGACTGGTAGGCATATAGACTTGTACCACTGTGGTGCAGGTAGGTTTAGTATTGATTTTTGCTACAATAATCCGTTCACTATATTGCTCATAATATTCCACCCGCTGTCCAATTTTCCTACTCAATATGAGGCCAACCCCTTGTTGGCCATTGTTTGATTTAGTGCTAATGACCCTATAGTCTCCTGACCAAAAGTCCTGCTCTTCCTGCCAGCGCATTTCTCTAATCCCAACCAAATCCAATCTCAACCTATCCATTTCCCTTTCTAAGTTTTCTAACCTTCCACTTCCTAGCAGACTTCAAACATTCCACTCTCCGATCCGTAGAATGTCAGATTTCCTCTTTGTCACTTCTGTGATGTTAACCCCCTCTCGAGTAGTCCCCACCCGGAGATCCGAACGGGGGACTAGTTTACCTCCGGATTGAAATTTTACAAGGGAGGAGGCCATCATCACATGTAATTATGCATAGAGAGGTCCATATCCTCGGGAATAGCATACGGCTGTAGTTTCCCGTTGCTTTCAGCTCTGCTTTACCTGCCACAGATTCTACTTTACCAGCACGTGGTAAATCACTCACAGATTTTACTAAGTTGAAATCACTAAGAATCTGGATAATCACTGTCGCGTACAAGCGATAATTAGGTTTATCATAATTCAATTTTATATTAGCACTCACTGGGCTACACGACGTTGTCGTAAGATTAATATTTCACGTCTTAGGAAAATGTTACCCTCGTTTGCCTTCAGACGGTCCTCGTGGTTAGTGAAAAATTGAAGTATTCACAGAATCAAATTTATACTGTCGCTATTACGTCGCACTGGCTTCACTAAGCCTAAAATGTTACTGTGCGTTGCTTAAATTATATAAATCTGCTCGATGGCTGCAGATTATTGTCTTCCCAAATGTGGGGTCTTCGTACGCCTATAATGGCCTTCGTCTATTAGACGGACAAATCGACACAAGCGTCCAGCCTCAGTGGATTATCAAAACGGTGTGGTTCGTGCATAGCACGGCTTCCTGATTCCAAGGAAGTAGCCTAGTCAAAACAGTGACTACTTTCATAATCCCCGCATGTTTGCGGTGAAAAATACATTTACCTAAAATTGATTTACTATTTCCAAAAGGCGTGGAAGATGGCAAATTAAACAGAATTAAATATTTCAAGCTCCTGAGGTATGTGGCATAAAAATGGTGAGTAATATATCTCTAGAAGGAAAATAAGCTGTCTTCTCCGAAGACAAAATAGTGGATTATTCATGAGGAAGCTTCAGGGTGTGCTCTGTAGGACTGAGCGTGGAAAGTAAGTATGCTCTCAAAGAAATATTTGATGCATGAGCCTGGGCGGGCTCAGTATAGATCCTCATTTCTCCTCTTTCTCCATGTGCTATCGTTTCGATTTTCAGGCCATAGATTCTTTCGCAGGATTTTTCTCTCTTTCGTCCTTAATTCCTCAATTTTCCCTTTCTTTTATTCAATATCAAGCATTCGGAACTGTAAATCTTATGTAAGGTTTTCAGGTTATCATTTCACGTGCCCCAGAGATTTGGGTTATATTGCGTTGACCGACTGAAAAATTGCAATATCAATAACTGATTTTGCCACAATAGTATTTAACTCTTGTTTAGAGTTTTACGAAGAATATTCCTTCCACACAAATGGGCTGAACGTCAGCTCACAAAAGTAATTGTACAGAGTGAATGGAGATATTAATAAACAATCGAATACATAAAATATCCTAGGTGAGGAGGGGCATAAAGACGTGAAAATGTGTAGCAAACGGTGCGTCGTTTAGAAGAAACCCTTAGGAAATGTGCGTCATATTTGGCAACACCGATTGCAAGCCTGCTACTGTACTGTGTGTAAATCCAAGGACCAGAAGACGAGACGTGACAAATTGGTTTTGTGTGTAAACTCTGACACAGATAAACAAGATAACACGTAACAGACGAGTAGCCAACCGCTCGAAGAGGGAGGAAACCCGTCTAATCATATTTTTGTCCCGTTGTCACGTGACACTTGATGTGATGTTGCCAGAGAACGTCATCCTACAAAGTGATAGCAGTAACGTGAATTTCTTGGAAAACCAATCGCCATACGTACGTAAGTCATATCATTCATTTATTTATTTAATTATTTATTTATTTTGGTATGCTGCATAATGTTGAGCAAATACGAAGTTCCAGGGCATTCGATAAGACTAATAGACATGTTTAAATGATTTATTTATTTATTGATGTGTAACATATTTCCGCTCGGTTCCTGGATAGTTTTGTGGGAGTGATTTTGAAAATTAGGGACGGAAGTGGATCAGAACGATCGAGCTGGCAGTGGTGGATATTTTATGTATTCGATCGAACGAACGGAATTATGCACTGCCCGCTCGATCGATCGAACGGAAGTGTACTTGCTGGCAGTGGTGGAAAACTAAAGTATGCACTGCCCGCTCGATCAATCGAACGGAAGTGTACTAGCTGGCAGTGGTGGAAAACGGAAGTATGCACTGCCCGCTTGATCGATCGAACGGAAGCGTACTAGCTGGCAGTGGTGGAACGAACGGAAGTGTAAGATGCACTGCCAACTCGATCGATCGATCCAGCGGGGAGTGGTAAGAGAAACAACAATGAACGCGTGGTGTCGGAAATTGATACCATAACGTACTCTCGGCCATGTGGAATGTATATGACATACTGAACGGAAAACGCTCATGCGAACTCTGGTGCCAAGTGATTGAAACAAATGACATGGTACATGTTCGAAGTCTTTGTATCAGTATTTAAATGGTAAAATGCCTTAATATCAAACATTGTAAGTAGTCGGCATTGCCGGTATTATGTTTCTGCACCATGGCTATTCAAATATTAACCCCCACAACGGTAATGCAGTCATCAATATAATATAATCGTTGTGGTTATACGAGAATTGAGCAAGTCTTCATGAACTATTGCTGAATACATTCTCTTTACTCACAAGAGGGCCTATTCATAAGGCATTTTAAACTCAATTTCACGCAGGAACATTATCGAAACAATCAAAATATAAGTGAAACTTAATTCCGTAATGCAGTGTTATTGGAACGTGGAAATAAGTCATAATCTGGTGCACAAAATTAGCGTAGTCGAAATAGCCGTGGGGTCAGTGCTTATGACTGTGAATCTAGAGATCTTGGGTTCGAATCCCGGACGGGGTAGATATTTTTGCTACCAGATTATCATTTTAAACGATATTTATCATATCAATATGACTCATTTTAACAGAATCCATATGAAATTACGTGCTGGTCTGTGAATCAAGAGGACCTGCTTATAAGGAATTTAAGGTTATGAGCGGTGACGCGTCTATTAAACTAGTTGATCCTTATCGGATTCTTTATTTAGGCTAGTGCTGGTGGAAGCTACAAATCATCTAATTAAATGAGTTCCGTATTATAAACTACAATATCTGTAAAACACTCCCTTTTACAATAGATTAATATTTGTGCCAATACTAGTATAAAATACCGGTGTATCAACAATTTCACGTGAGGTTTCTTCTATGTCAGATGTTACACATCATATGCGACTACTGTAAGGCTCGTATATTTAGCCTACTTTTCACATTTTGCAAAAATGAGGAAAAAGTAGATTTATGAGATCGGGCAAATATGTGTCTGTCTGTCTGTCCTTCTGTCTGTCTGTCTGTCTGTCTGTCTGGCTGTGTGTGTGTGTCCCCCCTATCAACTCCTAAACGGCTGCAGCAATCAAAACAAAATTTGGTGGGAGTAAAGATCTATACCTGAATATCTCACGGCCATATTGGAAAATGATGTCAGTGCTACCAACTGCTGAAAAATCGCAATTGAAATTTGAGTTCCATGTTGGATATCTTGGAAGGTATACATGGGAGCTATTTCAAAATTGGCACACGTATAGATAATAATATTGCAGTTTAATTTCCAGGAGGCCATACATGGCAGTGTTGCCAAAATGATTATAAGACTGCTGATAGGTCCAAATTTTAAATGCATATAACTTCTACACTATCAATTGGATTTCAACCAAATTTCGTATGTGATAAGTGTACATGAACAGATATGACTGAGCGTATTCTTAAGAGCCACCAGGGCTGCCAACTGTTAATAAATGCTCTCAATTTATTTTATCCAAATGCCATTATATCAGAAAGTATGCAAGCAGACAGATTTAAGCTATGCACACGTATAGTACCTGGAATTCTAGATTAATTTGGAGTATCTTATATACGTCAGTGCTACCAACATGATTCTAAGCCTGCTGAGAGGTACAACTTTAAATACATGTAACTTCTATACTATCATTTGGATTTTAACCAAATTTCGTGTGTGCTATGTGTACTATAACATATATGACTATGCCGATTCTTAAGAGTAACCAGGGTTGCCAACTGTTAATAAATACTGTCTCTATTTTTGTTACCCTAATATCAATATATCAGAAAGTATGCAAGCCAATAGCTCTAAACTTTGCACACGTATAGTACCTGGCATTCTAGATTAATTTGGAGTAACTAATATAGGCCTACGCCAGTGCTGCCAACATGATTCTAAGCCTGCTGATAGGTCCAGTTTTAAAATGCATGTAACTTCTATACTAACTAATGGATTTCATTCAAAATTGACACAACAATAGATCACATTATTTCAGATTATTTCTGACCAACACATGCATGACATTGTTGCCAACATAATTTTACGCGCGCTGATAAATCCAAGGTCTAACTGCATGTAACGTGTATGCTATCCATTGGACTTCAACCAAATTTTGTATTCTGTACCTTAAGAGATGCAACTAACAATAGCCTCTATTCAGTCACCAGGGCTGCAGGATAGTATACGAAGTCGACTCCAAGATACCGGAGGAACAATTCGGCTTTAGACGAGGAAGAGGAACCTTGCACGCAATTCAAAATCTGTTAAATGACATAGAGGAAGCAAAACGACTCCAAAAGGGAAAGTTTTATGCAGTCTTTATAGACTATACAAAGGCCTTCGACCTAATTGACAGAAGAAAGCTCACATCGAAACTTCAAAATATCATCGGAAATCACAATCCTTTAACAATCTTAGTAAAAAATATCCTGGCATACAACCAGATCACCATAGATGACGCAGTATGCAAAACAAAGGAAATCACCCAAACTAATGGAGTGTTGCAAGGCGACCCCCTCAGTCCCATACTGTTCAATATTGCCACAGCCGATGTAACAACAGCAATCCGAGAGAAATCAAAGGACGCAGTGATCTACATATATGCGGATGACATGGTCCTAGGGTCACCAAATAAGGAAGAACTCCAACACGCCTACTCAGCACTGGTAGAATGGGCAGGAAATAACAGTCTGAAAATAAACTGGACAAAAACCCAACAGATGGTTTTTCGGAAAGGTGGGCGTGTAGCAGCAAACGACAACTTGCAATATGAAGAGGTCAAAGTGGAAATAGTAAATGCAGTTAAATACCTTGGGATTACTTTACAGACTACCGGAACATTCAGACTATACATCCAAGACAGAGCAGTGGCTTGCTTGAAAGCCATGTATGACGTTATCAATCTCCAGCAGCTATCCTTAAAAACAGCTATGCATCTGTTTGACGCAAAGATCCTACCAATTCTCACGTACGGGATCCACTTGATATGGGACCGACTAACGAAGAGAGATCTGGCCACCATCGAAAGAGTTAAAGCCCAATTCCTGAAAACCTTAATGGACATCTCAAAATACACGCGCTCACGCCTAACATATGAATTAGCACGGGAACCCTTCCTCGTCGAAGAAATAAGAACAAAATTACAGCTTCCATCAACAAAGAATGCTGAAGCGCACCTAGCAGAGAGAAGAGATAAGAGAGAAGACATTCCGCTAGAATTTTACAGCACGGATGCCATGATCAACCGGAACTGGACCAGCGCCAATCAGAAACTAAGACATGTGGTGATAAAGTTAGCAGTGCATGGGTACCACCATAAAATATGTAAAAACATGTCCTACCACGCCCCAAATCAACTCTGCGTGTGCTCGTTATGTGACCAGTTCTGTGACACATATCACATCACACGATGTAAAAATAACCAGAAATCACTCTGTGATTATAGCAAGGAATAACATTTAAAATGAACAAAGCATCATACAGTGTTGCTCTATTTCACAAATAACATTCAATTCACAATATAATGACTGGTCATGAATAAATGCTTTAATGCACACATTCCTGATTGATTACTGGATCATGATGTTTTTCACATTAATTAACTCTTTTGTAACATGTTTGTTTCACTAATGTAAATCTATGTTATGCACATTCGTGCGCTTTTCTGTTAATAATATAAGGTATATTTCGAACTAATTAGGAATTTCGATATTACCAACTTAATTTCGTCATCATTCTAGATAGGTCTATATACATTGGCAAGAATCTTAAATTTCACGAAAAGTAGGCTCTTTAGTTCGTCACGGAACTTCTTGTTTTATTTCATTTATTTATTGTGCTTCTAACAGGTTACAACTTAATTATTAGAAACATATATAAAAATGATATACCTACACCTAATAATTTCGTAATACTAAAATAATAATGATAAGAAGAATAAAGAAACAATAACAAAATAATTTTTTCTTTAATATTACTCTAATAGTACAAAGGTAAGCACGGTGCTTAAGCGGCTTTGGTGGCGTAGTTGGTAGTATGTTGAACACCCAAGATCGCGGGTTAAAACCCGGCCCAAGTCGTCGGAGCGCTAAAGCAAATCCCTCAGTATGTCTTCCTTCGGAGGGGCAGTAAAGCCGGTGGGCCCATGTCATAGATTTATTGCATGTACAAGAACCTTCCACTAACTACACTTGTATGAAACCAAACTTGTGGGTTAGATTTGATAACGCTCTATAAGTTTAACGTTCGTGCCCAGGTGCGGGTTGCGGTGGAATCTAGTAACCAAGTCTGCAGATAGATGTCGTTGACAGTAGCATTTGGTAGCAAAATTGGGAACTACTTGAAAATTTATCGTCTTCAGTCCTTACCTGTATTACAGATAACAAACCACTAATACAGCCATCACAATTAACACTGGTTATCAGACAGATTCTACACACACCCCAAGTACACGGGGCTACACGACCGCGTTGTCGCAGCCCCTAAACTGAGGAACCAACCAACCAACCAACCAAAGATAGGTTTATAGATAGATTTATGGCATGAAAAAGAACCTACCACTACAATTGGTAGTGTGTAGCTAAATTTGAAGGTTATTTGGAGAGAACTAACTAAACACTCAATCAAGTTCCAACGTTTGCCGCTGGGTGACAGGGACATCTGGTAGCTAAAGTTGGAACTACTTGAAATTGAAGTCTCGTTCTTCTTCATTCATTTCATCTCTCATTAACTCCTCTCATGAGGTTGTTTTCAGGATGGGCATCCGGCCGTAGAAACCACCAGTCACGTGGAATTTAATCGCATCTCATCCCCGACCCCGTTGGAAACGGGATTAATGAGGGTTAGACATACTGTAGACGTACGGTGCTTAAATAGTACATTATGCAACGAGCCTATAATGGCAAAAATTAAGACACGAGTGTGTTTATAAAACGAGCGAACGCGAGTAAAATTTACGAGTGTCTTAATTACCATTATAGGCGAGTTGCATACGACTGTTTATGTTCGACGATAATTATTAAAACTATTTTATGTTCGAACATAAATATTCATAAATATCTGTCGAGATTTCACCAGTTTTATGTACTGAACAGAGCGCATGCGACGCAGAGAATGCCTTTTATTTGACCATGGCCTCCTCGATTACCCTACTATGACACTAGGCCAGGCAGTGAAATTTAAATTAGAAGGCCGTGGAACTCAGCGCATCTAATTATCTAATTTTTCAAACAACTGTTTCTTGAGCTCTGATTGGCGGGAGATACTGTATCATAATGAAAAGTAGTGTTATAATGAGCCTCATTATAGTACAGTTTTCTGACATATAATAGTCAGGGTCGAACATAAATTATTTTACAATATCACTGCTAATTGATTTCCGTACAGGGTGAAGCAAAAGAACGAAAGGTGCTGTCAAATATATTCAAGTTGAAATGTGTGCACAATTTGTTGCAGATATTGAATGTCTTCAATCGAATGTTTATGTTGTTCTGTAATGGTTCCTGGAATGCAATAGGTTTCGGTCTACTAAAGTACCTAAGGGCCGTTCACATATTACGAGAAAGAAATGATTACGTAATCACTTAAGAAATAAGAAACAAGAACTCATTTTACGGTCCTCGCGCTTTTCCAACCATATCAAAGGTTTCTGGAATGATATTGCAACCTATCTTCCAATGAGTACGCTAGTCAAATGTACGGAAGTGTGCAAATCATTAGACTGAAATAATGAGTTCTAATGTCACATTTTTAGCCTAATTTCGATTTTTGCAAAAAATGAAAGTAGACTTATGAGATCACTACAGGGCGAAAAAAAGTGTGTCTGTCTGTGTGTGTGTATGTGTGTGTGAGTCTGTGAGTCTGTCAGTGTGTGTGTGTGTGTGTGTGTGTGTGAGTGTGTGTACTCTGAATGTCTGAATATCTGCCCCCCCCCTATCAATTCGAACACGGTGAGCGCAAATTGAACGAAATTTGGTACAAAGGTAGCACTAGCAAAGGACACCTCAGTGTCATGTTTTATATCGCCGCCATCTTGACGGAAACGTAATGGAGGCCACACAAATGTTCAAAGCTTAAATCAAATTACGACTAACCTAATCATCCGATCTCTACCAAATTTTGCAACAACATACCCTTATAGAGGAAGCATCCTTTGACTAATCTAATAGGTTATTAGCCTAACAGTTTGCGGATGGTGGCCATCTTTGTGTCAAAATAGATTACCACTATTAATTCGAACACGGTGAAACCAAATGGAATGAAATTTGGTACAGAAGTAGCACTAGCAAAGGGCACCCCAGTGTCATGTTTCATATCGCCGCCATCTTGACGGAAACGTAATGGCGGCCACCCAAATGTTCAAAGCTTAAATCAAATTACGACTAACCTAATCATCCGATCTCTACCAAATTTTGCAACAACATACCTTTATGAAGGGAGCATCCTTTGACAAATCTAATAGGTCATTAACCTAATAGTTTGCGGATGGCGGCCATCTTTGTGTCAAAATCGATTACCCCTATTAATTCGAACAGGGTGAAACCGAATGGAATGAAATTTGGTACAGAGGTAGCACTAGCAAAGGGCACCTCAGTGTCATGTTTTATATCACCGCTATCTTGACGGAAACGTAATGGCGGCCACACAAATGTTCAAAGCTTAAATCAAATTACGACTAACCTAATCATCCGATCTCTACCAAATTTTGCAACAACATACCTTTATGGAGGAAGCATCCTTTGACTAATCTAATAGGTCATTAGCTTAATAGTTTGCGGATGGCGGCCATTTTTGTGTTAAAATCGATTACCCCTATTACTTCGAACACGGTGAAACCGAATGGAATGAAATTTGGTACAGAGATAGCACTAGCAAAGGGCACCTCAGTGTCATGTTTTATATCGCCGCCATCTTGACGGAAACGTAATGGCGGCCACCCAAATGTTCAAAGCTTAAATCAAATTACGACTAACCTAATCATCCGATCTCTACCAAATTTTGCAACAACATACCTTTATGAAGGGAGCATCCTTTGAGAGATCTAATAGGTCATTAACCTAATAGTTTGCGGATGGCGGCCATCTTTGGTCAAAATCGATTACCCCTATTAATTCGAACAGGGTGAAACCGAATGGAATGAAATTTGGTACAGAGGTAGCACTAGCAAAGGGCACCTCAGTGTCATGTTTTATATCACCACCATCTTGACGGAAACGTAATGGCGGCCACCCAAATGTTCAAAGCTTAAATCAAATTACGACTAACCTAATCATCCGATCTCTACCAAATTTCGCAACAACATACCTTTATGGAGGATGCATCCTTTGACAAATCTAATAGGCCATTAGCTTAATAGTTTGCGGATGGCGGCCATCTTTGTGTCAAAATCGATTACCACTATTAATTCGAACACGGTGAAACCGAATGGAATGAAATTTGGTACAGAGGAGCACTAGCAAAGGGCACCCCAGTGTCATGTTTTATATCGCCGCCATCTTGACGGAAACGTAATGGCGGCCAACCAAATGTTCAAAGCTTAAATCAAATTACGACTAACCTAATCATCCGATCTCTACCAAATTTTGCAACAACATACCTTTATGAAAGGAGCATCCTTTGACAAATCTAATAGGTCATTAACCTAATAGTTTGCGGATGGCGGCCATCTTTGTGTCATAATCGATTACCCCTATTAATTCGAACACGGTGAAACCGAATGGAATGAAATTTGGTACAGAGGTAGCACTAGCAACGGGCACCCCAGTGTCATGTTTCATATCGCCGCCACCTTGACGGAAACGTAATGGCGGCCACCCAAATGTTCAAAGCTTAAATCAAATTACGACTAACCTAATCATCCGATCTCTAACAAATTTCGCAACAACATACCTTTATGAAGGGAGCATCCTTTGACAAATCTAATAGGTCATTTACATAATAGTTTGCGGATGGCGGCCATCTTTGTGTCAAAATCGATTACCCCTATTAATTCGAACAGGGTGAAACCGAATGGAATGAAATTTGGTACAGAGGTAGCACTAGCAAAGGGCACCTCAGTGTCATGTTTTATATCACCGCCGTCTTGACGGAAACGTAATGGCGGCCACACAAATGTTCAAAGCTTAAATCAAATTACGACTAACCTAATCATCCGATCTCTAACAAATTTCGCAACAACATACCTTTATGGAGGAAGCATCCTTTGACAAATCTAATAGGTCATTAGCCTAATAGTTTGCGGACGGCGGCCATCTTTGTGTCAAAATCGATTACCCCTATTAATTCGAACACGGTGAAACCGAATGGAATGAAATTTGGTACAGAGGTAGCACTGGCAAAGGGCACCCCAGTGTCATGTTTCATATCGCCGCCATCTTGACGGAAACGTAATGGCGGCCACCCAAATGTTCAAAGCTTAAATCAAATTACGACTAACCTAATCATCCGATCTCTACCAAATTTTGCAACAACATACCTTTATGAAGGGAGCATCCTTTGACAAATCTAATAGGTCATTAACCTAATAGTTTGCGGATGGCGGCCATCTTTGTGTCAAAATCGATTACCCCTATTAATTCGAACAGGGTGAAACCGAATGGAATGAAATTTGGTACAGAGGTAGCACTAGCAAAGGGCATCTCAGTGTCATGTTTTATATCACCGCTATCTTGACGGAAACGTAATGGCGGCCACACAAATGTTCAAAGCTTAAATCAAATTACGACTAACCTAATCATCCGATCTCTACCAAATTTTGCAACAACATACCTTTATGAAGGGAGCATCCTTTGTCAAATCTAATAGGTCATTAACCTAATAGTTTGCGGATGGCGGCCATCTTTGTGTCAAAATCGATTACCCCTATTAATTCGAACAGGGTGAAACCGAATGGAATGAAATTTGGTACAGAGGTAGCACTAGCAAAGGGCACCTCAGTGTCATGTTTTATATCACCGCCGTCTTGACGGAAACGTAATGGCGACCACACAAATGTTCAAAGCTTAATTCAAATTACGACTAACCTAATCATCCGATCTCTAACAAATTTCGCAACAACATACCTTAATGGAGGAAGCATCCTTTGACAAATCTAATAGGCCATTAGCCTAATAGTTTGCGGATGGCGGCCATCTTTGTGTCAAAATCGATTACCACTATTAATTCGAACACGGTGAAACCGAATGGAATGAAATTTGGTACAGAGAGGCACTAGCAAAGGGCACCCCAGTGTCATGTTTTATATCGCCGCCATCTTGACGGAAACGTTTTGGCGGCCAACCAAATGTTCAAAGCTTAAATCAAATTACGACTAACCTAATCATCCGATCTCTACCAAATTTTGCAACAACATACCTTCATGAAGGGAGCATCCTTTGACAAATCTAATAGGTCATTAACCTAATAGTTTGCGGATGGCGGCCATCTTTGTGTCAAAATCGATTACCCCTATTAATTCGAACAGGGTGAAACCGAATGGAATGAAATTTGGTACAGAGGTAGCACTAGCAAAGGGCATCTCAGTGTCATGTTTTATATCACCGCTATCTTGACGGAAACGTAATGGCGGCCACACAAATGTTCAAAGCTTAAATCAAATTACGACTAACCTAATCATCCGATCTCTACCAAATTTTGCAACAACATACCTTTATGAAGGGAGCATCCTTTGTCAAATCTAATAGGTCATTAACCTAATAGTTTGCGGATGGCGGCCATCTTTGTGTCAAAATCGATTACCCCTATTAATTCGAACAGGGTGAAACCGAATGGAATGAAATTTGGTACAGAGGTAGCACTAGCAAAGGGCACCTCAGTGTCATGTTTTATATCACCGCCGTCTTGACGGAAACGTAATGGCGACCACACAAATGTTCAAAGCTTAATTCAAATTACGACTAACCTAATCATCCGATCTCTAACAAATTTCGCAACAACATACCTTAATGGAGGAAGCATCCTTTGACAAATCTAATAGGCCATTAGCCTAATAGTTTGCGGATGGCGGCCATCTTTGTGTCAAAATCGATTACCACTATTAATTCGAACACGGTGAAACCGAATGGAATGAAATTTGGTACAGAGGTAGCACTAGCAAAGGGCACCTCAGTGTCATGTTTTATATCACCGCTATCTTGACGGAAACGTAATGGCGGCCACACAAATGTTCAAAGCTTAAATCAAATTACGACTAACCTAATCATCCGATCTCTACCAAATTTTGCAACAACATACCTTTATGGAGGAAGCATCCTTTGACTAATCTAATAGGTCATTAGCTTAATAGTTTGCGGATGGCGGCCATTTTTGTGTTAAAATCGATTACCCCTATTACTTCGAACACGGTGAAACCGAATGGAATGAAATTTGGTACAGAGATAGCACTAGCAAAGGGCACCTCAGTGTCATGTTTTATATCGCCGCCATCTTGACGGAAACGTAATGGCGGCCACCCAAATGTTCAAAGCTTAAATCAAATTACGACTAACTTAATCATCCGATCTCTACCAAATTTTGCAACAACATACCTTTATGAAGGGAGCATCCTTTGACAGATCTAATAGGTCATTAACCTAATAGTTTGCGGATGGCGGCCATTTTTGGTCAAAATCGATTACCCCTATTAATTCGAACAGGGTGAAACCGAATGGAATGAAATTTGGTACAGAGGTAGCACTAGCAAAGGGCACCTCAGTGTCATGTTTTATATCACCACCATCTTGACGGAAACGTAATGGCGGCCACCCAAATGTTCAAAGCTTAAATCAAATTACGACTAAACTAATCATCCGATCTCTACCAAATTTTGCAACAACATACCTTTATGAAGGGAGCATCCTTTGTCAAATCTAATAGGTCATTAACCTAATAGTTTGCGGATGGCGGCCATCTTTGTGTCAAAATCGATTACCCCTATTAATTCGAACAGGGTGAAACCGAATGGAATGAAATTTGGTACAGAGGTAGCACTAGCAAAGGGCACCTCAGTGTCATGTTTTATATCACCGCCGTCTTGACGGAAACGTAATGGCGACCACACAAATGTTCAAAGCTTAATTCAAATTACGACTAACCTAATCATCCGATCTCTAACAAATTTCGCAACAACATACCTTAATGGAGGAAGCATCCTTTGACAAATCTAATAGGCCATTAGCCTAATAGTTTGCGGATGGCGGCCATCTTTGTGTCAAAATCGATTACCACTATTAATTCGAACACGGTGAAACCGAATGGAATGAAATTTGGTACAGAGAGGCACTAGCAAAGGGCACCCCAGTGTCATGTTTTATATCGCCGCCATTTTGACGGAAACGTTTTGGCGGCCAACCAAATGTTCAAAGCTTAAATCAAATTACGACTAACCTAATCATCCGATCTCTACCAAATTTTGCAAAAACATACCTTTATGAAAGGAGCATCCTTTGACAAATCTAATAGGTCATTAACCTAATAGTTTGCGGATGGCGGCCATCTTTGTGTCAAAATCGATTACCCCTATTAATTCAAACACGGTGAAACCGAATGGAATGAAATTTGGTACAGAGGTAGCACTAGCAAAGGGCACCCCAGTGTCATGTTTCATATCGCCGCCATCTTGACGGAAACGTAATGGCGGCCACCCAAATGTTCAAAGCTTAAATCAAATTACGACTAACCTAATCATCCGATCTCTACCAAATTTTGCAACAACATAACTTTATGAAGGGAGCATCCTTTGACAAATCTAATAGGTCATTAACCTAATAGTTTGCGGATGGCGGCCATATTTGTGTCAAAATCGATTACCCCTATTAATTCGAACAGGGTGAAACCGAATGGAATGAAATTTGGTACAGAGGTAGCACTAGCAAAGGGCACCTCAGTGTCATGTTTTATATCACCGCCGTCTTGACGGAAACGTAATGGCGGCCACACAAATGTTCAAAGCTTAAATCAAATTACGACTAACCTAATCATCCGATCTCTAACAAATTTCGCAACAACATACCTTTATGGAGGAAGCATCCTTTGACAAATCTAATAGGTCATTAGCCTAATAGTTTGCGGACGGCGGCCATCTTTGTGTCAAAATCGATTACCCCTATTAATTCAAACACGGTGAAACCGAATGGAATGAAATTTGGTACAGAGGTAGCACTGGCAAAGGGCACCCCAGTGTCATGTTTCATATCGCCGCCATCTTGACGGAAACGTAATGGCGGCCACCCAAATGTTCAAAGCTTAAATCAAATTACGACTAACCTAATCATCCGATCTCTACCAAATTTTGCAACAACATACCTTTATGAAGGGAGCATCCTTTGACAAATCTAATAGGTCATTAACCTAATAGTTTGCGGATGGCGGCCATCTTTGTGTCAAAATCGATTACCCCTATTAATTCGAACAGGGTGAAACCGAATGGAATGAAATTTGGTACAGAGGTAGCACTAGCAAAGGGCATCTCAGTGTCATGTTTTATATCACCGCTATCTTGACGGAAACGTAATGGCGGCCACACAAATGTTCAAAGCTTAAATCAAATTACGACTAACCTAATCATCCGATCTCTACCAAATTTTGCAACAACATACCTTTATGAAGGGAGCATCCTTTGTCAAATCTAATAGGTCATTAACCTAATAGTTTGCGGATGGCGGCCATCTTTGTGTCAAAATCGATTACCCCTATTAATTCGAACAGGGTGAAACCGAATGGAATGAAATTTGGTACAGAGGTAGCACTAGCAAAGGGCACCTCAGTGTCATGTTTTATATCACCGCCGTCTTGACGGAAACGTAATGGCGACCACACAAATGTTCAAAGCTTAATTCAAATTACGACTAACCTAATCATCCGATCTCTAACAAATTTCGCAACAACATACCTTAATGGAGGAAGCATCCTTTGACAAATCTAATAGGCCATTAGCCTAATAGTTTGCGGATGGCGGCCATCTTTGTGTCAAAATCGATTACCACTATTAATTCGAACACGGTGAAACCGAATGGAATGAAATTTGGTACAGAGGTAGCACTAGCAAAGGGCACCTCAGTGTCAGGTTTTATATCACCGCTATCTTGACGGAAACGTAATGGCGGCCACACAAATGTTCAAAGCTTAAATCAAATTACGACTAACCTAATCATCCGATCTCTACCAAATTTTGCAACAACATACCTTTATGGAGGAAGCATCCTTTGACTAATCTAATAGGTCATTAGCTTAATAGTTTGCGGATGGCGGCCATTTTTGTGTCAAAATCGATTACCCCTATTAATTCGAACAGGGTGAAACCGAATGGAATGAAATTTGGTACAGAGGTAGCACTAGCAAAGGGCACCTCAGTGTCATGTTTTATATCACCGCTATCTTGACGGAAACGTAATGGCGGCCACACAAATGTTCAAAGCTTAAATCAAATTACGACTAACCTAATCATCCGATCTCTACCAAATTTTGCAACAACATACCTTTATGGAGGAAGCATCCTTTGACTAATCTAATAGGTCATTAGCTTAATAGTTTGCGGATGGCGGCCATTTTTGTGTTAAAATCGATTACCCCTATTACTTCGAACACGGTGAAACCGAATGGAATGAAATTTGGTACAGAGATAGCACTAGCAAAGGGCACCTCAGTGTCATGTTTTATATCGCCGCCATCTTGACGGAAACGTAATGGCGGCCACCCAAATGTTCAAAGCTTAAATCAAATTACGACTAACCTAATCATCCGATCTCTACCAAATTTTGCAACAACATACCTTTATGAAGGGAGCATCCTTTGACAGATCTAATAGGTCATTAACCTAATAGTTTGCGGATGGCGGCCATCTTTGGTCAAAATCGATTACCCCTATTAATTCGAACAGGGTGAAACCGAATGGAATGAAATTTGGTACAGAGGTAGCACTAGCAAAGGGCACCTCAGTGTCATGTTTTATATCACCACCATCTTGACGGAAACGTAATGGCGGCCACCCAAATGTTCAAAGCTTAAATCAAATTACGACTAACCTAATCATCCGATCTCTACCAAATTTCGCAACAACATACCTTTATGGAGGATGCATCCTTTGACAAATCTAAGAGGCCATTAGCTTAATAGTTTGCGGATGGCGGCCATCTTTGTGTCAAAATCGATTACCACTATTAATTCGAACACGGTGAAACCGAATGGAATGAAATTTGGTACAAAGGAGCACTAGCAAAGGGCACCCCAGTGTCATGTTTTATATCGCCGCCATCTTGACGGAAACGTAATGGCGGCCAACCAAATGTTCAAAGCTTAAATCAAATTACGACTAACCTAATCATCCGATCTCTACCAAATTTTGCAACAACATACCTTTATGAAAGGAGCATCCTTTGACAAATCTAATAGGTCATTAACCTAATAGTTTGCGGATGGCGGCCATCTTTGTGTCATAATCGATTACCCCTATTAATTCGAACACGGTGAAACCGAATGGAATGAAATTTGGTACAGAGGTAGCACTAGCAACGGGCACCCCAGTGTCATGTTTCATATCGCCGCCACCTTGACGGAAACGTAATGGCGGCCACCCAAATGTTCAAAGCTTAAATCAAATTACGACTAACCTAATCATCCGATCTCTAACAAATTTCGCAACAACATACCTTTATGAAGGGAGCATCCTTTGACAAATCTAATAGGTCATTTACCTAATAGTTTGCGGATGGCGGCCATCTTTGTGTCAAAATCGATTACCCCTATTAATTCGAACAGGGTGAAACCGAATGGATTGAAATTTGGTACAGAGGTAGCACTAGCAAAGGGCACCTCAGTGTCATGTTTTATATCACCGCCGTCTTGACGGAAACGTAATGGCGGCCACACAAATGTTCAAAGCTTAAATCAAATTACGACTAACCTAATCATCCGATCTCTAACAAATTTCGCAACAACATACCTTTATGGAGGAAGCATCCTTTGACAAATCTAATAGGTCATTAGCCTAATAGTTTGCGGACGGCGGCCATCTTTGTGTCAAAATCGATTACCCCTATTAATTCGAACACGGTGAAACCGAATGGAATGAAATTTGGTACAGAGGTAGCACTGGCAAAGGGCACCCCAGTGTCATGTTTCATATCGCCGCCATCTTGACGGAAACGTAATGGCGGCCACCCAAATGTTCAAAGCTTAAATCAAATTACGACTAACCTAATCATCCGATCTCTACCAAATTTTGCAACAACATACCTTTATGAAGGGAGCATCCTTTGACAAATCTAATAGGTCATTAACCTAATAGTTTGCGGATGGCGGCCATCTTTGTGTCAAAATCGATTACCCCTATTAATTCGAACAGGGTGAAACCGAATGGAATGAAATTTGGTACAGAGGTAGCACTAGCAAAGGGCACCTCAGTGTCATGTTTTATATCACCGCCGTCTTGACGGAAACGTAATGGCGACCACACAAATGTTCAAAGCTTAATTCAAATTACGACTAACCTAATCATCCGATCTCTAACAAATTTCCTAACATCATACCTTAATGGAGGAAGCATCCTTTGACAAATCTAATAGGCCATTAGCCTAATAGTTTGCGGATGGCGGCCATCTTTGTGTCAAAATCGATTACCACTATTAATTCGAACACGGTGAAACCGAATGGAATGAAATTTGGTACAGAGAGGCACTAGCAAAGGGCACCCCAGTGTCATGTTTTATATCGCCGCCATCTTGACGGAAACGTTTTGGCGGCCAACCAAATGTTCAAAGCTTAAATCAAATTACGACTAACCTAATCATCCGATCTCTACCAAATTTTGCAAAAACATACCTTTATGAAAGGAGCATCCTTTGACAAATCTAATAGGTCATTAACCTAATAGTTTGCGGATGGCGGCCATCTTTGTGTCAAAATCGATTACCCCTATTAATTCAAACACGGTGAAACCGAATGGAATGAAATTTGGTACAGAGGTAGCACTAGCAAAGGGCACCCCAGTGTCATGTTTCATATCGCCGCCATCTTGACGGAAACGTAATGGCGGCCACCCTAATGTTCAAAGCTTAAATCAAATTACGACTAACCTAATCATCCGATCTCTACCAAATTTTGCAACATCATAACTTTATGAAGGGAGCATCCTTTGACAAATCTAATAGGTCATTAACCTAATAGTTTGCGGATGGCGGCCATATTTGTGTCAAAATCGATTACCCCTATTAATTCGAACAGGGTGAAACCGAATGGAATGAAATTTGGTACAGAGGTAGCACTAGCAAAGGGCACCTCAGTGTCATGTTTTATATCACCGCCGTCTTGACGGAAACGTAATGGCGGCCACACAAATGTTCAAAGCTTAAATCAAATTACGACTAACCTAATCATCCGATCTCTAACAAATTTCGCAACAACATACCTTTATGGAGGAAGCATCCTTTGACAAATCTAATAGGTCATTAGCCTAATAGTTTGCGGACGGCGGCCATCTTTGTGTCAAAATCGATTACCCCTATTAATTCGAACACGGTGAAACCGAATGGAATGAAATTTGGTACAGAGGTAGCACTGGCAAAGGGCACCCCAGTGTCATGTTTCATATCGCCGCCATCTTGACGGAAACGTAATGGCGGCCACCCAAATGTTCAAAGCTTAAATCAAATTACGACTAACCTAATCATCCGATCTCTACCAAATTTTGCAACAACATACCTTTATGAAGGGAGCATCCTTTGACAAATCTAATAGGTCATTAACCTAATAGTTTGCGGATGGCGGCCATCTTTGTGTCAAAATCGATTACCCCTATTAATTCGAACAGGGTGAAACCGAATGGAATGAAATTTGGTACAGAGGTAGCACTAGCAAAGGGCATCTCAGTGTCATGTTTTATATCACCGCTATCTTGACGGAAACGTAATGGCGGCCACACAAATGTTCAAGGCTTAAATCAAATTACGACTAACCTAATCATCCGATCTCTACCAAATTTTGCAACAACATACCTTTATGAAGGGAGCATCCTTTGTCAAATCTAATAGGTCATTAACCTAATAGTTTGCGGATGGCGGCCATCTTTGTGTCAAAATCGATTACCCCTATTAATTCGAACAGGGTGAAACCGAATGGAATGAAATTTGGTACAGAGGTAGCACTAGCAAAGGGCACCTCAGTGTCATGTTTTATATCACCGCCGTCTTGACGGAAACGTAATGGCGACCACACAAATGTTCAAAGCTTAATTCAAATTACACTAACCTAATCATCCGATCTCTAACAAATTTCGCAACAACATACCTTAATGGAGGAAGCATCCTTTGACAAATCTAATAGGCCATTAGCCTAATAGTTTGCGGATGGCGGCCATCTTTGTGTCAAAATCGATTACCACTATTAATTCGAACACGGTGAAACCGAATGGAATGAAATTTGGTACAGAGGAGCACTAGCAAAGGGCACCCCAGTGTCATGTTTTATATCGCCGCCATCTTGACGGAAACGTAATGGCGGCCAACCAAATGTTCAAAGCTTAAATCAAATTACGACTAACCTAATCATCCGATCTCTACCAAATTTTGCAACAACATACCTTTATAAAAGGAGCATCCTTTGACAAATCTAATAGGTCATTAACCTAATAGTTTGCGGATGGCGGCCATCTTTGTGTCATAATCGATTACCCCTATTAATTCGAACACGGTGAAACCGAATGGAATGAAATTTGGTACAGAGGTAGCACTAGCAACGGGCACCCCAGTGTCATGTTTCATATCGCCGCCACCTTGACGGAAACGTAATGGCGGCCACCCAAATGTTCAAAGCTTAAATCAAATTACGACTAACCTAATCATCCGATCTCTAACAAATTTCGCAACAACATACCTTTATGAAGGGAGCATCCTTTGACAAATCTAATAGGTCATTTACCTAATAGTTTGCGGATGGCGGCCATCTTTGTGTCAAAATCGATTACCCCTATTAATTCGAACAGGGTGAAACCGAATGGAATGAAATTTGGTACAGAGGTAGCACTAGCAAATGGCACCTCAGTGTCATGTTTTATATCACCGCCGTCTTGACGGAAACGTAATGGCGGCAACACAAATGTTCAAAGCTTAAATCAAATTACGACTAACCTAATCATCCGATCTCTAACAAATTTCGCAACAACATACCTTTATGGAGGAAGCATCCTTTGACAAATCTAATAGGTCATTAGCCTAATAGTTTGCGGACGGCGGCCATCTTTGTGTCAAAATCGATTACCCCTATTAATTCGAACACGGTGAAACCGAATGGAATGAAATTTGGTACAGAGGTAGCACTGGCAAAGGGCACCCCAGTGTCATGTTTCATATCGCCGCCATCTTGACGGAAACGTAATGGCGGCCACCCAAATGTTCAAAGCTTAAATCAAATTACGACTAACCTAATCATCCGATCTCTACCAAATTTTGCAACAACATACCTTTATGAAGGGAGCATCCTTTGACAAATCTAATAGGCCATTAGCCTAATAGTTTGCGGATGGCGGCCATCTTTGTGTCAAAATCGATTACCACTATTAATTCGAACACGGTGGAACCGAATGGAATGAAATTTGGTACAGAGAGGCACTAGCAAAGGGCACCCCAGTGTCATGTTTTATATCGCCGCCATCTTGACGGAAACGTTTTGGTGGCCAACCAAATGTTCAAAGCTTAAATCAAATTACGGCTAACCTAATCATCCGATCTCTACCAAATTTTGCAAAAACATACCTTTATGAAAGGAGCATCCTTTGACAAATCTAATCGGTCATTAACCTAATAGTTTGCGGATGGCGGCCATCTTTGTGTCAAAATCGATTACCCCTATTAATTCAAACACGGTGAAACCGAATGGAATGAAATTTGGTACAGAGGTAGCACTAGCAAAGGGCACCCCAGTGTCATGTTTCATATCGCCGCCATCTTGACGGAAACGTAATGGCGGCCACCCAAATGTTCAAAGCTTAAATCAAATTACGACTAACCTAATCATCCGATCTCTACCAAATTTTGCAACAACATAACTTTATGAAGGGAGCATCCTTTGACAAATCTAATAGGTCATTAACCTAATAGTTTGCGGATGGCGGCCATATTTGTGTCAAAATCGATTACCCCTATTAATTCGAACAGGGTGAAACCGAATGGAATGAAATTTGGTACAGAGGTAGCACTAGCAAAGGGCACCTCAGTGTCATGTTTTATATCACCGCCGTCTTGACGGAAACGTAATGGCGGCCACACAAATGTTCAAAGCTTAAATCAAATTACGACTAACCTAATCATCCGATCTCTAACAAATTTCGCAACAACATACCTTTATGGAGGAAGCATCCTTTGACAAATCTAATAGGTCATTAGCCTAATAGTTTGCGGACGGCGGCCATCTTTGTGTCAAAATCGATTACCCCTATTAATTCGAACACGGTGAAACCGAATGGAATGAAATTTGGTACAGAGGTAGCACTGGCAAAGGGCACCCCAGTGTCATGTTTCATATCGCCGCCATCTTGACGGAAACGTAATGGCGGCCACCCAAATGTTCAAAGCTTAAATCAAATTACGACTAACCTAATCATCCGATCTCTACCAAATTTTGCAACAACATACCTTTATGAAGGGAGCATCCTTTGACAAATCTAGTAGGTCATTAACCTAATAGTTTGCGGATGGCGGCCATCTTTGTGTCAAAATCGATTACCCCTATTAATTCGAACAGGGTGAAACCGAATGGAATGAAATTTGGTACAGAGGTAGCACTAGCAAAGGGCATCTCAGTGTCATGTTTTATATCACCGCTATCTTGACGGAAACGTAATGGCGGCCACACAAATGTTCAAAGCTTAAATCAAATTACGACTAACCTAATCATCCGATCTCTACCAAATTTTGCAACAACATACCTTTATGAAGGGAGCATCCTTTGTCAAATCTAATAGGTCATTAACCTAATAGTTTGCGGATGGCGGCCATCTTTGTGTCAAAATCGATTACCCCTATTAATTCGAACAGCGTGAAACCGAATGGAATGAAATTTGGTACAGAGGTAGCACTAGCAAAGGGCACCTCAGTGTCATGTTTTATATCACCGCCGTCTTGACGGAAACGTAATGGCGACCACACAAATGTTCAAAGCTTAATTCAAATTACGACTAACCTAATGATCCGATCTCTAACAAATTTCGCAACAACATACCTTAACGGAGGAAGCATCCTTTGACAAATCTAATAGGCCATTAGCCTAATAGTTTGCGGATGGCGGCCATCTTTGTGTCAAAATCGATTACCACTATTAATTCGAACACGGTGAAACCGAATGGAATGAAATTTGGTACAGAGAGGCACTAGCAAAGGGCACCCCAGTGTCATGTTTTATATCGCCGCCATCTTGACGGAAACGTTTTGGCGGCCAACCAAATGTTCAAAGCTTAAATCAAATTACGACTAACCTAATCATCCGATCTCTACCAAATTTTGCAAAAACATACCTTTATGAAAGGAGCATCCTTTGACAAATCTAATAGGTCATTAACCTAATAGTTTGCTGATGGCGGCCATCTTTTTTGTCAAAATCGATTACCCCTATTAATTCAAACACGGTGAAACCGAATGGAATGAAATTTGGTACAGAGGTAGCACTAGCAAAGGGCACCCCAGTGTCATGTTTCATATCGCCGCCATCTTGACGGAAACGTAATGGCGGCCACCCAAATGTTCAAAGCTTAAATCAAATTACGACTAACCTAATCATCCGATCTCTACCAAATTTTGCAACAACATAACTTTATGAAGGGAGCATCCTTTGACAAATCTAATAGGTCATTAACCTAATAGTTTGCGGATGGCGGCCATATTTGTGTCAAAATCGATTACCCCTATTAATTCGAACACGGTGAAACCGAATGGAATGAAATTTGGTACAGAGGTAGCACTGGCAAAGGGCACCCCAGTGTCATGTTTCATATCGCCGCCATCTTGACGGAAACGTAATGGCGGCCACCCAAATGTTCAATGCTTAAATCAAATTACGACTAACCTAATCATCCGATCTCTACCAAATTTTGCAACAACATACCTTTATGAAGGGAGCATCCTTTGACAAATCTAATAGGTCATTAACCTAATAGTTTGCGGATGGCGGCCATCTTTGTGTCAAAATCGATTACCCCTATTAATTCGAACAGGGTGAAACCGAATGGAATGAAATTTGGTACAGAGGTAGCACTAGCAAAGGGCATCTCAGTGTCATGTTTTATATCACCGCTATCTTGACGGAAACGTAATGGCGGCCACACAAATGTTCAAAGCTTAAATCAAATTACGACTAACCTAATCATCCGATCTCTACCAAATTTTGCAACAACATACCTTTATGAAGGGAGCATCCTTTGTCAAATCTAATAGGTCATTAACCTAATAGTTTGCGGATGGCGGCCATCTTTGTGTCAAAATCGATCACCCCTATTAATTCGAACAGGGTGAAACCGAATGGAATGAAATTTGGTACAGAGGTAGCACTAGCAAAGGGCACCTCAGTGTCATGTTTTATATCACCGCCGTCTTGACGGAAACGTAATGGCGACCACACAAATGTTCAAAGCTTAATTCAAATTACGACTAACCTAATCATCCGATCTCTAACAAATTTCGCAACAACATACCTTAATGGAGGAAGCATCCTTTGACAAATCTAATAGGCCATTAGCCTAATAGTTTGCGGATGGCGGCCATCTTTGTGTCAAAATCGATTACCACTATTAATTCGAACACGGTGAAACCGAATGGAATGAAATTTGGTACAGAGAGGCACTAGCAAAGGGCACCCCAGTGTCATGTTTTATATCGCCGCCGTCTTGACGGAAACGTTTTGGCGGCCAACCAAATGTTCAAAGCTTAAATCAAATTACGACTAACCTAATCATCCGATCTCTACCAAATTTTGCAAAAACATACCTTTATGAAAGGAGCATCCTTTGACAAATCTAATAGGTCACTAACCTAATAGTTTGCGGATGGCGGCCATCTTTGTGTCAAAATCGATTACCCCTATTAATTCAAACACGGTGAAACCGAATGGAATGAAATTTGGTACAGAGGTAGCACTAGCAAAGGGCACCCCAGTGTCATGTTTCATATCGCCGCCGTCTTGACGGAAACGTAATGGCGGCCACCCAAATGTTCAAAGCTTAAATCAAATTACGACTAACCTAATCATCCGATCTCTACCAAATTTTGCAACAACATAACTTTATGAAGGGAGCATCCTTTGACAAATCTAATAGGTCATTAACCTAATAGTTTGCGGATGGCGGCCATATTTGTGTCAAAATCGATTACCCCTGTTAATTCGAACAGGGTGAAACCGAATGGAATGTAATTTGGTACAGAGGTAGCACTAGAAAAGGGCACCTCAGTGTCATGTTTTATATCACCGCCGCCTTGACGGAAACGTCATGGCGGCCACACAAATGTTCAAAGCTTAAATCAAATTACGACTAACCTAATCATCCGATCTCTAACAAATTTCGCAACAACATACCTTTATGGAGGAAGCATCCTTTGACAAATCTAATAGGTCATTAGCCTAATAGTTTGCGGATGGCGGCCATCTTTGTGTCAAAATCGATTACCCCTATTAATACGAACACGGTGAAACCGAATGAAATGAAATTTGGTACAGAGGTAGCACTAGCAAAGGGCACCCCAGTGTCAAGTTTTATATTGCCGCCATCTTGACGGAAACGTAATGGCGGCCTCCCAAATGTTCAAAGCTTAAATCAAATTACGACTAACCTAATCATCCGATCTCTAACAAATTTCGCAACAACATACCTTTAAGGAGGTAGCATCCTTTGACAAATCTAATCGGTCATTAGCCTAATAGTTTGCGGACGGCGGCCATCTTTGTGTCAAAATCGATTACCCCTATTAATTCGAACACGGTGAAACCGAATGGAATGAAATTTGGTACAGAGGTAGCACAGGCAAAGGGCACCCCAGTGTCATGTTTCATATCGCCGCCATCTTGACGGAAACGTAATGGCGGCCACCCAAATGTTCAAAGCTTAAATCAAATTACGACTAACCTAATCATCCGATCTCTACCAAATTTTGCAAACACATACCTTTATGGAGGGAGCATCCTTCGACTAATCTAATAGGTTATTAGCCTAATAGTTTGCGGATGGTGGCCATCTTTGTGTCAAAATCGATTACCCCTATTAATTCGAACACGGTGAAACCGAATGGAATGAAATTTGGTACAGAGGTAGCACTAGCAAAGGGCACCCCAGTGTCATGTTTCATATCGCCGCCATCTTGACGGAAACGTAATGGCGGCCACCCAAATGTTCAAAGCTTAAATCAAATTACGTCTAATCTAATCATCCGATCTCTACCAAATATTGCAACAACATACCTTTATGAAGGGAGCATCCTTTGACAAATCTAATAGGTCATTAACCTAATAGTTTGCGGATGGCGGCCATCTTTGTGTCAAAATCGATTACCCCTATTAATTCGAACAGGGTGAAACCGAATGGAATGAAATTTGGTACAGAGGTAGCACTAGCAAAGGGCACCTCAGTGTCATGTTCTATATCACCGCCGTCTTGACGGAAACGTAATGGCGGCAACACAAATGTTCAAAGCTTAAATCAAATTACGACTAACCTAATCATCCGATCTCTACCAAATTTTGCAACAACATACCTTTATGGAGGGAGCATCCTTTGACTAATCTAATAGGTTATTAGCCTAATAATTTGCGGATGGTGGCCATCTTTGTGTCAAAATCGATTACCCCTATTAATTCGAACACGGTGAAACCGAATGGAATGAAATTTGGTACAGAGGTAGCACCAGCAAAGGGCACCCCAGTGTCATGTTTCATATCGCCGCCATCTTGACGGAAACGTAATGGCGGCCAACCAAATGTTCAAAGCTTAAATCAAATTACGACTAACCTAATCATCCGATCTCTACCAAATTTTGCAACAACATACCTTTATGGAGGGAGCATCCTTTGACTAATCTAATAGGTTATTAGCCTAATAGTTTGCAGATGGCGGCCATCTTTGTGTCAAAATCGATTACCACTATTAATTCGAACACGGTGAAACCGAATGGAATGAAATTTGGTACAGAGGAGCACTAGCAAAGGGCACCCCAGTGTCATGTTTTATATCGCCGCCATCTTGACGGAAACGTAATGGCGGCCAACCAAATGTTCAAAGCTTAAATCAAATTACGACTAACCTAATCATCCGATCTCTACCAAATTTTGCAACAACATACCTTTATGAAAGGAGCATCCTTTGACAAATCTAATAGGTCATTAACCTAATAGTTTGCGGATGGCGGCCATCTTTGTGTCATAATCGATTACCCCTATTAATTCGAACACGGTGAAACCGAATGGAATGAAATTTGGTACAGAGGTAGCACTAGCAACGGGCACCCCAGTGTCATGTTTCATATCGCCGCCACCTTGACGGAAACGTAATGGCGGCCACCCAAATGTTCAAAGCTTAAATCAAATTACGACTAACCTAATCATCCGATCTCTAACAAATTTCGCAACAACATACCTTTATGAAGGGAGCATCCTTTGACAAATCTAATAGGTCATTTACCTAATAATTTGCGGATGGCGGCCATCTTTGTGTCAAAATCGATTACCCCTATTAATTCGAACAGGGTGAAACCGAATGGAATGAAATTTGGTACAGAGGTAGCTCTAGCAAAGGGCACCTCAGTGTCATGTTTTATATCCCCGCCGTCTTGACGGAAACGTAATGGCGGCCACACAAATGTTCAAAGCTTAAATCAAATTACGACTAACCTAATCATCCGATCTCTAACAAATTTCGCAACAACATACCTTTATGGAGGAAGCATCCTTTGACAAATCTAATAGGTCATTAGCCTAATAGTTTGCGGACGGCGGCCATCTTTGTGTCAAAATCGATTACCCCTATTAATTCGAACACGGTGAAACCGAATGGAATGAAATTTGGTACAGAGGTAGCACTGGCAAAGGGCACCCCAGTGTCATGTTTCATATCGCCGCCATCTTGACGGAAACGTAATGGCGGCCACCCAAATGTTCAAAGCTTAAATCAAATTACGACTAACTTAATCATCCGATCTCTACCAAATTTTGCAACAACATACCTTTATGAAGGGAGCATCCTTTGACAGATCTAATAGGTCATTAACCTAATAGTTTGCGGATGGCGGCCATCTTTGGTCAAAATCGATTACCCCTATTAATTCGAACAGGGTGAAACCGAATGGAATGAAATTTGGTACAGAGGTAGCACTAGCAAAGGGCACCTCAGTGTCATGTTTTATATCACCACCATCTTGACGGAAACGTAATGGCGGCCACCCAAATGTTCATAGCTTAAATCAAATTACGACTAACCTAATCATCCGATCTCTACCAAATTTCGCAACAACATACCTTTATGGAGGGTGCATCCTTTGACAAATCTAATAGGCCATTAGCTTAATAGTTTGCGGATGGCGGCCATCTTTGTGTCAAAATCGATTACCACTATTAATTCGAACACGGTGAAACCGAATGGAATGAAATTTGGTACAGAGGAGCACTAGCAAAGGGCACCCCAGTGTCATGTTTTATATCGCCGCCATCTTGACGGAAACGTAATGGCGGCCAACCAAATGTTCAAAGCTTAAATCAAATTACGACTAACCTAATCATCCGATCTCTACCAAATTTTGCAACAACATACCTTTATAAAAGGAGCATCCTTTGACAAATCTAATAGGTCATTTACCTAATAGTTTGCGGATGGCGGCCATCTTTGTGTCAAAATCGATTACCCCTATTAATTCGAACAGGGTGAAACCGAATGGAATGAAATTTGGTACAGAGGTAGCACTAGCAAAGGGCACCTCAGTGTCATGTTTTATATCACCGCCGTCTTGACGGAAACGTAATGGCGGCCACACAAATGTTCAAAGCTTAAATCAAATTACGACTAACCTAATCATCCGATCTCTAACAAATTTCGCAACAACATACCTTTATGGAGGAAGCATCCTTTGACAAATCTAATAGGTCATTAGCCTAATAGTTTGCGGACGGCGGCCATCTTTGTGTCAAAATCGATTACCCCTATTAATTCGAACACGGTGAAACCGAATGGAATGAAATTTGGTACAGAGGTAGCACTCGCAAAGGGCACCCCAGTGTCATGTTTCATATCGCCGCCATCTTGACGGAAACGTAATGGCGGCCACCCAAATGTTCAAAGCTTAAATCAAATTACGACTAACCTAATCATCCGATCTCTACCAAATCTTGCAACAACATACCTTTATGAAGGGAGCATCCTTTGACAAATCTAATAGGTCATTAACCTAATAGTTTGCGGATGGCGGCCATCTTTGTGTCAAAATCGATTACCCCTATTAATTCGAACAGGGTGAAACCGAATGGAATGAAATTTCGTACAGAGGTAGCACTAGCAAAGGGCATCTCAGTGTCATGTTTTATATCACCGCTATCTTGACGGAAACGTAATGGCGGCCACACAAATGTTCAAAGCTTAAATCAAATTACGACTAACCTAATCATCCGATCTCTACCAAATTTTGCAACAACATACCTTTATGAAGGGAGCATCCTTTGTCAAATCTAATAGGTCATTAACCTAATAGTTTGCGGATGGCGGCCATCTTTGTGTCAAAATCGATTACCCCTATTAATTCGAACAGGCTGAAACCGAATGGAATGAAATTTGGTACAGAGGTAGCACTAGCAAAGGGCACCTCAGTGTCATGTTTTATATCACCGCCGTCTTGACGGAAACGTAATGGCGACCACACAAATGTTCAAAGCTTGATTCAAATTACGACTAACCTAATCATCCGATCTCTAGCAAATTTCGCAACAACATACCTTAATGGAGGAAGCATCCTTTGACAAATCTAATAGGCCATTAGCCTAATAGTTTGCGGATGGCGGCCATCTTTGTGTCAAAATCGATTACCACTATTAATTCGAACACGGTGAAACCGAATGGAATGAAATTTGGTACAGAGAGGCACTAGCAAAGGGCACCCCAGTGTCATGTTTTATATCGCCGCCATCTTGACGGAAACGTTTTGGCGGCCAACCAAATGTTCAAAGCTTAAATCAAATTACGACTAACCTAATCATCCGATCTCTACCAAATTTTGCAAAAACATACCTTTATGAAAGGAGCATCCTTTGACAAATCTAATAGGTCATTAAACTAATAGTTTGCGGATGGCGGCCATCTTTGTGTCAAAATCGATTACCCCTATTAATTCAAACACGGTGAAACCGAATGGAATGAAATTTGGTACAGAGGTAGCACTAGCAAAGGGCACCCCAGTGTCATGTTTCATATCGCCGCCATCTTGACGGAAACGTAATGGCGGCCACCCAAATGTTCAAAGCTTAAATCAAATTACGACTAACCTAATCATCCGATCTCTACCAAATTTTGCAACAACATAACTTTTTGAAGGGAGCATCCTTTGACAAATCTAATAGGTCATTAACCTAATAGTTTGCGGATGGCGGCCATATTTGTGTCAAAATCGATTACCCCTATTAATTCGAACAGGGTGAAACCGAATGGAATGAAATTTGGTACAGAGGTAGCACTAGCAAAGGGCACCTCAGTGTCATGTTTTATATCACCGCCGTCTTGACGGAAACGTAATGGCGGCCACACAAATGTTCAAAGCTTAAATCAAATTACGACTAACCTAATCATCCGATCTCTAACAAATTTCGCAACAACATACCTTTATGGAGGAAGCATCCTTTGACAAATCTAATAGGTCATTAGCCAAATAGTTTGCGGACGGCGGCCTTCTTTGTGTCAAAATCGATTACCCCTATTAATTCGAACACGGTGAAACCGAATGGAATGAAATTTGGTACAGAGGTAGCACTGGCAAAGGGCACCCCAGTGTCATGTTTCATATCGCCGCCATCTTGACGGAAACGTAATGGCGGCCACCCAAATGTTCAAAGCTTAAATCAAATTACGACTAACCTAATCATCCGATCTCTACCAAATTTTGCAACAACATACCTTTATGAAGGGAGCATCCTTTGACAAATCTAGTAGGTCATTAACCTAATAGTTTGCGGATGGCGGCCATCTTTGTGTCAAAATCGATTACCCCTATTAATTCGAACAGGGTGAAACCGAATGGAATGAAATTTGGTACAGAGGTAGCACTAGCAAAGGGCATCTCAGTGTCATGTTTTATATCACCGCTATCTTGACGGAAACGTAATGGCGGCCACACAAATGTTCAAAGCTTAAATCAAATTACGACTAACCTAATCATCCGATCTCTACCAAATTTTGCAACAACATACCTTTATGAAGGGAGCATCCTTTGTCAAATCTAATAGGTCATTAACCTAATAGTTTGCGGATGGCGGCCATCTTTGTGTCAAAATCAATTACCCCTATTAATTCGAACAGGGTGAAACCGAATGGAATGAAATTTGGTACAGAGGTAGCAATAGCAAAGGGCACCTCAGTGTCATGTTTTATATCACCGCCGTCTTGACGGAAACGTAATGGCGACCACACAAATGTTCAAAGCTTAATTCAAATTACGACTAACCTAATCATCCGATCTCTAACAAATTTCGCAACAACATACCTTAATGGAGGAAGCATCCTTTGACAAATCTAATAGGCCATTAGCCTAATAGTTTGCGGATGGCGGCCATCTTTGTGTCAAAATCGATTACCACTATTAATTCGAACACGGTGAAACCGAATGGAATGAAATTTGGTACAGAGAGGCACTAGCAAAGGGCACCCCAGTGTCATGTTTTATATCGCCGCCATCTTGACGGAAACGTTTTGGCGGCCAACCAAATGTTCAAAGCTTAAATCAAATTACGACTAACCTAATCATCCGATCTCTACGAAATTTTGCAAAAACATACCTTTATGAAAGGAGCATCCTTTGACAAATCTAATAGGTCATTAACCTAATAGTTTGCGGATGGCGGCCATCTTTGTGTCAAAATCGATTACCCCTATTAATTCAAACACGGTGAAACCGAATGGAATGAAATTTGGTACAGAGGTAGCACTAGCAAAGGGCACCCCAGTGTCATGTTTCATATCGCCGCCATCTTGACGGAAACGTAATGGCGGCCACCCAAATGTTCAAAGCTTAAATCAAATTACGACTAACCTAATCATCCGATCTCTACCAAATTTTGCAACAACATAACTTTATGAAGGGAGCATCCTTTGACAAATCTAATAGGTCATTAACCTAATAGTTTGCGGATGGCGGCCATATTTGTGTCAAAATCGATTACCCCTATTAATTCGAACAGGGTGAAACCGAATGGAATGAAATTTGGTACAGAGGTAGCACTAGCAAAGGGCACCTCAGTGTCATGTTTTATATCACCGCCGTCTTGACGGAAACGTAATGGCGGCCACACAAATGTTCAAAGCTTAAATCAAATTACGACTAACCTAATCATCCGATCTCTAACAAATTTCGCAACAACATACCTTTATGGAGGAAGCATCCTTTGACAAATCTAATAGGTCATTAGCCTAATAGTTTGCGGACGGCGGCCATTTTTGTGTCAAAATCGATTACCCCTATTAATTCGAACACGGTGAAACCGAATGGAATGAAATTTGGTACAGAGGTAGCACTGGCAAAGGGCACCCCAGTGTCATGTTTCATATCGCCGCCATCTTGACGGAAACGTAATGGCGGCCACCCAAATGTTCAAAAATTAAATCAAATTACGACTAACCTAATCATCCGATCTCTACCAAATTTTGCAACAACATACCTTTATGAAGGGAGCATCCTTTGACAAATCTAATAGGTCATTAACCTAATAGTTTGCGGATGGCGGCCATCTTTGTGTCAAAATCGATTACCCCTATTAATTCGAACAGGGTGAAACCGAATGGAATGAAATTTGGTACAGAGGTAGCACTAGCAAAGGGCATCTCAGTGTCATGTTTTATATCACCGCTATCTTGACGGAAACGTAATGGCGGCCACACAAATGTTCAAAGCTTAATTCAAATTACGACTAACCTAATCATCCGATCTCTAACAAATTTCGCAACAACATACCTTAATGGAGGAAGCATCCTTTGACAAATCTAATAGGCCATTAGCCTAATAGTTTGCGGATGGCGGCCATCTTTGTGTCAAAATCGATTACCACTATTAATTCGAACACGGTGAAACCGAATGGAATGAAATTTGGTACAGAGAGGCACTAGCAAAGGGCACCCCAGTGTCATGTTTTATATCGCCGCCATCTTGACGGAAACGTTTTGGCGGCCAACCAAATGTTCAAAGCTTAAATCAAATTACGACTAACCTAATCATCCGATCTCTACCAAATTTTGCAAAAACATACCTTTATGAAAGGAGCATCCTTTGACAAATCTAATAGGTCATTAACCTAATAGTTTGCGGATGGCGGCCATCTTTGTGTCAAAATCGATTACCCCTATTAATTCAAACACGGTGAAACCGAATGGAATGAAATTTGGTACAGAGGTAGCACTAGCAAAGGGCACCCCAGTGTCTTGTTTCATATCGCCGCCATCTTGACGGAAACGTAATGGCGGCCACCCAAATGTTCAAAGCTTAAATCAAATTACGACTAACCTAATCATCCGATCTCTACCAAATTTTGCAACAACATAACTTTATGAAGGGAGCATCCTTTGACAAATCTAATAGGTCATTAACCTAATAGTTTGCGGATGGCGGCCATATTTGTGTCAAAATGGATTACCCCTGTTAATTCGAACAGGGTGAAACCGAATGGAATGTAATTTGGTACAGAGGTAGCACTAGAAAAGGGCACCTCAGTGTCATGTTTTATATCACCGCCGCCTTGACGGAAACGTCATGGCGGCCACACAAATGTTCAAAGCTTAAATCAAATTACGACTAACCTAATCATCCGATCTCTACCAAATTTTGCAACAACATACCTTTATGAAGGGAGCATCCTTTGACAAATCTAATAGGTCATTAACCTAATAGTTTGCGGATGGCGGCCATCTTTGTGTCAAAATCGATTACCCCTATTAATTCGAACAGGGTGAAACCGAATGGAATGAAATTTGGTACAGAGGTAGCACTAGCAAAGGGCACCTCAGTGTCATGTTTTATATCACCGCTATCTTGGCGGAAACGTAATGGCGGCCACACAAATGTTCAAAGCTTAAATCAAATTACGACTAACCTAATCATCCGATCTCTACCAAATTTTGCAAACACATACCTTTATGGAGGGAGCATCCTTCGACTAATCTAATAGGTTATTAGCCTAATAGTTTGCGGATGGTGGCCATCTTTGTGTCAAAATCGATTACCCCTATTAATTCGAACACGGTGAAACCGAATGGAATGAAATTTGGTACAGAGGTAGCACTAGCAAAGGGCACCCCAGTGTCATGTTTCATATCGCCGCCATCTTGACGGAAACGTAATGGCGGCCACCCAAATGTTCAAAGCTTAAATCAAATTACGACTAACCTAATCATCCGATCTCTACCAAATTTCGCAACAACATACCTTTATGAAGGGAGCATCCTTTGACAAATCTAATAGGTCATTAGCCTAATAGTTTGCGCATGGCGGCCATCTTTGTGTCAAAATCGATTACCCCTTTTAATTCGAACACGGTGAAAACGAATGGAATGAAATTTGGTACAGAGGTAGCACTAGCAAAGGGCACCCCAGTGTCATGTTTCATATCGCCGCCATCTTGACGGAAACGTAATGGCGGCCACCCAAATGTTCAAAGCTTAAATCAAATTACGTCTAACCTAATCATCCGATCTCTACCAAATTTTGCAACAACATAACTTTATGAAGGGAGCATCCTTTGACAAATCTAATAGGTCATTAACCTAATAGTTTGCGGATGGCGGCCATCTTTGTGTCAAAATCGATTACCCCTATTAATTCGAACAGGGTGAAACCGAATGGAATGAAATTTGGTACAGAGGTAGCACTAGCAAAGGGCACCTCAGTGTCATGTTTTATATCACCGCTATCTTGACGGAAACGTAATGGCGGCCACACAAATGTTCAAAGCTTAAATCAAATTACGACTAACCTAATCATCCGATCTCTACCAAATTTTGCAACAACATACCTTTATGAAGGGAGCATCCTTTGACAAATCTAATAGGTCATTAACCTAATAGTTTGCGGATGGCGGCCATCTTTGTGTCAAAATCGATTACCCCTATTAATTCGAACAGGGTGAAACCGAATGGAATGAAATTTGGTACAGAGGTAGCACTAGCAAAGGGCACCTCAGTGTCATGTTCTATATCACCGCCGTCTTGACGGAAACGTAATGGCGGCCACACAAATGTTCAAAGCTTAAATCAAATTACGACTAACCTAATCATCCGATCTCTACAAAATTTTGCAACAACATACCTTTATGGAGGGAGCATCCTTTGACTAATCTAATAGGTTATTAGCCTAATAATTTGCGGATGGTGGCCATCTTTGTGTCAAAATCGATTACCCCTATTAATTCAAACACGGTGAAACCGAATGGAATGAAATTTGGTACAGAGGTAGCACCAGCAAAGGGCACCCCAGTGTCATGTTTCATATCGCCGCCATCTTGACGGAAACGTAATGGCGGCCAACCAAATGTTCAAAGCTTAAATCAAATTACGACTAACCTAATCATCCGATCTCTACCAAATTTTGCAACAACATACCTTTATGGAGGGAGCATCCTTTGACTAATCTAATAGGTTATTAGCCTAATAGTTTGCAGATGGCGGCCATCTTTGTGTCAAAATCGATTACCACTATTAATTCGAACACGGTGAAACCGAATGGAATGAAATTTGGTACAGAGGAGCACTAGCAAAGGGCACCCCAGTGTCATGTTTTATATCGCCGCCATCTTGACGGAAACGTAATGGCGGCCAACCAAATGTTCAAAGCTTAAATCAAATTACGACTAACCTAATCATCCGATCTCTACCAAATTTTGCAACAACATACCTTTATGAAAGGAGCATCCTTTGACAAATCTAATAGGTCATTAACCTAATAGTTTGCGGATGGCGGCCATCTTTGTGTCATAATCGATTACCCCTATTAATTCGAACACGGTGAAACCGAATGGAATGAAATTTGGTACAGAGGTAGCACTAGCAAAGGGCACCTCAGTGTCATGTTTTATATCACCGCCGTCTTGACGGAAACGTAATGGCGGCCACACAAATGTTCAAAGCTTAAATCAAATTACGACTAACCTAATCATCCGATCTCTAACAAATTTCGCAACAACATACCTTTATGGAGGAAGCATCCTTTGACAAATCTAATAGGTCATTAGCCTAATAGTTTGCGGACGGCGGCCATCTTTGTGTCAAAATCGATTACCCCTATTAATTCGAACACGGTGAAACCGAATGGAATGAAATTTGGTACAGAGGTAGCACTGGCAAAGGGCACCCCAGTGTCATGTTTCATATCGCCGCCATCTTGACGGAAACGTAATGGCGGCCACCCAAATGTTCAAAGCTTAAATCAAATTACGACTAACCTAATCATCCGATCTCTACCAAATTTTGCAACAACATACCTTTATGAAGGGAGCATCCTTTGACAAATCTAATAGGTCATTAACCTAATAGTTTGCGGATGGCGGCCATCTTTGTGTCAAAATCGATTACCCCTATTAATTCGAACAGGGTGAAACCGAATGGAATGAAATTTGGTACAGAGGTAGCACTAGCAAAGGGCATCTCAGTGTCATGTTTTATATCACCGCTATCTTGACGGAAACGTAATGGCGGCCACACAAATGTTCAAAGCTTAAATCAAATTACGACTAACCTAATCATCCGATCTCTACCAAATTTTGCAACAACATACCTTTATGAAGGGAGCATCCTTTGTCAAATCTAATAGGTCATTAACCTAATAGTTTGCGGATGGCGGCCATCTTTGTGTCAAAATCGATTACCCCTATTAATTCGAACAGGGTGAAACCGAATGGAATGAAATTTGGTACAGAGGTAGCACTAGCAAAGGGCACCTCAGTGTCATGTTTTATATCACCGCCGTCTTGACGGAAACGTAATGGCGACCACACAAATGTTCAAAGCTTAATTCAAATTACGACTAACCTAATCATCCGATCTCTAACAAATTTCGCAACAACATACCTTAATGGAGGAAGCATCCTTTGACAAATCTAATAGGCCATTAGCCTAATAGTTTGCGGATGGCGGCCATCTTTGTGTCAAAATCGATTACCACTATTAATTCGAACACGGTGAAACCGAATGGAATGAAATTTGGTACAGAGAGGCACTAGCAAAGGGCACCCCAGTGTCATGTTTTATATCGCCGCCATCTTGACGGAAACGTTTTGGCGGCCAACCAAATGTTCAAAGCTTAAATCAAATTACGACTAACCTAATCATCCGATCTCTACCAAATTTTGCAACAACATACCTTTATGAAGGGAGCATCCTTTGACAAATCTAATAGGTCATTAACCTAATAGTTTGCGGATGGCGGCCATCTTTGTGTCAAAATCGATTACCCCTATTAATTCGAACAGGGTGAAACCGAATGGAATGAAATTTGGTACAGAGGTAGCACTAGCAAAGGGCACCTCAGTGTCATGTTTTATTTCACCGCTATCTTGACGGAAACGTAATGGCGGCCACACAAATGTTCAAAGCTTAAATCAAATTACGACTAACCTAATCATCCGATCTCTACCAAATTTTGCAACAACATACCTTTATGGAGGAAGCATCCTTTGACTAATCTAATAGGTCATTAGCTTAATAGTTTGAGGATGGCGGCCATTTTTGTGTTAAAATCGATTACCCCTATTACTTCGAACGCGGTGAAACCGAATGGAATGAAATTTGGTACAGAGATAGCACTAGCAAAGGGCACCTCAGTGTCATGTTTTATATCGCCGCCATCTTGACGGAAACGTAATGGCGGCCACCCAAATGTTCAAAGCTTAAATCAAATTACGACTAACTTAATCATCCGATCTCTACCAAATTTTGCAACAACATACCTTTATGAAGGGAGCATCCTTTGACAGATCTAATAGGTCATTAACCTAATAGTTTGCGGATGGCGGCCATCTTTGGTCAAAATCGATTACCCCTATTAATTCGAACAGGGTGAAAACGAATGGAATGAAATTAGGTACAGAGGTAGCACTAGCAAAGGGCACCTCAGTGTCATGTTTTATATCACCACCATCTTGACGGAAACGTAATGGCGGCCACCCAAATGTTCAAAGCTTAAATCAAATTACGACTAACCTAATCATCCGATCTCTACCAAATTTCGCAACAACATACCTTTATGGAGGATGCATCCTTTGACAAATCTAATAGGCCATTAGCTTAATAGTTTGCGGATGGCGGCCATCTTTGTGTCAAAATCGATTACCACTATTAATTCGAACACGGTGAAACCGAATGGAATGAAATTTGGTACAGAGGAGCACTAGCAAAGGGCACCCCAGTGTCATGTTTTATATCGCCGCCATCTTGACGGAAACGTAATGGCGGCCAACCAAATGTTCAAAGCTTAAATCAAATTACGACTAACCTAATCATCCGATCTCTACCAAATTTTGCAACAACATACCTTTATAAAAGGAGCATCCTTTGACAAATCTAATAGGTCATTAACCTAATAGTTTGCGGATGGCGGCCATCTTTGTGTCATAATCGATTACCCCTATTAATTCGAACACGGTGAAACCGAATGGATTGAAATTTGGTACAGAGGTAGCACTAGCAACGGGCACCCCAGTGTCATGTTTCATATCGCCGCCACCTTGACGGAAACGTAATGGCGGCCACCCAAATGTTCAAAGCTTAAATCAAATTACGACTAACCTAATCATCCGATCTCTAACAAATTTCGCAACAACATACCTTTATGAAGGGAGCATCCTTTGACAAATCTAATAGGTCATTTACCTAATAGTTTGCGGATGGCGGCCATCTTTGTGTCAAAATCGATTACCCCTATTAATTCGAACAGGGTGAAACCGAATGGAATGAAATTTGGTACAGAGGTAGCACTAGCAAAGGGCACCTCAGTGTCATGTTTTATATCACCGCCGTCTTGACGGAAACGTAATGGCGGCAACACAAATGTTCAAAGCTTAAATCAAATTACGACTAACCTAATCATCCGATCTCTACCAAATTTTGCAACAACATACCTTTATGGAGGAAGCATCCTTTGACAAATATAATAGGTCATTAGCCTAATAGTTTGCGGACGGCGGCCATCTTTGTGTCAAAATCGATTACCCCTATTAATTCGAACACGGTGAAACCGAATGGAATGAAATTTGGTACAGAGGTAGCACTGGCAAAGGGCACCCCAGTGTCATGTTTCATATCGCCGCCATCTTGACGGAAACGTAATGGCGGCCACCCAAATGTTCAAAGCTTAAATCAAATTACGACTAACCTAATCATCCGATCTCTACCAAATTTTGCAACAACATACCTTTATGAAGGGAGCATCCTTTGACAAATCTAATAGGCCATTAGCCTAATAGTTTGCGGATGGCGGCCATCTTTGTGTCAAAATCGATTACCACTATTAATTCGAACACGGTGGAACCGAATGGAATGAAATTTGGTACAGAGAGGCACTAGCAAAGGGCACCCCAGTGTCATGTTTTATATCGCCGCCATCTTGACGGAAACGTTTTGGTGGCCAACCAAATGTTCAAAGCTTAAATCAAATTACGACTAACCTAATCATCCGATCTCTACCAAATTTTGCAACAACATACCTTTATGAAGGGAGCATCCTTTGTCAAATCTAATAGGTCATTAACCTAATAGTTTGCGGATGGCGGCCATCTTTGTGTCAAAATCGATTACCCCTATTAATTCGAACAGGGTGAAACCGAATGGAATGAAATTTGGTACAGAGGTAGCACTAGCAAAGGGCACCTCAGTGTCATGTTTTATATCACCGCCGTCTTGACGGAAACGTAATGGCGACCACACAAATGTTCAAAGCTTAATTCAAATTACGACTAACCTAATCATCCGATCTCTAACAAATTTCGCAACAACATACCTTAATGGAGGAAGCATCCTTTGACAAATCTAATAGGCCATTAGCCTAATAGTTTGCGGATGGCGGCCATCTTTGTGTCAAAATCGATTACCACTATTAATTCGAACACGGTGAAACCGAATGGAATGAAATTTGGTACAGAGAGGCACTAGCAAAGGGCACCCCAGTGTCATGTTTTATATCGCCGCCATCTTGACGGAAACGTTTTGGCGGCCAACCAAATGTTCAAAGCTTAAATCAAATTACGACTAACCTAATCATCCGATCTCTACCAAATTTTGCAAAAACATACTTTTATGAAAGGAGCATCCTTTGACAAATCTAATAGGTCATTAACCTAATAGTTTGCGGATGGCGGCCATCTTTGTGTCAAAATCGATTACCCCTATTAATTCAAACACGGTGAAACCGAATGGAATGAAATTTGGTACAGAGGTAGCACTAGCAAAGGGCACCCCAGTGTCATGTTTCATATCGCCGCCATCTTGACGGAAACGTAATGGCGGCCACCCAAATGTTCAAAGCTTAAATCAAATTACGACTAACCTAATCATCCGATCTCTACCAAATTTTGCAACAACATAACTTTATGAAGGGAGCATCCTTTGACAAATCTAATAGGTCATTAACCTAATAGTTTGCGGATGGCGGCCATATTTGTGTCAAAATCGATTACCCCTATTAATTCGAACACGGTGAAACCGAATGGAATGAAATTTGGTACAGAGGTAGCACTGGCAAAGGGCACCCCAGTGTCATGTTTCATATCGCCGCCATCTTGACGGAAACGTAATGGCGGCCACCCAAATGTTCAAAGCTTAAATCAAATTACGACTAACCTAATCATCCGATCTCTACCAAATTTTGCAACAACATACCTTTATGAAGGGAGCATCCTTTGTCAAATCTAATAGGTCATTAACCTAATAGTTTGTGGATGGCGGCCATCTTTGTGTCAAAATCGATTACCCCTATTAATTCGAACAGGGTGAAACCGAATGGAATGAAATTTGGTACAGAGGTAGCACTAGCAAAGGGCATCTCAGTGTCATGTTTTATATCACCGCTATCTTGACGGAAACGTAATGGCGGCCACACAAATGTTCAAAGCTTAAATCAAATTACGACTAACCTAATCATCCGATCTCTACCAATTTTGCAACAACATACCTTTATGAAGGGAGCATCCTTTGTCAAATCTAATAGGTCATTAACCTAATAGTTTGTGGATGGCGGCCATCTTTGTGTCAAAATCGATTACCCCTATTAATTCGAACAGGGTGAAACCGAATGGAATGAAATTTGGTACAGAGGTAGCACTAGCAAAGGGCACCTCAGTGTCATGTTTTATATCACCGCCGTCTTGACGGAAACGTAATGGCGACCACACAAATGTTCAAAGCTTAATTCAAATTACGACTAACCTAATCATCCGATCTCTAACAAATTTCGCAACAACATACCTTAATGGAGGAAGCATCCTTTGACAAATCTAATAGGCCATTAGCCTAATAGTTTGCGGATGGCGGCCATCTTTGTGTCAAAATCGATTACCACTATTAATTCGAACACGGTGAAACCGAATGGAATGAAATTTGGTACAGAGAGGCACTAGCAAAGGGCACCCCAGTGTCATGTTTTATATCGCCGCCGTCTTGACGGAAACGTTTTGGCGGCCAACCAAATGTTCAAAGCTTAAATCAAATTACGACTAACCTAATCATCCGATCTCTACCAAATTTTGCAAAAACATACCTTTATGAAAGGAGCATCCTTTGACAAATCTAATAGGTCACTAACCTAATAGTTTGCGGATGGCGGCCATCTTTGTGTCAAAATCGATTACCCCTATTAATTCAAACACGGTGAAACCGAATGGAATGAAATTTGGTACAGAGGTAGCACTAGCAAAGGGCACCCCAGTGTCATGTTTCATATCGCCGCCGTCTTGACGGAAACGTAATGGCGGCCACCCAAATGTTCAAAGCTTAAATCAAATTACGACTAACCTAATCATCCGATCTCTACCAAATTTTGCAACAACATAACTTTATGAAGGGAGCATCCTTTGACAAATCTAATAGGTCATTAACCTAATAGTTTGCGGATGGCGGCCATATTTGTGTCAAAATCGATTACCCCTGTTAATTCGAACAGGGTGAAACCGAATGGAATGTAATTTGGTACAGAGGTAGCACTAGAAAAGGGCACCTCAGTGTCATGTTTTATATCACCGCCGCCTTGACGGAAACGTCATGGCGGCCACACAAATGTTCAAAGCTTAAATCAAATTACGACTAACCTAATCATCCGATCTCTAACAAATTTCGCAACAACATACATTTATGGAGGAAGCATCCTTTGACAAATCTAATAGGTCATTAGCCTAATAGTTTGCGGATGGCGGCCATCTTTGTGTCAAAATCGATTACCCCTATTAATACGAACACGGTGAAACCGAATGAAATGAAATTTGGTACAGAGGTAGCACTAGCAAAGGGCACCCCAGTGTCAAGTTTTATATTGCCGCCATCTTGACGGAAACGTAATGGCGGCCACCCAAATGTTCAAAGCTTAAATCAAATTACGACTAACCTAATCATCCGATCTCTAACAAATTTCGCAACAACATACCTTTAAGGAGGTAGCATCCTTTGACAAATCTAATCGGTCATTAGCCTAATAGTTTGCGGACGGCGGCCATCTTTGTGTCAAAATCGATTACCCCTATTAATTCGAACACGGTGAAACCGAATGGAATGAAATTTGGTACAGAGGTAGCACTGGCAAAGGGCACCCCAGTGTCATGTTTCATATCGCCGCCGTCTTGACGGAAACGTAATGGCGGCCACCCAAATGTTCAAAGCTTAAATCAAATTACGACTAACCTAATCATCCGATCTCTACCAAATTTCGCAACAACATACCTTTATGGAGGAAGCATCCTTTGACAAATCTAATAGGTCATTAGCCTAATAGTTTGCGGATGGCGGCCATCTTTGTGTCAAAATCGATTACCCCTATTAATTCGAACAGGGTGAAACCGAATGGAATGAAATTTGGTACAGAGGTAGCACTAGCAAAGGGCACCTCAGTGTCATGTTTTATATCACCGCCGTCTTGACGGAAACGTAATGGCGACCACACAAATGTTCAAAGCTTAATTCAAATTACGACTAACCTAATCATCCGATCTCTAACAAATTTCGCAACAACATACCTTAATGGAGGAAGCATCCTTTGACAAATCTAATAGGCCATTAGCCTAATAGTTTGCGGATGGCGGCCATCTTTGTGTCAAAATCGATTACCACTATTAATTCGAACACGGTGAAACCGAATGGAATGAAATTTGGTACAGAGAGGCACTAGCAAAGGGCACCCCAGTGTCATGTTTTATATCGCCGCCATCTTGACGGAAACGTTTTGGCGGCCAACCAAATGTTCAAAGCTTAAATCAAATTACGACTAACCTAATCATCCGATCTCTACCAAATTTTGCAAAAACATACTTTTATGAAAGGAGCATCCTTTGACAAATCTAATAGGTCATTAACCTAATAGTTTGCGGATGGCGGCCATCTTTGTGTCAAAATCGATTACCCCTATTAATTCAAACACGGTGAAACCGAATGGAATGAAATTTGGTACAGAGGTAGCACTAGCAAAGGGCACCCCAGTGTCATGTTTCATATCGCCGCCATCTTGACGGAAACGTAATGGCGGCCACCCAAATGTTCAAAGCTTAAATCAAATTACGACTAACCTAATCATCCGATCTCTACCAAATTTTGCAACAACATAACTTTATGAAGGGAGCATCCTTTGACAAATCTAATAGGTCATTAACCTAATAGTTTGCGGATGGCGGCCATATTTGTGTCAAAATCGATTACCCCTATTAATTCGAACACGGTGAAACCGAATGGAATGAAATTTGGTACAGAGGTAGCACTGGCAAAGGGCACCCCAGTGTCATGTTTCATATCGCCGCCATCTTGACGGAAACGTAATGGCGGCCACCCAAATGTTCAAAGCTTAAATCAAATTACGACTAACCTAATCATCCGATCTCTACCAAATTTTGCAACAACATACCTTTATGAAGGGAGCATCCTTTGACAAATCTAATAGGTCATTAACCTAATAGTTTGCGGATGGCGGCCATCTTTGTGTCAAAATCGATTACCCCTATTAATTCGAACAGGGTGAAACCGAATGGAATGAAATTTGGTACAGAGGTAGCACTAGCAAAGGGCATCTCAGTGTCATGTTTTATATCACCGCTATCTTGACGGAAACGTAATGGCGGCCACACAAATGTTCAAAGCTTAAATCAAATTACGACTAACCTAATCATCCGATCTCTACCAATTTTGCAACAACATACCTTTATGAAGGGAGCATCCTTTGTCAAATCTAATAGGTCATTAACCTAATAGTTTGCGGATGGCGGCCATCTTTGTGTCAAAATCGATTACCCCTATTAATTCGAACAGGGTGAAACCGAATGGAATGAAATTTGGTACAGAGGTAGCACTAGCAAAGGGCACCTCAGTGTCATGTTTTATATCACCGCCGTCTTGACGGAAACGTAATGGCGACCACACAAATGTTCAAAGCTTAATTCAAATTACGACTAACCTAATCATCCGATCTCTAACAAATTTCGCAACAACATACCTTAATGGAGGAAGCATCCTTTGACAAATCTAATAGGCCATTAGCCTAATAGTTTGCGGATGGCGGCCATCTTTGTGTCAAAATCGATTACCACTATTAATTCGAACACGGTGAAACCGAATGGAATGAAATTTGGTACAGAGAGGCACTAGCAAAGGGCACCCCAGTGTCATGTTTTATATCGCCGCCGTCTTGACGGAAACGTTTTGGCGGCCAACCAAATGTTCAAAGCTTAAATCAAATTACGACTAACCTAATCATCCGATCTCTACCAAATTTTGCAAAAACATACCTTTATGAAAGGAGCATCCTTTGACAAATCTAATAGGTCACTAACCTAATAGTTTGCGGATGGCGGCCATCTTTGTGTCAAAATCGATTACCCCTATTAATTCAAACACGGTGAAACCGAATGGAATGAAATTTGGTACAGAGGTAGCACTAGCAAAGGGCACCCCAGTGTCATGTTTCATATCGCCGCCGTCTTGACGGAAACGTAATGGCGGCCACCCAAATGTTCAAAGCTTAAATCAAATTACGACTAACCTAATCATCCGATCTCTACCAAATTTTGCAACAACATAACTTTATGAAGGGAGCATCCTTTGACAAATCTAATAGGTCATTAACCTAATAGTTTGCGGATGGCGGCCATATTTGTGTCAAAATCGATTACCCCTGTTAATTCGAACAGGGTGAAACCGAATGGAATGTAATTTGGTACAGAGGTAGCACTAGAAAAGGGCACCTCAGTGTCATGTTTTATATCACCGCCGCCTTGACGGAAACGTCATGGCGGCCACACAAATGTTCAAAGCTTAAATCAAATTACGACTAACCTAATCATCCGATCTCTAACAAATTTCGCAACAACATACCTTTATGGAGGAAGCATCCTTTGACAAATCTAATAGGTCATTAGCCTAATAGTTTGCGGATGGCGGCCATCTTTGTGTCAAAATCGATTACCCCTATTAATACGAACACGGTGAAACCGAATGAAATGAAATTTGGTACAGAGGTAGCACTAGCAAAGGGCACCCCAGTGTCAAGTTTTATATTGCCGCCATCTTGACGGAAACGTAATGGCGGCCACCCAAATGTTCAAAGCTTAAATCAAATTACGACTAACCTAATCATCCGATCTCTAACAAATTTCGCAACAACATACCTTTAAGGAGGTAGCATCCTTTGACAAATCTAATCGGTCATTAGCCTAATAGTTTGCGGACGGCGGCCATCTTTGTGTCAAAATCGATTACCCCTATTAATTCGAACACGGTGAAACCGAATGGAATGAAATTTGGTACAGAGGTAGCACTGGCAAAGGGCACCCCAGTGTCATGTTTCATATCGCCGCCATCTTGACGGAAACGTAATGGCGGCCACCCAAATGTTCAAAGCTTAAATCAAATTACGACTAACCTAATCATCCGATCTCTACCAAATTTTGCAACAACATACCTTTATGAAGGGAGCATCCTTTGACAAATCTAATAGGTCATTAACCTAATAGTTTGCGGATGGCGGCCATCTTTGTGTCAAAATCGATTACCCCTATTAATTCGAACAGGGTGAAACCGAATGGAATGAAATTTGGTACAGAGGTAGCACTAGCAAAGGGCACCTCAGTGTCATGTTTTATATCACCGCTATCTTGGCGGAAACGTAATGGCGGCCACACAAATGTTCAAAGCTTAAATCAAATTACGACTAACCTAATCATCCGATCTCTACCAAATTTTGCAAACACATACCTTTATGGAGGGAGCATCCTTCGACTAATCTAATAGGTTATTAGCCTAATAGTTTGCGGATGGTGGCCATCTTTGTGTCAAAATCGATTACCCCTATTAATTCGAACACGGTGAATCCGAATGGAATGAAATTTGGTACAGAGGTAGCACTAGCAAAGGGCACCCCAGTGTCATGTTTCATATCGCCGCCATCTTGACGGAAACGTAATGGCGGCCACCCAAATGTTCAAAGCTTAAATCAAATTACGTCTAATCTAATCATCCGATCTCTACCAAATTTCGCAACAACATACCTTTATGAAGGGAGCATCCTTTGACAAATCTAATAGGTCATTAGCCTAATAGTTTGCGCATGGCGGCCATCTTTGTGTCAAAATCGATTACCCCTTTTAATTCGAACACGGTGAAAACGAATGGAATGAAATTTGGTACAGAGGTAGCACTAGCAAAGGGCACCCCAGAGTCATGTTTCATATCGCCGCCATCTTGACGGAAACGTAATGGCGGCCACCCAAATGTTCAAAGCTTAAATCAAATTACGTCTAACCTAATCATCCGATCTCTACCAAATTTTGCAACAACATAACTTTATGAAGGGAGCATCCTTTGACAAATCTAATAGGTCATTAACCTAATAGTTTGCGGATGGCGGCCATCTTTGTGTCAAAATCGATTACCCCTATTAATTCGAACAGGGTGAAACCGAATGGAATGAAATTTGGTACAGAGGTAGCACTAGCAAAGGGCACCTCAGTGTCATGTTTTATATCACCGCTATCTTGACGGAAACGTAATGGCGGCCACACAAATGTTCAAAGCTTAAATCAAATTACGACTAACCTAATCATCCGATCTCAACCAAATATTGCAACAACATACCTTTATGAAGGGAGCATCCTTTGACAAATCTAATAGGTCATTAACCTAATAGTTTGCGGATGGCGGCCATCTTTGTGTCAAAATCGATTACCCCTATTAATTCGAACAGGGTGAAACCGAATGGAATGAAATTTGGTACAGAGGTAGCACTAGCAAAGGGCACCTCAGTGTCATGTTCTATATCACCGCCGTCTTGACGGAAACGTAATGGCGGCAACACAAATGTTCAAAGCTTAAATCAAATTACGACTAACCTAATCATCCGATCTCTACCAAATTTTGCAACAACATACCTTTATGGAGGGAGCATCCTTTGACTAATCTAATAGGTTATTAGCCTAATAATTTGCGGATGGTGGCCATCTTTGTGTCAAAATCGATTACCCCTATTAATTCGAACACGGTGAAACCGAATGGAATGAAATTTGGTACAGAGGTAGCACCAGCAAAGGGCACCCCAGTGTCATGTTTCATATCGCCGCCATCTTGACGGAAACGTAATGGCGGCCAACCAAATGTTCAAAGCTTAAATCAAATTACGACTAACCTAATCATCCGATCTCTACCAAATTTTGCAACAACATACCTTTATGGAGGGAGCATCCTTTGACTAATCTAATAGGTTATTAGCCTAATAGTTTGCAGATGGCGGCCATCTTTGTGTCAAAATCGATTACCACTATTAATTCGAACACGGTGAAACCGAATGGAATGAAATTTGGTACAGAGGAGCACTAGCAAAGGGCACCCCAGTGTCATGTCTTATATCGCCGCCATCTTGACGGAAACGTAATGGCGGCCAACCAAATGTTCAAAGCTTAAATCAAATTACGACTAACCTAATCATCCGATCTCTACCAAATTTTGCAACAACATACCTTTATGAAAGGAGCATCCTTTGACAAATCTAATAGGTCATTAACCTAATAGTTTGCGGATGGCGGCCATCTTTGTGTCATAATCGATTACCCCTATTAATTCGAACACGGTGAAACCGAATGGAATGAAATTTGGTACAGAGGTAGCACTAGCAACGGGCACCCCAGTGTCATGTTTCATATCGCCGCCACCTTGACGGAAACGTAATGGCGGCCACCCAAATGTTCAAAGCTTAAATCAAATTACGACTAACCTAATCATCCGATCTCTAACAAATTTCGCAACAACATACCTTTATGAAGGGAGCATCCTTTGACAAATCTAATAGGTCATTAACCTAATAGTTTGCGGATGGCGGCCATCTTTGTGTCATAATCGATTACCCCTATTAATTCGAACACGGTGAAACCGAATGGAATGAAATTTGGTACAGAGGTAGCACTAGCAACGGGCACCCCAGTGTCATGTTTCATATCGCCGCCACCTTGACGGAAACGTAATGGCGGCCACCCAAATGTTCAAAGCTTAAATCAAATTACGACTAACCTAATCATCCGATCTCTAACAAATTTCGCAACAACATACCTTTATGGAGGAAGCATCCTTTGACAAATCTAATAGGTCATTAGCCTAATAGTTTGCGGACGGCGGCCATCTTTGTGTCAAAATCGATTACCCCTATTAATTCGAACACGGTGAAACCGAATGGAATGAAATTTGGTACAGAGGTAGCACTGGCAAAGGGCACCCCAGTGTCATGTTTCATATCGCCGCCATCTTGACGGAAACGTAATGGCGGCCACCCAAATGTTCAAAGCTTAAATCAAATTACGACTAACCTAATCATCCGATCTCTACCAAATTTTGCAACAACATACCTTTATGAAGGGAGCATCCTTTGACAAATCGAATAGGTCATTAACCTAATAGTTTGCGTATGGCGGCCATCTTTGTGTCAAAATCGATTACCCCTATTAATTCGAACAGGGTGAAACCGAATGGAATGAAATTTGGTACAGAGGTAGCACTAGCAAAGGGCACCTCAGTGTCATGTTTTATATCACCGCTATCTTGACGGAAACGTAATGGCGGCCACACAAATGTTCAAAGCTTAAATCAAATTACGACTAACCTAATCATCCGATCTCTACCAAATTTTGCAACAACATACCTTTATGGAGGAAGCATCCTTTGACTAATCTAATAGGTCATTAGCTTAATAGTTTGCGGATGGCGGCCATTTTTGTGTTAAAATCGATTACCCCTATTACTTCGAACACGGTGAAACCGAATGGAATGAAATTTGGTACAGAGATAGCACTAGCAAAGGGCACCTCAGTGTCATGTTTTATATCGCCGCCATCTTGACGGAAACGTAATGGCGGCCACCCAAATGTTCAAAGCTTAAATCAAATTACGACTAACTTAATCATCCGATCTCTACCAAATTTTGCAACAACATACCTTTATGAAGGGAGCATCCTTTGACAGATCTAATAGGTCATTAACCTAATAGTTTGCGGATGGCGGCCATCTTTGGTCAAAATCGATTACCCCTATTAATTCGAACAGGGTGAAACCGAATGGAATGAAATTTGGTACAGAGGTAGCACTAGCAAAGGGCACCTCAGTGTCATGTTTTATATCACCACCATCTTGACGGAAACGTAATGGCGGCCACCCAAATGTTCATAGCTTAAATCAAATTACGACTAACCTAATCATCCGATCTCTACCAAATTTCGCAACAACATACCTTTATGGAGGGTGCATCCTTTGACAAATCTAATAGGCCATTAGCTTAATAGTTTGCGGATGGCGGCCATCTTTGTGTCAAAATCGATTACCACTATTAATTCGAACACGGTGAAACCGAATGGAATGAAATTTGGTACAGAGGAGCACTAGCAAAGGGCACCCCAGTGTCATGTTTTATATCGCCGCCATCTTGACGGAAACGTAATGGCGGCCAACCAAATGTTCAAAGCTTAAATCAAATTACGACTAACCTAATCATCCGATCTCTACCAAATTTTGCAACAACATACCTTTATAAAAGGAGCATCCTTTGACAAATCTAATAGGTCATTTACCTAATAGTTTGCGGATGGCGGCCATCTTTGTGTCAAAATCGATTACCCCTATTAATTCGAACAGGGTGAAACCGAATGGAATGAAATTTGGTACAGAGGTAGCACTAGCAAAGGGCACCTCAGTGTCATGTTTTATATCACCGCCGTCTTGACGGAAACGTAATGGCGGCCACACAAATGTTCAAAGCTTAAATCAAATTACGACTAACCTAATCATCCGATCTCTAACAAATTTCGCAACAACATACCTTTATGGAGGAAGCATCCTTTGACAAATCTAATAGGTCATTAGCCTAATAGTTTGCGGACGGCGGCCATTTTTGTGTCAAAATCGATTACCCCTATTAATTCGAACACGGTGAAACCGAATGGAATGAAATTTGGTACAGAGGTAGCACTGGCAAAGGGCACCCCAGTGTCATGTTTCATATCGCCGCCATCTTGACGGAAACGTAATGGCGGCCACCCAAATGTTCAAAGCTTAAATCAAATTACGACTAACCTAATCATCCGATCTCTACCAAATCTTGCAACAACATACCTTTATGAAGGGAGCATCCTTTGACAAATCTAATAGGTCATTAACCTAATAGTTTGCGGATGGCGGCCATCTTTGTGTCAAAATCGATTACCCCTATTAATTCGAACAGGGTGAAACCGAATGGAATGAAATTTGGTACAGAGGTAGCACTAGCAAAGGGCATCTCAGTGTCATGTTTTATATCACCGCTATCTTGACGGAAACGTAATGGCGGCCACACAAATGTTCAAAGCTTAAATCAAATTACGACTAACCTAATCATCCGATCTCTACCAAATTTTGCAACAACATACCTTTATGAAGGGAGCATCCTTTGTCAAATCTAATAGGTCATTAACCTAATAGTTTATGGATGGCGGCCATCTTTGTGTCAAAATCGATTACCCCTATTAATTCGAACAGGCTGAAACCGAATGGAATGAAATTTGGTACAGAGGTAGCACTATCAAAGGGCACCTCAGTGTCATGTTTTATATCACCGCCGTCTTGACGGAAACGTAATGGCGACCACACAAATGTTCAAAGCTTGATTCAAATTACGACTAACCTAATCATCCGATCTCTAACAAATTTCGCAACAACATACCTTAATGGAGGAAGCATCCTTTGACAAATCTAATAGGCCATTAGCCTAATAGTTTGCGGATGGCGGCCATCTTTGTGTCAAAATCGATTACCACTATTAATTCGAACACGGTGAAACCGAATGGAATGAAATTTGGTACAGAGAGGCACTAGCAAAGGGCACCCCAGTGTCATGTTTTATATCGCCGCCATCTTGACGGAAACGTTTTGGCGGCCAACCAAATGTTCAAAGCTTAAACCAAATTACGACTAACCTAATCATCCGATCTCTACCAAATTTTGCAAAAACATACCTTTATGAAAGGAGCATCCTTTGACAAATCTAATAGGTCATTAACCTAATAGTTTGCGGATGGCGGCCATCTTTGTGTCAAAATCGATTACCCCTATTAATTCAAACACGGTGAAACCGAATGGAATGAAATTTGGTACAGAGGTAGCACTAGCAAAGGGCACCCCAGTGTCATGTTTCATATCGCCGCCATCTTGACGGAAACGTAATGGCGGCCACCCAAATGTTCAAAGCTTAAATCAAATTACGACTAACCTAATCATCCGATCTCTACCAAATTTTGCAACAACATAACTTTATGAAGGGAGCATCCTTTGACAAATCTAATAGGTCATTAACCTAATAGTTTGCGGATGGCGGCCATATTTGTGTCAAAATCGATTACCCCTATTAATTCGAACAGGGTGAAACCGAATGGAATGAAATTTGGTACAGAGGTAGCACTAGCAAAGGGCACCTCAGTGTCATGTTTTATATCACCGCCGTCTTGACGGAAACGTAATGGCGGCCACACAAATGTTCAAAGCTTAAATCAAATTACGACTAACCTAATCATCCGATCTCTAACAAATTTCGCAACAACATACCTTTATGGAGGAAGCATCCTTTGACAAATCTAATAGGTCATTAGCCTAATAGTTTGCGGACGGCGGCCATCTTTGTGTCAAAATCGATTACCCCTATTAATTCGAACACGGTGAAACCGAATGGAATGAAATTTGGTACAGAGGTAGCACTGGCAAAGGGCACCCCAGTGTCATGTTTCACATCGCCGCCATCTTGACGCAAACGTAATGGCGGCCACCCAAATGTTCAAAGCTTAAATCAAATTACGACTAACCTAATCATCCGATCTCTACCAAATTTTGCAACAACATACCTTTATGAAGGGAGCATCCTTTGACAAATCTAGTAGGTCATTAACCTAATAGTGTGCGGATGGCGGCCATCTTTGTGTCAAAATCGATTACCCCTATTAATTCGAACAGGGTGAAACCGAATGGAATGAAATTTGGTACAGAGGTAGCACTAGCAAAGGGCATCTCAGTGTCATGTTTTATATCACCGCTATCTTGACGGAAACGTAATGGCGGCCACACAAATGTTCAAAGCTTAAATCAAATTACGACTAACCTAATCATCCGATCTCTACCAAATTTTGCAACAACATACCTTTATGAAGGGAGCATCCTTTGTCAAATCTAATAGGTCATTAACCTAATAGTTTGCGGATGGCGGCCATCTTTGTGTCAAAATCGATTACCCCTATTAATTCGAACAGGGTGAAACCGAATGGAATGAAATTTGGTACAGAGGTAGCACTAGCAAAGGGCACCTCAGTGTCATGTTTTATATCACCGCCGTCTTGACGGAAACGTAATGGCGACCACACAAATGTTCAAAGCTTAATTCAAATTACGACTAACCTAATCATCCGATCTCTAACAAATTTCGCAACAACATACCTTAATGGAGGAAGCATCCTTTGACAAATCTAATAGGCCATTAGCCTAATAGTTTGCGGATGGCGGCCATCTTTGTGTCAAAATCGATTACCACTATTAATTCGAACAGGGTGAAACCGAATGGAATGAAATTTGGTACAGAGAGGCACTAGCAAAGGGCACCCCAGTGTCATGTTTTATATCGCCGCCATCTTGACGGAAACGTTTTGGCGGCCAACCAAATGTTCAAAGCTTAAATCAAATTACGACTAACCTAATCATCCGATCTCTACCAAATTTTGCAAAAACATACCTTTATGAAAGGAGCATCCTTTGACAAATCTAATAGGTCATTAACCTAATAGTTTGCGGATGGCGGCCATCTTTGTGTCAAAATCGATTACCCCTATTAATTCAAACACGGTGAAACCGAATGGAATGAAATTTGGTACAGAGGTAGCACTAGCAAAGGGCACCCCAGTGTCATGTTTCATATCGCCGCCATCTTGACGGAAACGTAATGGCGGCCACCCAAATGTTCAAAGCTTAAATCAAATTACGACTAACCTAATCATCCGATCTCTACCAAATTTTGCAACAACATAACTTTATGAAGGGAGCATCCTTTGACAAATCTAATAGGTCATTAACCTAATAGTTTGCGGATGGCGGCCATATTTGTGTCAAAATCGATTACCCCTATTAATTCGAACAGGGTGAAACCGAATGGAATGAAATTTGGTACAGAGGTAGCACTAGCAATGGGCACCTCAGTGTCATGTTTTATATCACCGCCGTCTTGACGGAAACGTAATGGCGGCCACACAAATGTTCAAAGCTTAAATCAAATTACGACTAACCTAATCATCCGATCTCTAACAAATTTCGCAACAACATACCTTTATGGAGGAAGCATCCTTTGACAAATCTAATAGGTCATTAGCCTAATAGTTTGCGGACGGCGGCCATCTTTGTGTCAAAATCGATTACCCCTATTAATTCGAACACGGTGAAACCGAATGGAATGAAATTTGGTACAGAGGTAGCACTGGCAAAGGGCACCCCAGTGTCATGTTTCATATCGCCGCCATCTTGACGGAAACGTAATGGCGGCCACCCAAATGTTCAAAGCTTAAATCAAATTACGACTAACCTAATCATCCGATCTCTACCAAATTTTGCAACAACATACCTTTATGAAGGGAGCATCCTTTGACAAATCTAGTAGGTCATTAACCTAATAGTGTGCGGATGGCGGCCATCTTTGTGTCAAAATCGATTACCCCTATTAATTCGAACAGGGTGAAACCGAATGGAATGAAATTTGGTACAGAGGTAGCACTAGCAAAGGGCATCTCAGTGTCATGTTTTATATCACCGCTATCTTGACGGAAACGTAATGGCGGCCACACAAATGTTCAAAGCTTAAATCAAATTACGACTAACCTAATCATCCGATCTCTACCAAATTTTGCAACAACATACCTTTATGAAGGGAGCATCCTTTGTCAAATCTAATAGGTCATTAACCTAATAGTTTGCGGATGGCGGCCATCTTTGTGTCAAAATCGATTACCCCTATTAATTCGAACAGGGTGAAACCGAATGGAATGAAATTTGGTACAGAGGTAGCACTAGCAAAGGGCACCTCAGTGTCATGTTTTATATCACCGCCGTCTTGACGGAAACGTAATGGCGACCACACAAATGTTCAAAGCTTAATTCAAATTACGACTAACCTAATCATCCGATCTCTAACAAATTTCGCAACAACATACCTTAATGGAGGAAGCATCCTTTGACAAATCTAATAGGCCATTAGCCTAATAGTTTGCGGATGGCGGCCATCTTTGTGTCAAAATCGATTACCACTATTAATTCGAACAGGGTGAAACCGAATGGAATGAAATTTGGTACAGAGAGGCACTAGCAAAGGGCACCCCAGTGTCATGTTTTATATCGCCGCCATCTTGACGGAAACGTTTTGGCGGCCAACCAAATGTTCAAAGCTTAAATCAAATTACGACTAACCTAATCATCCGATCTCTACCAAATTTTGCAAAAACATACCTTTATGAAAGGAGCATCCTTTGACAAATCTAATAGGTCATTAACCTAATAGTTTGCGGATGGCGGCCATCTTTGTGTCAAAATCGATTACCCCTATTAATTCAAACACGGTGAAACCGAATGGAATGAAATTTGGTACAGAGGTAGCACTAGCAAAGGGCACCCCAGTGTCATGTTTCATATCGCCGCCATCTTGACGGAAACGTAATGGCGGCCACCCAAATGTTCAAAGCTTAAATCAAATTACGACTAACCTAATCATCCGATCTCTACCAAATTTTGCAACAACATAACTTTATGAAGGGAGCATCCTTTGACAAATCTAATAGGTCATTAACCTAATAGTTTGCGGATGGCGGCCATATTTGTGTCAAAATCGATTACCCCTATTAATTCGAACAGGGTGAAACCGAATGGAATGAAATTTGGTACAGAGGTAGCACTAGCAATGGGCACCTCAGTGTCATGTTTTATATCACCGCCGTCTTGACGGAAACGTAATGGCGGCCACACAAATGTTCAAAGCTTAAATCAAATTACGACTAACCTAATCATCCGATCTCTAACAAATTTCGCAACAACATACCTTTATGGAGGAAGCATCCTTTGACAAATCTAATAGGTCATTAGCCTAATAGTTTGCGGACGGCGGCCATCTTTGTGTCAAAATCGATTACCCCTATTAATTCGAACACGGTGAAACCGAATGGAATGAAATTTGGTACAGAGGTAGCACTGGCAAAGGGCACCCCAGTGTCATGTTTCATATCGCCGCCATCTTGACGGAAACGTAATGGCGGCCACCCAAATGTTCAAAGCTTAAATCAAATTACGACTAACCTAATCATCCGATCTCTACCAAATTTTGCAACAACATACCTTTATGAAGGGAGCATCCTTTGTCAAATCTAATAGGTCATTAACCTAATAGTTTGCGGATGGCGGCCATCTTTGTGTCAAAATCGATTACCCCTATTAATTCGAACAGGGTGAAACCGAATGGAATGAAATTTGGTACAGAGGTAGCACTAGCAAAGGGCACCTCAGTGTCATGTTTTATATCACCGCCGTCTTGACGGAAACGTAATGGCGACCACACAAATGTTCAAAGCTTAATTCAAATTACGACTAACCTAATCATCCGATCTCTAACAAATTTCGCAACAACATACCTTAATGGAGGAAGCATCCTTTGACAAATCTAATAGGCCATTAGCCTAATAGTTTGCGGATGGCGGCCATCTTTGTGTCAAAATCGATTACCACTATTAATTCGAACACGGTGAAACCGAATGGAATGAAATTTGGTACAGAGAGGCACTAGCAAAGGGCACCCCAGTGTCATGTTTTATATCGCCGCCATCTTGACGGAAACGTTTTGGCGGCCAACCAAATGTTCAAAGCTTAAATCAAATTACGACTAACCTAATCATCCGATCTCTACCAAATTTTGCAAAAACATACCTTTATGAAAGGAGCATCCTTTGACAAATCTAATAGGTCATTAACCTAATAGTTTGCGGATGGCGGCCATCTTTGTGTCAAAATCGATTACCCCTATTAATTCAAACACGGTGAAACCGAATGGAATGAAATTTGGTACAGAGGTAGCACTAGCAAAGGGCACCCCAGTGTCATGTTTCATATCGCCGCCATCTTGACGGAAACGTAATGGCGGCCACCCAAATGTTCAAAGCTTAAATCAAATTACGACTAACCTAATCATCCGATCTCTACCAAATTTTGCAACAACATAACTTTTTGAAGGGAGCATCCTTTGACAAATCTAATAGGTCATTAACCTAATAGTTTGCGGATGGCGGCCATATTTGTGTCAAAATCGATTACCCCTATTAATTCGAACAGGGTGAAACCGAATGGAATGAAATTTGGTACAGAGGTAGCACTAGCAAAGGGCACCTCAGTGTCATGTTTTATATCACCGCCGTCTTGACGGAAACGTAATGGCGGCCACACAAATGTTCAAAGCTTAAATCAAATTACGACTAACCTAATCATCCGATCTCTAACAAATTTCGCAACAACATACCTTTATGGAGGAAGCATCCTTTGACAAATCTAATAGGTCATTAGCCAAATAGTTTGCGGACGGCGGCCATCTTTGTGTCAAAATCGATTACCCCTATTAATTCGAACACGGTGAAACCGAATGGAATGAAATTTGGTACAGAGGTAGCACTGGCAAAGGGCACCCCAGTGTCATGTTTCATATCGCCGCCATCTTGACGGAAACGTAATGGCGGCCACCCAAATGTTCAAAGCTTAAATCAAATTACGACTAACCTAATCATCCGATCTCTACCAAATTTTGCAACAACATACCTTTATGAAGGGAGCATCCTTTGACAAATCTAGTAGGTCATTAACCTAATAGTTTGCGGATGGCGGCCATCTTTGTGTCAAAATCGATTACCCCTATTAATTCGAACAGGGTGAAACCGAATGGAATGAAATTTGGTACAGAGGTAGCACTAGCAAAGGGCATCTCAGTGTCATGTTTTATATCACCGCTATCTTGACGGAAACGTAATGGCGGCCACACAAATGTTCAAAGCTTAAATCAAATTACGACTAACCTAATCATCCGATCTCTACCAAATTTTGCAACAACATACCTTTATGAAGGGAGCATCCTTTGTCAAATCTAATAGGTCATTAACCTAATAGTTTGCGGATGGCGGCCATCTTTGTGTCAAAATCAATTACCCCTATTAATTCGAACAGGGTGAAACCGAATGGAATGAAATTTGGTACAGAGGTAGCACTAGCAAAGGGCACCTCAGTGTCATGTTTTATATCACCGCCGTCTTGACGGAAACGTAATGGCGACCACACAAATGTTCAAAGCTTAATTCAAATTACGACTAACCTAATCATCCGATCTCTAACAAATTTCGCAACAACATACCTTAATGGAGGAAGCATCCTTTGACAAATCTAATAGGCCATTAGCCTAATAGTTTGCGGATGGCGGCCATCTTTGTGTCAAAATCGATTACCACTATTAATTCGAACACGGTGAAACCGAATGGAATGAAATTTGGTACAGAGAGGCACTAGCAAAGGGCACCCCAGTGTCATGTTTTATATCGCCGCCATCTTGACGGAAACGTTTTGGCGGCCAACCAAATGTTCAAAGCTTAAATCAAATTACGACTAACCTAATCATCCGATCTCTACCAAATTTTGCAAAAACATACCTTTATGAAAGGAGCATCCTTTGACAAATCTAATAGGTCATTAACCTAATAGTTTGCGGATGGCGGCCATCTTTGTGTCAAAATCGATTACCCCTATTAATTCAAACACGGTGAAACCGAATGGAATGAAATTTGGTACAGAGGTAGCACTAGCAAAGGGCACCCCAGTGTCATGTTTCATATCGCCGCCATCTTGACGGAAACGTAATGGCGGCCACCCAAATGTTCAAAGCTTAAATCAAATTACGACTAACCTAATCATCCGATCTCTACCAAATTTTGCAACAACATAACTTTATGAAGGGAGCATCCTTTGACAAATCTAATAGGTCATTAACCTAATAGTTTGCGGATGGCGGCCATATTTGTGTCAAAATCGATTACCCCTATTAATTCGAACAGGGTGAAACCGAATGGAATGAAATTTGGTACAGAGGTAGCACTAGCAAAGGGCACCTCAGTGTCATGTTTTATATCACCGCCGTCTTGACGGAAACGTAATGGCGGCCACACAAATGTTCAAAGCTTAAATCAAATTACGACTAACCTAATCATCCGATCTCTACCAAATTTTGCAACAACATAACTTTATGAAGGGAGCATCCTTTGACAAATCTAATAGGTCATTAACCTAATAGTTTGCGGATGGCGGCCATATTTGTGTCAAAATCGATTACCCCTATTAATTCGAACAGGGTGAAACCGAATGGAATGAAATTTGGTACAGAGGTAGCACTAGCAAAGGGCACCTCAGTGTCATGTTTTATATCACCGCCGTCTTGACGGAAACGTAATGGCGGCCACACAAATGTTCAAAGCTTAAATAAAATTACGACTAACCTAATCATCCGATCTCTAACAAATTTCGCAACAACATACCTTTATGGAGGAAGCATCCTTTGACAAATCTAATAGGTCATTAGCCTAATAGTTTGAGGACGGCGGCCATCTTTGTGTCAAAATCGATTACCCCTATTAATTCGAACACGGTGAAACCGAATGGACTGAAATTTGGTACAGAGGTAGCACTGGCAAAGGGCACCCCAGTGTCATGTTTCATATCGCCGCCATCTTGACGGAAACGTAATGGCGGCCACCCAAATGTTCAAAGCTTAAATCAAATTACGACTAACCTAATCATCCGATCTCTACCAAATTTTGCAACAACATACCTTTATGAAGGGAGCATCCTTTGACAAATCTAATAGGTCATTAACCTAATAGTTTGCGGATGGCGGCCATCTTTGTGTCAAAATCGATTACCCCTATTAATTCGAACAGGGTGAAACCGAATGGAATGAAATTTGGTACAGAGGTAGCACTAGCAAAGGGCATCTCAGTGTCATGTTTTATATCACCGCTATCTTGACGGAAACGTAATGGCGGCCACACAAATGTTCAAAGCTTAAATCAAATTACGACTAACCTAATCATCCGATCTCTACCAAATTTTGCAACAACATACCTTTATGAAGGGAGCATCCTTTGACAAATCTAATAGGCCATTAGCCTAATAGTTTGCGGATGGCGGCCATCTTTGTGTCAAAATCGATTACCACTATTAATTCGAACACGGTGAAACCGAATGGAATGAAATTTGGTACAGAGAGGCACTAGCAAAGGGCACCCCAGTGTCATGTTTTATATCGCCGCCATCTTGACGGAAACGTTTTGGCGGCCAACCAAATGTTCAAAGCTTAAATCAAATTACGACTAACCTAATCATCCGATCTCTACCAAATTTTGCAAAAACATACCTTTATGAAAGGAGCATCCTTTGACAAATCTATTAGGTCATTAACCTAATAGTTTGCGGATGGCGGCCATCTTTGTGTCAAAATCGATTACCCCTATTAATTCAAACACGGTGAAACCGAATGGAATGAAATTTGGTACAGAGGTAGCACTAGCAAAGGGCACCCCAGTGTCTTGTTTCATATCGCCGCCATCTTGACGGAAACGTAATGGCGGCCACCCAAATGTTCAAAGCTTAAATCAAATTACGACTAACCTAATCATCCGATCTCTACCAAATTTTGCAACAACATAACTTTATGAAGGGAGCATCCTTTGACAAATCTAATAGGTCATTAACCTAATAGTTTGCGGATGGCGGCCATATTTGTGTCAAAATCGATTACCCCTGTTAATTCGAACAGGGTGAAACCGAATGGAATGTAATTTGGTACAGAGGTAGCACTAGAAAAGGGCACCTCAGTGTCATGTTTTATATCACCGCCGCCTTGACGGAAACGTCATGGCGGCCACACAAATGTTCAAAGCTTAAATCAAATTACGACTAACCTAATCATCCGATCTCTAACAAATTTCGCAACAACATACCTTTATGGAGGAAGCATCCTTTGACAAATCTAATAGGTCATTAGCCTAATAGTTTGCGCATGGCGGCCATCTTTGTGTCAAAATCGATTACCCCTATTAATACGAACACGGTGAAACCGAATGAAATGAAATTTGGTACAGAGGTAGCACTAGCAAAGGGCACCCCAGTGTCAAGTTTTATATTGCCGCCATCTTGACGGAAACGTAATGGCGGCCACCCAAATGTTCAAAGCTTAAATCAAATTACGACTAACCTAATCATCCGATCTCTAACAAATTTCGCAACAACATACCTTTATGGAGGAAGCATCCTTTGACAAATCTAATCGGTCATTAGCCTAATAGTTTGCGGACGGCGGCCATCTTTGTGTCAATATCGATTACCCCTATTAATTCGAACACGGTGAAACCGAATGGAATGAAATTTGGTACAGAGGTAGCACTGGCAAAGGGCACCCCAGTGTCATGTTTCATATCGCCGCCATCTTGACGGAAACGTAATGGCGGCCACCCAAATGTTCAAAGCTTAAATCAAATTACGACTAACCTAATCATCCGATCTCTACCAAATTTTGCAACAACATACCTTTATGAAGGGAGCATCCTTTGACAAATCTAATAGGTCATTAACCTAATAGTTTGCGGATGGCGGCCATCTTTGTGTCAAAATCGATTACCCCTATTAATTCGAACAGGGTGAAACCGAATGGAATGAAATTTGGTACAGAGGTAGCACTAGCAAAGGGCACCTCAGTGTCATGTTTTATATCACCGCTATCTTGGCGGAAACGTAATGTCGGCCACACAAATGTTCAAAGCTTAAATCAAATTACGACTAACCTAATCATCCGATCTCTACCAAATTTTGCAAACACATACCTTTATGGAGGGAGCATCCTTCGACTAATCTAATAGGTTATTAGCCTAATAGTTTGCGGATGGTGGCCATCTTTGTGTCAAAATCGATTACCCCTATTAATTCGAACACGGTGAAACCGAATGGAATGAAATTTGGTACAGAGGTAGCACTAGCAAAGGGCACCCCAGTGTCATGTTTCATATCGCCGCCATCTTGACGGAAACGTAATGGCGGCCACCCAAATGTTCAAAGCTTAAATCAAATTACGACTAACCTAATCATCCGATCTCTACCAAATTTCGCAACAACATACCTTTATGAAGGGAGCATCCTTTGACAAATCTAATAGGTCATTAGCCTAATAGTTTGCGCATGGCGGCCATCTTTGTGTCAAAATCGATTACCCCTTTTAATTCGAACACGGTGAAAACGAATGGAATGAAATTTGGTACAGAGGTAGCACTAGCAAAGGGCACCCCAGTGTCATGCTTCATATCGCCGCCATCTTGACGGAAACGTAATGGCGGCCACCCAAATGTTCAAAGCTTAAATCAAATTACGTCTAACCTAATCATCCGATCTCTACCAAATTTTGCAACAACATAACTTTATGAAGGGAGCATCCTTTGACAAATCTAATAGGTCATTAACCTAATAGTTTGCGGATGGCGGCCATCTTTGTGTCAAAATCGATTACCCCTATTAATTCGAACAGGGTGAAACCGAATGGAATGAAATTTGGTACAGAGGTAGCACTAGCAAAGGGCACCTCAGTGTCATGTTTTATATCACCGCTATCTTGACGGAAACGTAATGGCGGCCACACAAATGTTCAAAGCTTAAATCAAATTACGACTAACCTAATCATCCGATCTCTACCAAATTTTGCAACAACATACCTTTATGAAGGGAGCATCCTTTGACAAATCTAATAGGTCATTAACCTAATAGTTTGCGGATGGCGGCCATCTTTGTGTCAAAATCGATTACCCCTAGTAATTCGAACAGGGTGAAACCGAATGGAATGAAATTTGGTACAGAGGTAGCACTAGCAAAGGGCACCTCAGTGTCATGTTCTATATCACCGCCGTCTTGACGGAAACGTAATGGCGGCCACACAAATGTTCAAAGCTTAAATCAAATTACGACTAACCTAATCATCCGATCTCTACAAAATTTTGCAACAACATACCTTTATGGAGGGAGCATCCTTTGACTAATCTAATAGGTTATTAGCCTAATAATTTGCGGATGGTGGCCATCTTTGTGTCAAAATCGATTACCCCTATTAATTCAAACACGGTGAAACCGAATGGAATGAAATTTGGTACAGAGGTAGCACCAGCAAAGGGCACCCCAGTGTCATGTTTCATATCGCCGCCATCTTGACGGAAACGTAATGGCGGCCAACCAAATGTTCAAAGCTTAAATCAAATTACGACTAACCTAATCATCCGATCTCTACCAAATTTTGCAACAACATACCTTTATGGAGGGAGCATCCTTTGACTAATCTAATAGGTTATTAGCCTAATAGTTTGCAGATGGCGGCCATCTTTGTGTCAAAATCGATTACCACTATTAATTCGAACACGGTGAAACCGAATGGAATGAAATTTGGTACAGAGGAGCACTAGCAAAGGGCACCCCAGTGTCATGTTTTATATCGCCGCCATCTTGACGGAAACGTAATGGCGGCCAACCAAATGTTCAAAGCTTAAATCAAATTACGACTAACCTAATCATCCGATCTCTACCAAATTTTGCAACAACATACCTTTATGAAAGGAGCATCCTTTGACAAATCTAATAGGTCATTAACCTAATAGTTTGCGGATGGCGGCCATCTTTGTGTCATAATCGATTACCCCTATTAATTCGAACACGGTGAAACCGAATGGAATGAAATTTGGTACAGAGGTAGCACTAGCAAAGGGCACCTCAGTGTCATGTTTTATATCACCGCCGTCTTGACGGAAACGTAATGGCGGCCACACAAATGTTCAAAGCTTAAATCAAATTACGACTAACCTAATCATCCGATCTCTAACAAATTTCGCAACAACATACCTTTATGGAGGAAGCATCCTTTGACAAATCTAATAGGTCATTAGCCTAATAGTTTGCGGACGGCGGCCATCTTTGTGTCAAAAACGATTACCCCTATTAATTCGAACACGGTGAAACCGAATGGAATGAAATTTGGTACAGAGGTAGCACTGGCAAAGGGCACCCCAGTGTCATGTTTCATATCGCCGCCATCTTGACGGAAACGTAATGGCGGCCACCCAAATGTTCAAAGCTTAAATCAAATTACGACTAACCTAATCATCCGATCTCTACCAAATTTTGCAACAACATACCTTTATGAAGGGAGCATCCTTTGACAAATCTAATAGGTCATTAACCTAATAGTTTGCGGATGGCGGCCATCTTTGTGTCAAAATCGATTACCCCTATTAATTCGAACAGGGTGAAACCGAATGGAATGAAATTTGGTACAGAGGTAGCACTAGCAAAGGGCATCTCAGTGTCATGTTTTATATCACCGCTATCTTGACGGAAACGTAATGGCGGCCACACAAATGTTCAAAGCTTAAATCAAATTACGACTAACCTAATCATCCGATCTCTACCAAATTTTGCAACAACATACCTTTATGAAGGGAGCATCCTTTGTCAAATCTAATAGGTCATTAACCTAATAGTTTGCGGATGGCGGCCATCTTTGTGTCAAAATCGATTACCCCTATTAATTCGAACAGGGTGAAACCGAATGGAATGAAATTTGGTACAGAGGTAGCACTAGCAAAGGGCACCTCAGTGTCATGTTTTATATCACCGCCGTCTTGACGGAAACGTAATGGCGACCACACAAATGTTCAAAGCTTAATTCAAATTACAACTAACCTAATCATCCGATCTCTAACAAATTTCGCAACAACATACCTTAATGGAGGAAGCATCCTTTGACAAATCTAATAGGCCATTAGCCTAATAGTTTGCGGATGGCGGCCATCTTTGTGTCAAAATCGATTACCACTATTAATTCGAACACGGTGAAACCGAATGGAATGAAATTTGGTACAGAGAGGCACTAGCAAAGGGCACCCCAGTGTCATGTTTTATATCGCCGCCATCTTGACGGAAACGTTTTGGCGGCCAACCAAATGTTCAAAGCTTAAATCAAATTACGACTAACCTAATCATCCGATCTCTACCAAATTTTGCAAAAACATACCTTTATGAAAGGAGCATCCCTTGACAAATCTAATAGGTCATTAACCTAATAGTTTGCGGATGGCGGCCATCTTTGTGTCAAAATCGATTACCCCTATTAATTCAAACACGGTGAAACCGAATGGAATGAAATTTGGTACAGAGGTAGCACTAGCAAAGGGCACCCCAGTGTCATGTTTCATATCGCCGCCATCTTGACGGAAACGTAATGGCGGCCACCCAAATGTTCAAAGCTTAAATCAAATTACGACTAACCTAATCATCCGATCTCTACCAAATTTTGCAACAACATAACTTTATGAAGGGAGCATCCTTTGACAAATCTAATAGGTCATTAACCTAATAGTTTGCGGATGGCGGCCATATTTGTGTCAAAATCGATTACCCCTATTAATTCGAACAGGGTGAAACCGAATGGAATGTAATTTGGTACAGAGGTAGCACTAGAAAAGGGCACCTCAGTGTCATGTTTTATATCACCGCCGCCTTGACGGAAACGTCATGGCGGCCACACAAATGTTCAAAGCTTAAATCAAATTACGACTAACCTAATCATCCGATCTCTAACAAATTTCGCAACAACATACCTTTATGGAGGAAGCATCCTTTGACAAATCTAATAGGTCATTAGCCTAATAGTTTGCGGATGGCGGCCATCTTTGTGTCAAAATCGATTACCCCTATTAATACGAACACGGTGAAACCGAATGAAATGAAATTTGGTACAGAGGTAGCACTAGCAAAGGGCACCCCAGTGTCAAGTTTTATATTGCCGCCATCTTGACGGAAACGTAATGGCGGCCACCCAAATGTTCAAAGCTTAAATCAAATTACGACTAACCTAATCATCCGATCTCTAACAAATTTCGCAACAACATACCTTTATGGAGGAAGCATCCTTTGACAAATCTAATCGGTCATTAGCCTAATAGTTTGCGGACGGCGGCCATCTTTGTGTCAAAATCGATTACCCCTATTAATTCGAACACGGTGAAACCGAATGGAATGAAATTTGGTACAGAGGTAGCACTGGCAAAGGGCACCCCAGTGTCATGTTTCATATCGCCGCCATCTTGACGGAAACGTAATGGCGGCCACCCAAATGTTCAAAGCTTAAATCAAATTACGACTAACCTAATCATCCGATCTCTACCAAATTTTGCAACAACATACCTTTATGAAGGGAGCATCCTTTGACAAATCTAATAGGTCATTAACCTAATAGTTTGCGGACGGCGGCCATCTTTGTGTCAAAATCGATTACCCCTATTAATTCGAACAGGGTGAAACCGAATGGAATGAAATTTGGTACAGAGGTAGCACTAGCAAAGGGCACCTCAGTGTCATGTTTTATATCACCGCTATCTTGGCGGAAACGTAATGGCGGCCACACAAATGTTCAAAGCTTAAATCAAATTACGACTAACCGAATCATCCGATCTCTACCAAATTTTGCAAACACATACCTTTATGGAGGGAGCATCCTTCGACTAATCTAATGGGTTATTAGCCTAATAGTTTGCGGATGGTGGCCATCTTTGTGTCAAAATCGATTACCCCTATTAATTCGAACACGGTGAAACCGAATGGAATGAAATTTGGTACAGAGGTAGCACTAGCAAAGGGCACCCCAGTGTCATGTTTCATATCGCCGCCATCTTGACGGAAACGTAATGGCGGCCACCCAAATGTTCAAAGCTTAAATCAAATTACGACTAACCTAATCATCCGATCTCTACCAAATTTCGCAACAACATACCTTTATGAAGGGAGCATCCTTTGACAAATCTAATAGGTCATTAGCCTAATAGTTTGCGCATGGCGGCCATCTTTGTGTCAAAATCGATTACCCCTTTTAATTCGAACACGGTGAAAACGAATGGAATGAAATTTGGTACAGAGGTAGCACTAGCAAAGGGCACCCCAGTGTCATGTTTCATATCGCCGCCATCTTAACGGAAACGTAATGGCGGCCACCCAAATGTTCAAAGCTTAAATCAAATTACGTCTAACCTAATCATCCGATCTCTACCAAATTTTGCAACAACATAACTTTATGAAGGGAGCATCCTTTGACAAATCTAATAGGTCATTAACCTAATAGTTTGCGGATGGCGGCCATCTTTGTGTCAAAATCGATTACCCCTATTAATTTGAACAGGGTGAAACCGAATGGAATGAAATTTGGTACAGAGGTAGCACTAGCAAAGGGCACCTCAGTGTCATGTTTTATATCACCGCTATCTTGACGGAAACGTAATGGCGGCCACACAAATGTTCAAAGCTTAAATCAAATTACGACTAACCTAATCATCCGATCTCTACCAAATTTTGCAACAACATACCTTTATGAAGGGAGCATCCTTTGACAAATCTAATAGGTCATTAACTTAATAGTTTGCGGATGGCGGCCATCTTTGTGTCAAAATCAATTACCCCTATTAATTCGAACAGGGTGAAACCGAATGGAATGAAATTTGGTACAGAGGTAGCACTAGCAAAGGGCACCTCAGTGTCATGTTCTATATCACCGCCGTCTTGACGGAAACGTAATGGCGGCCACACAAATGTTCAAAGCTTAAATCAAATTACGACTAACCTAATCATCCGATCTCTACCAAATTTTGCAACAACATACCTTTATGGAGGGAGCATCCTTTGACTAATCTAATAGGTTATTAGCCTAATAATTTGCGGATGGTGGCCATCTTTGTGTCAAAATCGATTACCCCTATTAATTCGAACACGGTGAAACCGAATGGAATGAAATTTGGTACAGAGGTAGCACCAGCAAAGGGCACCCCAGTGTCATGTTTCATATTGCCGCCATCTTGACGGAAACGTAATGGCGGCCACCCAAATGTTCAAAGCTTAAATCAAATTACGACTAACCTACTCATCCGATATCTACCAAATTTTGCAACAACATACCTTTGTGAAGGGAGCATCCTTTGACAAATCTAATAGGTCATTAACCTAATAGTTTGCGGATGGCGGCCATCTTTGTGTCAAAATCGATTACCCCTATTAATTCGAACAGGCTGAAACCGAATGGAATGAAATTTGGTACAGAGGTAGCACTAGCAAAGGGCACCTCAGTGTCATGTTTTATATCACCGCTATCTTGACGGAAACGTAATGGCGGCCACACAAATGTTCAAAGCTTAAATCAAATTACGACTAACCTAATCATCCGATCTCTATCAAATTTTGCAACAACATACCTTTGTGGAGGAAGCATCCTTTGACTAATCTAATAGGTCATTAGCCTAATAGTTTGCGGATGGCGCCCATCTTTGTGTTAAAATTGATTACCCCTATTACTTCGAACACGGTGAAACCGAATGGAATGAAATTTGGTACAGAGATAGCACTAGCAAAGGGCACCCCAGTGTCATGTTTTATATCTCCGCCTTCTTGACGGAAACGTAATGGCAGCCACCCAAATGTTCAAAGCTTAAATCAAATTACGACTAACCTAATCATCCGATCTCTACCAAATTTTGCAACAACATACCTTTATGAAGGGAGCATCCTTTGACAAATCTAATAGGTCATTAACCTAATAGTTTGCGGATGGCGGCCATCTTTGATCAAAATCGATTACCCCTATTAATTCGAACAGAGTGAAACCGAATGGAATGAAATTTGGTACAGAGGAGCACTAGCAAAGGGCACCCCAGTGTCATGTTTTATATCGCCGCAATCTTGACGGAAACGTTATGGCGGCCAACCAAATGTTCAAAGCTTAAATCAAATTACGACTAACGTAATCATCCGATCTCTACCAAATTTTGCAAAAACATACCCCTATGAAAGGAGCATCCTTTGACAAATCTAATAGGTCATTAACCAAATAGTTTGTGGATGGCGGCCATCTTTGTGTCAAAATCGATTACCCCTATTAATTCGAACACGGTGAAACCGAATGGAATGAAATTTGGTACATAGGAGCACTAGCAAAGGGCACCCCAGTGTCATGTTTTATATCGCCGCCATCTTGACGGAAACGTAATGGCGGCCACCCAAATGTTCAAAGCTTAAATCAAATTACGACTAACCTAATCATCCGATCTCTACCAAATTTTGCAACAACATAACTTTATGAAGGGAGCATCCTTTGACAAATCTAATAGGTCATTAACTTAATAGTTTGCGGATGGCGGCCATCTTTGTGTCAAAATCGATTACCCCTATTAATTCGAACAGGGTGAAACGGAATGGAATGTAATTTGGTACAGAGGTAGCACTATCAAAGGGCACCTCAGTGTCATGTTTTATATCACCGCCGTCTTGACGGAAACGTAATGGCGGCCACACAAATGTTCAAAGCTTAAATCAAATTACAACTAACCTAATCATCCGATCTCTACCAAATTTCGCAACAACATACCTTTATCGAGGAAGCATCCTTTGACAAAACTAATAGGTCATTAGCCTAATAGTTTGCGGATGGCGGCCATCTTTGTGTCAAAATCGATTACCCCTATTAATTCGAACACGGTGAAACCGAATGAAATGAAATTTGGTACAGAGGTAGCACTAGTAAAGGGCACCTCAGTGTCATGTTTTATATCACCGCCGTCTTGACGGAAACGTAATGGCGGCCACCCAAATGTTCAAAGCTTAAATCAAATTACGACTAACCTAATCATCCGATCTCTACCAAATTTTGCAACAACATAACTTTATGAAGGGAGCATCCTTTGACAAATGTAATAGGTCATTAACTTAATAGTTTGCGGATGGCGGCCATCTTTGTGTCAAAATCGATTACCCCTATTAATTCAAACAGGGTGAAACGGAATGGAATGTAATTTGGTACAGAGGTAGCACTAGCAAAGGGCACCTCAGTGTCATGTTTTATATCGCCGCCATCTTGACGGAAACGTAATGGCGGCCACACAAATATTCAAAGCTTAAATCAAATTACGATTAACCTAATCATCCGATCTCTACCAAATTTTGCAACAACATACCTTTATGAAGGGAGCATCCTTTGACAAATCTAATAGGTCATTAACCTAATAGTTTGCGGATGGCGGCCATCTTTGTGTCAAAATCGATTACCCCTATTAATTCGAACAGGGTGAAACCGAATGGAATGAAATTTGGTACAGAGGTAGCACTAGCAAAGGGCACCTCAGTGTCATGTTTTATATCACCGCCGTCTTGACGGAAACGTAATGGCGGCCACACAAATGTTCAAAGCTTAAATCAAATTACGACTAACCTAATCATCCGATCTCTACCAAATTTTGCAACAACATACCTTGACAAATCTAATAGGTCATTAGCCTAATAGTTTGCGGATAGCGGCCATCTTTGTGCCAAAGTCGATTACCCCTATTAATTCGAACACGGTGAAACCGAATGGAATGAAATTTTTTACAGAGGTAGCACTAGCAAATGGCACCTCAGTGTTATGTTTTATATCGCCGCCATCTTGACGGAAACGTAATGGCGGCCACACAAATATTCAAAGCTTAAATCAAATTACGATTAACCTAATCATCCCATCTCTACCAAATTTTGCATCAACATACCTTTATGAAGGGAGCATCCTTTGACAAATCTAATAGGTCATTAACCTAATAGTTTGCGGATAGCGGCCATCTTTGTGTGAAAATCTATTCCCCCTATTATTTCGAACACGGTGAAACCGAATGGAACGAAATTTGGTACAGAGGTAGCACTGGCAAAGGGCACCCCAGTGTCATGTTTCATATCGCCGCCATCTTGACGGAAACGTAATGGCGGCCACCCAAATGTTCAAAGCTTAAATCAAATTACGACTAACCTAATCATCCGATCTCTAACAAATTTCGCAACAACATACCTTTATGGAGGAAGCATCCTTTGACAAATCTAATCGGTCATTAGCCTAATAGTTTGCGGACGGCGGCCATCTTTGTGTCAAAATCGATTACCCCTATTAATTCGAACACGGTGAAACCGAATGGAATGAAATTTGGTACAGAGGTAGCACTGGCAAAGGGCACCCCAGTGTCATGTTTCATATCGCCGCCATCTTGACGGAAACGTAATGGCGGCCACCCAAATGTTCAAAGCTTAAATCCAATTACGACTAACCTAATCATCCGATCTCTACCAAATTTTGCAAACACATACCTTTATGGAGGGAGCATCCTTCGACTAATCTAATAGGTTATTAGCCTAATAGTTTGCGGATGGTGGCCATCTTTGTGTCAAAATCGATTACCCCTATTAATTCGAACACGGTGAAACCGAATGGAATGAAATTTGGTACAGAGGTAGCACTAGCAAAGGGCACCCCAGTGTCATGTTTCATATCGCCGCCATCTTGACGGAAACGTAATGGCGGCCACACAAATATTCAAAGCTTAAATCAAATTACGACTAACCTAATCATCCGATCTCTACCAAATTTTGCAACAGCATACCTTTATGAAGGGAGCATCCTTTGACAAATCTAATAGGTCATTAACCTAATAGTTTGCGCATGGCGGCTATCTTTGTGTCAAAATCGATTACCCCTTTTAATTCGAACACGGTGAAAACGAATGGAATGAAATTTGGTACAGAGGTAGCACTAGCAAAGGGCACCCCAGTGTCATGTTTCATATCGCCGCCATCTTGACGGAAACGTAATGGCGGCCACCCAAATGTTCAAAGCTTAAATCAAATTACGTCTAACCTAATCATCCGATCTCTACCAAATTTTGCAACAACATAACTTTATGAAGGGAGCATCCTTTGACAAATCTAATAGGTCATTAACCTAATAGTTTGCGGATGGCGGCCATCTTTGTGTCAAAATCGATTACCCCTATTAATTCGAACAGGGTGAAACCGAATGGAATGAAATTTGGTACAGAGGTAGCACTAGCAAAGGGCACCTCAGTGTCATGTTTTATATCACCGCTATCTTGACGGAAACGTAATGGCGGCCACACAAATGTTCACAGCTTAAATCAAATTACGACTAACCTAATCATCCGATCTCTACCAAATTTTGCAACAACATACCTTTATGAAGGGAGCATCCTTTGACAAATCTAATAGGTCATTAACCTAATAGTTTGCGGATGGCGGCCATCTTTGTGTCAAAATCGATTACCCCTATTAATTCGAACAGGGTGAAACCGAATGGAATGAAATTTGGTACAGAGGTAGCACTAGCAAAGGGCACCTCAGTGTCATGTTCTATATCACCGCCGTCTTGACGGAAACGTAATGGCGGCCACACAAATGTTCAAAGCTTAAATCAAATTACGACTAACCTAATCATCCGATCTCTACCAAATTTTGCAACAACATACCTTTAAGGAGGGAGCATCCTTTGACTAATCTAATAGGTTATTAGCCTAATAATTTGCGGATGGTGGCCATCTTTGTGTCAAAATCGATTACCCCTATTAATTCGAACACGGTGAAACCGAATGGAATGAAATTTGGTACAGAGGTAGGACTAGCAAAGGGAACCCCAATGTCATGTTTCATATCGCCGCCATCTTGACGGAAACGTAATGGCGGCCACCCAAATGTTCAAAGCTTAAATCAAATTACGACTAACCTAATCATCCGATATCTACCAAATTTTGCAACAACATACCTTTGTGAAGGGAGCATCCTTTGACAAATCTAATAGGTCATTAACCTAATAGTTTGCGGATGGCGGCCATCTTTGTGTCAAAATCGATTACCCCTATTAATTCGAACAGGGTGAAACCGAATGGAATGAAATTTGGTACAGAGATAGCACTAGCAAAGGGCACCCCAGTGTCATGTTTTATATCTCCGCCTTCTTGACGGAAACGTAATGGCGGCCACCCAAATGTTCAAAGCTTAAATCAAATTACGACTAACCTAATCATCCGATCTCTACCAAATTTTGCAACAGCATACCTTTATGAAGGGAGCATCCTTTGACAAATCTAATAGGTCATTAACCTAATAGTTTGCGGATGGCGGCCATCTTTGGTCAAAATCGATTACCCCTATTAATTCGAACAGGGTGAAACCGAATGGAATGAAATTTGGTACAGAGGTAGCACTAGCAAAGGGCACCTCAGTGTCATGTTTTATATCACCACCATCTTGACGAAAACGTAATGGCGGCCACCCAAATGTTCAAAGCTTAAATCAAATTACGACTAACCTAATCATCCCATCTCCACCAAATTTTGCAACAACATACCTTTATGGAGGAAGCATCCTTTGACAAATCTAATAGGTCATTAACCTAATAGTTTGCGGATGGTGGCCATCTTTGTGTCAAAATCGATTACCCCTATTAATTCGAACACGGTGAAACCGAATGGAATGAAATTTGGTACAGAGGAGCACTAGCAAAGGGCACCCCAGTGTCATGTTTTATATCGCCGCCATCTTGACGGAAACGTTATGGCGGCCAACCAAATGTTCAAAGCTTAAATCAAATTACGACTAACCTAATCATCCGATCTCTACCAAATTTTGCAAAAACATACCCTGATGAAAGGAGCATCCTTTGACAAATCTAATAGGTCATTAACCGAATAGTTTGCGGATGGCGGCCATCTTTGTGTCAAAATCGATTACCCCTATTAATTCAAACACGGTGAAACCGAATGAAATGAAATTTGGTACAGAGGTAGCACTAGCAAAGGGCACCCCAGTGTCATGTTTCATATCGCCGCCATCTTGACGGAAACGTAATGGCGGCCACCCAAATGTTCAAAGCTTAAATCAAATTACGACTAACCTAATCATCCGATCTCTACCAAATTTTGCAACAACATAACTTTATGAAGGGAGCATCCTTTGACAAATCTAATAGGTCATTAACCTAATAGTTTGCGGATGGCGGCCATCTTTGTGTCAAAATCGATTACCCCTATTAATTCGAACACGGTGAAACGGAATGGAATGTAATTTGGTACAGAGGTAGCACTAGCAAAGGGCACCTCAGTGTCATGTTTTATATCACCGCCGTCTTGACGGAAACGTAATGGCGGCCACACAAATGTTCAAAGCTTAAATCAAATTACGACTAACCTAATCATCCGATCTCTAACAAATTTCGCAACAACATACCTTTATGGAGGAAGCATCCTTTGACAAATCTAATAGGTCATTAGCCTAATAGTTTGCGGATGGCGGCCATCTTTGTGTCAAAATCGATTACCCCTATTAATTCGAACACGGTGAAACGGAATGGAATGTAATTTGGTACAGAGGTAGCACTAGCAAAGGGCACCTCAGTGTCATGTTTTATATCACCGCTATCTTGACGGAAACGTAATGGCGGCCACACAAATGTTCAAAGCTTAAATCAAATTACGACTAACCTAATCATCCGATCTCTACCAAATTTTGCAACAACATACCTTTATGAAGGGAGCATCCTTTGACAAATCTAATAGGTCATTAACCTAATAGTTTGCGGATGGCGGCCATCTTTGTGTCAAAATCGATTACCCCTATTAATTCGAACAGGGTGAAACCGAATGGAATGAAATTTGGTACAGAGGTAGCACTAGCAAAGGGCACCTCAGTGTCATGTTCTATATCACCGCCGTCTTGACGGAAACGTAATGGCGGCCACACAAATGTTCAAAGCTTAAATCAAATTACGACTAACCTAATCATCCGATCTCTACCAAATTTTGCAACAACATACCTTTATGGAGGGAGCATCCTTTGACTAATCTAATAGGTTATTAGCCTAATAATTTGCGGATGGTGGCCATCTTTGTGTCAAAATCGATTACCCCTATTAATTCGAACACGGTGAAACCGAATGGAATGAAATTTGGTACAGAGGTAGCACCAGCAAAGGGCACCCCAGTGTCATGTTTCATATTGCCGCCATCTTGACGGAAACGTAATGGCGGCCACCCAAATGTTCAAAGCTTAAATCAAATTACGACTAACCTACTCATCCGATATCTACCAAATTTTGCAACAACATACCTTTGTGAAGGGAGCATCCTTTGACAAATCTAATAGGTCATTAACCTAATAGTTTGCGGATGGCGGCCATCTTTGTGTCAAAATCGATTACCCCTATTAATTCGAACAGGCTGAAACCGAATGGAATGAAATTTGGTACAGAGGTAGCACTAGCAAAGGGCACCTCAGTGTCATGTTTTATATCACCGCTATCTTGACGGAAACGTAATGGCGGCCACACAAATGTTCAAAGCTTAAATCAAATTACGACTAACCTAATCATCCGATCTCTATCAAATTTTGCAACAACATACCTTTGTGGAGGAAGCATCCTTTGACTAATCTAATAGGTCATTAGCCTAATAGTTTGCGGATGGCGCCCATCTTTGTGTTAAAATCGATTACCCCTATTACTTCGAACACGGTGAAACCGAATGGAATGAAATTTGGTACAGAGATAGCACTAGCAAAGGGCACCCCAGTGTCATGTTTTATATCTCCGCCTTCTTGACGGAAACGTAATGGCAGCCACCCAAATGTTCAAAGCTTAAATCAAATTACGACTAACCTAATCATCCGATCTCTACCAAATTTTGCAACAACATACCTTTATGAAGGGGGCATCCTTTGACAAATCTAATAGGTCATTAACCTAATAGTTTGCGGATGGCGGCCATCTTTGATCAAAATCGATTACCCCTATTAATTCGAACAGAGTGAAACCGAATGGAATGAAATTTGGTACAGAGGTAGCACTAGCAAAGGGCACCTCAGTGTCATGTTTTATATCATCACCATCTTGACGAAAACGTAATGGCGGCCACCCAAATGTTCAAAGCTTAAATCAAATTACGACTAACCTAATCATCCCATCTCCACCAAATTTTGCAACAACATACCTTTATGGAGGAAGCATCCTTTGACAAATCTAATAGGTCATTAACCTAATAGTTTGCGGATGGCGGCCATCTTTGTGTCAAAATCGATTACCCCTATTAATACGAACACGGTGAAACCGAATGGAATGAAATTTGGTACAGAGGAGCACTAGCAAAGGGCACCCCAGTGTCATGTTTTATATCGCCGCAATCTTGACGGAAACGTTATGGCGGCCAACCAAATGTTCAAAGCTTAAATCAAATTACGACTAACGTAATCATCCGATCTCTACCAAATTTTGCAAAAACATACCCCTATGAAAGGAGCATCCTTTGACAAATCTAATAGGTCATTAACCAAATAGTTTGTGGATGGCGGCCATCTTTGTGTCAAAATCGATTACCCCTATTAATTCGAACACGGTGAAACCGAATGGAATGAAATTTGGTACATAGGAGCACTAGCAAAGGGCACCCCAGTGTCATGTTTTATATCGCCGCCATCTTGACGGAAACGTAATGGCGGCCACCCAAATGTTCAAAGCTTAAATCAAATTACGACTAACCTAATCATCCGATCTCTACCAAATTTTGCAACAACATAACTTTATGAAGGGAGCATCCTTTGACAAATCTAATAGGTCATTAACTTAATAGTTTGCGGATGGCGGCCATCTTTGTGTCAAAATCGATTACCCCTATTAATTCGAACAGGGTGAAACGGAATGGAATGTAATTTGGTACAGAGGTAGCACTATCAAAGGGCACCTCAGTGTCATGTTTTATATCACCGCCGTCTTGACGGAAACGTAATGGCGGCCACACAAATGTTCAAAGCTTAAATCAAATTACAACTAACCTAATCATCCGATCTCTACCAAATTTCGCAACAACATACCTTTATCGAGGAAGCATCCTTTGACAAAACTAATAGGTCATTAGCCTAATAGTTTGCGGATGGCGGCCATCTTTGTGTCAAAATTGATTACCCCTATTAATTCGAACACGGTGAAACCGAATGAAATGAAATTTGGTACAGAGGTAGCACTAGCAAAGGGCACCTCAGTGTCATGTTTTATATCACCGCCGTCTTGACGGAAACGTAATGGCGGCCACCCAAATGTTCAAAGCTTAAATCAAATTACGACTAACCTAATCATCCGATCTCTACCAAATTTTGCAACAACATAACTTTATGAAGGGAGCATCCTTTGACAAATGGAATAGGTCATTAACTTAATAGTTTGCGGATGGCGGCCATCTTTGTGTCAAAATCGATTACCCCTATTAATTCAAACAGGGTGAAACGGAATGGAATGTAATTTGGTACAGAGGTAGCACTAGCAAAGGGCACCTCAGTGTCATGTTTTATATCGCCGCCATCTTGACGGAAACGTAATGGCGGCCACACAAATATTCAAAGCTTAAATCAAATTACGATTAACCTAATCATCCGATCTCTACCAAATTTTGCAACAACATACCTTTATGAAGGGAGCATCCTTTGACAAATCTAATAGGTCATTAACCTAATAGTTTGCGGATGGCGGCCATCTTTGTGTCAAAATCGATTACCCCTATTAATTCGAACAGGGTGAAACCGAATGGAATGAAATTTGGTACAGAGGTAGCACTAGCAAAGGGCACCTCAGTGTCATGTTTTATATCACCGCCGTCTTGACGGAAACGTAATGGCGGCCACACAAATGTTCAAAGCTTAAATCAAATTACGACTAACCTAATCATCCGATCTCTACCAAATTTTGCAACAACATACCTTGACAAATCTAATAGGTCATTAGCCTAATAGTTTGCGGATAGCGGCCATCTTTGTGCCAAAGTCGATTACCCCTATTAATTCGAACACGGTGAAACCGAATGGAATGAAATTTTTTACAGAGGTAGCACTAGCAAATGGCACCTCAGTGTTATGTTTTATATCGCCGCCATCTTGACGGAAACGTAATGGCGGCCACACAAATATTCAAAGCTTAAATCAAATTACGATTAACCTAATCATCCCATCTCTACCAAATTTTGCATCAACATACCTTTATGAAGGGAGCATCCTTTGACAAATCTAATAGGTCATTAACCTAATAGTTTGCGGATAGCGGCCATCTTTGTGTGAAAATCTATTCCCCCTATTATTTCGAACACGGTGAAACCGAATGGAACGAAATTTGGTACAGAGGTAGCACTGGCAAAGGGCACCCCAGTGTCATGTTTCATATCGCCGCCATCTTGACGGAAACGTAATGGCGGCCACCCAAATGTTCAAAGCTTAAATCAAATTACGACTAACCTAATCATCCGATCTCTAACAAATTTCGCAACAACATACCTTTATGGAGGAAGCATCCTTTGACAAATCTAATCGGTCATTAGCCTAATAGTTTGCGGACGGCGGCCATCTTTGTGTCAAAATCGATTACCCCTATTAATTCGAACACGGTGAAACCGAATGGAATGAAATTTGGTACAGAGGTAGCACTGGCAAAGGGCACCCCAGTGTCATGTTTCATATCGCCGCCATCTTGACGGAAACGTAATGGCGGCCACCCAAATGTTCAAAGCTTAAATCCAATTACGACTAACCTAATCATCCGATCTCTACCAAATTTTGCAAACACATACCTTTATGGAGGGAGCATCCTTCGACTAATCTAATAGGTTATTAGCCTAATAGTTTGCGGATGGTGGCCATCTTTGTGTCAAAATCGATTACCCCTATTAATTCGAACACGGTGAAACCGAATGGAATGAAATTTGGTACAGAGGTAGCACTAGCAAAGGGCACCCCAGTGTCATGTTTCATATCGCCGCCATCTTGACGGAAACGTAATGGCGGCCACACAAATATTCAAAGCTTAAATCAAATTACGACTAACCTAATCATCCGATCTCTACCAAATTTTGCAACAGCATACCTTTATGAAGGGAGCATCCTTTGACAAATCTAATAGGTCATTAACCTAATAGTTTGCGCATGGCGGCTATCTTTGTGTCAAAATCGATTACCCCTTTTAATTCGAACACGGTGAAAACGAATGGAATGAAATTTGGTACAGAGGTAGCACTAGCAAAGGGCACCCCAGTGTCATGTTTCATATCGCCGCCATCTTGACGGAAACGTAATGGCGGCCACCCAAATGTTCAAAGCTTAAATCAAATTACGTCTAACCTAATCATCCGATCTCTACCAAATTTTGCAACAACATAACTTTATGAAGGGAGCATCCTTTGACAAATCTAATAGGTCATTAACCTAATAGTTTGCGGATGGCGGCCATCTTTGTGTCAAAATCGATTACCCCTATTAATTCGAACAGGGTGAAACCGAATGGAATGAAATTTGGTACAGAGGTAGCACTAGCAAAGGGCACCTCAGTGTCATGTTTTATATCACCGCTATCTTGACGGAAACGTAATGGCGGCCACACAAATGTTCACAGCTTAAATCAAATTACGACTAACCTAATCATCCGATCTCTACCAAATTTTGCAACAACATACCTTTATGAAGGGAGCATCCTTTGACAAATCTAATAGGTCATTAACCTAATAGTTTGCGGATGGCGGCCATCTTTGTGTCAAAATCGATTACCCCTATTAATTCGAACAGGGTGAAACCGAATGGAATGAAATTTGGTACAGAGGTAGCACTAGCAAAGGGCACCTCAGTGTCATGTTCTATATCACCGCCGTCTTGACGGAAACGTAATGGCGGCCACACAAATGTTCAAAGCTTAAATCAAATTACGACTAACCTAATCATCCGATCTCTACCAAATTTTGCAACAACATACCTTTAAGGAGGGAGCATCCTTTGACTAATCTAATAGGTTATTAGCCTAATAATTTGCGGATGGTGGCCATCTTTGTGTCAAAATCGATTACCCCTATTAATTCGAACACGGTGAAACCGAATGGAATGAAATTTGGTACAGAGGTAGGACTAGCAAAGGGAACCCCAATGTCATGTTTCATATCGCCGCCATCTTGACGGAAACGTAATGGCGGCCACCCAAATGTTCAAAGCTTAAATCAAATTACGACTAACCTAATCATCCGATATCTACCAAATTTTGCAACAACATACCTTTGTGAAGGGAGCATCCTTTGACAAATCTAATAGGTCATTAACCTAATAGTTTGCGGATGGCGGCCATCTTTGTGTCAAAATCGATTACCCCTATTAATTCGAACAGGGTGAAACCGAATGGAATGAAATTTGGTACAGAGATAGCACTAGCAAAGGGCACCCCAGTGTCATGTTTTATATCTCCGCCTTCTTGACGGAAACGTAATGGCGGCCACCCAAATGTTCAAAGCTTAAATCAAATTACGACTAACCTAATCATCCGATCTCTACCAAATTTTGCAACAGCATACCTTTATGAAGGGAGCATCCTTTGACAAATCTAATAGGTCATTAACCTAATAGTTTGCGGATGGCGGCCATCTTTGGTCAAAATCGATTACCCCTATTAATTCGAACAGGGTGAAACCGAATGGAATGAAATTTGGTACAGAGGTAGCACTAGCAAAGGGCACCTCAGTGTCATGTTTTATATCACCACCATCTTGACGAAAACGTAATGGCGGCCACCCAAATGTTCAAAGCTTAAATCAAATTACGACTAACCTAATCATCCCATCTCCACCAAATTTTGCAACAACATACCTTTATGGAGGAAGCATCCTTTGACAAATCTAATAGGTCATTAACCTAATAGTTTGCGGATGGTGGCCATCTTTGTGTCAAAATCGATTACCCCTATTAATTCGAACACGGTGAAACCGAATGGAATGAAATTTGGTACAGAGGAGCACTAGCAAAGGGCACCCCAGTGTCATGTTTTATATCGCCGCCATCTTGACGGAAACGTTATGGCGGCCAACCAAATGTTCAAAGCTTAAATCAAATTACGACTAACCTAATCATCCGATCTCTACCAAATTTTGCAAAAACATACCCTGATGAAAGGAGCATCCTTTGACAAATCTAATAGGTCATTAACCGAATAGTTTGCGGATGGCGGCCATCTTTGTGTCAAAATCGATTACCCCTATTAATTCAAACACGGTGAAACCGAATGAAATGAAATTTGGTACAGAGGTAGCACTAGCAAAGGGCACCCCAGTGTCATGTTTCATATCGCCGCCATCTTGACGGAAACGTAATGGCGGCCACCCAAATGTTCAAAGCTTAAATCAAATTACGACTAACCTAATCATCCGATCTCTACCAAATTTTGCAACAACATAACTTTATGAAGGGAGCATCCTTTGACAAATCTAATAGGTCATTAACCTAATAGTTTGCGGATGGCGGCCATCTTTGTGTCAAAATCGATTACCCCTATTAATTCGAACACGGTGAAACGGAATGGAATGTAATTTGGTACAGAGGTAGCACTAGCAAAGGGCACCTCAGTGTCATGTTTTATATCACCGCCGTCTTGACGGAAACGTAATGGCGGCCACACAAATGTTCAAAGCTTAAATCAAATTACGACTAACCTAATCATCCGATCTCTAACAAATTTCGCAACAACATACCTTTATGGAGGAAGCATCCTTTGACAAATCTAATAGGTCATTAGCCTAATAGTTTGCGGACGGCGGCCATCTTTGTGTCAAAATTGATTACCCCTATTAATTCGAACACGGTGAAACCGAATGGAATGAAATTTGGTACAGAGGTAGCACTGGCAAAGGGCACCCCAGTGTCATGTTTCATATCGCCGCCATCTTGACGGGAACGTAATGGCGGCCACCCAAATGTTCAAAGCTTAAATCAAATTACGACTAACCTAATCATCCGATCTCTACCAAATTTTGCAACAACATACCTTTATGAAGGGAGCATCCTTTGACAAATCTAATAGGTCATTAACTTAATAGTTTGCGGATGGCGGCCATCTTTGTGTCAAAATCGATTACCCCTATTAATTCGAACAGGGTGAAACGGAATGGAATGTAATTTGGTACAGAGGTAGCACTATCAAAGGGCACCTCAGTGTCATGTTTTATATCACCGCCGTCTTGACGGAAACGTAATGGCGGCCACACAAATGTTCAAAGCTTAAATCAAATTACAACTAACCTAATCATCCGATCTCTACCAAATTTCGCAACAACATACCTTTATCGAGGAAGCATCCTTTGACAAAACTAATAGGTCATTAGCCTAATAGTTTGCGGATGGCGGCCATCTTTGTGTCAAAATCGATTACCCCTATTAATTCGAACACGGTGAAACCGAATGAAATGAAATTTGGTACAGAGGTAGCACTAGCAAAGGGCACCTCAGTGTCATGTTTTATATCACCGCCGTCTTGACGGAAACGTAATGGCGGCCACCCAAATGTTCAAAGCTTAAATCAAATTACGACTAACCTAATCATCCGATCTCTACCAAATTTTGCAACAACATAACTTTATGAAGGGAGCATCCTTTGACAAATGTAATAGGTCATTAACTTAATAGTTTGCGGATGGCGGCCATCTTTGTGTCAAAATCGATTACCCCTATTAATTCAAACAGGGTGAAACGGAATGGAATGTAATTTGGTACAGAGGTAGCACTAGCAAAGGGCACCTCAGTGTCATGTTTTATATCGCCGCCATCTTGACGGAAACGTAATGGCGGCCACACAAATATTCAAAGCTTAAATCAAATTACGATTAACCTAATCATCAGATCTCTACCAAATTTTGCAACAACATACCTTTATGAAGGGAGCATCCTTTGACAAATCTAATAGGTCATTAACCTAATAGTTTGCGGATGGCGGCCATCTTTGTGTCAAAATCGATTACCCCTATTAATTCGAACAGGGTGAAACCGAATGGAATGAAATTTGGTACAGAGGTAGCACTAGCAAAGGGCACCTCAGTGTCATGTTTTATATCACCGCCGTCTTGACGGAAACGTAATGGCGGCCACACAAATGTTCAAAGCTTAAATCAAATTACGACTAACCTAATCATCCGATCTCTACCAAATTTTGCAACAACATACCTTGACAAATCTAATAGGTCATTAGCCTAATAGTTTGCGGATAGCGGCCATCTTTGTGCCAAAGTCGATTACCCCTATTAATTCGAACACGGTGAAACCGAATGGAATGAAATTTTTTACAGAGGTAGCACTAGCAAATGGCATCTCAGTGTTATGTTTTATATCGCCGCCATCTTGACGGAAACGTAATGGCGGCCACACAAATATTCAAAGCTTAAATCAAATTACGATTAACCTAATCATCCCATCTCTACCAAATTTTGCATCAACATACCTTTATGAAGGGAGCATCCTTTGACAAATCTAATAGGTCATTAACCTAATAGTTTGCGGATAGCGGCCATCTTTGTGTGAAAATCTATTCCCCCTATTATTTCGAACACGGTGAAACCGAATGGAACGAAATTTGGTACAGAGGTAGCACTGGCAAAGGGCACCCCAGTGTCATGTTTCATATCGCCGCCATCTTGACGGAAACGTAATGGCGGCCACCCAAATGTTCAAAGCTTAAATCAAATTACGACTAACCTAATCATCCGATCTCTAACAAATTTCGCAACAACTTACCTTTATGGAGGAAGCATCCTTTGACAAATCTAATCGGTCATTAGCCTAATAGTTTGCGGACGGCGGCCATCTTTGTGTCAAAATCGATTACCCCTATTAATTCGAACACGGTGAAACCGAATGGAATGAAATTTGGTACAGAGGTAGCACTGGCAAAGGGCACCCCAGTGTCATGTTTCATATCGCCGCCATCTTGACGGAAACGTAATGGCGGCCACCCAAATGTTCAAAGCTTAAATCAAATTACGACTAACCTAATCATCCGATCTCTACCAAATTTTGCAAACACATACCTTTATGGAGGGAGCATCCTTCGACTAATCTAATAGGTTATTAGCCTAATAGTTTGCGGATGGTGGCCATCTTTGTGTCAAAATCGATTACCCCTATTAATTCGAACACGGTGAAACCGAATGGAATGAAATTTGGTACAGAGGTAGTACTAGCAAAGGGCACCCCAGTGTCATGTTTCATATCGCCGCCATCTTGACGGAAACGTAATGGCGGCCACCCAAATGTTCAAAGCTTAAATCAAATTACGACTAACCTAATCATCCGATCTCTACCAAATTTTGCAACAGCATACCTTTAGGAAGGGAGCATCCTTTGACAAATCTAATAGGTCATTAACCTAATAGTTTGCGCATGGCGGCTATCTTTGTGTCAAAATCGATTACCCCTTTTAATTCGAACACGGTGAAAACGAATGGAATGAAATTTGGTACAGAGGTAGCACTAGCAAAGGGCACCCCAGTGTCATGTTTCATATCGCCGCCATCTTGACGGAAACGTAATGGCGGCCACCCAAATGTTCAAAGCTTAAATCAAATTACGTCTAACCTAATCATCCGATCTCTACCAAATTTTGCAACAACATAACTTTATGAAGGGAGCATCCTTTGACAAATCTAATAGGTCATTAACCTAATAGTTTGCGGATGGCGGCCATCTTTGTGTCAAAATCGATTACCCCTATTAATTCGAACAGGGTGAAACCGAATGGAATGAAATTTGGTACAGAGGTAGCACTAGCAAAGGGCACCTCAGTGTCATGTTTTATATCACCGCTATCTTAACGGAAACGTAATGGCGGCCACACAAATGTTCAAAGCTTAAATCAAATTACGACTAACCTAATCATCCGATCTCTACCAAATTTTGCAACAACATACCTTTATGAAGGGAGCATCCTTTGACAAATCTAATAGGTCATTAACCTAATAGTTTGCGGATGGCGGCCATCTTTGTGTCAAAATCGATTACCCCTATTAATTCGAACAGGGTGAAACCGAATGGAATGAAATTTGGTACAGAGGTAGCACTAGCAAAGGGCACCTCAGTGTCATGTTTTATATCACCACCATCTTGACGAAAACGTAATGGCGGCCACCCAAATGTTCAAAGCTTAAATCAAATTACGACTAACCTAATCATCCCATCTCCACCAAATTTTGCAACAACATACCTTTATGGAGGAAGCATCCTTTGACAAATCTAATAGGTCATTAACCTAATAGTTTGCGGATGGTGGCCATCTTTGTGTCAAAATCGATTACCCCTATTAATTCGAACACGGTGAAACCGAATGGAATGAAATTTGGTACAGAGGAGCACTAGCAAAGGGCACCCCAGTGTCATGTTTTATATCGCCGCCATCTTGACGGAAACGTTATGGCGGCCAACCAAATGTTCAAAGCTTAAATCAAATTACGACTAACCTAATCATCCGATCTCTACCAAATTTTGCAAAAACATACCCTGATGAAAGGAGCATCCTTTGACAAATCTAATAGGTCATTAACCGAATAGTTTGCGGATGGCGGCCATCTTTGTGTCAAAATCGATTACCCCTATTAATTCAAACACGGTGAAACCGAATGAAATGAAATTTGGTACAGAGGTAGCACTAGCAAAGGGCACCCCAGTGTCATGTTTCATATCGCCGCCATCTTGACGGAAACGTAATGGCGGCCACCCAAATGTTCAAAGCTTAAATCAAATTACGACTAACCTAATCATCCGATCTCTACCAAATTTTGCAACAACATAACTTTATGAAGGGAGCATCCTTTGACAAATCTAATAGGTCATTAACCTAATAGTTTGCGGATGGCGGCCATCTTTGTGTCAAAATCGATTACCCATATTAATTCGAACACGGTGAAACGGAATGGAATGTAATTTGGTACAGAGGTAGCACTAGCAAAGGGCACCTCAGTGTCATGTTTTATATCACCGCCGTCTTGACGGAAACGTAATGGCGGCCACACAAATGTTCAAAGCTTAAATCAAATTACGACTAACCTAATCATCCGATCTCTAACAAATTTCGCAACAACATACCTTTATGGAGGAAGCATCCTTTGACAAATCTAATAGGTCATTAGCCTAATAGTTTGCGGACGGCGGCCATCTTTGTGTCAAAATTGATTACCCCTATTAATTCGAACACGGTGAAACCGAATGGAATGAAATTTGGTACAGAGGTAGCACTGGCAAAGGGCACCCCAGTGTCATGTTTCATATCGCCGCCATCTTGACGGAAACGTAATGGCGGCCACCCAAATGTTCAAAGCTTAAATCAAATTACGACTAACCTAATCATCCGATCTCTACCAAATTTTGCAACAACATACCTTTATGAAGGGAGCATCCTTTGACAAATCTAATAGGTCATTAACCTAATAGTTTGCGGATGGCGGCCATCTTTGTGTCAAAATCGATTACCCCTATTAATTCGAACAGGGTGAAACCGAATGGAATGAAATTTGGTACAGAGGTAGCACTAGCAAAGGGCATCTCAGTGTCATGTTTTATATCACCGCTATCTTGACGGAAACGTAATGGCGGCCACACAAATGTTCAAAGCTTAAATCAAATTACGACTAACCTAATCATCCGATCTCTACCAAATTTTGCAACAACATACCTTTATGAAGGGAGCATCCTTTGTCAATTCTAATAGGTCATTAACCTAATAGTTTGCGGATGGCGGCCATCTTTGTGTCGAAATCGATTACCCCTATTAATTCGAACAGGTTGAAACCGAATGGAATGTAATTTGGTACAGAGGTAGCACTAGCAAAGGGCACCTCAGTGTCATGTTTTATATCACCGCCGCCTTGATGGAAACGTCATGGCGGCCACACAAATGTTCAAAGCTTAAATCAAATTACGACTAACCTAATCATCCGATCTCTAACAAATTTCGCAACAACATACCTTTATGGAGGAAGCATCCTTTGACAAATCTAATAGGTCATTAGCCTAATAGTTTGCGGATGGCGGCCATCTTTGTGTCAAAATCGATTACCCCTATTAATACGAACACGGTGAAACCGAATGAAATGAAATTTGGTACAGAGGTAGCACTAGCAAAGGGCACCCCAGTGTCAAGTTTTATATTGCCGCCATCTTGACGGAAACGTAATGGCGGCCACCCAAATGTTCAAAGCTTAAATAAAATTACGACTAACCTAATCATCCGATCTCTAACAAATTTCGCAACAACATACCTTTATGGAGGAAGCATCCTTTGACAAACCTAATCGGTCATTAGCCTAATAGTTTGCGGACGGCGGCCATCTTTGTGTCAAAATCGATTACCCCTTTTAATTCGAACACGGTGAAACCGAATGGAATGAAATTTGGTACAGAGGTAGCACTGGCAAAGGGCACCCCAGTGTCATGTTTCATATCGCCGCCATCTTGACGGAAACGTAATGGCGGCCACCCAAATGTTCAAAGCTTAAATCAAATTACGGCTAACCTAATCATCCGATCTCTACCAAATTTTGCAACAACATACCTTTATGAAGGGAGCATCCTTTGACAAATCTAATAGGTCATTAACCTAACAGTTTGCGGATGGCGGCCATCTTTGTGTCAAAATCGATTACCCCTATTAATTCGAACAGGATGAAACCGAATGGAATGAAATTTGGTACAGAGGTAGCACTAGCAAAGGGCACCTCAGTGTCATGTTTTATATCACCGCTATCTTGGCGGAAACGTAATGGCGGCCACACAAATGTTCAAAGCTTAAATCAAATTACGACTAACCTAATCATCCGATCTCTACCAAATTTTGCAACAACATACCATTATGAAGGGAGCATCCTTTGACAAATCTAATAGGTCATTAACCTAATAGTTTGCGGATGGCGGCCATCTTTGTGTCAAAATCGATTACCCCTATTAATTCGAACAGGGTGAAACCGAATGGAATGAAATTTGGTACAGAGGTAGCACTAGCAAAGGGCACCTCAGTGTCATGTTTTATATCACCGCCTTCTTGACGGAAACGTAATGGCGGCCACACAAATGTTCAAAGCTTAAATCAAATTACGACTAACCTAATCATCCGATCTCTACCAAATTTTGCAAACACATACCTTTATGGAGGGAGCATCCTTCGACTAATCTAATAGGTTATTAGCCTAATAGTTTGCGGATGGTGGCCATCTTTGTGTCAAAATCGATTACCCCTATTAATTCGAACACGGTGAAACCGAATGGAATGAAATTTGGTACAGCGGTAGCACTAGCAAAGGGCACCCCAGTGTCATGTTTCATATCGCCGCCATCTTGACGGAAACGTAATGGCGGCCACCCAAATGTTCAAAGCTTAAATCAAATTACGACTAACCTAATCATCCGATCTCTACCAAATTTTGCAACAACATACCTTTATGAAGGGAGCATCCTTTGACAAATCTAATAGGTCATTAGCCTAATAGTTTGCGCATGGCGGCCATCTTTGTGTCAAAATCGATTACCCCTTTTAATTCGAACACGGTGAAAACGAATGGAATGAAATTTGGTACAGAGGTAGCACTAGCAAAGGGCACCCCAGTGTCATGTTTCATATCGCCACCATCTTGACGGAAACGTAATGGCGGCCACCCAAATGTTCAAAGCTTAAATCAAATTACGTCTAACCTAATCATCCGATCTCTACCAAATTTTGCAACAGCATAACTTTATGAAGGGAGCATCCTTTGACAAATCTAATAGGTCATTAACCTAATAGTTTGCGGATGGCGGCCATCTTTGTGTCAAAATGGATTACCCCTATTAATTCGAACAGGGTGAAACCGAATGGAATGAAATTTGGTACAGAGGTAGCACTAGCAAAGGGCACCTCAGTGTCATGTTTTATATCACCGCTATCTTGACGGAAACGTAATGGCGGCCACACAAATGTTCAAAGCTTAAATCAAATTACGACTAACCTAATCATCCGATCTCTACCAAATTTTGCAACAACATACCTTTATGAAGGGAGCATCCTTTGACAAATCTAATAGGTCATTAACCTAATAGTTTGCGGATGGCGGCCATCTTTGTGTCAAAATCGATTACCCCTATTAATTCGAACAGGGTGAAACCGAATGGAATTAAATTTGGTACAGAGGTAGCACTAGCAAAGGGCACCCCAGTGTCATGTTTCTTATCGCCGCCATCTTGACGGAAACGTAATGGCGGCCACCCAAATGTTCAAAGCTTAAATCAAATTACGACTAACCTAATCATCCGATATCTACCAAATTTTGCAACAACATACCTTTGTGAAGGGAGCATCCTTTGACAAATCTAATAGGTCATTAACCTAATAGTTTGCGGATGGCGGCCATCTTTGTGTCAAAATCGATTACCCCTATTAATTCGAACAGGGTGAAACCGAATGGAATGAAATTTGGTACAGAGGTAGCTCTAGCAAAGGGCACCTCAGTGTCATGTTTTATATCACCGCTATCTTGACGGAAACGTAATGGCGGCCACACAAATGTTCAAAGCTTAAATCAAATTACGACTAACCTAATCATCCGATCTCTACCAAATTTTGCAACAACATACCTTTATGGAGGAAGCATCCTTTGACTAATCTAATAGGTCATTAGCCTAATAGTTTTCGGATGGCGGCCATCTTTGTGTTAAAATCGATTACCCCTATTACTTCGAACACGGTGAATCCGAATGGAATGAATTTGGTACAGAGATAGCAATAGCAAAGGGCACCCCAGTGTCATGTTTTATATCTCCGCCTTCTTGACAGAAACGTAATGGCGGCCACCCAAATGTTCAAAGCTTAAATCAAATTACGACTAACCTAATCATCCGATCTCTACCAAATTTTGCAACAACATACCTTTATGAAGGGAGCATCCTTTGACAAATCTAATAGGTCATTAACCTAATAGTTTGCGGATGGCGGCCATATTTGGTCAACATCGATTACCCCTATTAATTCGAACAGGGTGAAACCGAATGGAATGAAATTTGGTACAGAGGTAGCACTAGCAAAGGGCACCTCAGTGTCATGTTTTATATCACCACCATCTTGTCGAAAACGTAATGGCGGCCACCCAAATGTTCAAAGCTTAAATCAAATTACGACTAACCTAATCATCCCATCTCCACGAAATTTTGCAACAACATACCTTTATGGAGGAAGCATCCTTTGACAAATCTAATAGGTCATTAACCTAATAGTTTGCGGATGGCGGCCATCTTTGTGTCAAAATCGATTCCCCCTATTAATTCGAACACGGTGAAACCGAATGGAATGAAATTTGGTACAGAGGAGCACTAGCAAAGGGCACCCCAGTGTCATGTTTTATATCGCCGCCATCTTGACGGAAACGTTATGGCGGCCAACCAAATGTTCAAAGCTTAAATCAAATTACGACTAACCTAATCATCCGATCTCTACCAAATTTTGCAAAAACATACCCTTATGAAAGGAGCATCCTTTGACAAATCTAATAGGTCATTAACCAGATATTTTGCGGATGGCGGCCATCTTTGTGTCAAAATCGATTACCCCTATTAATTCGAACACGGTGAAACCGAATGGAATGAAATTTGGTACAGAGGAGCACTAGCAAAGGGCACCCCAGTGTCATGTTTTATATCGCCGCCATCTTGACGGAAACGTAATGGCGGCCACACAAATGTTCAAAGCTTAAATCAAATTACGACTAACCTAATCATCCGATCTCTACCAAATTTTGCAACAACATAACTTTATGAAGGGAGCATCCTTTGACAAATCTAATAGGTCATTAACTTAATAGTTTGCGGATGGCGGCCATCTTTGTGTCAAAATCGATTACCCCTATTAATTCGAACAGGGTGAAACGGAATGGAATGTAATTTGGTACAGAGGTAGCACTATCAAAGGGCACCTCAGTGTCATGGTTTATATCACCGCCGTCTTGACGGAAACGTAATGGCGGCCACACAAATGTTCAAAGCTTAAATCAAATTACGACTAACCTAATCATCCGATCTCTACCAAATTTCGCAACAACATACCTTTATGGAGGAAGCATCCTTTGACAAATCTAATAGGTCATTAGCCTAATAGTTTGCGGATGGCGGCTATCTTTGTGTCAAAATCGATTACCCCTATTAATACGAACACGGTGAAACCGAATGAAATGAAATTTGGTACAGAGGTAGCACTAGCAAAGGGCACCCCAGTGTCAAGTTTTATATTGCCGCCATCTTGACGGAAACGTAATGGCGGCCACCCAAATGTTCAAAGCTTAAATAAAATTACGACTAACCTAATCATCCGATCTCTAACAAATTTCGCAACAACATACCTTTATGGAGGAAGCATCCTTTGACAAACCTAATCGGTCATTAGCCTAATAGTTTGCGGACGGCGGCCATCTTTGTGTCAAAATCGATTACCCCTTTTAATTCGAACACGGTGAAACCGAATGGAATGAAATTTGGTACAGAGGTAGCACTGGCAAAGGGCACCCCAGTGTCATGTTTCATATCGCCGCCATCTTGACGGAAACGTAATGGCGGCCACCCAAATGTTCAAAGCTTAAATCAAATTACGGCTAACCTAATCATCCGATCTCTACCAAATTTTGCAACAACATACCTTTATGAAGGGAGCATCCTTTGTCAAATCTAATAGGTCATTAACCTAATAGTTTGCGGATGGCGGCCATCTTTGTGTCAAAATCGATTACCCCTATTAATTCGAACAGGGTGAAACGGAATGGAATGTAATTTGGTACAGAGGTAGCACTATCAAAGGGCACCTCAGTGTCCAGGTTTATATCACCGCCGTCTTGACGGAAACGTAATGGCGGCCACACAAATGTTCAAAGCTTAAATCAAATTACGACTAACCTAATCATCCGATCTCTACCAAATTTCGCAACAACATACCTTTATGGAGGAAGCATCCTTTGACAAATCTAATAGGTCATTAGCCTAATAGTTTGCGGATGGCGGCCATCTTTGTGTCAAAATCGATTACCCCTATTAATACGAACACGGTGAAACCGAATGAAATGAAATTTGGTACAGAGGTAGCACTAGCAAAGGGCACCCCAGTGTCAAGTTTTATATTGCCGCCATCTTGACGGAAACGTAATGGCGGCCACCCAAATGTTCAAAGCTTAAATAAAATTACGACTAACCTAATCATCCGATCTCTAACAAATTTCGCAACAACATACCTTTATGGAGGAAGCATCCTTTGACAAACCTAATCGGTCATTAGCCTAATAGTTTGCGGACGGCGGCCATCTTTGTGTCAAAATCGATTACCCCTTTTAATTCGAACACGGTGAAACCGAATGGAATGAAATTTGGTACAGAGGTAGCACTGGCAAAGGGCACCCCAGTGTCATGTTTCATATCGCCGCCATCTTGACGGAAACGTAATGGCGGCCACCCAAATGTTCAAAGCTTAAATCAAATTACGGCTAACCTAATCATCCGATCTCTACCAAATTTTGCAACAACATACCTTTATGAAGGGAGCATCCTTTGACAAATCTAATAGGTCATTAACCTAACAGTTTGCGGATGGCGGCCATCTTTGTGTCAAAATCGATTACCCCTATTAATTCGAACAGGATGAAACCGAATGGAATGAAATTTGGTACAGAGGTAGCACTAGCAAAGGGCACCTCAGTGTCATGTTTTATATCACCGCTATCTTGGCGGAAACGTAATGGCGGCCACACAAATGTTCAAAGCTTAAATCAAATTACGACTAACCTAATCATCCGATCTCTACCAAATTTTGCAACAACATACCATTATGAAGGGAGCATCCTTTGACAAATCTAATAGGTCATTAACCTAATAGTTTGCGGATGGCGGCCATCTTTGTGTCAAAATCGATTACCCCTATTAATTCGAACAGGGTGAAACCGAATGGAATGAAATTTGGTACAGAGGTAGCACTAGCAAAGGGCACCTCAGTGTCATGTTTTATATCACCGCCTTCTTGACGGAAACGTAATGGCGGCCACACAAATGTTCAAAGCTTAAATCAAATTACGACTAACCTAATCATCCGATCTCTACCAAATTTTGCAAACACATACCTTTATGGAGGGAGCATCCTTCGACTAATCTAATAGGTTATTAGCCTAATAGTTTGCGGATGGTGGCCATCTTTGTGTCAAAATCGATTACCCCTATTAATTCGAACACGGTGAAACCGAATGGAATGAAATTTGGTACAGAGGTAGCACTAGCAAAGGGCACCCCAGTGTCATGTTTCATATCGCCGCCATCTTGACGGAAACGTAATGGCGGCCACCCAAATGTTCAAAGCTTAAATCAAATTACGACTAACCTAATCATCCGATCTCTACCAAATTTTGCAACAACATACCTTTATGAAGGGAGCATCCTTTGACAAATCTAATAGGTCATTAGCCTAATAGTTTGCGCATGGCGGCCATCTTTGTGTCAAAATCGATTACCCCTTTTAATTCGAACACGGTGAAAACGAATGGAATGAAATTTGGTACAGAGGTAGCACTAGCAAAGGGCACCCCAGTGTCATGTTTCATATCGCCACCATCTTGACGGAAACGTAATGGCGGCCACCCAAATGTTCAAAGCTTAAATCAAATTACGTCTAACCTAATCATCCGATCTCTACCAAATTTTGCAACAACATAACTTTATGAAGGGAGCATCCTTTGACAAATCTAATAGGTCATTAACCTAATAGTTTGCGGATGGCGGCCATCTTTGTGTCAAAATCGATTACCCCTATTAATTCGAACAGGGTGAAACCGAATGGAATGAAATTTGGTACAGAGGTAGCACTAGCAAAGGGCACCTCAGTGTCATGTTTTATATCACCGCTATCTTGACGGAAACGTAATGGCGGCCACACAAATGTTCAAAGCTTAAATCAAATTACGACTAACCTAATCATCCGATCTCTACCAAATTTTGCAACAACATACCTTTATGAAGGGAGCATCCTTTGACAAATCTAATAGGTCATTAACCTAATAGTTTGCGGATGGCGGCCATCTTTGTGTCAAAATCGATTACCCCTATTAATTCGAACAGGGTGAAACCGAATGGAATTAAATTTGGTACAGAGGTAGCACTAGCAAAGGGCACCCCAGTGTCATGTTTCTTATCGCCGCCATCTTGACGGAAACGTAATGGCGGCCACCCAAATGTTCAAAGCTTAAATCAAATTACGACTAACCTAATCATCCGATATCTACCAAATTTTGCAACAACATACCTTTGTGAAGGGAGCATCCTTTGACAAATCTAATAGGTCATTAACCTAATAGTTTGCGGATGGCGGCCATCTTTGTGTCAAAATCGATTACCCCTATTAATTCGAACAGGGTGAAACCGAATGGAATGAAATTTGGTACAGAGGTAGCTCTAGCAAAGGGCACCTCAGTGTCATGTTTTATATCACCGCTATCTTGACGGAAACGTAATGGCGGCCACACAAATGTTCAAAGCTTAAATCAAATTACGACTAACCTAATCATCCGATCTCTACCAAATTTTGCAACAACATACCTTTATGGAGGAAGCATCCTTTGACTAATCTAATAGGTCATTAGCCTAATAGTTTTCGGATGGCGGCCATCTTTGTGTTAAAATCGATTACCCCTATTACTTCGAACACGGTGAATCCGAATGGAATGAAATTTGGTACAGAGATAGCAATAGCAAAGGGCACCCCAGTGTCATGTTTTATATCTCCGCCTTCTTGACAGAAACGTAATGGCGGCCACCCAAATGTTCAAAGCTTAAATCAAATTACGACTAACCTAATCATCCGATCTCTACCAAATTTTGCAACAACATACCTTTATGAAGGGAGCATCCTTTGACAAATCTAATAGGTCATTAACCTAATAGTTTGCGGATGGCGGCCATATTTGGTCAACATCGATTACCCCTATTAATTCGAACAGGGTGAAACCGAATGGAATGAAATTTGGTACAGAGGTAGCACTAGCAAAGGGCACCTCAGTGTCATGTTTTATATCACCACCATCTTGACGAAAACGTAATGGCGGCCACCCAAATGTTCAAAGCTTAAATCAAATTACGACTAACCTAATCATCCCATCTCCACGAAATTTTGCAACAACATACCTTTATGGAGGAAGCATCCTTTGACAAATCTAATAGGTCATTAACCTAATAGTTTGCGGATGGCGGCCATCTTTGTGTCAAAATCGATTCCCCCTATTAATTCGAACACGGTGAAACCGAATGGAATGAAATTTGGTACAGAGGAGCACTAGCAAAGGGCACCCCAGTGTCATGTTTTATATCGCCGCCATCTTGACGGAAACGTTATGGCGGCCAACCAAATGTTCAAAGCTTAAATCAAATTACGACTAACCTAATCATCCGATCTCTACCAAATTTTGCAAAAACATACCCTTATGAAAGGAGCATCCTTTGACAAATCTAATAGGTCATTAACCAAATATTTTGCGGATGGCGGCCATCTTTGTGTCAAAATCGATTACCCCTATTAATTCGAACACGGTGAAACCGAATGGAATGAAATTTGGTACAGAGGAGCACTAGCAAAGGGCACCCCAGTGTCATGTTTTATATCGCCGCCATCTTGACGGAAACGTAATGGCGGCCACACAAATGTTCAAAGCTTAAATCAAATTACGACTAACCTAATCATCCGATCTCTACCAAATTTTGCAACAACATAACTTTATGAAGGGAGCATCCTTTGACAAATCTAATAGGTCATTAACTTAATAGTTTGCGGATGGCGGCCATCTTTGTGTCAAAATCGATTACCCCTATTAATTCGAACAGGGTGAAACGGAATGGAATGTAATTTGGTACAGAGGTAGCACTATCAAAGGGCACCTCAGTGTCATGGTTTATATCACCGCCGTCTTGACGGAAACGTAATGGCGGCCACACAAATGTTCAAAGCTTAAATCAAATTACGACTAACCTAATCATCCGATCTCTACCAAATTTCGCAACAACATACCTTTATCGAGGAAGCATATTTTGACAAAACTAATAGGTCATTAGCCTAATAGTTTGCGGATGGCGGCCATCTTTGTGTCAAAATCGATTACCCCTATTAATTCGAACACGGTGAAACCGAATGAAATGAAATTTGGCACAGAGGTAGCACTAGCAAAGAGCACCCCAGTGTCACGTTTTATATTGCCGCCATCTTGACGGAAACGTAATGGCGGCCACCCAAATGTTCAAAGCTTAAATCAAATTACGACTAACCTAATCATCCGATCTCTACCAAATTTTGCAACAACATAACTTTGTGAAGGGAGCATCCTTTGACAAATGTAATAGGTCATTAACTTAATAGTTTGCGGATGGCGGCCATCTTTGTGTCAAAATCGATTACCCCTATTAATTCGAACAGGGTGAAACGGAATGGAATGTAATTTGGAACAGAGGTAGCACTAGCAAAGGGCACCTCAGTGTCATGTTTTATATCGCCGCCATCTTGACGGAAACGTAATGGCGGCCACACAAATATTCAAAGCTTAAATCAAATTACGATTAACCTAATCATCCGATCTCTACCAAATTTTGCAACAACATACCTTTATGAAGGGAGCATCCTTTGTCAAATCTAATAGGTCATTAACCTAATAGTTTGCGGATGGCGGCCATCTTTGTGTCAAAATCGATTACCCCTATTAATTCGAACAGGGTGAAACCGGATGGAATGAAATTTGGTACAGAGGTAGCACTAGCAAAGGGCACCTCAGTGTCATGTTTTATATCACCGCCGTCTTGACGGAAACGTAATGGCGGCCACACAAATGTTCAAAGCTTAAATCAAATTACGAATAACCTAATCATCCGATCTCTACCAAATTTTGCAACAACATACCTTGACAAATCTAATAGGTCATTAGCCTAATAGTTTGCGGATAGCGGCCATCTTTGTGCCAAAGTCGATTACCCCTATTAATTCGAACACGGTGAAACCGAATGGAATGAAATTTTTTACAGAGGTAGCACTAGCAAATGGCACCTCAGTGTTATGTTTTATATCGCCGCCATCTTGACGGAAACGTAATGGCGGCCACACAAATATTCAAAGCTTAAATCAAATTACGATTAACCTAATCATCCCATCTCTACCAAATTTTGCATCAACATACCTTTATGAAGGGAGCATCCTTTGACAAATCTAATAGGTCATTAACCTAATAGTTTGCGGATAGCGGCCATCTTTGTGTCAAAATCGATTCCCCCTATTATTTCGAACACGGTGAAACCGAATGGAACGAAATTTGGTACAGAGGTAGCACTGGCAAAGGGCACCCCAGTGTCATGTTTCATATCGCCGCCATCTTGACGGAAACGTAATGGCGGCCACCCAAATGTTCAAAGCTTAAATCAAATTACGACTAACCTAATCATCCGATCTCTAACAAATTTCGCAACAATATACCTTTATGGAGGAAGCATCCTTTGACAAATCTAATCGGTCATTCGCCTAATAGTTTGCGGACGGCGGCCATCTTTGTGTCAAAATCGATTACCCCTATTAATTCGAACACGGTGAAACCGAATGGAATGAAATTTGGTACAGAGGTAGCACTGGCAAAGGGCACCCCAGTGTCATGATTCATATCGCCGCCATCTTGACGGAAACGTAATGGCGGCCACCCAAATGTTCAAAGCTTAAATCAAATTACGACTAACCTAATCATCCGAACTCTACCAAATTTTGCAACAACATACCTTTATGAAGGGAGCATCCTTTGACAAATCTAATAGGTCATTAACCTAATAGTTTGCGGATGGCGGCCATCTTTGTGTCAAAATCGATTACCCCTATTAATTCGAACAGGGTGAAACCGAATGGAATGAAATTTGGTACAGAGGTAGCACTAGCAAAGGGCACCTCAGTGTCATGTTTTATATCACCGCCGTCTTGACGGAAACGTAATGGCGGCCACACAAATGTTCAAAGCTTAAATCAAATTACGACTAACCTAATCATCCGATCTCTACCAAATTTTGCAAACACATACCTTTATGGAGGGAGCATCCTTCGACTAATCTAATAGGTTATTAGCCTAATAGTTTGCGGATGGTGGCCATCTTTGTGTAAAAATCGATTACCCCTATTAATTCGAACACGGTGAAACCGAATGGAATGAAATTTGGTACAGAGGTAGCACTAGCAAAGGGCACCCCAGTGTCATGTTTCATATCGCCGCCATCTTGACGGAAACGTAATGGCGGCCACCCAAATGTTCAAAGCTTAAATCAAATTACGACTAACCTAATCATCCGATCTCTACCAAATTTTGCAACAACATACCTTTATGAAGGGAGCATCCTTTGACAAATCTAATAGGTCATTAACCTAATAGTTTGCGCATGGCGGCTATCTTTGTGTCAAAATCGATTACCCCTTTTAATTCGAACACGGTGAAAACGAATGGAATGAAATTTGGTACAGAGGTAGCACTAGCAAAGGGCACCCCAGTGTCATGTTCTATATCACCGCCGTCTTGACGGAAACGTAATGGCGGCCACACAAATGTTCAAAGCTTAAATCAAATTACGACTAACCTAATCATCCGATGTCTACCAAATTTTGCAACAACATACCTTTATGGAGGGAGCATCCTTTGACTAATCTAATAGGTTATTAGCCTAATAATTTACGGATGGTGGCCATCTTTGTGTCAAAATCGATTACCCCTATTAATTCGAACACGGTGAAACCGAATGGAATGAAATTTGGTACAGAGGTAGCACTAGCAAAGGGCACCCCAATGTCATGTTTCATATCGCCGCCATCTTGACGGAAACGTAATGGCGGCCACCCAAATGTTCAAAGCTTAAATCAAATTACGACTAACCTAATCATCCGATATCTACCAAATTTTGCAACAACATACCTTTGTGAAGGGAGCATCCTTTGACAAATCTAATAGGTCATTAACCTAATAGTTTGCGGATGGCGGCCATCTTTGTGTCAAAATCGATTACCCCTATTAATTCGAACAGGGTGAAACCGAATGGAATGAAATTTGGTACAGAGATAGCACTAGCAAAGGGCACCCCAGTGTCATGTTTTATATCTCCGCCTTCTTGACGGAAACGTAATGGCGGCCACCCAAATGTTCAAAGCTTAAATCAAATTACGACTAACCTAATCATCTGATCTCTACCAAATTTTTCAACAACATACCTTTATGAAGGGAGCATCCTTTGACAAATCTAATGGGTCATTAACCTAATAGTTTGCGGATGGCGGCCATCTTTGGTCAAAATCGATTACCCCTATTAATTCGAACAGGGTGAAACCGAATGGAATGAAATTTGGTACAGAGGTAGCACTAGCAAAGGGCACCTCAGTGTCATGTTTTATATCACCACCATCTTGACGAAAACGTAATGGCGGCCACCCAAATGTTCAAAGCTTAAATCAAATTACGACTAACCTAATCATCCCATCTCCACCAAATTTTGCAACAACATACCTTTATGGAGGAAGCATCCTTTGACAAATCTAATAGGTCATTAGCCTAATAGTTTGCGGATGGCGGCCATCTTTGTGTCAAAATCGATTACCCCTATTAATTCGAACACGGTGAAACCGAATGGAATGAAATTTGGTACAGAGGAGCACTAGCAAAGTGCACCCCAGTGTCATGTTTTATATCGGCGCCATCTTGACGGAAACGTTATGGCGGCCAACCAAATGTTCAAAGCTTAAATCAAATTACGACTAACCTAATCATCCGATCTCTACCAAATTTTGCAAAAACATACCCTGATGAAAGGAGCATCCTTTGACAAATCTAGTAGGTCATTAACCGAATAGTTTGCGGATGGCGGCCATCTTTGTGTCAAAATCGATTACCCCTATTAATTCAAACACGGTGAAACCGAATGAAATGAAATTTGGTACAGAGGTAGCACTAGCAAAGGGCACCCCAGTGTCATGTTTCATATCGCCGCCATCTTGACGGAAGCGTAATGGCGGCCACCCAAATGTTCAAAGCTTAAATCAAATTACGACTAACCTAATCATCCGATCTCTACCAAATTTTGCAACAACATAACTTTATGAAGGGAGCATCCTTTGACAAATCTAGTAGGTCATTAACTTAATAGTTTGCGGATGGCGGCCATCTTTGTGTCAAAATCGATTACCCCTATTAATTCGAACAGGGTGAAACGGAATGGAATGTAATTTGGTACAGAGGTGGCTCTAGCAAAGGGCACCTCAGTGTCATGTTTTATATCACCGCCGTCTTGAATGAAACGTAATGGCGGCCACACAAATGTTCAAAGCTTAAATCAAATTACGACTAACCTAATCATCCGATCTCTACCAAATTTCGCAACAACATACTTTTATCGAGGAAGCATCCTTTGACAAATCTGATAGGTCATTAGCCTAATAGTTTGCGGATGGCGGCCATCTTTGTGTCAAAATCGATTACCCCTATTAATTCGAACACGGTGAAACCGAATGAAATGAAATTTGGCACAGAGGTAGCACTAGCAAAGAGCACCCCAGTGTCAAGTTTTATATTGCCGCCATCTTGACGGAAACGTAATGGCGGCCACCCAAATGTTCAAAGCTTAAATCAAATTACGACTAACCTAATCATCCGATCTCTACCAAATTTTGCAACAACATACCTTTATGAAGGGAGCATCCTTTGACAGATCTAATAGGTCATTAACCTAATAGTTTGCGGATAGCGGCCATCTTTGTGCCAAAGTCGATTACCCCTATTAATTCGAACACGGTGAAAACGAATGGAATGAAATTTGGTACAGAGGTAGCACTAGCAAAGGGCACCTCAGTGTTATGTTTTATATCGCCGCCATCTTGACGGAAACGTAATGGCGGCCACACAAATATTCAAAGCTTAAATCAAATTACGATTAACCTAATCATCCGATCTCTACCAAATTTTGCAACAACATACCTTTATGAAGGGAGCATCCTTTGACAAATCTAATAGGTCATTAACCTAATAGTTTGCGGATGGCGGCCATCTTTGTGTCAAAATCGATTACCCCTATTAATTCGAACAGGGTGAAACCGAATGGAATGAAATTTGGTACAGAGGTAGCACTAGCAAAGGGCACCTCAGTGTCATGTTTTATATCACCGCCGTCTTGACGGAAACGTAATGGCGGCCACACAAATGTTCAAAGCTTAAATCAAATTACGACTAACCTAATCATCCGATCTCTACCAAATTTTGCAACAACATACCTTGACAAATCTAATAGGTCATTAGCCTAATAGTTTGCGGATAGCGGCCATCTTTGTGCCAAAGTCGATTACCCCTATTAATTCGAACACGGTGAAACCGAATGGAATGAAATTTTTTACAGAGGTAGCACTAGCAAATGGCACCTCAGTGTTATGTTTTATATCGCCGCCATCTTGACGGAAACGTAATGGCGGCCACACAAATATTCAAAGCTTAAATCAAATTACGATTAACCTAATCATCCGATCTCTACCAAATTTTGCATCAACATACCTTTATGAAGGGAGCATCCTTTGACAAATCTAATAGGTCATTAACCTAATAGTTTGCGGATAGCGGCCATCTTTGTGTCAAAATCGATTCCCCCTATTATTTCGAACACGGTGAAACCGAATGGAACGAAATTTGGTACAGAGGTAGCACTAGAAAAGGCCACCTCAGTGTCATGTTTTATATCACCGCCATCTTGACGGAAACGTAATCGCGGCCACCCAAATGTTAAAGGCTAAAATGTAATTACGACCAACCTAATAATCTAGTCTCTACCAAATTTTGCAACAACAAATCTTTATGTGGGAAGCATATTCTGACCAAACTGCTAGATCATCAGCCCAATAGTTTGCAGATGGTGGCCAAGTATGTGTGCAAATCGATTGCCCCTATCAATTCAAACACGGTGAAACCGAATTGAACGAAATTTGGTACAGAGTTAGCACTAGCAAAAGGCACCTCAGTGTCATGTTTTATATCGCCGCCATCTTGACGGAATCGGAATGACGGCCACCCAAATGTTAAAAGCTTAAATCAAATTTCGACCATCCTAATAATTTGATCTCTACTGGATTTTGCAACAACATGCCTTTTTGTGGAAAGCATCTTATGACTGACTACAAGGTCATCAGCCCAATAGTTTGCATATAGCGGCCATGTATGTGTGCAAAGCCATTCCCCAGATCAAATCAAACACGGTGAAACCGAATTGAATGAAATTTTTACAGAGGTAGCACTAGCAAAGGGCACCTCATATTCATGTTTAATATTCCTATAGCACGTTGTATTTCAACAAGCTACTACAACCAACATTCAATTATACTCCTTGAAAAGGACAAAGAGTTATAACAATACCCATGCATTTAGGAGAAAGTAGGCTATGTGTTCTTTGCTGAACATCTTGTTTAAAATTCAAAATCATTTTATTTTACTTTTATTACCCAACTTAGTGTTATTCTCTCCCCTAAGAACTTCGACTTTTCCCAAAAGGAATTGCGTGGGAAAATTTTCGAAATTGACTGGGTCCGTTTGCACTTTCTTTCGTTCACTTTGGAATGTGTCCTATAAACCAGGTGTTTTCAATCCATGGTCCACAAATATTTGAATAGTTCAAGAGAAGATCATCGGTAGTAAAATACTTTCAATTATTCAGCACAAAATTCGCACAAAAACTAGAATATGTAAAACTCTACTTTAACAAGGCTCCTCAATCATTGGGAATTCTAAAAAAAGTATTTCACAGTCAGTTTCCTAAGAGATGTAATTCAGACTATTGGTTAATCATTTGTAAATAATCCACGCAAACAATTTACTGAAATAATTGTTAAAAAGAAAAAAATGAAATGTTAGAAAACTAGCATGGAGTCTAATAATGTTCACACCTCTGTAAAAGGTCAGTTTTATTTTACTTGGAAAATTAGCAGAAGCTTCACCTTGTTCAAAGAATACTTCTATTCAGATCAAAAAGAGGTTCAAAAGATATTTTGATGAAAAATGAAGTAGGATATTTGTCAATTGTTCGTACATTTCTTGTGCTTTTATTTTGTCCCCAGAAGCAGCTCAGGAAACTGCAGCATTATACTTCTTACAGCAATTGATGTCCCTGACATTGTGTTTCTTGTTGCATTTATTTTGACGGATAAATCGTGACGAAATTATAAATATTAGGTATTACTTTGTTGTTACGTCGGCCCAATACAGAGGGAGAGGTCAATGCGATGATTACGCGTGATTATATGTTGGGGGTTGCATCAAAAATCACCCATATAGTAATTACGTAATATGAGGCGTTCCGTAAGAGAAGGGCGAGCCCTCCACATGTGCATTTGGAGATAATAATCATTGTGCAAGGTTCGTGCTCGTGAATTGGATAAGGGCGAGGCCACCATTCGGTGCTCCAGACATGTTAATGCTGCGAGCAGTTTCAAATGCACACTGTATTGCAATACTCTTGACTACTATTGAAATATGAAACATGAAAATGAAAATCCAACCGGGTCAGGGAATGGAATGTGTGAAGCCCCCATCTAGCGCGAGGATATGAACTGTGCTGGCTGCCGATTTCTGTCGCACGGGGAAATGATTAAATGAATGACAGATGAAATGAAATGATAGTGGAGAGTGTTGCTGGAATGAAAGTTGTGACAGGGAAGACCGCATTACCCGGAGAAAAACCTGTCTGCCTCCGCATTGTCCTGCACAAATCTCACATGGAGTGAGCGGGATTTGAACCACGGACCCAGCAGTGAGAGGCCGGCGTGCTGCCGCCTAAGCCACGGAGGTTCCTAAATATGAAACATAAAGAACAAATATTTATTATTACTGATGTTACTCGTTGTAAATGAATAGAACACAATATAGGTTCATTTATGGAGATAAGGCACTACGTACAGTGAAATATAGTATTCTAACTGAATAGACATATCAATACACTAAACGTGACGATAAGTAAGGGATAAGATAACGCATCCCTATTACAACGTCTGTACAAACGTACAGTATACTACATTCACTCCCCGCGGCAATCACTACTTGTCAGGGGCTGTGACGGGACGTGGCGTGTTCGCCGTTCTCTGCGGGAGCACTTCAATGAATGTGACACCGCGGCCGCCACCTTGTCGCTGCAGGCTTCAATATAATGTTCACTTTCCGGACGATAAGGGTGATCTCACCAGCATGGGGCACCCTTGCATTATAGAGCATAAAGACAGCTACCTGAAGCGTAAATTAAATTTAAAAAAAGTGACAGTCAATCTGAATGACTAGACTTTGTATTATTTTAAATGTTACAAATGCTGAAAAATGCTAGAGATGCTGGAGGCTTCTCGCTTCGCTCGAAGCCAAATACTCTTAACATGTTAGAAAATTATCTGCATAATACTTATCTTGCTTATCTTGTTTCAAATTACTCGCGAACGGCAAGTACAAACCAAGGGCAAAGCAAGGTCCACTGTGCGGGATGCCGTCACGCTCACCAGAGCGCGCGGGAACGTGCTCCTTAAAACACTTATAGTGGGCGATGTATTGAAGATAGAGATATGCTCTCCGGGACTTTTTTGTAGAACTTTTCTTGCTGACCAATTCTTACGCTCATAGTATTTTTATTTTTTTAACGGTTTGCCCAACGTAAGCTTAAGAAGCGCACGGACGCCAAGTTTGTTTTCGACTTTTTCACTGAAATCGTTACTGCTTGGCTTCCTTTAATCATACATAAATTATTTTCTACAGAATCTTTCCTCGATATATCCTTTACAGAATGGTGAAAACCGCATCAAAATCCATCCAGTGGTTCTCGAGATTACCCGTGACATACAAGAATCGGGGATTTTTGTCTTATACTAAAGCAGTACTATGACGTTACACACCTCAGTGCATCTGGGTACATTTCGTCCCGTCCCCGTAACGTAACGCCAGACCCCAGCGTAACGACGAAGTCGACAAGATCATTTAAAATGATAAAACTAACTCTCGGCGGGCTCGCAATACTAACGCCTCATATATGGACAGCCCCTAAACATTTTTCTTATTAAACCAAGCACTTTTACAATACTTATTTTACGCCTTTCAGCGCTTCGAGAGCTGGAGAATCAAATGCTCCCGGCTATCTAGTAATACTTCACCCACCCAGTATGAACCGCCCTGTTAATATTCCATGTTACCGTATACGTTTGGGTGTTTGGACCCGTAATGGTAGTCTACATATTTATAGGTTAAGGTATACCCCTTCATCAGCCCATCAAAAAACATGAACATAATTAACATTTAAACAAGATCATCTAGCACATAAAGTGAAACGTAAGTTACTTTCTAACAGCAATCATGAAACTCGTTGAAATTATTTGCAAACCAGCGGGTGTTGGACAACAACAATGTTTGGTGTCGTTAGTTCGAAAATTAGAGGCTTCGGTGGCGTAGTTGATAGCATGCTGAACTGCAGTGTCCAAGTTCGCGGGTTCAAACCCGGCCGAAGTCGTCGGATTTTTTAGAGCGTAGAGGGAAAGTAAAGCCGGCGGTCCCATGGAATAGATTTATGGCATGTAAAATATCCTTCCACTAACTAAACATGTGTGAAGCTTAATTTCTAGGTTAGATTTCGTTGTAATGCTCGATCAAAGTTCCGACGTTCACCACTGGTGTCAGTGACATCTGGTAGCGAAAGTTGGAACTGCATGAAATTGAATGGAATTTGTAGCTCACCCCATGGGTGTCCGCTTGAAGCAGCTACCGCCTCTGACGAGCCGAACATGTCCTAGGACACTCCCGGCACTAAAATCCATAAGCCAAATAAATATATACTGTAAATAAATAAATAAATAAATAAATAAACAAATAAATAAATAAAAGTTCCAAAATTACTATTTCCAGGCAAACTCCTTTCCAGTCAAAATATTTTGTTACCAAATTGAAATCGTCACGTAAAGGTGGGCTAGCCATGCGCACAAACCGAGTGTGGGCAGCCCCATCCAAACTATCTTACGCCGATTTAAAGGTTTACCATCTCAAGATCCCTAGTACGCTCCGGGAATTGAATCCCGCCTGGCCGTGGGTAACCCACAGGCAGCTCCACCATCGCGCATGGCAACACTAATATGGTGGACTTGCTGAGCAGACCATCGGCCAAGTGGTCACAGCCAAATATACGAGGGCTGGTTTTTAAAGTTCCGATGGACTGAATAAAAATAACAGATTGGCATACTAAACTGATTTTACTAGACTAATAAATGTTTGCTTGTTGTATTCACATGTGTCATCATAATCGCCAAAAAGATTGAAACATTTGTCGTATCGTTACACCAGCTTTACAACGCCCTCGGCAAAAAATTCTGCCGCCTCTGAGGTGGGTACGACTGGCCAGTCGCCTGAAGTGTTTCCTTTTTGGCGAGGCGTTGCCGCCCAACCATACCTTCAATTCTCGAAAAAGGTGAAAAACATTCATTGCTGGTTTGGACTAAATGGCAAGATGGACCAAAACTTCACACTTGAAATCTTTGAAAAGGTCTATTGTAACGTTGGCACAGTGCGGTCGTGAATGATTGAAGGTATGGTTGGGCGGCAACGCCTCGCCAAAAAGGAAACACTTCATGAGACTCTCCAGACATACCCACCTCAGTGGTGGTAGAATTTTTTGCCGAGGGCATTGGAAAGCTGGTGTAACGATACGACAAATGTTTCAATCGTTTTGGCGATTATGTTGAAGGATAAGAATAAAACAAGCAAACATTTAACAGTAAAATCAGTTTGGTATGTCAGTCTGTTAATTGTATACAGTCCTTCAGAACTTGAAAGAAAACAGCCCTTGTACAATTCAGAGTCAGACATTTACTTTCAGACGGAATTATCAATTTTAGTTATCTGCAATTTGATCTTGTTTAAGTGCTGCTTAGAGCAGAATGATGAAGATGGGTAGATAGAGTAACTATTGAAGAGGTATTAAGACGAGTGGGAGAGGAGAGATGTTTCTGGCGACTGCTAATGAAGAAGAAAGATAGTGGGGTTGGTGACATACTAAAACACCCAGGAATACCAAACTTAGTTATGAAAGGAAGGGTCTAAGACAAGAACTGTAGGGGTAGACCGAGGTTATACACTGTTAAAGAGATTGCCTTGGATGTTAGTGATGGTAACTATGTAGAGATGAAACGATTAGCTCAGGGCAGAGATACATGGAGAATTGCATCAAACCAGTGAAAAGACTAAAGCATCAAACAACGTAAATTCTAATTGATTATGTATTTTATTTATGGGCTGATGAAATGGTACGCGATAAGCCAAAATTATACATTGAACACTCACAAGGCACATCGTTTATAGTACATTATGCAACGAGCCTATAATGGCTATAATTAAGACACGAGTATTTTTTATAAAACGAGCGTATGCGAGTTTTATAATTTCCATACGAGTGTCTTAATTACCATTATAGGCGAGTTGCATACGACTGTTTATGTTCGACGATAATTATAACTTTATTATATGTTTTAACATAAATATTCATAAATATCTGTTGAGAGTCAGTTACTGGAATTTTGTGATCGCAGAGCGAGCGTTGGGTGTTATATCTTTGTCTTGCAAGAGCTTTGAACGACCGACGCATGCGCTCTATGGGCTTGCAATGCCATATGCAGCCATATGTTTACATCAGCCGTCCCTCAGTAATATTGTCACCACTGCGGTGAAGACAATGCGCTGTGTAGAAATTAGTGTTGGTGATTTTAAGGTACAGTGCTATTTCTTGTCTCATATTCGCCAGTTTATTTACGCGAACATATGGACGGTGGGTATTCCATGTCGGTAATTTATTATAGTTCGATGTTGTGTTTATGTCCGACATGTTGGATTTTGAGCGCATGCGCGAAGTTATCGTTACCTAATTGGTCAATGAACGAGCTCTGATTGGCTGGAGAAACTGAATCATAATGGAAAACAGTGTTATAATGACCATCATTATGATACAGTTATCTGACACATAATAGTGAGGGTCGAACATAAATAATTTTACAATACACATTATCAATTTGAACCGAAGTAACAAGACTAATTAAGTAACTATTTATTTATTTTATTGTTTAGCGTATGTCCCATACAATCAAGTTATACAGGATGTAACAAAAATGTACGGCTGTTGAGGGATTAATCAGATTCGTGCCATGGAGAGATATGCCTTCCTAATGTAGACAACAGTAGTGTGTTTTGGATGGTTCAGATGCCACCTCCACCTCCCCCACCTCACAAGATGGCGGCAGCCCGATAACTCCCGAACCCGTGGTCGGATTTTGACGAATGAGGTGTCATTGAACTCGGGCTAACACCCCCTTTCCAATGGACAACATATTTCAACCCCAAAATAAAACCTACCCCTACTAGGGGGCGAAATTGTAATTTTTTAGAGAATCTCTCTTACCAACTGCAACATGTGAGAGTTTGAATGTCAATATGGAATGAAACGTTGTTCTACACAAGAGACATGTATACGGTGGATAGCCACTATGAATTAACATGCTTGTTTTTGTTTTTTACGCATGCCCATTCATGGCTTTTGTAAGAGGGTGGGGGAGCGGTTCCCTGTGGACGGGTCCTTGTTGACAGGTCCCTGTGGATGGGTCATTGTTAACGGGTCATTGTGGACGAGTCCCTGTGGACGGATCTCTGTTGACAGGTCATTGTTGACAGGTCATTGTTGACGGGCCATTGCTGACGGGTCCTTGTCGACAAGTCCTTGTGGACGAGTCCCTGTTGATGGGTTCCTTTTGACTGATCCCTTTGGACCGATCCCTTTGGAATGGTCCCTAATGCTATGATGAAATTAAACGTTGTTCCACATGAAACGAAAGCGAAGAGCCGATCGCTACTATGAATTAACATGTTTGTTTTTTTGTTTTTACGCATTTGCACTTGGGGTTTTTGTAAGAGGGTGGGCTTTTTGAATACAGATTTATAGATGAGTTATTTTTTTTAATTAACCAAAAGATCCAAAACTAATAGGTCATTAGCTTTTAATATCTCATGAATCAATAAGGCTAGGGACTTGTATGAGAGGTCGTTGGACTTGGGGTGACATTCTGTTTCTTAATGTATTATTCATTTTTGTCAAAAGGGTCTAACTGCACTTTTGTTAATATCTCGTTAACTAATAATCAGAGAGGGTCAAGTAAGGTGTCATGGGACTCATGATGGTCAACCCTTTTCCATGACCAACGAATTTACCCAAAAGACCTAAAACAGCAAGGTCATTGACCTATGATTTTATAAACTAATAATCGGTGAGGGTCAAGTGAGGTGTCATAGGACTTAGAATGGTTATCCCTTTCCCATGACCAATGAATTTACTCCAAAAATCCAGAACAGTAAGGCCATTGACCTGAGATTTTATAAACTAATATGGGGTCGATAACCTAGATGTTAGACACCATAAAACATCAATTATCATTATTATTATTATATTATTATTATTATTATTATTATTATTATTATTATAAACTAATAATTGGATATCAACGTGTGAGGTTTCATAGGACTTAGAATGATCAACCCTTTCCCATAGCCAATGAATTTACCCAAAATACCCAATATATCAAGGTCATCGACCCGAGATTTTATAAACTAATAATCGGATACGAACATGTGAGATGTTTACCATGTGTGATGAAACATAGCTTGGTAGAGAAAGAATTAGTGTAGGCTACATGTATGGTGACTGACAAGTCTTTTACCATTGGAACTTGTTTTCAGATCAAACTGCAGTACAGAGAGAGTATAGGTTCCAGGTATGGGTTAATAAATGAAAAACGGTGTACACAAACTCTGATTTATCGATTCAAGAATTAAGAGTAGACTACCTTTAATTGATTGGTTAAAGAGGATAGCTAAGACACAAAATAGTGATTACATTGTACTAAACCGAACCAAACCCAACCGAAAACAAGCCAAGGGTTTATGTGTAAAACTTGTGGGTAAATGTGGTCATTGGTAATGTCAAAAAGGAAAGGGATAACGCTCTACCTATAGAGGGTAAGGTTTTTAAATGGTTTTTTTTTTGAAATTTTGACAAGGGGTCCAACTATACTTTTGTTGATATTTCCTGAACTCATGATGGGATTTTGACCTGTGAGGTGTCGTTGGACTTGGGCAGACACTCTCTTTTTGAATGTATTTTTGACATTTTAACAAAGGGCCTAACTATACTTTTGTTAATATCTCGCGAACCAATAAGGCTAGGGACTTGTATGTGGGGTCCTAGCACTCGGGGTGACGCTCTGTTTTTGAATCTATATTTAATGTTTCTCAAAAGGGCCTAACTGCACTGTTGTTAATATCTCGATAACTAATAATGGGAGAGAGTCAAGTTAGGTGTTATAATACTTAGGATGGCCAACCCTTTCCCATGACCAACGAATTTACCCCAAATATTCAAAACAACAGGGTCATTGACCTGAGATTATATAAACTAATCATCGGATATCAACATGTAAGGTGTCATTAGACTTATAATGGTCAACCCTTTCCCATGGCCAATGAATTTACCTAAAATATCCAAAACATTAAGGTCATTGACCTGAGATTTTATAAAAAAAATTGGATACGGACATGTGAGATCTTTACCGTGAGTGATGGAACATAGCTAGGTAGAGAAAGAATTAGTGTAGGCTACATGTATGGTGACTGACAAGTCTTTCACTATTGGAACTTGTTTTCAGATCAGACTGTAGTAAGAGAGAGTATAGGTTGCAGGCATGGGTTAATAAATGACAAACGGTGTACACAAAATCTGATTTATTGATTCATGAATTAAGAGCAGACTATCTTTAATTGATTGGTTAAAGAGGATAGCTAAAGAAACAAAATGGTGACTACATTGAACTAAACTGAACCAAGCTGAATCAAACCCAACCAAACCGAACCAAACCTAATCGAAAACAAACCAAGGGTTTAAGTGTAAAACTTGTGGGTGAATGTGGTCATTGGTAATGTCAAACAGGAAAGGGATAACGCTCTACCTATAGAGGGTAAGGTAAATCTAGAGCATGGTGCTAATCCACACACCCAAGTACATGAACCACACACAATTATCCTATGCAGTTTTTATGGGTTGACTGTTAAAACTTGCTCAGTGGTTACTGAGACAAGATGGTCGCTACACACAACAAGCTTTAAATACCTGAGGCTAATAATCTATACACACACTCACACACACTTGTTCTAAACTAAACTGTCTTGCTGGCAGAGCTCACACAATGGGTAAATGACAGAAATGCTTGGCTAACAGAAATACAATCATTTTCGGTTGTCTAATGTTACCAGCTAAACATTACGTGCTATAGTGGTGAGCACATGTGCCTCTTTCACTGGAGATCTTAACTCTATTTCTAGCTCTAAGGCCTAGAACGAATCAAACTAAGAAAAAAGGGTATGGTGACGCAGTGGTTAAACTGTTAGCCTTTCACTAAGGTAGACTAGGGTTTGATTTTAGGTTAATATGCATGTCATAAACAAACAAATAAAAGCAGAGATAATGTTTAAAACTTATTACACTTGTCTCTTTTCAAATTATTACTTAGATTACAAATACAAACGTGGACTGGGTTTGACATACAGTTAATGCTTCCTATCACATACTAGACTGTAAGAAAGCCAAACAAGCAAAAGGTGTAGGTAGAGCAGTGGTAAAATCGCTATGTGTAGAGAAATACCTAACGGTTTTATGAACTGGCAAAGGTATGTCTCATAAACAGTGCAGGATACAATCCAGCAACCATAATTTGTATCTTGTGGACAAGAGAAAACATATATATAGAGAGAGATATATAGAAAGCTTGTGTGTGTGTGGGTAGCATTGGTTGTTTGACCAGAGAATATACGGTGAGGTAGGGTGGGGAGAGGGAGAATTAGCACTTATATATGAATGGAAAATAGATTTTTTTCAATCGTTTTGTTTTTCAAATGCAGTGGTAGATAGTCGTTATTTTGTAAAACATTCTTACTCGCAGTAGTAATAAGCCTCTATGGTTCCGCTAACACATAGATAGACCGGTCCCTTTGGACTGGTACCTATGGACTGGCCAATGCAATTATCCAAATTATGTCAAAGGGTCCGGTCCAAAGGTATCAGCCAAAAGGACCTGTCCACAGGGACCCGTCAAAAATGACTCCATTCAAAAAGGGCCCTTCCAAAGGGGCTAGTCAACAGGGACCAGTCCAAAGGGACAAATCAACAGGGATCAATGAAAAGGGGGAAGCGCCTCATGTAAGTCGTTGCGCGCCGCCGCCGTGGGAACATAGGTGTTTATCAGCAGTCTCCGGCAATGTTCGGGAGAGTAACCTTGAAAAGTAGCTGAAACTCGGTAGTCGAAAGCATAGCTTGGCCCATTTCTTACCTATATGACAAGGTTAGGTTAGGTAAATTTAGGTTATGTTAGGTGAGCTGAGGTGAAGTCTTAAAATATTCCCTCTCTTATGTGTTCAAAGCCGATTCACCCTGAACAGTCAGCCAAAACTTTAAATATGTATTTATCATTTCATAAAGAATTAAAGCATACTTAATTAATTATGAATGGCGTTTTTGTTACTGTTCAATGTAGACAGAATATATGCATTAAATGATAGACTCAACACAAAATGTTTTGATTGTTGACTTGTGTTATTGATAATTTGTTTTAATGTTAGGGGCAGTGCACACTTTCCATGTCGATAATTTATATAGGGTAGAAGGATGGTGTTGCAAACTTCTGATGTGTATTTCCAAATTTCCTGCATAGTCTATTTCATAGAATTTTCCTGTAACTTAAAAGTTCATGCTGATTTTGTCTTTGTGTTTGACATTGCAACTACAATGGTTGATTGGATATTCTTTGTCAACTTTCAAATCATGTAATTCATGTCAGATATGTTGGAATTTTTGTTCATGTGTGAAGCTATCAAGTACCGATACCTAATTGGTTACACAACTGTTTCATAATGAAAATCTTGATCTCTGATTCATTGGAGAACTGTTTACGCTTGTCTGAACCAAGACTAACTGACTACTCACTGCTAAGGTTTAGAAATTACATTTACTCAAATCTCATTCTGGTAAAAAAGATCATGACTACTATAAACTGCTACCACTCTTCCACCACTTTGCTAACACTTTTCTACCATTTGACTCTCACTTTTGCTCTTACTTTAAACTGCACATACTACAAACTATCATTTTTATTATCGAGTTAACTTTACTAGAGATTAGTTTATGCTTAACAGTTGACATGGAAGTATCAACGACTAGCTATGGTAAGCCATGTGCTTACTATAAAGGATATGCATATATTGTAAAAAGAACTAATAAAATTGGAACTGTTATTTGGTGCTGTTCGAAACAACGATCTAAAAAGTGTCGAGGAATGATTAAAACAAAAGGCTCCAACATACTTATTTCAATCGATCATCATTGTAAATCTCAAAATGATACTCATTTAAATGGACAAAATACTCTAACCAAGGTAAAAAAGCAAGACCAAGAAAAAAATAGTGTGGCTTAAGATAGTGCTTTGTTTGTTAAAGAGCAGTTATTATCTCCTGAAAAAGACATGTTAGGACAGTCGTTAACGTCTAAGAAACCTCTAACACTATCAAAGACAACACAAACTATGCCAAAGGTTGTTGCATTGCAAGATGAACAGAAAGGATTAGATAGTAATAGTGATGATGATTATATTGATGATAATTATATTGATGATGATAACCATGATGATGATGATGATTATGATGATGATGATGATGATGATGATAATGGTTTACACCCAAAAAATCATTTGTTAAATTTGTTTACTGGAACAATCCCAGTAAGCTAATCCAGCGGCTTCAGTACTTGCATACCTGTAAACAGGCTAGTCATACTAAATATGAGGAAGAACTTTTGGATATTGAAAATGAGCTTCGTGATGCTAAAATTATAGTGTAATGAATCCATGCAACCGCTTAAACTATTTCTTAACAATACATGTAATATTTTCTACCACTTTGATACCACTTTTCTACCACTTTACTACCACTTTTCTACTACTTTTCTGCCACTTTTCTACCACTTTTCTAGTTTGCTACCACTTTTCTACCACTTTGCTACCACTTTTCTACTACTTTTCTGCCACTTTTCTACCACTTTGCTACCACTTTGCTACCACTTTTCTACCACTATGTTACCAATTGTCTACCACTTGTCTACCACTTTGCTACCACGTTTCTACCACTTTTCTATCACTTTTAACTGTACATATTAAATATAAAAGCCAACGCTAAATAATTCTATTACCAGAACAGAGATAACCTTTGTAGTGTGCAAATCATACTAACAGGTTAGTTACTACTATGGAACTTACTACAACTAACAGAGGTAAACAACGTGTACTCTATAAAGGCTACTCATATAACTATAGACGACAAAATGTAAAAGGAATAATATTCTGGCGATGCTCAAAACAGAGGTCAACAAAATGTCGAGGCAATATGAAAAGTAGAAATGGTGTGGTTTTAAGTGTGAGTGATCATCAATGTAGTGCTCCAGACAAAACACTGATGGTGTTGGCAAAAAATCATCAGAATGCTAATAAGTTAGTACAAGAGAAAGATGTTGCTACTCAAAATAGTGCATTGTTTGTTGAGCAACGTTTAACCCCTGTTGTAAAAGTTATGTTGTATCCATCTTCCACGCCTCAAGAGTCATCAACATCACAGACTATGCAAGAGGTAGTGTTGTTGTTGTTTTAAGGGGCTGAACTACAAAGTCATCTGCCTTGATAAGCAAGTGGATCGAAAAGGACTAGATAGTAATAGACAAAAGAGAGTTGTAGTTTGTATATAACTATTGTACAAGTACTTACATTAAATAAATAAAAATAGTGTATGGGTATTGTCTGTTTTTCTTAATTGCTATCCCTATGTCCCACTATTAATGCAATTGTTAACCATCAACAGTCTCAGACTATGTTCGCAAAGAGAGTGACGTTAAACAATACACTCTATCTATGGTTTGTGTACCGAGTACACAATAATACAGTGTGGTCAAGCCATGTTGAGGCAATAGTTATATCAGGTAAGGGATTCGAACCCTTGCTTTCTTGTACAGAAAATTTGAACTTAAGTCAAACACCATAACCACTCGGTCAACCTGAAAGTTACTAATTTAATTATTTTTGTGGACTTGAGTGTTTATAAAACTTTTTCCAGTATACATTGACTAAACCACTTGTTTGTTTTGAAATATAGATTTTGTTTTGTTTGACCATAACATTGCAGTTATGAGTCTTGTGAACTGGGTGTTTAATATAGGGTTAAAGGCATTTTAAAATAATTTTAGAAAAGCTCTTAGGTATCGTGTCATGGGTTTTAGTAATGCATTACTGTTCGTTTACTAACATTTACCGTTACACAACATTATTTTGGTGAGTTCTACATGTTGTTGTTTGAGTCGTCAGTCTTTTGACTGGTTTGATGCAGATCTCCATGCCTCCCTGCCCCCAGCGAAACGTCTCATCTCTATATAGCTACCACACCCTACATTCAAGGCTATCTGTTTAACATATTATAGCCTTGGATCTCCCGTACAAGCTCTTGGGTTCAATTCCTAGATTTAACACAAACTTTTAAAAGTGGTATGACAACTAAAACTAGTCTACTCAGTCTCGAGTGGTCTAAATAAGTAGAGAGGGTTTGATTCACACCTCAACCATAGAGCACCTTGTTCTTTTTTTTTAAATAATGATAGCCATTTGTTCAATTTCACATTTCACACATTGCAATTTGTCAATTTTCCATTTGCATTTTTTAAAATGACAGTTTGATGTTTTTCAATTTCATGATATGGAAACATGAATTTTTCCATTTTCATATCTACACATTTGTCAATTTCCCATTTGCATATATTTTCTTAAATGTCCGTTTAAGGTTTGTAAATTTTGTCTATATGGAAACATGGATTTTCTATTTTGCTGTTTACAAATTTTTTATATATTTATTTTGTGTACGTTAAAAAACGATATTTCCAAAACAAGATTTTTTATTTTTCATTTTATGATTTTGTAAATGATCTTAATGTGAGTGCTTGACCATGGCAATAATACAGTCTATCTATGTGTTAGCGGAACCATAGAGGCTTATTACTACTGCAAGTAAGAATGTTTTACAAAATAACGACTATTTACCACTGCATTTGAAAAACAAAACGATTGAAAAAATCTATTTTCCATTCATATATAAGTGCTAATTCTCCCTCTCCCCACCCTACCTCACCGTATTTTCTCTGGTCAAACAACCAATGCTACCCACACACACACAAGCTTTCTATATATCTCTCTCTATATATATGATTTCTCTTGTCCACAAGATAAAAATTATGGTTGCTGGATGTATCCTGCACTGTTTATGCGACATACCTTTGCCAGTTCATAAAACCGTTAGGTATTTCTCTACACATAGCGATTTTACCACTGCTCTACCTACACCTTTTGCTTGTTTGGCTTTCTTACAGTCTAGTATGTGATAGGAAGCATTAACTGTATGTCAAACCCAGTCCACGTTTGTATTTGTAATCTAAGTAATAATTTGAAAAGAGACAAGTGTAATACGTTTTAAACATTATCTCTGCTTTTATTTGTTTGTTTATGACATGCATATTAACCTAAAATCAAACCCTAGTCTACCTTAGTGAAAGGCTAACAGTTTAACCACTGCGTCACCATACCCTTTTTTCTTAGTTTGATTCGTTCTAGGCCTTAGAGCTAGATATCGAGTTAAGATCTCCAGTGAAAGAGGCACATCTGCTCACCACTATAGCACGTAATGTTTAGCTGGTAACATTAGACAACCGAAAAACATTGTATTTCTGTTAGCCAAGCATTTCTGTCATTTACCTATTGTGTGAGCTCTGTCAGCAAGACAGTTTAGTTTAGAACAAGTGTGTGTGAATGTGTGTATAGAGTATTAGCCTCAGGTATTTAAAGCTTGTTGTGTGTAGCGACCATCTTGTCTCAGTAACCACTGAGCAAGTTTTAACAGTCAACCCATAAAAACTGCATAGGATAGTTGTGTGTGGTTCATGTACTTGGGTGTGTGGATTAACACCATGCTCTAGCTTTACCTTACCCTCTATAGGTAGAGCGTTATCCCTTTCCTTTTTGACATTACCAATGACCACATTCACCCACAAGTTTTACACTTAAACCCTTGGTTTGTTTTCGATTAGGTTTGGTTCGGTTTGGTTGGGTTTGATTCAGCTTGGTTCAGTTTAGTTCAATGTAGTCACCATTTTGTTTCTTTAGCTATCCTCTTTAACCAATCAATTAAAGATAGTCTACTCTTAATTCATGAATCAATAAATCAGATTTTGTGTACACCGTTTGTCATTTATTAACCCATGCCTGCAACCTATACTCTCTCTTACTACAGTCTGATCTGAAAACAAGTTCCAATAGTGAAAGACTTGTCAGTCACCATACATGTAGCCTACACTAATTCTTTCTCTACCTTGCTATGTTTCATCACTCACGGTAAAGATCTCACATGTCCGTATCCAATTTTTTTATAAAATCTCAGGTCAATGACCTTAATGTTTTGGATATTTTAGGTAAATTCATTGGCCATGGGAAAGGGTTGACCATTATAAGTCTAATGACACCTTACATGTTGATATCCGATGATTAGTTTATATAATCTCAGGTCAATGACCCTGTTGTTTTGAATATTTGGGGTAAATTCGTTGGTCATGGGAAAGGGTTGGCCATCCTAAGTATTATAACACCTAACTTGACTCTCTCCCATTATTAGTTATCGAGATATTAACAACAGTGCAGTTAGGCCCTTTTGACAAACATTAAATATATATTCAGAAACAGAGCGTCACCCCGAGTGCTAGGACCCCACATACAAGTCCCTAGCCTTATTGGTTCGCGAGATATTAACAAAAGTATAGTTAGGCCCTTTGTTAAAATGTCAAAAATACATTCAAAAAGAGAGTGTCTGCCCAAGTCCAACGACACCTCACAGGTCAAAATCCCATCATGGGTTCAGGAAATATCAACAAAAGTATAGTTAGGCCCCTTGTCAAAATTTCAAAAAAAAACCATTTAAAAACCTTACCCTCTATAGGTAGAGCGTTATCCCTTTCCTTTTTGACATTACCAATGACCACATTTACCCACAAGTTTTACACTTAAACCCTTGGCTTGTTTTCGGTTAGGTTTGGTTCGGTTTAGTACAATGTAATCACTATTTTGTGTCTTAGCTATCCTCTTTAACCAATCAATTAAAGGTAGTCTACTCTTAATTCTTGAATCGATAAATCAGAGTTTGTGTACACCGTTTTTCATTTATTAACCCATACCTGCAACCTATACTCTCTCTCTGTACTGCAGTTTGATCTGAAAACAAGTTCCAATGGTAAAAGACTTGTCAGTCACCATACATGTAGCCTACACTAATTCTTTCTCTACCAAGCTATGTTTCATCACACATGGTAAACATCTCACGTGTTCGTATCCGATTATTAGTCGATGACCTTGATATATTGGGTATTTTGGGTAAATTCATTGGCTATGGGAAAGGGTTGATCATTCTAAGTCCTATGAAACCTCACATGTTGATATCCGATTATTAGTTTATAATAATAATAATAATAATAATAATGATAATTGATGTTTTAAGGGGTCTAACATCTAGGTTATCGACCCCATATTAGTTTATAAAATCTCAGGTCAATGGCCTTACTGTTTTGGATTTTTGGAGTAAATTCATTGGTCATGGGAGAGGGATAACCATTCTAAGTCCTATGACACCTCACTTGACCCTCTCCGATTATTAGTTTATAAAATCATAGGTCAATGACCTTGCTGTTTTAGGTCTTTTGGGTAAATTCGTTGGTCATGGAAAAGGGTTGACCATCTTGAGTCCCATGACACCTCACTTGACCCTCTCTGATTATTAGTTAACGAGATATTAACAAAAGTGCAGTTAGACCCTTTTGACAAAAATGAATAATACATTAAGAAACAGAATGTCACCCCAAGTCCAACGACCTCTCATACAAGTCCCTAGCCTTATTGATTCATGAGATATTAAAAGCTAATGACCTATTAGTTTTGGATCTTTTGGTTAATTAAAAAAAACTCATCTATATATCTGTATTCAAAAAGCCCGCCCTCTTACAAAAAAAACCAAGTGCAAATGCGTTAAAAAAAACATGTTAATTCATAGTAGCGATCGGCTCTTCGCTTGCGTTTCATGTGGAACAACGTTTAATTTCATCATAGAATTAGGGACCAGTCCAAAGGGATCGGTCCAAAGGGATCAGTCAAAAGGAACCCATCAACAGGGACTCGTCCACAAGGACTTGTCGACAAGGACCCGTCAACAATGGCCCGTCAACAATGACCTGTCAACAGGGACCCGTCCACAGGGACTCGTCCACAATGACCCGTTAACAATGACCCATCCACAGGGACCTGTCAACAAGGACCCGTCCACAGGGAACCGCTCCCCCACCCTCTTACAAAAGCCATGAGTTGGCATGCGTAAAAAACAAAAATAATCATGTTAATTCATAGTGGCTATCCACCGTATACATGTCTCTTGTGTAGAACAACGTTTCATTCCATATTGGCATTCAAACTCTCACATGTTGCAATTGGAAAGAGAGATTCTCTAAAAAATTACAATTTCACCCCTAGTAGGGGTAGGGTTTATTTTGAGGTGGAAATATGTTGTTCATTGGAAAGGGGGTGTCAGTCCGAGTTCAATGACACCTCATTCGTCAAAATCCGACCATGCGTTCGAGAGATATCAACCGCCGCCATCTTGTGAGGTGGGGAGGTGGAGGTGGTATCTGAACTCTCACAAAACCACTACTGACAACGGCACAAAATGCAGGACACATTCCTCACACGTAGACGAAGAAATTATGTTATATGAACATGGGTCCGGAAACGCTTTGTTTCCATGTTACACCCCATTGTCTCCAACTCATTTCGCTTGGGAATCACACAAGAACAGAACGTTAGAATCTTGGGGAACATGCACTCTTGGGTACGTCTGGTCACAATGTCATTATCGTAGGTGCACCGCCAGTGTTTTGTTTTACGTGGCCCCGTTGCCAAGTGACTTAGCAGATGTGCCTTTAGCTGTGCGACAAAACATGTACTTCATGCACGATGGAGCACCTCCTCAGTTTAGTGCTAATGTCCGCCGGCTTCTAAATAACAGATGGATAGGTAGAGGTGGACCAATTGCCTGGCCTCCACGCTCTCCGGACTTAAAACCACTGAACTTTATTTGTGAGAGCATTTGAAAGTTCTTGTGTATCGAACCCCAGTACAAGATGATCACTCCGTGCCCATATTATGGAAGGCTACGACACCATACGAAGTACTCCAGGGATACATCAGCTCATCCAAGATTCACTACGGCGGTGGGTTGATGAATGTATCAATGCGCATGTATGGCATATTGAACATATCCTGTGAGAAAGAGTTGCATGTGGTATGCTGGTACGTTCTGTTCTTGTGTGATTCCCATGATAAAAGAGTTGGAAAAAATGAGGTATAACATGGAAACAAAGGATTTCCCAGACCCATGTTCATATAACATAATTTCTTCGTCTACGTGTGAGGAATGTGTCCTGCAATTTGTGCCGTACATTGTTGTTACACCCTGTATACAGAAATACATTATATACATATTTACATAACAAGGAAAACAACGAACAATGAAAGACACCTTACAATTGAATGCCAAGATCATTGATCCACTGTATTGCTTCTGGAGTTGCCATCAAGAAATCCTATTGGCAGCCTGTGTACGCCCGCGTTTCACATTCGCTCACAATATGGTAGATGGTCTGTCGCGCAACTCCGCAGTCACAGGAAACTGTCGGCAACTTGTTCCATTTATACAGCATGTATCTGCACTTATCGTGGCCTGTTCTTAATCTGAAAACTGTATAATTAGTACAGTACAGCTGGAATGGTTTTGTTCCAAAAACTGTGCTATGGTTGGCTTTTGTAAATCGTTAGAAAAGCACAAAAAAAGCTTAATTCTAAATTTTAGAATAATTTGCACGATCATTTTGTCAGAAAACTCAAAAAAACATTGAAAAGCGTTTTTCTCTGAATCGACGTATTTTAAAGAAAAGTTTTTTAAACTAAAATGTAGGGGACATTGTCACCTACAATTCGTCTCATTGAGGTCATGTCATTCGCTTTGAAATGCAGAAGCTAGGTGGCGCCAAAGTTTCCAAAAAAAGTGTGTTTTTTTCACTTTTTGTCCTAGAAAAAATAGATTTTTCACAAAAGAGTGAATAAGAAATTTTTGCCTCTCAAAATTGTCTGAAACATTTATTTAAACGTTTGTTTCCTCCGACTTACCGTTCCAAAGTTATAGCGCAGCAAATGCAACGCTGCGTAGTCAAGGCTACTATTGTTACTGCGGAGAGAGCGGTGGGCATAATTTAGACAGGGACCGGTGTCGGACAGCCGCCTAAGGCTCGGTCAAACAGGACGCGGGCTGTGTTTGTTCATTAGCTCAAACAATCATATATATTTCAATCGCAACGTACCAATCATAACTGTACACATATTAACCTTTTTGCCATCTGAATAGTACAATTTCACACATCGGCAGACTATAACTTTGGAACAGTAAGGCGGAGAAAAAAAATGTTTCAATAAATGTTGTAGACAATTTTAAGAGGAACAAATTTCTGATTCGCTCTTTTGTGAACAAAACATTTTTTCTAGGACAAAAAGTGAAAAAACACTTTGTTGGAAACTTTGGCGACACCTAGCTTCTGCATTTCAAAACGTATGACATGACCTCAATGAGATGAATTGTAGGTGACAATGTCCTCTACATTTTTTGTTTAAAAACTATTCTTTAAAATACGTCGATTCAGAGAAAAAGGTTTTTCAATGTTTTTTTGAGTTTTCCGACAAAATGATCGTGCAAATTATTCTAAAATACAGAGTTAAGATTTTTTGTGCTTTTCTAACGATTTACAAAAAGCCAACCATAGCACAGTTTTTGGAACAAAACCATTCCAGCTGCACTGTACTAACGCAACTGTCGGAAACTTGTTCCATTTAAACAGCATGTCTCTGCACCTACCATGGCCTGTTCTTATTCTGAAAACTGTAGAATATTCCAAAACTTAACTATACTATTACTAACTAAACAGCTTCTGGCCTAGTTGAACGAAATCTAATATATACATTATGACTGTGAAAACTTAAATGAATAATTTCAGATTTTAATTATTTTAGCCCAAAAATATAAATAACGTGTTGCATTATGTTTTCAGGTATCGACGTGCTCAAGAGGTATTCGTAGCACAACACATTATACAGTATACAATTCCAGTACACTCCGTCATGACGGCGATGATTGCAACTACCTTGAAGTTCTCTACGATACTTCTCTTGACTCTACTTGAAGGCAATGAGACTGCATCAGGATTACGAAGAACTGGAATATTGTCGTGTCTGAAATACATCAGTGATAATTACTTCCACGAGTTTGGTAGTGTTATTTTACTAAGCTCTAATTTAGGCGTAAGCGCACGTGAACCAAATGTTTCCAAGGCGGGTATTAATGGAAAAATATATGAAAAAAGTGATTTTGACTTTCCGGATTGTCTTATGAAATATTTTAACACACAAAGTAAATGGCCACTCTTCACAGCTAATACGAACAGAACCTTTAGAGAATCAACGAAGAAAACTGTAAATAAAGTTCAGAATGTAATAATGTATCTTCAGTCTGGAAATAGAGAGTATCAAATAAGCAGTCTTCGTTCTCAGTTACAGTTACTGACAAAACATATTGTTTGGTATTCCAATGCACGCTTTGTTATTGTCGTTGAAGGAAGAATGCAAGGTAGCCATGAAGAAGATTCTGCTCAAAAAGTATTAAAAGAATTATGGAACAAAAAAGCTGCTAATGTCCTCGTTATGATAACACAATCAACATCTAACTCTTCTGGCGTTGTGAATATCGCAGCTTACTCATGGTTTCCATACAGAGGCAAGAACTGTGGCTATGTAAATGAAGTGAGGTTAATGGACCTTTGGATGATGAAAGGGGACGATGGAACATTTCAACATGGAAATAATCTATTTCCAAACAAAGTCCCCAAAGATTTGAACGGCTGTAATTTAACAGTTTCCACATTACCTTATTCACCTTATGTGTTTGAACTCAGCAAAAATAGTAGCTTAAAATATCCTACAGACGTTATTTATTACGAAGATGGTTATGAGATTGATATGCTGGAATTTATAGCTCTAAAGTCAAATTTTAGTGTTAAATATTTACCACCGCCTCCTGAAATGTGGAACGGAATAGTAGATATTTTGAATAAGAGTGAAGCAGATGTAGGTTTTGGATCACTCATTTCAAATGTCATTAGGTTTAGAGATTTGGAGGACACTACTCCTTACTTAAGAGAAAAGTTCACGTTCTACGTCCCCGTTGGGAGAAGAATCTCACAATGGCATTCTCTGTTCAGAGCGTTTACTCTTAAATTCTGGAGTTTAGTATTTGTTTCTTTCCTACTTTCTACAGCAGTTCTTCTGGCTCTAGGCAACGTAACACCGACAACACGAGTCAATGAGCTAGCCTATTATACAGAACCCACCCTGGGTTTCTGTTCGACATGGTCAGCGATACTAGGTGTGGCTGTGGTCTCAAAACCACTGACATGGCCATGTCGACTGTTTTTTCTTATCTGGGTTATTTACTGCCTACAGATAAACACGGCTTTCCAATCATCATTGGTCGTATTACTTGTTAAACCTGAATACGAATCTCCAATAAGAACAATAGAAGAATTACTAAGCTCACCACTCCAAGTGACTGCTTTTACATTGTACCACGATATTTTCAAGAACACAGAGGACTCGAGATATACTGCTTTATACAACAGGCTAGAGCGTTGTAACACGACCATACTATGTGTTGAAGCCGCAGCTCAAGCGACAGATAAGGCTGTATTTGAAGGCAAGAATACCATGGATTTCGATGGACCATTAAATATTCTCACGATGGAAATTTGCTGCTTCGTCCTTTAGAAACAAATATTTTAGAAACTTTGATACTAATGTACATGCCTAAAAGACATATATTAGTGACACGATTTAATTCAATAATATCCAGTATACTTGAGGGAGGTTTTCTGGCAAAATGGATACGCGATTCAGAATATAAGGGTAGGAGGAATTTAGCCATAGAAGATTTGCAAAATGATGATGATGACGATGATGATGATGATGACTATGATGACTACGACGATGATGGAGTTATCCAACTACACATGTCACATCTACAAGGTGCCTTCTACCTCCTTCTCATGGGCATATCCTGTGCTGTAATAGTTTTCATCGGAGAGCTATTGTTCTCATATGTAAAAGGAAAGTACACTGAGCAGGATGATGATATCAGATTGGTTACCAAATTGCTTGAAATGAATAAATCCAGAAACAAAAAGGAGAAACTTTTTAGGAAACGAATTTTAAGGGCAAACAGAATTGCAAATATTAGGAAGAAATTTATATAATAGTTCCTGAAAATTTAGAATAGTTAATTAGAACGCAAGTACTTCAAGCTCCATGAACGTAGGATGTTTCTGGAAGTACAAAAAGCATTAAAAACTTTTGTATGGACGGAAACTAACCATTTAGCGGTGAACATCCAAAAGTCAGAACACATGATCTTCAGGAAAGGTGGGTGGATTTCCCCAAGAGACGTCTTACTTTTTCAGCAACGTGCACTTCTAATCGTAAACAACTTTAAATATCTTGGCTTAACCATACGTTCCTACAGGATACACATAAAATTACGAGCTACTGCGGCAATATACGACATTATGCTTCTCTACAGACTATCTCTGAATGACTTTATTCGATGCCAAAATTATTCCTATTCTGACTTACAGGATAGAGAATTATTTGGGATAGGCTGACGACAACCGACCTAAGGACGCTGGAAAAGGTTAAAGCGCGTTTCTTTAAAACAACTATTGGAGTATGCAGATACACAAGATCTAGATTAGTTTACGAACTATCTAAAGAAACTATGCTATTAGAAGATCTACGATTGAAAATGCTACTTGAGCCCACGCCGGCCTTCAGAGAGGTCGTCAGAGAACATATAACAAAGAGAAAAGAAATCTGTATGAAATTTTACACCACAGATGCCATGATAACGACGGAATGGAAAGAAGCAAATTATCAGCTCAGACATCTTATCACCAGATTTGCAGTGCATGGTTTCCATCACAAGTGTTGTAGGACCATACGTTTTCATGAGCCATGCGCGGACTGGGTTTGTCGTATGTGTGGGAAACTCTGTGAGAGATATCACGTGATGGGTTGTACAGATAGAATTTTATCATTGTCTCAATGCTGTTGTGAATCAACTTGATTGATTATGATTGTATATAAGTGGTCATTTGGCTGCATTATTAAATTATTTATTTTCCTTTGTCACCCTTACGCACAAAATGTTGAAACCTTCGTACACGTACGATATTTTTAAATCAATGCAGTCTGTCCATAGCAGATAAAATCGGTATATCTAGTTGACTCTCCAGATTCCTATTCGTCACACTACTAAATTTAACAAAACTTGTATGTTAATTGAAACCTACAATGGTATTGAATAAAACCACCAATAGTCAATAAATATATTGTTATTATTATTATTATTATTATTTGTTTAATATAACACGACTAGATTCGACCATAGTTTGGTCATCATCAGCAAAATTAACAAGTTGTCGGAAGAAACCATTAAAAAATAAAGTGGCGAGTAATTGTAACTACCATATAATTAAGTACACGTTTTTTGGGCTTGTAGGCCGTGGTCCAGACAGAATATCTCCCGACGATTCACCGGAAACTGCGTCCCAGGGCTTCCATCCACTCGCTCGTCCAAAAATAGTGAAATAGTGAGTGTTTTCTCTTCAAAAAAGTGGAAAAAAAGGTGAGTTTTTGGTATGAAAAAGTGAGTAAACAGTAAGTAAATTCATAGCATTATTCGCATTTATGGCCGCATATCTGGTTCATAATTTTAACGTTTGTTGATATCTGTAGGCGCAATTGGGGGGGGGCTTGGGTGTCTAAGCTCCCCAAAACCAACCATAGCCCCCCCAAAATATCACCAAACTGTATTGAAATAGACAACATTTTTAAGGATGTGTATCTGAAAATCAAATTAGCCCCCCAAAAATGTCAACCAAATTGCACCCATTATTTCAAGCCTCTTCCTCATTCCACTGCTGACCAAGGAAAGGAGCGGAACCCTTGAAAATGCCGGACGCAGTTTCCGGTGAAACGTCGGGAGATATCCTGTCTGGACCACGGCCTACAAGCCCGAAAAACTTGTACTTAATTATGAACGCTGGCCGTGAAAGCCTAAGCAATTGTAACTATAACTCAGCAATTCTTCTAGGTTTGTGCCGTGCCTTGTGTGGGGTTTCGCCTAGGACACCAAGCTGACTCATCGGCGGGCTCTTGGTGTCCCTGCCCGGACCCCCACAGGAGTGACGAACTGCGCGCCACCTCCCTTTATATTAGGTGCAACTACACCACTTGACTGCGAAAACTAAAAGCTCAAGCAGCCTTAACCTCCCTATGAAGGCTTCCAAAAAGATGATATATTGGCTTTCACGGCCTGTGAATTAAAACTCAGCAATTCTTCTAGGTTTGTGCCGTGTCTTGTGTGGGGTTTCGCCTAGGACACCAAGCTGGCTTGGCGAAACCCCTCACAAGACACGGCACAAACCTAGAAGAATTGCTGAGTTTTAATTCACAGGCCGTGAAAGCCAATATATCATCTAATTGTAACTATGTTGCAAAATAGACATGAGATGGTGTAAACCTAGAGCTTTAAGGACGGACTACCTATGCATGGTCCGTCCGATATTAACGTACGGCTTACCTGCTTGGCATCCCACTACAGCGGAAAACATGAACAAGCTGCAGCGTGTACAGCTTCGAGCAGAGAGGCTAGTAGCTCGTCATTGCCCTTCCACTTCGTCAAAATTCCCATCTATAGAGGCAACAGCCAAACAAACTGATTTGATTTTTCGCAAAAAATCCCTCACAGGTTCCATTAATATTGACACCTTTTGCCGGCTGTCATTGGCATATCGCTCAGTTCGGAGAGGACCAGGTGTAACTCTCGGTCCGCCGTTCGCTCGTAGCAATGCCTACCTGACAGGTTTCTACGGCCGCTGTGCGCGGTTATGGAATACGCTGTCAGAGTATGCCAAGATCTTGCCTCCTCGGAAATTCAGGCCGTACATAAAAAGGTACATTGTATAAATAAACTTCTGCATGAGTGACTGATTGTCTCGCCGATTGAATGAATGTATGGAGTGAGGTGATGAAAGTGCGTGCATGAGAGAGTGAGTGAACAATCGAAATATGTAAATACTTTGTAAAACATGTAAATATTGCAAAACCAAATGTACATGTAAATTGTGCCAGTGAAACATGTAATATGTATGTGAGGCTTACCCTTTTTACTAGGCCTTCCATACTTGTGTTTGATTTATGGTAAATAAATAATACTAATAATAAAATTTAAATGCAAAAAATATTCCAATATTACCCAAATCAGATCTGGTACAAGTAATTTAACCAAAAAAATAATGTATCTTATAACAAGATGTTCGGGAAAGAACATATAGCCTACTTTCTCCTAAATGTATGGGTATAGTTATAACTCTCTGTCCTTATCATCTCCTAATTTCTTCCTATTTGAAGTGCAAATTGGCACACAGGATTTGAACAGTGGCGTTCAAACCATAGTTTATAATTTACCCCAGCATTTTGCAATTTCATCAGCAAACACTCCAAACACCGACTACTTACAATAATTGAAACTTCGTTGCTCTAATAAGGCCCATCTACAATGCGCAGTCGGCAGTCCGTAGTTGGTAGTCCTCGGTCGGCAGTCGCGATCGACTCCGTGTATACTATAGGCACCATACACAACATGAAGTTGCAGTTGGTAGCTGGCAGTTGGCAGTCGCGAATTTTTTCCTTGACTGCCAACTACCCGACTGCAGCAATTTAATAGCCAATCAGAGCAGATCAGAAACTGACGTCACGTTGTTGTTCTGTGTCGTATACGAATGATATAGGACTAAGTGAAGTAACTTCGCAACCCGTTAATTTATAGGCTAATCTTAAATACACGGTATAACAAAATAATCCATCTCCAAATCATCCATATTGCAAGTTTTGAGGCTATCAACAACGCCTCTGTGCACAAGGAATAAACGAATGTTACTGTATTATTACTCCTAGCAGTCGTTAAGACTGGGTTCACTAACTGGCCGGTATAGAGCGCTGCTCGAATCTATAGTTTCTGCATAGTACAACTGAAGGCTGGTAGATGTCACTCCGGTGGAGAATGTCGTTTTTTTATATATATAATTTCCATTGCAAAAAGCACCATATAACGCTTTATTTTATAACGTCTCAGTACCCAAGAAACAATGAATATAAAACAAGACGTTCAGTAAAGAACATATAGCCTACTTTCTCCTAAATGCATGGGTATTGTTATAACTCTTTGTCCTTTTCAAGGAGTATGATTGAATGTTGGTTGTAGTTGCTTGTTGAAATCCAACGTGCTATAGGGATATTAAACATGAATATGAGGTGCCCTTTGCTAGTGCTACCTCTGTACCAAATTTCGTTCAATTCGGTTTCACCGTGTTTGAATTGATAGAGGGAATCGATTTGCACACATACTTGGCCACCATCTGCAAACTATTGGGCTGATGTTCTTGCAGTTTGGTCTGAATATGTTTCCCACATGAAGATACGGTGTTGCAAAATTTGGTAGAGACTAGATTATTAGGTTGGTCGTAATTACATTTTAGCTTTTAACATTTGGGTGGCCGCGATTACGTTTCCGTCAAGATAGCGGTGATATAAAACATGACACTGAGGTGCCCTTTGCTAGTGCTACCTCTGTACCAAATTTCGTTCCATTCGGTTTCACCGTGTTTGAATTGATAAGGGGAATCGATTTTCACACAAAGATGGCCGCCATCCGCAAAATATTAGGCTGATGATCTATTAGTTTGGTCGAAGGATGCTCCCTCCATAAAGGTATGTTGTTGCTAAATTTGCTAGAGATCGGATGATTAGGCTAATCGTAATTTGATTTAAGCTTTGAACATCTGTGTGGCCGCCATTACGTTTCCGTCAAGATGGCGGCGATATAAAACATGACACTGAGGTGCCCTTTGCTAGTGCTACCTCTGTACCAAATTTCGTTCATTCGGTTCCATCGTGTTCGAATTAATATGGGGAATCAATTTTGACATAAAGATGGCCGCCATCCGCAAACTATTAGGCTAATGGCCTATTAGATTGGTCAAAGGATGCTCCCTCCATAAAGGTATGTTGTTGCAAAGTTTGGTAGAGATCGGATGGTTATGTTAGTCGAAATTTGATTTAAGCTTTAAACATTTGTGTGGCCGCCATTACGTTTCTGTCAATATGGCGGCGTTATAAATCATGACACTGAGAAGCCCTTTGCTAGTGCTATCTCTGTACCAAATTTCGTTCCATTTGTTTCATCGTGTTTGAATTAATAGGGGGAATCGATTTTGACACAAAGATGGCCGCCATCCGCAAACTATTAGGCGAATGACCTATTAGATTGGTCAAAGGATGCTCCCTCCATAAAGGTATGTAATTGCTACATTTGCTAGAGATCGGATGATTAGGTTATCATAATTTGATTTAAGCTTTGAACATTCGTGTGGCCGCCATTACGTTTCAGTCAATATGGCGGCGATATAAAACATGACAATGAGGTGTCCTTTGCTAGTGGTACCTCTGTACCAAATTTCGTTCCATTCGGTTCTACCGTGTTCGAATTAATGGGGGGAATCAATTTTGACATAAAGATGGCCGCCACCCGGAAACTATTAGGCTAATAACCTATTAGATTGGTCAAAGGATGCCCCCTCCATAATGGAATGTTGTTGCAAAGTTTGGTAGAGATCGGATGGTTATGTTAGTCGTAATTTAACTTAAGCTTTGAACATTTGTGTGGCCGCCATTACGTTTCTGTCAAGATGGCGGCGATATAAAACATGACACTGAGGTGCCCTTTGCTAGTGCTACCTCTGTACAAAATTTCGTTCATTCGGTTCCACCGTGTTCGAATTAATAGGGGGAATCAATTTTGACATAAAGATGGCCGCCATCCGCAAACTATTAGGATAAAAACCTATTAGATTGGTCAAAGGATGCTCCCTCCATAAAGGAATGTTGTTGCAAAGTTTGGTAGAGATCGGATGGTTATGTTAGTCGTAATTTAACTTAAGCTTTGAACATTTGTGTGTCCGCCATTACGTTTCTGTCAATATGGCGGCGATATAAAACATGACACTGAGATGCCCTTTGCTAGTGCTACCTCTGTACCAAATTTCGTTCAATTTGGTTTCACCGTGTTTGAATTAATAGGGGGAATTGATTTTCACACAAAGAGGCCGCCATCCGCAAACTATTAGGTTAATGACCTAGTCATTTGGTCAAAGCATGCTTCCTCTATAAAGGTATGTTGTTGCAAAATTTGGTAGAGATCGGATGATTAGGTTAATCGTAATTTGATTTAAGCTTTGAATATTTGTGTGGCCGCCATTACGTTTCCGTCAAGATGGCGGCGATATAAAACATGACACTGAGGTGCATTTTATTAGTACTACCTCTGTACCAAATTTCGTTCCATTCGGTTGCACCGTGTTTGAATTAATTGGGGGAATCGATTTTCACACAAAGATGGCCGCCATCCGCAAACTATTACGCTGATGGCCTATTGGTTTGGTCAAATGATGCTCCCCCCATAAAGGTATGTTGTTGCAAAATTTGGTAGAGATCGGATGATTAGGTTAGTCGTAATTTGATTTAAGCTTTGAACATTTGTGTGGCCGCCATTACGTTTCCGTCTAGATGGCAGCGATATAAAACATGACACTGAGGTGTCCTTTGCTAGTGCTACCTTTGTACCAAATTTCGTTCAATTCGCATTCACCGTGTTCGAATTGATAGGGGGGGACAGACATTCAGAGTCCACACACTCACACACACACAGACACACACACACACACACACAGACTCACACACACACATACACACACACAGACAGACACACTTTTTTCGCCCTGTGTTGATCTCATAAGTCTACTTTCATTTTTTGCAAAAATCGAAAGTAGGCTAAAAATCAAGCAAAAAAGTCCTACTCTGATAGGATTTGAACCCCGGCCAGCCACATGAGAGACGGGAGCTCTAACCACACAGCCAATCGTACACTCATAACTCACGCGTTATCGATCAAATATATATAACGTACTGTATTAGCAAATAATCACTTGGACTGAAGATTTCTTCACTGGAGGGTATTTCAAACCGAGTTCATTTCATATTAAGTTCTTATAACTTTTATCAGTAGGTTATATTGCATGCAACATACTGAAATTAGTAAAATGTAGGTCAGAACGAGAGATCAGCTGCCATCTTGTCAAATAGCCGAGACGATTCAGATTTTTAAAGTCACTTCTAGATTATAATATTACAATATAAACTTTTAATTTCGAACGAACCACGTCGCTTAGAACAGATTAAACGATTCTTGGTTCGATAATCGGAACTGGTGGGTCCCATGTTATGGATTATAAATTTTGCATAATTCACACGGCCGCCATCCCGAAATGGTACGTTTGATGACCTTGTAGTTTGGGCACAAGACGCGTCCCATATGAAGGTAGGTTGTTACCATATTTGGTAAAGATCCGATGATTAGTTTGGTCGTAATGCATTATTAAGTTTTGACCATTTGATTGGCCGCCATTACCTTTTGGTAAAGATGGCGGCAATATAAAACATGACACTGAGGTGCCCTTTGCCAGTGCTACCTCTGTACCAAATTTCGTTCAATTTGGTTTAACCGTGTTCGTATTGATAGGAGGGGGACAGACATTCAGAGTACACACACTCACACACACACACACAGACTCACACACATACACACACACAGACAGACACACTTTTTTTCGCCCTGTAGTGATCACATAAGTCTACCTTCATTTTTTTGCAAAAATCGAAAGTAGGCTAAAAATATTACTATGCTGTGTTGCTCTCATGATTCTAAAACAAATAGAATTGGAAAGGTTTAGAACTAACTTTTAATATACGAGGGGTGATCGGAAACTAAGGTTACAAAGGCTGAAGTAAACATGTACATATCATTTCAAACAACCAATACAGCCAACTGATAGTACATGCATTAGGTTATTTTTATACATAGTCCCAATATTAGTTCAGGCACTTGTCGCTTCATAGAATGAGTTTGAATCTATCCTCATGGTAACAATCCTGTCCTTGCGTTTTCAGCGACGTTCACACGAAGTGTTTCATCCCCTCGTCTGAAGTGAATCGTTAACCTTCTAGGTGATCCTTCAAGTGAGGAAACAGGTGAAAGTCGCTTGGAGTGAGGTCCGGACTGTAGAGAGGGTGGTCAATGATGTCCCAGCAAAACCGCTTCAACAGCGTGGTGGTCTTCTGGGCTGTATGGGGTCGTGCGTTTTCATGAAAGAAGATGATGCCCTCTGGGAGTAGTCCTAGCCGAGGTTACAAGTTTCGCCCACAGAAATCGAATAAGTGAGCGGACCTCTAAGCGAGACCACTTCTTCAAACAAGTCGCCATTAGTCGTTTACCTACAACTAGCGCTGAAGGTGGCGGAGGGCTGAAACTCTGCACAGTTACCAACCGTATGTATTTAAATTACCCCATGATACTAATTTCTCTATAACAGACGAAACTCTAGGAATATCGACCTTGTAACCTTAATTTCTGATCACCCATCGTACTAAAAAAAAAATATGTTCTTCTAATGTTTATGCGTTGAGTGAGCATCTTTATATGTACTGTGTTGCAATATTATCTGAATGCTCAATCAGTATTACCCACAGTTCACGTGGAAAACTTACTTCGAAGACAAATGGCAACTAGCTGTGTACAACCTTAAATATGCCCTGGCTCTTTTAAGGTTGGAATATTATTTCATACACAGTAGATGTTGCATGAAACGTTGGGTATCATGTGGGCATTACATGGATCCACTGCCACCGTCGTACAAGAATTATATGAAATGTAGAGATTTGAAGCCATACATTTTCAGTGTTGCCTATACAAAATTACTGCCCCATTATTTGTTATAATCAAACTAATACATGTATTCTCTTTCCAGGAGTGTCGTTACATATTTATACTAGCATATTGTACCCCGCCCATTCATTGGACATTATCGTGTTGACCGACTGAGGACCTACAAATGAACAAGAATTTAATGTAAAGCCCAATATATTATATTTTATCTATTTGCAATTAACGTTACATTGTAAAAATATCCATTTTAGCCTATTTTCAATTTTGAAAAAATAGGCTTATTACATCACCTTAGGTCCGTGTTTGTGCGTGTGTGTTGAGGTGTGTGTGTGTGTCCCTAATAACTTCTAAACGGCTGGAGCGATTTCAATGAAACTCGGTAAGTTCGTAGCACTATTCCGGACAACCCCGACCGTGCCCATCAAATTTTGTTACGTCTCACCAATCCAAGCATTTCACAATCATTCAATATCTCTGAAACTATTCCCCATATCACCCTGGAATTTTTTACGATAATAAAGGGAACTACTAAAAGTTCACCTATGTGACGTTTGAAAAACTGGTAACTACAAAACCAAGATGGCGGCCACGCGAATTTGTGACATTTAAATAGACGTTTCTCCCGATTTAACCAACCAAACACAATAAAACTTGGTACAGTATATGTTTATACACATTGTAATGCACCGACATCTAACTTCGTTCAATTGTTTACATAACCACAAGATGGCGGATTGGTACAGTATATGTTTATACACATTGTAATGCACCGACATCTAACTTCGTTCAATTGTTTGCATAACCACAAGATGGCGGATGTGCGAAATATTTCACCGGCATTCTATATCTCTGAAACTATTAGCGGTATCACCCTGAAATTTTGTACGGAGATAAAGAGCACTACTGGAATTTCATCTATAAGACTTTCAAAAACCGGTTAACTACAAAAACGAACATGGCGGCCAAGCGAATTTGAAAATTTTAAATAGACCTTTCTCGCGATTTAACATTCCCAACGCAATGAAATCTGGTACAGGAAATATTTATACACATTGTAATGCACTGGTATCTAATTTAGTTCAATTGTTTACATAACCTTAAGATGGCTGCTGTGCGAATTTTAAAATTATGTTTTTATTTCTTGTGTCGTAATCATGCGATCGAAGTGAAAGTTTAAATAATGAACCTACGCAATAATTTTCCCTTAATGGTACATGACTTTATGGCCTCTACATTTAACAATCCAACGAAATATTTAGACGGCTCTGAATATCTACGAATCTATTATAGCAATCAAACTGATTTTTTTTATGTTCATAGGGGCTATGAACTCCATTTCACCTATAGGACTTTAAATAACCTGGTGATCACAAATCCAACATGGCGGTGACGCGAAGTATAAATATTCACGTGGACGTTTCTCGCAATTTAACCATCCAAGTGCAGTGAAACTTGGTACAGTCCTTATACGAATGTTAATCCAATGTCATCTAATTTATTTCAATTGTTTCCATAACCACAAGATGGCAGCTGTGTGAAATTTTAAAATCTCGTTGTTACTTCTTGTGTCCTAATCATGCGATTGAAGTTTGAATGCTACACGTACACAATAATATTCATGTAACAGTACATAACTCTAGGACCTACATATATAAAATCCAACATGGCGACCATCCGAAATATTTAGTCGGTTCTCAATATCTACGAATCTGTTACAGCAATCAAACTGAAATTTTGTATGTTGATAGAGGCAATTAACATGAGTAGGATATATGAAATTAGGCTGTATAGTTCTTCACGGAACTACTTGTTATTATTTTGTTTCATTCTTTTAATTAGAATTGATCTCATACATTTTTCACATCAAAATACATTAGACTTAACTAAATCTATTTTATTTTATTCTTAACTGAGTTGAAGAAGAACTCAATGTCAGGTCGAAACATGTACATTTTATAATAGATATATTTATGTACAGTAAGTACTGATTGGCGTATATATTAAACTTTGAAATTATATGAATAATTAAAATAGTGTTATTCCATTTGTGAATACTATAATAAAGCTAAATAGGAATAGTTTCATATAAATAATTCATGTTTTTTTGGGCTGATGCCGTGTGTATTTAGATTAGAACCATACGTTTCGGAGAAACCTTGCCTTCTATTTCAATGGAAATCAAACAATGTGGTCAAAGAAAGTATATCAATGAGATTACAAAAATTACAAAAAATATAGATAAATTCCTCTGTTGGTCACCAGAGAGCAGCTGCCAGAAATTACTGTATGACCATGGTAGAACGGCGGACAGAGTAGTAAGTAAGGAGAAGGTAATGGGGGCGGGGTGAAAATATAGAGACTCCTCGAAGAATGAGGATGTCCAAAAGAAAAGGGGGTGGGGGGAGGTGAGAGGGTTATATGGATATAAGGAAACATAAACAAAAGGGAAGTGTATCTGATCGATACCTAACGTCATGCAGGCAACGGCGAAAACACAGATGGAAACTCCTCCAGTGACGAACAAAGGAGATCAAATCGAGGCTCTGTAGTAATAGAGGAAAAAAGTACAATTTGAAATAGGTGAAGAAAAGAGAGACTGAGAGGAACTATCTTCCTAGATCCTTAATAACTGGTAGCCAAGTGTCACTTAGCTGATATCCAGTGTCTCTGTTAAAATTATTGGGATTTTTACGAATTTCAAATGCCTCCCTTATAATTGTAGACCAGTTGTGCTTAACAAGGGCAAGCGCATGAGCATCCTTGAAACATACATCGTGCCCTGAAGACAGGGCATGTTCAGCTATAGCTGATTTGTCAGGTTGGCTTAGACGGATGTTCCTTTGATGCTCTTTGATGCGAGTTGCAATGGACCGTTTTGTTTGTCCAATGTTGACTTTTCCGCAAGTACAAGGGACTTCTTACACCCCAGGTTGTAGTATTGGGGACAATTTATCTTTGTTTAATGCTAAACGTTGACCAATTTTCGTTATAGTGCCGAAAACTGTTTTTATCTTGTGCTTGCGGAGAATCTTCCCCTCTCGCCGGAGCTCTGAGAAGGTTGTCTATCCCTCCTTCTGGGATGTAGGGACCTATATATAGTGGATTCATTATAGCCATTACCCTTAAACATGGTTTGTAACGCATGTAACTCTTCCTGAAGAGTTGATGCCTCACAAATACGTTTCGCTCTTTTGGCTAGAGTTGTTATAATTCCTTGTTTTTTGTGCTGGGTGGTGGTGGGAATCTGCACGTAAATAACGGTTAGTGTGAGTTGGCCTACGGTAGACGCTGTGCCCCAAGGAGCCATCCGCCTTCCTCCTCACAAGAACATCCAAAAAAGGTAAGCATCCACCCGACTCTAGCTCCATTGTGAAGTGGATTGAAGGACGCAGCTGATTTAGGTGGTTCAGAAAGTGGTTCAGTTTCTCAGAACCCTCCTCCCACACCACGAACGTATCATCCTCATACCTCCACCAAATCACAGGTTTGAAAGACGCCCTCCCACCTCCCCCCCCCCCCCCCCTCTTTTCTTTTGGACATCCTCATTCTTCGAGGAGTCTCTATATTTTCACTCCGCCCCCTTTACCTTCTCCTTACTTACTACTCTGTCCGCCGTTCTACCATGGTCCATACTGTAATTTCTGGCAGCTGCTCTCTGGTGACCAACAGAGGAATTTATCTATATTTTTTGTAATTTTTGTAATCTCATTGATATACTTTCTTTGGCCACATTGTTTGATTTCCATTGAAAAAGAAGGCAAGGTTTCTCCGAAACGTATGGTTCTAATCTAAATACACACGGCATTAGCCCAAAAAACATGAATTATTTATATAATCCGGGCCGTGAAAGCCTTAATATACACATTAGGAATAGTTTCGGTTAGCTTGTAACCATCATCGGCTAAAATGAAATTGAAATGCAATTAAACTACGAGCATCACATAATCAAAGCGTTATCAATCTATAAACAAAAATGAATTATTAAAACAAAAATATTCACTAAAAAAATGTCAGTATTCGTAGAATAACCTTCCAAATATGAAGTGAAATCTGCTTAAAATAATGTTAGAATCAGGAAAAGACTCCTTACCTTTTATGGATACTTGGCCCGTCTGGATTCTGAAAGACTCACCCACAGGATATTCACAGAAACAGGTAGAGGCAAGGCTTATAAGAACAAATGGACTGCGTCAGTTAAGTCAGATATGGAACGACTGGATATCCCACTGGAACAAACTCGTGACCATCTAACGTTCCGTTAGGTCGTCCGACAGGGCGTTTTCCCAACGTCCCTTACAAGTAAGAAGACTACGGGAGCTAAGTGGACAGAAGAAAGAAGACTGACTCATAGCCAGAAAATGTGGGACTATTGGAAGAAGAAGAAGAAGAAGAAGAAGAAGAAGAAGAAGAAGAAGAAGAAGGCAACAACTTTACCGAAGAGTAGATACGAGCCCCGTGGTCCTAAGTAGGCCTAAACGATAAAGAAAGAAATGTTAGAATCAGAAGCAAAAAGAATGGTCCTTCTTGATACTATTTGGAGAATGCTTATAATAGTGGTAAAAAGTAGTAATTGTTGACTGTTACATTAGATATTTAATGGAAGTTAAAATCATATTTTTAAAATATTGCTGATGAAATTTAAGGTACGATGTACTTCATATCAAATCTTGTATGAGCACAGCGGAACGAATCCTCAATACTTCTGACCTGTATAATACTCCCAGTACTTTAACTTTAAAGAATTGTCTCATGTATTGTCTCTTACAACAATATACTCCTCAGACTACTGCTTATTGCTGTTGTTATTTTATTTATCTCTCCTCGTCATCCCTTTAGGGTAGGGTGGGGCTTCTTGAATAAGTGGGTTACTTGGTCTACTGCGCACAAACCGTTGCTGTAGAGACTAGTTGGCTGTGTTATTCAAGCCTTTTTAAGTGCAGGCACGGATTCATGGGGGGGGGGGGTCAGGGGGGGTCATAACCTTCCCCCCCCCCCCTCAAACGGAGACCAAATTTGTTTGCAAACTGAAAAAACGAAAACACAATAACCAGACAAATAAAACTTAACGAATTTTAACTGAAAAATAGTACTTTTTTTTTTTCATTTTATTCAATACTGAAAATATCTTTATTGCAATTATTATGTTCTGTTACAACTGTACATATTTACAACTTCATACCTGTTATATAAAAACGATTATTTATATAACAAAATCAACTCGTCTATTTTGTTTAGCAAACCTTGTGATTACCGAATCGATGTCTATAGTGATGTCACGATGAATGTGCAGCAATGCACGGATAGGAATTTGGGGATTTTTCGCACCAAAAAATTATGCCGACGTCCAAACTGCAAGCTTGGTTGGCAATTTAAGCTGTGACTTTCTCCCTTTGTCGGTACCAACTCGACTTGCCGAAACTGTAACGTACCTTGATACTTTTCTCGAAGCTCGTTGTAAAAGTCGCAAAACACGCCGTTGCAATTTGTACGAATATTTTTGGTGCGCTAAACGCATCCAATTTCTATCCATGTAGCTTGCAAAAAAACTGGTTTTGTACGCTTGGTTATTTTGTGATTGCGTTGTTAGTGATACCATTTTTCTTATAGTGCGGGACAAACCATTGGAAGCCTGAAGGTCACGCGTAGTCGGTGCGCAGTTGTCATGTACGTTCTCGCATCCAGCACTCCACTGAAGGTACCGTGCAATAGCATGGCAACACCGCCAGGTGCGGGGAGGAGAGCGGAGCGGACCGGAGGGCCCTTTGACCTTCAGGCTTCCAATGGTTTGTCGCGCACTATAACAATTTCGATTCTGTGACCCCCCCCCAAAGCCAAACTCTAGATCCGCGCCTGTATAAGTGACAATATACGTTTCCTGAGCTGTAGTATCACTTTGAAGACATTGAGGTAAGGGCTATTTGCTTTGTTTTCATCGACATGTAACTTCCAACTTTAGAAAATAAGGTTTAATGATGAGATTACATAGTTTTTCCTTAAAACCTATATGCACTGCCGGCTGGATCGCAACACTCCTGGTTGCTTTAAACTGCCTACCCATTCGACACTCACAGGCGTACAAGATATAACTTATGCATTAATTCACCGCTAGGTGCAGCACAAACGCACTGGGATTGCCGCGGCTTTTTAAAGAGGAAGATGCCTGAAACGAAGGATTGTTATGTTTGGAGGCTTAATATCGAGATTGACGGACGTGAAAACATTACACTAAATTAGTTCTTTTGTTATTCAATCATCTAAAAGTATTCAGACACATACTTACGGGCAAATTTTCAGTATAAAGGAAAGCGAAAATACATGTGGTGGAGGCGATTGTTTTTAAGGGGCGAAATGTCTAGCTCATTTTCCCGTAATTATGCAGGTGATAATAAAAATATAACTATTCCTAACAGACTTAAATCTAACTTACATACTTGGCGAGATGAAAAGAAAAGAATAAGGACAATAAAAGACAGGGAAATGAAATGCCTCCGGCCCCCGAAAAATGGGATGATGATTTATTTAGGGGCTTTGCGACATCGTGGTCATGTAGCCCCCATGTACTTGGGTGTGAGGTGAATTTGTCTGATAACCCGTCTTATTGTGATGGCTGTATTATACATTTTTACAGATTTTTTGGACAGATTGTTTATTTTTTTACTTATGTATTTACTTACAAATTTATTTATTTATTTTCTTATTTCATTACTTATTTATTTGCTTATTTATTTACGTATTTATTTACGTATTTATTTACTTATTTGTTTATTTACTTACATGTTTATTTATTTTATTATGTATTTTCTTATTTATTTGCTTATTTATTTACTTACTTATTTACTTACTTATTTGTTTATTTACTTACATATTCATGTATTTAATTATTTATTTTCTTATTTATTTGTTTACTTATTTATTTACTTATTTATTCACGTATATATTTATTTACTCATTTACTTACATATGTATTTATTTACCGACAGCAGTGGCTACGCTGGCTAAAGCGCAGCATTAGGTCATGAGGCCAAGCTCTCTGCTGACTCGGTAGACGCGTGGGTTCAAGCCCCACCGTCGGCCGTCCTTGAAATGGTTTTCCGTGGTTTCCCATTTTCAACACCAGGCAAATGCTGGGACGGTACCTTCTGACAGGACACGGCCGCTTCCTTCCACATCCTTGCCCAGTTTCATTCACCATCATTCATTTGATCTCGCATTACCTCCTCTCATGAGGTTGGCGTCAGGAAGGGCATCCGGCCGTAAAACCAATCGCCACAAAGACTTCCATCGCATCTCATCCCCGACCCCGTTGGAAAAACGGGACATATGTATTTATTTAATTATTTATTTACTTATTTTTATTTACTTCTTTATTTACTTACGTATTTATCTATTTAATTATTTATTAACTTATTTATTTTCTTATCTATTGATTTACTTATTTATTTACTTATTTGCTTATTTATTTACTTATTTATTTACTTATTTGTTTATTTACTTACATATTTCTTAAATTATTTACTTACCTACATATTTACCTACTTACATATTTATTGTCTCACGTATTTACTCACTCATTCATTCATGTACCGGTATGTATTTATTTATTTGTTTATTTGCTTCCCCTGCGTCACCTTCTCTGGAAATTGCACGTAACCACATCCCACGCAGTGAATTGTCCGATGGTATCTCATGAAATGAGATTCCCCGGTATTCTAACTTGCCCTGTTCTGATTTACAAAAGGGCACGCAGCGGTACAGCATTATAAAATCATTCAGAATACATTCCAAACACAACTGCTCCATTAACATCAATACAAAACTTATGTCTGCCACAGTGCCTTGGTGCTGCTTCCTAGCGCCTTTATTTGGAAACGAGGTTGTACGCTCAAACCAATGCTGTAATCGTCGAATGGGCAGGCAGTTTAAAGCAACCAGGAGTGTTGCGATCCAGCCGGCAGTGCCTATATGTTATCCAGTAAAACAATGCTGTCTGCGTTGTTCTAAGTTACAACTAGCGCACTCTGTTGGAAACTGTAAGAACTACGTGAGTTACACTCTAATACACTGGATGGGGCTAGTTGAATCATTGGGGCTATTTTGAATCATATGAAAAGTATATTAATTTTTACCTTTATTATTTTTAGATGATCAGACAATATGAACGGAAGGAGGTTTATTTACAATGGAAGGATGAAGATTTACACAATTCTAAAACTGATGACGAAATCCCAACGAATTCATCAACAATGAAACAACATTCTCAGCTTTCCTCCCCACTCATACCAAAGTAATGGCAAAGAAAAATATAAACATGAAAAGGCAGACTTCTTATCATCTCACATCTCCGGAAAACATTGACGAAACCAGAGCAAAGAGAAAGTAGCAATTAGAGAAGGGCAAGAAACCAAACCACTAAAGGCCAAATATGGTTTATAGAAAGGAAGTTAACACCAGCAGTTCAGATGAATCATCACAAGAAAGTCTTGAAGAAGATGAAGGTGAACCATGTGGTTTTTGCAGTATCAAGTACTGTGTTAAGAAGTCTTTTACAAAAGGCGATTGGATAAGATGCGAGTTATGCAAAACCTGGTACCACGAAGTGTGTGTAGAAGTGGTTGTACAAAAACAATTTAAGTGTGGAAAATGTGTTTACGTCGTATATATCGAAAGTATCCCCATGTTATGAATTTATAATAATGGTTCTTATAATTTACGATATTATAGGATTATATTTCAATACTCTGTAGGAACTAAATATGTGATCCGAATAGCCCCACCATTGATCCAAATAACCCCAACGTTTTTGATAAATCAATGTTTTGCAAACCTCGAATATAACGTGTCTGTCTTGAAATATGGTTATGTACGAGAAAATGTGTTGCTATTTATTAATAGAGAACACCTAACCACATTATAAAATGATGATCCAATTTTCAAAATTAGAACTATGTGGGTGTGAATTGAGACCAAAGTCAAATTGGTTCAATTAGCCCCACCCTACCCTATTATGTTTTCAGACGGATATACGAACAGCAAGCACTCTTGGTTATGTTCTGTATCACTAGCTTTTTAATTGGCACTATAATTCCATTCCAAACGGTTATATGATTATCATTGTAATGTATGCTCTATATATTATGCCTGTTTAACTAGGACGGCGGTGTGGTTCATGTGGAACCGTTTCGAGACTATTATATTTCCTTTGAACGAATATGCCCTTAGGGCGAGATTCCTATCTCGGGGTGCGTCGGGTGAAGGATTCTGAAAATTGGACGAGCTCCACTTCAGAGTATAAATTACAATAAACCACAAATAGAAATGAGAAAACCATCCAAATAAGATAACCGTAATTAAGGTATGGTCAAGTTCCAATAATAAATATTGATACTGTTACGTGCCACCCCCTAGTGGCACTTCCGTTAACTGGATTACGGTGAGTAGAAGAACGACATAAATTGTTCCTTTAAAGAAACGTATTAGTTTTATTGCGGGCCAGAAAGATACACCACACAATAGCAAATACAAGCAATTAGTATCTCACTCTAGTTTCCTCTTGTAGGGAACACTTGCCTTTCACTTGTCAATAAGCCACAGAAGTCAATCCCTCCTAATGGGACCGGTGGCCTCGGTAGAATTACCTGCAACACTTCCCTGAATACACAAGCTACAGTTATTTACGATAGCCAGTCACTCACCACTACACTCTGCTTCGCTGTCCGCTGGCTAGGGAAACAGCCCCCGGTGTTTTCGCAATTCACCACAATATCTCTGTCGCACTAGGTAAACACACACTCTTCAAATACAGTCCCTCCGTAGGCTTCACACTCCTTCGCTGTCAAGAGAATCAGCTTCACTAGGGTTTTGCAAGTCACTCACCAACAACTGTCACTCAGGTAAAAGCACGCACTAGCTCAAAAACACTGACAACCTCGCTGGCTAGGTCGCTCTTATATAGCAGGCTGGTGACTCAATGAATGCTTCTAGACCCGTCCAGGATTCACGGCTTCTCGAGATTTCCATCACTGGCTGGGTCACGAATATTCTGGACCATCCCTTTTGTCCTAGTAGCCCTGGTGCGTAAGGCGCAGGTAATACACAGAGGCAGAGCATAGCCCGGGGGCGGCGATGACTCACGCGGCGAGGCGACGAAACAAACTCACAGCCGTAACAAAACCATCAGTCCAAGCGTGATGCATTAAGTTGACTGAGGAACAACTGAACCCAATAAAAATACTCCCAATTAATTTATGCATTTTGCCACTACCCCATTTAACGTTAAATCCTTTAGTAATCTGTTCCATAAAACTCGAGTGAAGTCATGAAAAATCCTGCATTCGAAATATTTACAACTTTACACAACACCATCTGTAATGTACAGAAAGTCAATTAATAAATCGGCTACAAATCTAGACCTCCATCATAAGTCATGATAATCATCTGTAGTTGAGATCATTGTGGTTCCGATGAATTTCAAAAACCATCTTTAAATCCATATTCAACGAAAATATATTTTATTATTATTACTATAGTAAATATTTAACCAACTTCTCTTATTTTGGAATTTTATGTATTAAAATAGTTTTCAAAAATTTCACCCTTTACTAAAACTGAAATATCTCGGGAAGTATTTGCTCTACGACGACGTTTGTTGTCTTAAAATGTAATGCACGTCACGCATTATCGATTGATACCCACCTTACTCGATTACATAATCCGTGTTCTAAAATAATTGCCAATATGACTTCCTTCAAGGTCACACGAAGAGAGAATCTAATGACTTGACGGACATATTGTCGCTAGGTGACAACGACTAACACTGTATCATGATATTCAACGCCGCCCCAATAATTCTAACTAGGCAACAACGAGTTAATATGTATCATGATAGTCCGGTAACGTAGAGTGCACATCTTCATCGTGGTTTCCATGGTAGTAATGTGAATCCACGTAAACATCTTCATATTAACAGAGATCAAATCTCCTTGGGAACATAACGCATTCACTTAAAAATCTTCTATGCGGTTTGAATCATGCCAAAACAGAATATTTCTTCAAGCCATTTTACGTTTTATTTCTTTGGTTTGGTGTTTCAATAGATCCAATATAATTATAACATTCACTGGTATAGGCGATCAGTTCCCTAATTACGTCATGATATGGTTAACTTCCACCTGCTCCACTCGGGCGCTAATGTCGCCACCTGCTCCACTCGGGCGCTAATGTCGCATGCATCCATACATGGTATCGTTAACATCGACCTGCTCCACTCGGGCGCTAATGTCGCATGTATCCACACAATAAGCAGAACGAGATTATGTGCACATAATTTAATTAATACTTCTCAATGAATGGATTACTTTGAGACTGAAATGCTCATGCGCAATCAGCAGCCATTTTGCTAATGACACTGTCATGTCAACATGTCTTTGAATGACAACAAATACTGTATTTCATTTCATTTCATACTTATTCACCAGTGCCTTACACTATATTTACAATACACTGAAGGGAGTCTCTGAAAAGAGCAAAGCCCCACTTCGCAATCGGGATGCGTCAGAGCCCCCACTATATATTCTGGATTATATTTACATATGTACACCAGATGACAATTAGTGAGAATCGAGCAATGATAAATTATTTACATTATACATTAGAGGGATGGTAAATTTATATAGGATAAGGCAGGACAACAAGAGAAGAGATCACATAAATTTTGCAAATGGAGATACACAGGAAACACTAGCACAACAAAGAATCGGGGCATAATTTATGAGGAAAAACCTACTTGTTGAACAAATAATGCCGCAGCTTAGCAGATGAGTCTGTATTATTAAAAGGTTTTCGCAGGTATAACAAGTCAATTTGGGTAAATAGGTTCTCAATAGATGGAAGGCTACACTTTTGGCGTCTGATTTTAGAGTCTACGTCGGAATTTTTCGAAAGAATGAATTTAGTGGCACGATTTTGTATCTGTTCTAGCTTAAGGATATTTCCCTTGGTACCGGAGCTCCATGAAGGGCACGCGTGAATTAGCAGCGGTCGTACTAGACTCAGGTAGGCGGTCCTCTTCACTTTGGTACGGCAGCCACGTAGATTTCTGCTTAGCATACCAAGTTGGCGTGCAGCTTGGTTCCTCACTGCGTCGGTGTGGGTGTTCCATTTCAGGTCGGAAGTGATGTTGAGTCCAAGAAGTTTGACGCACTGCACACGGGTAATCGGAGTGTTTTCAAAGTGATAAGGGTTGGCCGCTGGAATTCGATTACGGGTTATGGAGGTTAGATTACTTTTGGAAGAATTGACAGCCAGGCCTTTAATTTTGCACCAGAGACTGATGTTATTTAGATCCTCCTGCAGGGCAGTGAGGTCACTATTGTCTTTGATCTTGTGACAGACGGTTGTGTCGTCGGCTTATTGGTAGATGTTTGAGGAGACTGCATGGGGAAGATCCAACATGAATATGTTGAAAAGTAGAGGACCATGGACAGATCCTTGAGGGACACCAGATGGGACCAAATCAGTAGAGGAATGAGCGCCTTGGAAGACTACTCTCTAATGCCGGTTTGTAAAAAAGTCAGTCAACCACTGAATAAGTCGTGAACTAGGGTCTCCAGCAAACCAGGAGAGCACAAAAATAAGTGGACGGTAAAACAATTAAGACATGTCTGGTCAGAACATTTACTGCCATTACGGACCTGTACACATATATACCAAGGAGTATATAATAACAGAGGATGCCAACGAATACAATAGTTCTCTAGTCTGCCGTCGAGCGCTGCAGAGCGATCGAGCTGGCTGTCGAGTGATCGAGACGGCTGTACTCAACATACCGGCCGCCAAGAAATACTTACTTTCTTATCACTACAAATCTAAAGGTGTATGCTACAACTCGTTGCAATCTCGATAAGCTAGAGAATCTTGTGATGAGTCCATCCTCGGGAGTAGTCATTAAGTAACATGCAGGCTTAATCTTCTGTTCTGGTGGTTCCTGCTGCTCTGGGAGATTGTATAATGTAGGCCAGTGTTTAGAATCATCACTCAACCAAGCTGGTGCATTCCACCATAACTTATTATCCTTAAGATCCTTGGGATGTACACCTCGTGATATCAGATCAGCGGGGTTAAACTGTGAAGAAACGTGTCGCCAAGTAGCACCTTCTCTAATTTCCTGTATTTCAGCTACTCGGTTGGCTACAAAAGTCTTCCATCTTGATAATGATGCCGAAAGCCACGCTAATACAATAGTAGAGTCTGTCCACAAGAATATGTTCGCTAATGTAAGATTCAAGGCCTTGACTACCCTCTGCAATAATTGAGATGATAGCAATGCTCCACATAATTCCAATCGTGGAAGAGATAATTTCTTCGATGGTGCTGCCCGGGACTTGGAGCAAAGAAGTCTTACAGAAGTGGTTCCATCCTTGTTTGTGGAGTGTACATACAAGCACCCTCCAAACGCAGCTTCCGATGAATCACAGAACCCATGAAGCTGTACAGTTACTGAGCTATCACCTAGAATTCTGCGATCAATGTAGATTTCATCAATCCATGGGAGCTGATTATAGAGTGATGTCCAAGTTGCAGCCAATTCTTCTGATAAAGGCTGGTCCCCAGATAGCCGTTCATGCCATAACTTCTGAAGAAATATCTTTCATAAAATTACTATAGGACTGATAAGGCCTAGAGGGTCAAAAATGCTGGAAACAATGGATAAAACTAGGCGTTTTGTAAAACCATGTGGATAGGGTTTTGGCTTGAAACCGCTAATAACTTGAAACTGGTCAGCAGCTGGGTGCCATACCAATCCTAATGTTTTAACTTCACCCTTGTCAAGCTGTAATGGTAGCTGAGTCTCCCTTAGCTCCGGTGAGACATTCTCTAGAATACCTGGGTGATTGCTGCACCACTTACGTAGTGAGAATCCACCCTTCTGTAGTATGTTTATCAACTCTTGCTGCACTTGAAGAGCCTCTTCGAAGGTCGCACATCCCGAGATACAATCGTCAACATAGAAATATTCCATCATTGATTTCTGAGCCTTCGGAAAGGCATGAGCTTTCTCACTGGCCAGTTGTTGAATGCATCTAATAGCTAAGAATGGCGCACATGACAAGCCATACGTAACAGTCTTCAATTGATACTCCTTGGCAGGATCTGTCAATTTCTCTCTCCATATTATCCATTGATATCTACAGTCTTGGGTATGTACCAGAATCTGACGGTACATTTTTGCTATGTCCGCAGTAAAGGCAATGACATGCCTTATGAATCTTAAGATAATAGAGTAGAGGTCTTGCTGGATGGTTGGGCCGACAAATAGAAGGTCATTCATTGACACTCCGTTGCTGGATGCTGAAGAATAATCAGATACTACTCTAGTCTTGGTGGTAGAGCTGCTTGCCTTAACCACTGCATGATGTGGCATATAGTAACAACGTGCTGTGGTATCTTCAGCAATATCCATATGACCCAAATCTTCGTACTCTTGAAGAAATTGAATATATTCTTCCTTCAGTCCTTGATGCTTGGCCAACTTCCTTTCCAACTGATGAAACCTCCTTGTTGCCGTCAGCTTGGAGTCACCTAGATTTTCTGGGTTTTCTTTGAAGGGAAGACGCACTACAAATCTGCCAGAAGAGTTGCATGAGACGTGCCGTTTGAAGTGAGCTTCACAATCCCTTTCTTCCTTAGTTCTTGGAGTATGGTGCAGCTCTTCGATTTCTCAGAATTTCTGTAGCTGCTGTTGGATGCAGCCTGCAGATTGTACAAAGTAAGATACTACCGGCCGCCGTGGTCCATGTAGAGGCCTACTGGAATCAGTGTATTTACCTGCAAGTATCCAACCTAATTCTGTTTCATGTAGAATAGGATAATCCTTAGTCCTAGTTAGATTTCCTGCGAGCTGAGTATATGTGAACACCTCTGACCCAATTAACAAGTCGATGTGACCCGGTTCGTTGAACTTCGGATCAGCAAATGGCAGATTTTTGGGTAAATTCCACTCCTTGCTATCAATGTATTCGCCAGGAAGATCTTCAGTAAGCTTAGGTAGTACTAAGCACTCGACTGAGGTCACGAAATCATTTATACGCGAGCCTATTTGCACCGAAACACTATGCTTAGTTTCTGACGCCGTATTCCTAATACCCTGGATCGGTTTACGATCATCAGATCTGCGTAGCCTTAATCGCTGAACACAGGATTCCGAAATAAAGCAAGATTGCGAGCCACTGTCTAAAAGGGCTCTGCAAGTCTGCCAGATCCCTTGAGCATCCTTGACCTTCACCAATGCTGTGGATAACAATATGGACTGACGTGGTTCTATCTTAAGAGTACAGTAACTACTCGCGCCATGCTGCACCTGAGTCAAGTTCTGATTAGAGACGTATTCCGACTTATCTACGTTTGGCGAATGCTGGGACACATCAATATGCAGTAACGTGTGATGCTTCTTCCTGCATGTATGGCAGTTACCAGCCTTGCACTGGGCGACTCTGTGTTGATCATGTATACAGTTGAAACAGAGATTATTGCGCTTGACAAAATCTCTACGTTCTAGAGTAGGAACTTGCTTAAAATCCCTACATCTAGCTAAAGCTTGTGGAGCGTTGCAGTACACACAGTTTATAGTTGTAGTAACATTCGTCTGATGAGCATGTGGTGTTGTCTTACGATTGGAAGGTTCTTTACCTTCAGAGTCTGAGCTGCTTGAAGGCCTGAGGAGGTTGCTAGAGTTCACTCTGTCTAAAGCCTTATATTTACCTTCTAAGAACTTGATAAGATCTTGAAGAGTAGGAAGAATTTCAGAGTCTACAGTATCTTCAAATTCTTTCCTAATGGACACGTGCACTTTCTCTAAAATCAACTGCGAAACTAGTAGGTCTTCCAATGGCACTGCTAAATTTAGGGCCTTAATAGCATTTAGGTTACTCAGAGTTTGGTTAACTAGTGCCCGAAGTTCATTAACAGAATCTTTGTGAGCAACCGGTAAGTTTAACAAGTAACCTAAGTGTACCGTAGCAATCAGCCTTATGTTATCATAACGACTGCGAATAGTTTGCAGAGCAACTTCAAAATTACTGCTAGAAACTGGGATATTAGCTATTAACTTATGAGCTTCACCTTTGAGTGTAGACAGCAAGTAGTGAAATTTTTGAATATTGTCTAACTGGTCATTATTAACAACTAGGCTATCAAAGGTGTCCATATAATGCTTGAAACCGGTCACATTACCATCATAACTGGGAAGTTGTAGTGTCGGTAATCTAATAGCATTCCGTGTACCGGTACTAGAATGTGAGTGTGGTGGAGTAATACTACCATCAACCTTGTGTTCATTATCACGATTGATCTCGATATTCATTGCAGCTTCGAGATCAAAGCATGCTGATTCAAAGGCTTCTCTTTCAACTGCATGCGTTTCAATACCCTCAAAAAGTTCTAACTGCGTTTGAGCACCTTCAAATTTATCTCTAATGTTAGGTAATTCTTTCAGTCTTAACAATCACTAATTGAATATCTGGATCACGCTGGAATTCACTAATGTACTTTGACATTCGTGTCAAACTTGGTTTGGCAACGGCTCGTTGCTGTACGAGTTGCTTCCTGCTTTGTTCTTCCATAGCTGCAGACGCGTTACAAGTACGGATGGTCCGGAAAAGGTGAAACAAGGAAGGCTAGCTTCTCATACTTGCAAGAATCAAGTGCTTTGTCCGCGTTCTGTACAGAGATCATGTCTTTCAAACGCGAATATCCGGCTCGCGAGGACCATGAATAAGTCGTGAACTAGGGTCTCCAGCAAACCAGGAGAGCACAAAAATAAGTGGACTGTAAAACAATTAAGACATGTCTGGTCAGAACATTTACTGCCATTACAGACCTGTACACATATATACCAAGGAGTATATAATAACAGAGGATGCCAACGAACACAATAGTACTCTAGTCTGCCGTCGAGTGCTGCAGAGCGATCGAGCTGGCTGTCGAGTGATCGAGACGGCTGTACTCAACAACCACCCCACTAGTTTACCACCGAAGATGTAGGAGAGCAGTTTATCAAGGAGACGTGAATGGGGAACCTGATCAAAAGCCTTGGTCCAATCGAGAGTTCTTTCTGTTATATAGTCTTTGGTCTCACCAGCTGTCTTCTTTTCGTTTCATCATTCGTCCTTATAGGTTGTGTGCTCAATCAAAACAATGAATCATATTATGATGAATGAAAGGCGACACTCAATTACAAATGTTATAAAGATTAAAGGTGACGGTAATTGTCTGTTCATGTCATTGGCATATTGTGAGTAGAAGAATCAGAGTTTATTTACACAGGTTAGAAAGCGAATTGTGAAACATGTTACAGACAATTGGAATAATTATTCTTCCTTTCATCATCTTTCTTCGGCTTTTCCCAATTAATTGGGGTCGCCGGAGCCAACCAGGCTCATTTTGGTTTTGGCCGGATGCCCTTCCTGACACCACGTGATTTTTCAGGTGAAAATTCCACCCCACTGTCACCGGGATTCGAACCCCGTTCGGGTGAAAGACGAGCAGCTAAGCCACTGCGCCATCACGCTCCCCAATAATTATTCTTCCTTTATTGTTGGCATATGTATGATATGTACGATTTGTACGAAACTGCTATCAATACGAGCGATGATTACAAAATGTATATGTCTATGAATGGTATTCATGGAGGTCATGTTGAGTTAGTTGCCGCTGCTCAAGTTTACAAAATGGATATTGACATAATCACTAATAATAAAACGCATAGTGTAAAAACCGAAAATACGCCATCAAATAGAATAATTTATTTGCTGTGTTCTGGTGATGGGTGGAACGGTCACTATGACGTCCTAGATATCAGTGCTAACTCTGAGTCAAGTATGGTTGAGAACGTGGATGCAAAGTCACTCGATTCAGTGGCTGATTTACAGTTTCAAGCTAAGAGTGGGTTTGCGTGCAGTAAAACCCCAGGATCGTTTCGGAAGCGAACCTCAGAACCAGTTAGCCAGAGACAAAATGTGATAAGAATTAAAGGTGACGGAAATTGTTTGTTCAGGACATTGGCATATTGTGTGTACAACAACCAGAGTTTATTTACACAGGTTAGAAAACGAATTCTTAAACATGCAACAGACAATTGGAATAATTATTTTTCCTTTATTGTTGGCAACAGCGATATGTACGAAACTGCTATCAATACGAGCGATGATTACAAAATGCATATGTCTATGAATGGTATTCGTGGAGGTCATGTTTACAAAATGAATATTATCATACACACATCAAAAAAAGTTTTGCATCACCTCGGTTCCAAGAGTTCCGGAACCTTTAAATACAAAGGGAATAGAGATCAACACAAACAACATTTCAGCTAGTTTTATTGCTCATGAGACCCACACATTGCATGTTGTACCAGCATACAGCTAGACTTGCAGCATTTGTGGTCCAGATTGCAGTACACACCACTACCTCTAATACCCAGTAGCACGTCCTCTTGCATTGATGCATGCCTGTATTCGTCGTGGCATACTATCCACAAGTTCATCAAGACACTGTTGGTCCAAATTGTCCCACTCCTCAACGACAATTCGGCGTAAATCTCTCAGAGTGGTTGGTGGGTCAAGACGTCCATAAACAGCCCTTTTCAACATATCCCAGGCATGTTCGATAGGGTTCATGTCTGGCGAACATGCTGGCCACTGTAGTCGAGCGATGTCGTTATCTTGAAGGAACGCATTCACAAGATGTGCACGATGAGGTCGAGAATTGTCGTCCATGAAGACAAATGCCTCTCCAATATTCTGCCGATATGGTTGCACTATGGGTCGGAGGATGTCATTCAGGTATCGTAAAGCCGTTTCGGAGCCTTCCATGACCACCAGTGGCGTACGTCGGCCCCACATAATGCCACCCCAAAACATCAGGGAACCACCACCTTGCTGCACTCGCTGGACAGTGTGTCTAAGACGTTCAGCCTGACCAGGGTGCCTCCAAACACGTCTCCGACGATTGTCTGGTTGAAGGCATATGCGACACTCATCGGTGAAGAGAACGTGATGCCAATTCTGTGGGGTCCATTCAGCATGTTGTTGGGCCCATCTGTACCGCGCTGCATGGTGTCGGGGTTGCAAAGCTGGACCTCGCCATGGACGTCGGGAGTGAAGTTGCGCATCATGCAGCCTATTGCGCACAGTTTGAGTTGAAACACGACGTCCTGTGGCTGAACGAAACGCATTATTCAACATGGTGGCATTGCTGTCAGGGTTCCTCCGAGCGGCAATCCGTAAGTAGCGGTCATCCACTACAGTAGTAGCCCTTTGGCGGCCTGAGCGAGGCCTGTCATCGACAGTTCCTGTATCTCTGTACCTCCTCCATGTCCGAACAACATCGCTTTGGTTCACTCTGAGACGCCTGGAAACTTCCCTTGTTGAGAGCCCTTCTTGACACAAAGTAACAATGCGGACGCGATCAAACTGCGGTATTGACCTTCTAGGCATGGTAGAACTACAGACAACATGAGCAGCGTACCTTCGTCCTGGTGGAATGACTGGAACTGATCGGCTGTCGTACCCCCTCCGTCTAATAGGCCCTGCTCATGCATGGTTGTTTACATCTTTGAGCAGTTTTAGTGACATCTATGAACAGTCAAAGGGACTGTATCTTTGATACAATATACACAGTCAACGTCTATATGCCGGAGATCTGGGAACCGAGGTGATGCAAAACTTTTTTTGATGTGTGTAGTTACTAATAATAAAACGCATACTCTAAACGCCGAAAATACGCCACCAAATAGAATAATTTCCTTACTGTATTCTGGAGATGGCCGGAACGGTCACCATGACGTCCTAGATATCAGTGCTAACTCAGAGTCAAGTATGGTCGAAAACGTGAATACCAAGGAACAGAAACGAGCACTACGCGACTCAAATCGATGTCAGAAACAGATTGTCACAAACCCGTTCTCAGCCACTTATCGATATGCTGTTTATGAAACTATTCCCTACATAGAACCATTCTCAATTGGAAGTCAGTGTAACATTTGTCAGTACTGCTCAGCTGTATACTTTTCAAAAGAGAAAGATACAAGTGGACACTATTCTCTTTGTTGTAGCGATGGCAAAGTGAAGCTTCCACCATACACAATACTCCAGAAATTAAGCAGTTGTTTACGAATTGTGACGAAATCAGTAAAGATTTTAGGAAAAATGTTCGGCAGTATAATAATGCTATGTCGTTTGTATCCTTTGGTGTTACTGCTGAGCTACTACCGAGCCATGGGCCTTACTGTTTCAAAATCAATGGTGTCATTCATCATAGAATTTCCCCTTTGAATGTCAGAAAACAGGAAAACAGTTCACTGGCCAATTATACATCTTAGAATTTTCAGAGGCAAATGATTTAAGGCTACTGAATGATGCTAATCACGAACTGAGAGAAGATACCCTCAGTCTTTTAAATCGTTTACTAGATCATCACAATCCTTACGTGCACTCTTACAAAACAATGCACCTGAAAGTAAGTGAAGAGAAACAAGAAGTTCCGTGACGAACTAAAGAGCCTACTTTTCTTAAAATTTAAGAATCATGTCAATGATTAATCTATATTATGGATCTATCTAGAATAATGACAAAATTAAGTTGGTAATATCGAAATTTCAAATTAGTTCGATATACTGTATACCTGGCATAACGTTGCCTAATAAATAACTACAGTTGGCAGCCCTGGTGACTGAATATATTCTTAGTTCCATCTCTTAAGGTACAGAATAAAAAATTTGGTTGAAGTCCAATGGATAGCATGGATGTTGCATGCAGTTAAACATTGGATTTAACAGCGCGCGTAAAATCATGTTGGCAACAATGACATACATGTATTGGTCAGAAATAATCTGAAATTATATGACCTATTGCTGTGTCAATTTTGAATGAAATCTATTAGTTAGTATAGAAGTTACATGCATTTTAAAATTGGACCTATCAGCAGGCTTAGAATCATGTTGGCAGCACTGACGTATATTAGTTACTCCAAATTAATCAAGAATGCCAGGTACTATACGTGTGCAAAGTTTAGAGCTATTGGCTTGCATACTTTCTGATATATTGATATTAGGGTGACAAAAATAGAGACAGTATTTATTAACAGTTAGCAGCCCTGGTTACTCTTAAGAATCGGCATAGTCATATCTGTTATGGTACACATAGCACACACAAAATTTGGTTGAAATCCAAATGATAGTATAGAAGTTACATGTATTTAAAGTTGGACCTCTCAGTAGACTTAGAATCATGTTGGTAGCACTGACGTATATAACTTGTTCCAAATTAATATAGAATGTCAGGTACTATACGTGTGCATAGTTTAATGCTGTCGGCTTGCATACTTTCTGATATATGGGTATTTGGATTTAAAAAATTGAGAGCATTTATTAACAGTTGGCAGCCCTGGTGGCTCTTAAGAATACGCTCAGTAATATATGTTTATATAAACATAGCACATACGAAATTTGGTTGAAATCCAATTGATAGTGTAGAAGTTATATGCATTTAAAATTTGGACCTATCAGCAGGCTTATAATCATTTTGGCATCACTGACATGTATGGCCTCCTGGAAATATAACTGCAATATTATTATCTATATGTGTGCTAATTTTGAAATAGCTCCAATTCATACCTTCCAAGATATCCAACATGAAGCTCAAATTTTAATTGCGATTTTTCAGCAGTTGGTAGCACTGACATCATTTTCAAATATGGACGTGAGATATTCAGGTATGGATATTTACTCCTACCAAATTTTGTTTCGATTACTGCAGCCGTTTAGGAGTTGATAGGGGGGGGGGACACCAGTGGCGAATTCTTCCATGCATCGCATATACCGGCGGTATACCACCAGTGATAAAAATATAAAATGTTTATCTCGACATTTTCTCGACTTGTATGTGGTAGTGCAGACAGAAAAATCGAGCTTGTCATCATTCATTTTCCGCCGATTGTTGTCATGGAAGCTGGCGCTCGAACCCCGCGTAACTCGCTAATTTTCTTCTGGGTACACACTTTTAGCTACGAGTGACTGTACTTTGGTATACCGCAAGCGCCTCATACACTTCAGTTACTGTATGTTGTGAGTTCGTCTTGGCGTGAATTTCTTCCCACTGAAATATTAACATATTTAGATTAAGTGAATCACTGGAAGTGGATAGTAGCGTTGTTGAAAGGATTTTATTCCATTGGATTTCCTCAGTAAGTTGAAATTAAAGCGATCTATGGGATGTAGGCTACTAAAATTTATTTGTGCAAAGAAATGAAGGCATTGGTTTCTGCCGAAATCAGGTAGAATTTTACACTTGGAATATTTGTTGCTTTGCAGTTGTTGATTCAATTAGGGGCTTTGAAGCATCGTGGTCATGTAGCCCCGTGTACTTGGTTCAGGGGCGGATTTAAGGCAAGATCATGGGGGGTAGGCGAACACACTGGGGAGTCTAGAGAGTATGGAATACCCCTAGCTTAAAGAGCGGGGGGGGGGGGAAGGTCCGGGGTAAGATAATTTTGCTAACACTAGGCCCAAATTAGTGAGTAATAGGGCATTTGGGTGATTTTGTTGATATTTTGGAGTAAAAATAAATGTTACCGATCACGGAGGCCGAGAGCAGTAACGCGCTAGCTCGTGTCTCGCTGGCATCGGGAGAGTGTGGGTTTGAATCCCACTTCAGCCGTCCGGAAAATGGTTGTCGTGGTTTCCTATTTTCACCACCAGGCAAGTGCCGTGACGGTTCCTTTCAATAGGTCCACGACCGACCAACTTTCCTCCAAAATCCCCTCTCTGGTCCTTCCTTAATTAGACCCATGTTAGCGGTCACCTGTCACCATCCCCAGTTGTATCTGCTGACCAAGTGTATCCAGCTCCCAGACACCTTCCTTGCGATGGTAGAGGAATGATCCCTCGCAGAGTCCGTTTTGTGACTTGGGAAAACTTTGCGTGATATTAGCCATTTTTAGTCAAATATTTATTGTATTCCAATTTATTTTAGTTTTGGTAGTTCTAATATTTACTGTCATAGCCAACGCGTGGTTTAAACCCATTTTTTAGAGAACTGTCAAAAATGAGTAGTATTCTTCCAAATATACAGACATTTTCATTTGAGACTGTTTTACCTTTCAACGTCCAGTCCAGTCTGCAAGTCTCTGTTTGCGAACAAGTCGCCTCCGTGATTCCCTATTGGCAGTTGCACTGCGGCTCCCTCTGCTTCTACATCTCTGACTTTGAAATCGTTCAACACTGAAACTAACCATCGCCTCATAGCTGTACCTCTGCTTCTGTTATCAAAATAGTAGGTTATCGTAAAATGTGATTTTGATATAGAGTATTTAAGCGTGAAAGAATTTCTCTAAAGCCACTGCTTTCGTCATGTTTTTAATGTATCACAGCAAGATGAATCGTTCACTCCTTAAATCCACCCCTGGCTTGGTGCGTGTGGAAACTGATGAGATATGTCGTTATGATGGCTGTACCGTTGCCAGGATTTTGGTAGGAGGCGGCTGTGGCCTTGAGATATGTACGAGTGAAAGTGGGAAACAACGAAAGACCATTTCTAGGATGGTTGGGGTTGGAATCGAACCACCTGTTCTCATTTCTGCCTCTTGGGGGTTGAATGAATCCCAATCCTCAGACCAGAATTTCATTTCTTGGTAGAGCAGAGAATCGAACACGGACCTCCGCAGTAACAGCCCCAGAATACTAGCCACTACGCCACGAGGCGGACCTTTAGAAATCTAAGTGAATAGAACGTACTTTCAAGTAAAATTCTTCCTGGCAGACCAAGGTTGGGAAACAATATGTCAAGGTAGTTTACACTATAATTAATTTATTGATTGAGGCTGAATGTTCGCTTTCCAGAAGATATTTTCACTTTGAGATACTGGCTCTTCTTTAATTGCATTATTACATTGGTTATGAATGAATGCGCTTCTCATGTTTGGACATCTCTAATGATGTGACAATGTATAATTGAGATCCTTCGGAAATGGATCAATGTTTATTTGTTTTCGTAAAATTTAAGACCTGGTCAAGAACGGGGAGAGAGAGGAGGTAGCGTAAAGCTGAAATGTACTCTGTACGTTGCCAAAATGAACTAGGAGGGCGAGGGGATTCGAAGCCATTTACCTAGAAGCAGTTTCAAGTAGCCTAGGTAGTGTTCAGGCATAAAACGAAGATTTTTTAATGTATAAGGACATAGTCCTTGCAGAGGGAGGATGACGCACTGGCTTTACCCGGTCGAGGTTCGGATTCCGGTGACAGCACGATAAATATTTCACATGGAAGATCACGTGGCGTTAGGAAGGGAATCCGACCTTATATCCCCGACCAAAACAATTGGCTAGTGACCTCAATTTATTGGGATAACCTCTCCAAAATTATAGCGATAAAGTGCGTTTCTTAGAAGTTATGTAAATGTTCTCCAATAAATATAATAATAATAATAATAATAATTCAACTTTGACAAGAGGTTGAGGCATGGAAAAAAAGGGGGGATGCAAGGGGTAAATGGTGCGGTATACCAAGAACGGTGACCACCAGTCGCCACTGGGGGACACACACACAGCCAGACAGACAGAAGGACAGACAGACAGACACACATTTGCCCGATCTCATACGTCTACTTTTTCCTCATTTTTGCAAAATGTGATAAGTAGGCTAAAAATAAGCTCTAAAAGAAAGTTGTCGTCAAATGGAATTGGTAATGCGTTTCTATCATGACCCTTCCTCAGATCCAAGACGTTATAATGACCACACATGTTCAGAAATTGCTGCTGTATTTGGAACTGTTGGTGGAGCTCCACCCTCTCATCGACACATTGCAGTATATGAGAGAGATGGTGGCTTGAGGAATGTTGATTCTGATAGTATGCACTGTGATCCTTTGTGTTATACCTTGATATGGCCTTGCGGAGAGTCTGGTTGGCACATTTCATTGCCAACTGTTGGAGTGATACAAACTAAAATACGTCATACTGTAACAATGCGTGAGTATATTCTGTACAGAATTGCTATTCGAGGTCTAAGAGCTGAGTTCGATTTCAATCCCGTTCTTAACGCTGTTAAGCTTGCCACGGTAGGTGAGTGGTTAACGTGTCGGATTACCAACCCCAACCTTGCAGGTTCGCCCCTGGCCGTGGTAAGTGATTTTTGAAAGGCGGCAAAAATCACGACATGGATGTCATACGTTGTTGGCATGTTAAAGAACCCATTTGAATTCAGTAGGCCGTGTTCAATGGCAAAATTAATCTCGGGATTTTTCGCCAACACAAAGTTCCTCCATTCTCTCCTAGAAAGCGCTGTAGTGTCAAGGTGCTTAGATATCTAACCTCCTTGACTTTCATAGCGCTCAAAGGAACGACGAAATTCGACATGCAAGCTGCCCTCTGGGTGTCAATTAACAAAGCTTGCACCCGGCACCCGAGGCCATACGAAATTATTAACGCTGTTATTATTATTATTATTATTATTATTATTATTATTATTATTACTATTATTATTATTAATGCACGTATTGCATGTGCATACCGCACGGTTTCTGAACCTGCAATCCTCACGGTGGCAGCAATAGCCCCAATAGATCTACTTGCATTGGAGCGACAAGAAATCTGGCGTACCCAAGGAGAGCTGGGAAAGAAATGTGCAAAGAAGCGTGCCTTTAACCAACGGATGGGGCGATGGCAACTCAGATGGGAAAGTGACCCTCGTGGTAAATGGACCAAGCGACTGATACCACGCCTGGATACCTGGGTCGAAAGAGTCCATGGTGAAGTCAACTATTATCTCACACAACTTCTAACAGGACACGGCTATTTCCGTAAATTCCTGCATAGAGTAGGCGGAGCGAGTGGTGCAACATTCATATATTGTGACGACATCGATGATGTACTTCACACCTTCTTCGTGTGCGGCCATTGGATGATAAAGAGAGAATATGTGGAAACTGAATTGGGAGAACTGACACCAGATAATATTATTTCTGTGATGTTACGGAACCAGCAATCGTGGGATCATGTAGCAGTGTATGTGGAGGATGTCCTTCGCCAGAAAAAGTGAGATCTGGAAGCGTACGACCGCCCTTAAGAAGAAATGAAGAAAGAAGAATTCCGAAAGGCTAAGTAAGCACGACATCACCCTGAAGTAATGCGAGAGCGGTTTCGAGGTGATGAACGCATCGTGGGAAAAGGGATGTGGTTTTTAGTGGGTAAGAATCCCACACTACTCTGGAGTGCGGACCCTTCACAAGTGTCTTTTGAAGATTTTCCGCAGTCCCTCGTAAAAAAAAATATAATGCTGGTAAATTCACTCAAAAGCTATTCGTGGATTACTACTGTCGTATGGAAGGTGACCGGTTAAAATATATACGTCATCAACAAACGAAGTTGCGAGTTGAGCAGACGCCTTGCATGCATGAGCAGAAAATGAAAATCTCAGAGTCGGTCGTACTGCAGTTTTGCCATCTTCTTTTACAGATAGCCCAAGGAATATGATGCAAAATTATCAGAATGCGATGGCGATAGTGAGGAAGTTTGGAAATCCAGATTTATTCATTACGTTCACCAGTAATGCGGGCTGGCCAGAAATACTTAACAGCATTCATCCTTGGGAAACGGCTAATAACAGGTCTGATATTTTAGCGAGAGTTATCCATTGCAAAGTAAAGGAATTGCTACGATTGATTAATGTTAAGGAAATTTTCGGTAAAGTAAAAGCACATCTATACACAGTGGATTTTCAAAAACGAGGTCTCCCGCACATCGATTTACTATTAACATTACAGGAAGATTGTAAGTTTTGAAAAATTTCTGACAAGGACAGTGTGGTGTCAGTCGAAATACCATATCTCAAGGATGAAGCGCTATACGAGTTGGTAAGGCGTCATATGGTACATGGTCCTCGCAGATCTTTGAATCCTTCTTCAGTCTGTATGAAAGATGGCGTATGTAAGAAAGTTTCTTACATACGCCATCCTTCAGGAAGAGACCAAAGATAAAGCCAATGGGTATCCGTCGTATAGGAAAAGAAATAATGGACGGATTATTATAAAAACAATTCGGGGCATTGACATTGAAATCGATAGTCGATTCATTGTTCCCTACAATCCACTTCTTTTACTATACTTTCAAGCTCGTATTAATGTTGAAATATGCTCAAGTGTTCGGAGTGTTGAATACATCCACAAGTAGTGTATAAAGGGCATGAATGCTGCAATGTTAAAATATGTCCTGAAGGCGAAACGGTGAACTACGATGAAATTACTTCTTTCCTAAATGCTAGATATGTTGGTCCAACAGAAGCCGCATACAGGATATTTTCATTTCACATGCATGAACAGTCACATACTATCGTGTGATTACCAGTTCACTTGCCAAACTTGCAAAATATACATTTTAACAAGAAGTTCCGTAACGAACTATAGAGCCTACTTTTCTCAAAATTTAATTTCATGTCAATGATTAATCTATATGGATCTATCTAGAATAATGACGAAATTAAGTTGGTAATATCGAAATTTCTAATTAGTTCGAAATACTGTATAGGCTACCTGGCATAATGTAGACTGATAGAGAACTACAGTTGACAGCCCTGGTGACTGAATATATTCTTAGTTCCATCTCATAAGGTACAGAATACAAAATTTGGTTGAAGTCCAATGGATAGCATGGACGTTACATGCAGTTAAACATTGGACCTAACAGCGCGCGTAAAATCACGTTGGCAACAATGACATACGTGTATTGGTCAGAAATAGTCTGAAATAATAGATAATCTATTGTTGTGTCAACTTTGAATGAAATCCATTAGTTAGTGTAGAAGTTACATGCATTTTAAAATTGGACCTATCAGTAGGCTTAGAATCATGTTGGCAGCACTGGCGTAGTCCTCCTATATTAGTTACTCCCAATTAATCTAGAATGCCAGGTACTATACGTGTGCAAAGTTTAGAGCTATTGGATTGCATACTTTCTGATATATTGATATTAGGGTAACAAAAATAGACACAGTATTTATTAACAGTTGGCAGCCCTGGTTACTCTTAATAATCTGCATAGTCATATCTGTTATGGTACAGATAGCACACACGAAATTTGGTTGAAATCCAAATGATAGTATAGAAGTTACATGTATTTAAAGTTGGACCTCTCAGCAGGCTTAGAATCATGTTGGCAGCACTGACATGTATAAGCTACTCCAAATTAATATAGAATGTCAGGTACTATACGTGTGCATAGTTTAAAGCTGTCGGCTTGCATACTTTCTGATATATGGATATTTGGATTTAAACAATTGAGAGCATTTATTAACAGTTGGCAGCCCTGGTGGCTCTTAAGAATACGCTCATTCATATCTGTTTATGTACAAATAGCACATACGAAATTTGGTGGAATTCCAATTGATAGTGTAGAAGTTATATGCATTTAAAAATTGGAGCTATCAGCAGGCTTATAATCATTTTGGCAACACTGCCATGTATGGCCTCCTGTAAATTAAACTGCATTATTATTATTATCTATACGTGTGCCAATTTTGAAATAGCTCCCATTCATACCTTCCAAGATATCCAACATGGAGCTCAAATTTCAATTGCGATTTTTCAGCATTTGGTAGCACTGACATCATTTTCAAATATGGCCGTGAGATATTCAGGTATAGATCTTTACTCCTACCAAATTTTTGTTTCGATATCTGCAGCCGTTTAGGAGTTGATAGGGGGGACACACACACAGCCAGACAGACAGACAGACACACATTTGCCCGATCTCATAAGTCTACTTTTTCCTCATTTTTAGCCTATTTTCAATTTTGAAAAAATAGGCTTATGAGATCACCTTTTGTCCGTGTGTGTGTGCGTGTGTGTGTGTGAGGTGTGTGTGTGTGTGTGTGTGCCCCCCCCCCCCTAATAAAATCTAAACGGCTGGAGCGATTTCAGTGAAACTCGGTAAGTTCATAGCACTATTCCCGGCGACCTCGACCGTGCCCTTCAAATTTTGTTACGTCTCACCAATCCAACATGGCGGCTGTGCGAAATATTTCACTAGCATTCAATATCTCCGAAACTATTACCGATATCGCCCTGATATTGTGTACGGTGATAAAAGGGACTACTAGAAGTTCACCTATGAGACTTTCAAAAACCTGGTGACTACAAAACCAACATGGTGGCCAAGCAAAATTGAGACTTTTAAATATACTTTTCTCGCGATTTAACTATCCAAACGTAATGAAACTTGGTACAGCAAATATTTATACACATTGCAATGCACTGGATTCTAATTTAGTTCAATTGTTTACATAACCTCAAAATGACGGCTGTGCGAAATATTTCACTGTTATTCTATATCTCCGAAACTATTACAGATATCACCCTGCAGTTTTGTACGGTGATAAAGGGTGCTGATACAAGTTTACCTATGTATATTCCATAAACCTGTCAAGTACAAAACGAACATGGCGACCAAGCGAATTTGAAATATTTTAATAGACTTTTCTCGTTATTTAACTCTCTGCGAGCAGTGAAATGTGGTACAGAAAAAGATTGTGCAGATTGTAATGCACTGCCATCTAATTTAATTGAATTGTTTACATAACCTCAAGATGGCGACTGTGCGAAATTTTAAAATTAAGTTTTTATTTCTTGTGTCGTAATCATGCGATCGAAGTGAAAGTTTGAATAATGAACCTAGGCAATAATTGTCCTTGAATGGTACATAACTCTATGGCCTATACATATAACAATCCTAAATGGCGAGCTTCCGAAATATTTAGACGGTTCTCAATATCTATGAATCTTTTACAGCAACCAAACTGAATTTTTTTATGTTCATAGAGACTATGAACATATGTTCACCTATAGGACTTTCAGTGACCTGGTGAGCACAAATCCAACATGGCGGCGACGCGAAGTATAAATATTTAAATGGACGTTTCTCGTGAATTAACTATCCGAGTGCCGTGAAACGTTGCACGTTAAATGCTTATACAAATGTTGATCCACTGGCATCTAATTTATTTCGATTGTTTGCATAATCACAAGATGGCTGCTGTGCGTAATTTTTAAATCTCGTTTTTACTTCTTGTGTTCTAATCATGCCATTGAGGTTTGAATACCACACGTACACAATAATCTTAATGTAATAGTACAAAAATAAAAATCCAACCTGGCGACTATCTGAAATATTTAGACGGTTCTCAATATCTACGAATCTGTTACAGCAATTAAACTGAAATTTTGTATGTTGATAGAGGCAATTAACATGAGCAGGATATATGAAAATAGGCTGTATAGTTCTTCACGGAACTAGTTGTTGCAAAATGTGAAAAGTAGGCTAAAAACAGCTAAGGAGCGAGGTTTGCTGATTGATGATTCTGAATGGTACAGTTGTTTGGCAGAAGCGTCACAATTTCAGATGCCTTCTCAGTTACGACAACTGTTTTCTTACATATGTATCTTTCAGATCCCTTCAAATGTAAGACAGTTATGGGACATTTTCAAGAATTCATTATCAGAAGATTATCTGCAGTTTCACGAACCTAACATTGCATATCAGTTCACTCTTATACATATTTATAATGCATTAAAGCTCCATGGGCTTCCCATTACTTCTCTCGAATTGCCAGCTATTATTGATAATTTCCCTTAGACAAATTTACCAATGAATTATCCAAAACTTAATGAGAATTAATTAAGTCGGATGATAAACCAAGCAAATGAAAACCAAACGGCTATAATTACACAAATTTTGGGATTAGTGCAAAACAGCAATGAAAGGATAAGTTATGCATATTTTATTGACGGTCCAGGGTGCACCGGGAGAACATTTCTTAACCAATGCTTGATTCACAGTTGCACAAATTTGGGGTTAAAAGTAGTTTCTGTTGCATGGACAGTTCTGTATCAGGAATAAAAGTTAACAGAACGGAAGCTTTTTATATTCGTTCAGCAAAACTTATCATCTGGGATGAAGCTCATATGGCTAATAAGCACGCGTTGATGTGTGTAAATCGTCTGCTCAAGGACATCATGAATAACAACGTGCCTTTCGGAGGAAAAATTATCATTTTAGGTGGAGATTTTAGGCAGGTATTGCCTGTTGTGCCTCACGCATCTAGAGCAGCTTCAGTCCAAATGTCAGTAAGGTTCTCTCCTTTGTGGCCATTATTCAAAATTTTTAAACTCAACAAAAATATGCGAGCGGATACAAATCAATGTGACTTTGCAAACTTCTTGATACAAATTGGTAACGTTGAATACCCTCACGTCGATGGAGAAAATTCAGAATTAGTCGACTTACCACTCTCCATCATTGCAAAAACTGATATCATCATTGAAATATATGGAAACGAAGTTTCCACACTGAAAGATATTTCACGCCTTAAAATGAACACTGAAAAGAAAACAATGACAAAGTTTTATAGTTAATCCCAGGATCTTCGAGATCTTACATCAGTGTGAATAATTTGATTACTGAAGATGACAGTGAACTTTTACAATTCCCAACAGAATTTTTACAATGCATAGACATAAGTGGATTGCCACCTCATATCCTTCGACTAAAATATGGCTCAATTGTGATTTTGTTGAGAAATATTAATGTTACCCAAGGTCTGCTGAACGGTACTAGACCGTTGGTTCGGATGATGCATGACAATTGCTTGCACCTGGAAATTATTACTGGCGTAAATGTTGGAAATAATTTCCTACTTCCTTGCCTTGACCTTACGCCATCAGATACTTCTATGCCATTTTCCTTCAAAAGGAGGCAGTTTCCAGTACGTTTGGCCATTTGTATAACTATTAATAAAGCTCAAGGTCAAACACTAGATCAAGTAGGCATTTATTTACCTTAACCGGTGTTTAGCCACGGACAACTGGATGTCGCACTATCGCGAGCAAAATCCTTTCATGACGTCAAAGTTCAAATAGAACCTAAAGGCAAGCGAACAGCAAATGTCGTATGGAAGGAAGTACTATTAGAATGTTGAAACGAATATTGCGGAGAAGCACAGACCTCAGCAAACAGGGCACAGATTAAATAACAATTATACAAGGACGTCCGCGACCCTAATACGATATCTGTCCTGTGGTAATGGTAAAAAAGTGCTATTGTCCTACATCGGTGATTACTATCCTACATCCTGTTCTTTCATTCCCTCAGTTCTATAACTAAGATATACTCAATCAAATTTAGAGCTTAATAAATATTAATTCCTTCTGTGTGAGTTACCTTTTCATTTCTCATCATTCGCCTTTACTTACTATTCTATCTGTAGAGGTGGAGGCGATAGCTGTCTTTACAGAGGAGTGCAAATTACTAGATTCGACGTCAGATTTCCAAAATTGCATTTTTACTTTTCACGGTTTAATGCACTAAGTATGTTTACAAGGCGATGAAATTACTTCAAATGTTTAACCAAGACTCCTAATTATATTGTCATTTAAGAAACTCAAATTAAAATGATTTTATAGAATTTCCACTAACAGAGGAGCCTTGAAAATGCAAAATGCCACACGTTTCGTTTTTATTACTTCACTCTACTTTACGTGTGAATTTAGAGCAGAGGGATTTGGGATCTTTTAACTGATGAATTGAACTATTCAAAGATTCATGAACTATGCATTGAAATCACCTGTCTTAAATTGTAAAGTCAATGAAAAATTGAAAACAAACTCAGCTCAGATATCCCTCGGAATCCAATAATCTGAAAGTTTCCAGACGCAATTCCTTATGGGAAAAGGTGTAATTCCACGGAAGAGGAAACACTACTAAGTAGGGCAACAAAATAAGTTGGTCAATAAAATGATTTTGAATAGAAGAAATTATGACTAATTAAAACTATTGTATTTAATTCTATTAATTTGCACACCTCTATATGTTACCCAAGAATTACATCTCTAAATTCAAATATAAGAGACCCATCTTTTATTTTAAATTTTTACCATTGGTATCATAAGTAGACAGAACACAAAATTGTACCGCTGTAGCCTTAAATTGCGTGGATATCTCTATCTACTTAGTATAAAACATAGTTCCGAATTCTTGGATGTAACGGGTAATCTCAAGAGTAACTTGATGGATTTTGATGCGGTTTTCACCATTCTGTGAAGGATTTCTCGATGAAGGATTAGGTTGAAAAACATTTACTTATCACCAAAAGAAGCCGAGCAGTTACGATTTCAGTGAATCGAGATGAAGAAAAACCTAACGTCCATGTGTCTTTTTAAGCTTTCGCTGGGTAAACCGTTAAAAATATCGATATACTCTGAGAATTGTTCAGCATGAAAAGTTCTGCAAGAAAGTCCGCGACAACTCCCACATCGACCACTATAAGTGTTTTTACGTTTTCATTTCTTCAAGCAATCTCCATTCAGTGTAAATTTAAATTACTAGCTTCAGAGTGAGTTTACGAGCTTTCGAGCGACCTATCACCCTAGCATCAGCCAACATCAAACTGTCGAGTCGTGTCGAGTTAATACTTCAGAGAAGAATATAGCTTATGTGTTTGGAGTTAGCTGTTCACCTCGGCTTTTCAGAATTGCGTCTGGAACCTAACGTCCGTGCGCCTTTTAAGCATACGCTGGGTAAATAGTGGGATACACACGCAGAGCACAGGCAGACACCCACACATTTGAACTCATAAGTCTACTTCATCATTTACCCAAAAGCGACGGTACCGTAAATGTCTGTTCAGGTCACTAGCATGAAGATATGCAAATGTCATATGGACAGAAGTGCTGTAGGATAGTTGAAGTCAATGCTGCGGAGCAGCTCGGGTCTTCTAGTATTATTAATGTTCACTTTGTCTAATCAATTAATTTTATTCAAGTCCATTATTATTCATAACAAATCCTAATTCATCCTTCGGTGTTATTATTATAATTCATTTTTAGCCTACTTTTCACATTTTGCAAAAATAAAGAAAAAGTAGACTTATGAGATCGATCCGGGCAAATGTGTGTCTGTCTGTCTGTCTGTCCTTCTGTCTGTCAGGCTGTGTGTGTGTGTCCCCCCCCCCCCCTATCAACTCCTAAACGACTGCAGCAATCAAAACAAAATTTGGTAGGAGTAAAGACCTATACCTGAATATCTCAATGCAGTATTTGAAAATGATGTCAGTGCTACCAACTGCTGAAAAATCGCAATTGAAATTTGAGCTCCATGTTAGAAAACTTGGAAGGTATAAATGGGAGCTATTTCGAAATTTTCACACGCATAGATAATAATATTTCAGTTTAATTTCCAGGAGGCCATACATGGCAGTGTTGCCAAAACGATTATAAGCCAGCTGATAATTGTTAAATGCACATAACTTCTACACTATCAATTCGAGTTCAACCAAATTATGTATGCGTTATTTGTACATAAACAGATATGACTGTGCGTATTGTTAAGATCCACCATGTCTGCCAAATGTTAATAAATGCTATTTTACCCAAATACCAATATATCAGAAAGTATGCAAGCCGACAGCTTTAAACTATGCACACGCATAGTACTGGACATTCTATATTAATTTGGAGTGGCATATATACGTCAGTGCTACCAACATGATTCTTAGCCTGCTGAGAGGTCCAACTTAAAATACATGTAACTTCTATACTATCATTTGGATTTCAACCAAATTTCGTATGTGCTATGTGTAGCATAACAGATATGACTATGCGTATTGTTAAGAGCAACCAGGGCTGCCAACTGATAATAAATGCAGTCCCTATTTTTGTTACCCTAATATCAATATATCAGAAAGTATGCAAGCCAATAGCTCTAAACTTTGCCCACTTATAGTACCTGGCATTCTACTTATAGATTAATTTGTAGTAACTAATATACGTCAGTGCTGCCAACATGATGCTAAGCCTGCTGATAGGTCCAATTTTAAAATGCATGTATTTTCTATACTAACTAATGGATTTCATTCAAAGTTGGCACAACAATAGATCGTATTATTTCAGATTATATATGACCAATACATGCATGCCATTGTTGCCAACATGATGATAGCGCGCTGTTTGATCCAGTGTTTAACTGCATGTAACATCCATGCTATCCATTGGACTTCAACGAAATGTTGTATTCTGTACCTTAAGAGATGGAAGTAAGAATATATTCCGTTACCAGGGCTGCCTACTGTAGTGCTCTATTAGGCTACATTAGACTACATTATTCCAGGTATACAGTATTTCGAACTAATTTGAAATTTCTATATTACCAACTTAATTTCGTCATTATTCTAGATAGATCCTATAGATTAATCATGGGCATGAATCATAAATTTTAAGAAAAGTAGGCTCTTTAGTTCGTCACGGAACTTCTTGTTACGTTTTGGTTTATCCCTGAGACTGCGAATTTAATACACTTTTATTGGAAATGCTATATTGCGTATCAAATAGGCTACTAGTTTCTTTAAACACCCTGAATTGGCTATTATGGTACCCTTACATAACGCTTGACAATGACTTCACAAATATAACACATTTAAGTTTTTCATAATCACTTTGCTATATGTTCACCCTTAGTTATAGTTATTGTTGTTTTAAGGGGCGGAACTACGAGGTCCTCTGCACCTATTTCCACTCTTAATTAGCCACAAATTTACCATAAACATTTTCCTTGACAAACAATATAATCAATGATCTCTCGTCCAGTCTACTCAAATCATAATGCAATTGCATGATGATATGATATGATATGATATGATGATGATTATTGTTGTTTTAAGGAGCCTAACATCTAGGTTATTGGCCCATAATGGTTTGGGTGATAGTGAAAATGAAACACGAAATGAAAAATGGAACTGAAACTAACTACAGACTTAAACACTAACTTACAGTACATACTATAAAAAGAAATTAATAAAAAATAGGAAAAGAAATGAAATAATGGACTGGAAGAAAATAAATGAGGAATGGGGCACTTTGAAGGAAGGAAAGCTTGCCACGGTGGGTGAGTGGTTAACGTGTCGGTCTACTAACCCCAAGCTTGCAAGTTTGCTTCCGGCCGTGGTAATCTTTTTTTTTTTGAAAGGCGGCAAAAATTACGACACCATGTCATACGATGTTGGCATGGCAAAGAACTCATTTGAAATCAGTAGGCCGTGTTCATAGTGGCAAAATTAATCTCTTGAGATTCCGCCAACACAAAGTTCCTCATTTCTCTACTAGAAAGCGCTAGTGTTCGAGGAGCTTACACAGTATATCTAACCTCCTTGACTTTCATAGTGCTTCAAGGAACAACGAAATTCGACATGCAAGCTACCCTCCGGGTGTCAAATAACAAAACTTGCACCCGGCACCCGAGGCCATATGATATTATTATTATTATTATTATTATTATTATTATTATTATTATTTAAGGAAGGAAAGCCACGAAAGGGCCCGCCCCAAAGTCAGTAGAAAAAGGGGGAAAAGCGGACCCAGCTCAGAAATACTTCGGGGTCGCCAACTCCCAAACTCACAGACCGTCTGCAATAATGTTAGTAGTTTTTCCGAGGCTCTGGTGTTTGGTAGACGTAAATAGTTTCTAACGTCTTCAACCAAGAAATGAATCTATTATACTCCTTGATAAAGACAAAGAGTTATAACTAGGCTATACCCATACATTTAGGAGAACGTAGGCTGTATCTTCTATACTGAAAATTTTGTTTGAATTTTTGTTTCAAAATTACAACAAAAATGACGTGATACAGAAACTCTGAACACAGATATGGATTCAAGGCGCTTCCCTTAAAAAATATCAGTAATATTTTCCCTTTTGATTACTGTGGCATTTAGGGACGCCGGGGGGTGCAGGAATTTTGTCTCGAAATTGTTACCGTGCCAGTAAATCTACTGAAACTGCTCCCTCGCATTTACGCACCCTCAAATACTAACTGACCCTAACGATGGTATCCTCATCGTGACGTGATGTAAGGGCTAGAGAGCCCAAATGATCCTGCGAGCTATGCCGGCGGGAGCGTAAGTTCCTTGTAGGGCCACCCATGCCGGACTGGTCAAAGGTGTTGGGCCAGGCTAATAGGGATAGGCCTACCCTGGTCCTCCAGGTTTTGGGTTGGGCGTAGGTTTAACAACCCCACACTGTAAAATATGTTTAATGTTACGGATACCTTACAAGTACCTAGGAATGCTCATCATCCGATGACGAACCGACAAAGGAAAAGGTTAATAAGAATGAAAGCGGATATTATGTTAGCGACATGGAATTTGAAAACCCTAAGGAGACCTGGGAAATTGAGAGAGATTACAGAAGAAATGGGAAAATACCGAATGGACACAAAGACCGGATGGAAGAAGGAGAAGAGGAAGACACAGGAGACGGTGGATAGATGATGTGGAAGACGAATCAGGAACTGGAGAAGGACGGCGGAAGATAGAGATGAATGGAGGCAGGTGATAAAGGAGGTCAAGGTTCTTCAGGGACTGTAGCATGATTCCATCCTGCAACCGTGGTCTCAAAAGGCGACCCGCTCAGCCAGACTAGAATATGTAAATGCTGAACTGCTGTGCCCAAGATAGCGGGTTCAAACCCGGCCGAAGAACGTTAACAAGAAGTTCCGTGACGAACTAAAGAACCTACTTTTCCTAATATTTAAGATTCATGCCAATGATTAATCTATATGGATCTATCTAGAATAATGACAAAATTAAGTTGGTAATATCGAAATTTCTAATTAGTTCGAAATACTCTATACCTGGCATAATGTAGCCTAATAGAGAACTACAGTTGGTAGCCCTGGTGACAGAATATATTCTTAGTTCCATCTCTTAAGGTACAGAATACAACATTTGGTTGAAGTCCAATGGATACCATGGACGTTACATGCAGTTAAACATTGGATCTAACAGCGCGCGTAAAATCATGTTGGCAACAATGACATACATGTATTGGTAAGAAATAATCTGAAATAATATGATCTAGTGTTGTGTCAATTTTGAATGAAATCTATTAGTTAGTATAGAAGTTACATGCATTTTAAAATTGGATCTATCAGCAGGCTTAAAATCATGTTGACAGCACTGACGTATATTAGTTACTCCAAATTAATCTAGAATGCCAGGGACTATACGTGTGCTAAGTTTAGAGCTATTGGCTTGCATACTTTCTGATATATTGATATTAGGATAACAAAAATAGAGACAGTATTTACTAACAGTTGGCAGCCCTGGTTACTCTTAAGAATCGGCATATACATATCTGTTATGGTACACATAGCACACACGAAATTTGGTTGAAATGCAAATGATAGTATAGAAGTTACATGTATTTAAAGTTGGACCTCTCAGCAGGCTTAGAATCATGTTGGTAGCACTGACGTATATAGGTTTCTCCAAATTAATATAGAATGTCAGGTACTATACGTGTGCATAGTTTAAAGCTGTCGGCTGGCATACTTTCTGATATATTGGTATTTGGATAAAATAAATTGAGAGCATTTATTAACAGTTAGCAGCCCTGGTGGATCTTAATAATACGTTCAGTCATGTCTGTTTATGTACACATAGCACATACGAAATTTGGTTGAAATCAAATTGATAGTGTAGAAGTTATATGCATTTAAAATTTGGACCTATCAGAAGGCGTATATTCATTTTGGCAACACTGCGATGTATGGCCTCCTGGAAATTAAACTGCAATATTATTATCTATACGTGTGCCAATTTTGAAATAGCTCCTATCCATACCTTCCAAGATATCCAACATGGAGCTCAAATTTCAATTGCGATTTTTCAGCAGTTGGTAGCATTGACATCATTTTCAAATATGGGCGTGAGATATTCAGGTATAGATCTTTACTCCTACCAATTTTGTTTCGATTGCTGCAGCCGTTTAGGAGTTGATAGGGGGGGACACACACACAGCCAGACAGATACAGAAGGACAGACAGACACACATTTGGCCGATCTCATAAGTCTACTTTTTCCTCATTTTTGCAAAATGTGAAAAGTAGGCTAAAAATCCTTCAGTATGCCTTCCTTCGGAGGGGATGTAAAGCCAGCGGTCCCATGTCATAGAGATATGGCATGTAAAGATCCTTTCACAGACTAAACTTGTGTAAAGCAAAAATTGTTAGGTTAGACTCCGTCAAAACGCTCTATCATCGCCACTAGGTGTCATTGATATCTGATGGCGAAAGTTGGAACTACTTGAAATTGAACGCAACTTGTGGCTCGCCCTTAAGGGTGTCCGCTGGAAGCAGCTACAGACTCAGGCGAGTCGAACATGTCCTCGGACACTCCCGGCACTAAACGCCATACGATAAATAACCTTCGATGTAAAATGTGGTAGCTATGTAGATATGATTCGATTAGCTCAGGTCATGGAGACAAGCATGCTGCATCGAACCAGTCAAAAGACTAAGGACTCAAATAACAAACATGGATATACCAGTAGAGGAGAAAATTTACAAGCTTTTTACATTATTCTTCCGTTCCTGGAACCAAGCAGAGAAACTGATGGTTGGTTGGTTCCTTAGTTTAGGGGCTGCGACAACGCGGTCATGTAGCCCCGTGTACTTTGGATGTGTGTAGAATTTGTCTGATAACCGGTGTTAATTGTGATGGCTGTATTAGTGTGTGTATCTGTTTTTTTAATTCAAGGAAGGATTGCAACTTTAAATATATCAAATAGTTCCTACTTTTGCCGCCAAACGCCATCGTCAACGACTACTAGGCCTTGTTCAGAACTTAGCTACTAGACGCCACCGCAGTCGGCTCTTGGCAAAGAACGTAGGGACCTAAGAGCGTTGTTTACATTCTTAACCTATACAATTTAGCTTCACACAGGTGTAATTAGTGGAAGGTTCTTTAACATGCCATAAATCTATGACATGGGACCACCGGCTTTACTTCCCCTCCGAAGGAAGGCATACTGAGGGATTTTTAACGCTATTAAAAATCCAACGGCTTCGGCCGGGTTTGAACCCGCGATCTTGGGCATAGAAGCTCAGCATGCTACCAACTACGCCACCGAAGCCGCCCTAGAAACTGATAAAAGCAAAAAATTGTTGAGTAGCATTTTATTTATAAGGCTTGAAAACCTTCATAAATAATGACGTAATATTAACATTTTGGAGTAGTACAGCAAATAATAAATTTATGCCAAATGCATATTTAATAGAATTGCTCCCTTACTTCTGGCTCCCAACAGTTTATACGTGAAGGGCGCTCGCATCTCATCGTGGAGAATATTGAGAAGGGGAGGTAAAAGGTGCTGCGTGTGCTGAATCAGGATCTTTCCACAGGCGCAGGAAATCTGAAAGAGATACAATACGAGGCATTTACTAAGCAAAGGGGGGAGGTACACCTTTACAAGTGTAAAAACCACAGATATTCAAAATAGTTTTCCTCGGTATCCCTTTGTTCTGTTGATATTAAATTTTCACACTTCTAGAATTGTTCTTTATCTTTAGTTTTCAACTTGAATATTTGCAATGAACTTTCTCTAGTTATTAAAAACAAGAAGTTCCGTGACGAACTAAAGAGCCTACTTTTCTTGAAATTTAAGATTCATGAAAATGATTAATCTATATGGATATGAATAATGACGTAATTAAGCTGGTAATATCGAAATTTCTAAATAGTTCGAAATACTGTATACCTGGCATAATGTAGCCTAATAGGGTACTACAGTTGGTAGCCCTGGTGACTCTTCGATCTCTTCGATCTCTTATGGTACAGAATACAAAATTTGGTTTAAGTCCATTAGATAGCATGGACGTTACATGCAGCTAGACATTGGATCTATCAGCGCGCGTAAATACATGGCAACAATGTCATGGATGTGTTGGTCAGAAATAATCTGAAATATAATGATCTATTGTTGAGCCAATTTTGGATGAAATCCATTTGTTGGTATCGAAGTTATATGCATTTAAAAATTGGACCTATCAGCAGGCATATAATCATTTTGGCACCACTGTCATGTACGGACAGTAGTGTGTTTTGATCGGTTCAAAACCCTCCACCTCCACACCCTCCACACAAGATGGCGGCGGTGCGATATCTCTCGAACTTACGGTTGGATTTTAACAAATGAGGTGTCATTGAACTTGGGCTGACACCCCCTTTCCAATGGACAACATATTTCCACCCCAAAAATAAAACCTACCCTACTAAGGGGTGAAATTGATTTTTTTAGAGAATCTCTCTTTCCAATTGCAACATGTGAGAGTTTGAATGCCGATATGGAATGTAACGTTGTTCTGCAAACCAATAATCAAAGAGGGGCATGTTAGGCCTTGAGGTGAGAGCCCCTGGTATTTTTTGACGAGCCCCCTGCTGTCGGGCCCGTGTTGATGGGTTATTGTTGACAGGTCCTTGTGGACGAGTCCTTGTGGACAAGTCCTTGTGGACAGGTCCTTGTGGACGAGTCCTTGTGGACAGGTCTGTGTGGACAGGTCCTTGTGGACAAGTCCTTGTGGACGAGTCCTTGTCCCTTTGGACTGATCCCTTTGGACGGGTCCCTTTGGCCTGGTTCCTACGGACTAGCCCATGAATTTATTTAAATTATGTCAAAGGGCCTAACTACATTTGTGTGTGTGTTGAATTGACGTTGTTCACCACTACTATAATGGGATAACGATATGAAAGGAAAGTGGCGAAATACATGTGAACACGTGTGAGATGACCTTATTACCGTCCTCCTTGTGAAACAACTCACATCCTGTTTTGCTTCATACGTGAGAAAATGCAAGTTCATGTGTAATATGATCTAACACACAGGTGTTCACCTGTACACGTGCACGATAAGAGCTAACAAGTCACAACCTGTTTTGACAGTGGTGAGAGGTGAAGGGGGGAGAGTTAGTGTAAGAGAGAACACAGGTGAAGAGAGAAAGAAATATGTATTTGCTCATAATACATGTATAGCTGAGGACTGTACATAGGACTGTAGGTTAAGTACAACATGAGTAAATAAATAAATACAAGACACACAGGTTCACACAACATGTAATTTATTAATCCAAGAATTAAAGGCTGAGCTAAAACCCAACCATTTTACATATAGTTTATTTCCTTTTTGTTTCAACACTTTTTCCACAAGGTAATGTTTAGGAAACGCTGTCTTTTGAAGTTCTTGAAGATAAAACCTGCCTTTTATGGGTTGATGGTTGAGGTCCTCGAGTAAATAGGTGACTGAACTGTTCAGGTTGACTTGACGAATTCGAAATAGTTCTGTCCCCATTTTATGTGTAGCCCTTGTCGAAGACGGACTTGAATTTGCTCACACGAACATGGTCCCCAATGTTAAGGCGATGACGTTTAGGGTCTGCTGTTTTTATGGGGTTAAACAGTTTATCCAGTTGTGGAATATTTTTAGTTACAAGTCGTGGCTTGGTCCCAATGGTTCTGTGTTTGGTGTCGTTGTAACGTGACACTAACTCAGGTAATAAGTCCAACCAGCGATAAGTGCCCTGAGCGGTAAACGCTTTCCACATATAGGTTTTCAATGTTCGGTTGAACCGCTCGACCACGCTGGCTTTGAGATTGCTGTACGTGGTGTAATGGTGAATATCCTTAGATTTGAGAAAACTGGAGAATTCCTTGTTGAAAAATTCTTTTCCCTGGTCGGTTTGTAGCAGCTGAGGTTGACGTTTAGATTGTTGAATAATATGTTGAAAGGCTTTGGTGACTAGTGGACTAGACTTGCGACGCACAGGTTCAACAAACGCCATTTCGGAATAAACATCAATGACCGTCAACATATAGCGTACACCATCGTTAACGTTAGCATAGGGAATCATTTCAACCAAGTCTGCTTGCCAAAGTTCATCCACACCCTGTGAAATCACCTTGAGTCGCTGATAGTGACGTCTAGCTGGACGATGCAACTCGTGAGCAATACCCATTTTAATGGGTGAGGGCTTAAACAATAATTTTGGCATTTCGAAGTTCTTCCTCAATTTCTTGAATTTCCCAATCGTGACCAGTATGGCCGGCTTGACGTGAAGCATGCAACAGCTGTAGTCGCTGGACGAGTTTATTTGGATTGTGCCAGTAGGTAACATCCACAAGGGGTTTTAATGGTTTAAATGTCACCCCTGAAGCGGACACTTTACGACGACCACTTTGACTAGTGGGGAACATTTTTGCAATGATGGTTTTATATTTTTGGGATATATTAGCATTCACTTGTTGAGTGGGATCATACTGTCTTTTGTGAGCATGGGTATCCAATAAAATGGATTTATATTTACTAAGGACCTCTGACGTATAATCTTGAGATGAGGGAGTCCTAGAGAATAGTAGCTTTAACAGTCCTGGTGTTAATTTATAGTTGATCTTTTTAATGACAGCTTTAGTACGACTAAATTTAATCGATGAATCACCAATTTTAAAACTATCATTCTCATAGCGAACGCCATATGTGGTATCTGTGTTTCCAACAAATAGATTGGTGAAATAGGGTTCCAGTGTTGATCCATAATATTTTATTAAAATGTTTTTCAGTTGAGCTTTATGTTGAGGAGTGGCAAAGAGTTGTGAAAATGGAGACGATCTGGAAGGGCAAGGGGTTTCGACCATGACCAAGGATTTCCTTTTTCTTAAAAACTCTGCAAGGGGTGATGCCTTTTTTTTTGAGGCGTAAACACTTGTTCCTCATTATCCTCAACTTCGCTAACACTAGTTAAATCTTCCTGTTCCTCTTCATCTTCCTCTTTCTCTTCCTCACAGTCCTCCTGGTGCGTCTGACTGGCTTGTGAAACGGTAGGTAGCGTTTCAGATGGCTTGATAGAGGGTTTCAACATAGCTTTTAGCGGAGGTGCTAAATGTTGTTGAATAAACAAAGCATGATCCGCACACGATCGTTTCAATTGACGAAACTTTTGGCGAATAGTATTTTTTGCTCTAATAATATGCTTTTTCAATTGACTCTCTGCTAACGCCATGATGTTGCGACAAATGACTTGAGAGGGAATGATACAGTGCCTTAAATAGCAATAAAATGATCAAACCCTAAGCGATACCGCCCTTGGTTGAGTTCACTTTGTTTGTCAATCACTAAACAGGCATGACGTTGTGTGTTCCAGCACTTGCCACACAATTCTGTAAACATTTGGAAGGTCATATCCGGATTCACATGTTCATTATAAATGTAACGACTGTTCCTCTCGTCCTGGCGAAATAAAACAATGACATTGGCATTGTCACGAATCAACTGTTTGGACATTTTAGAATACGTTTGTCCAAGATAGAAGCAATCGATATGTTTGTGTCGACCCATGCTGAAATAGCTTTGAATGATATCTTGTCGTTCAGTGGATACATCATCGAAAATCATGAGTGAATCAGGCTTTACCTCATCCGGTGAAATAACATTTTCTTGCGTGGAAAATGTAAAATACCCCATATTCTCATTTTTTAATCCAGACATGACTTGATCCAGAAACACGTAGAGGGGTTGGTAGAGAGATTTTGCGAAAATATAAATATTTTGAAAACACAGACCATTGGGCGCTGTAATAAGTGTCAGCAAAAGATTGGTCTTTCCACAGCCGGAAGGTCCCACAATGATGCAGCGAATGGAAGATGGAAACAGTGAACCATGGCGTTGTTCACGTGATGTGGGGCAGAGATGGGAAACCATGTCCCTCACAGGGAATGACTCTTGCTGCTTAATTAGCTTCATTTCAACTAAGGCTTAGAGAGGCTAGCAGGCTGTCTATATACATCGCACCGAGCCTCGTCATAGAAACAGTAGACTCGTATTACAGGTTGACGATGGATGTCTTTGGACGTGCGTTGATGGTCAAAGCTAGGTCTGTTCCCATACATGATCCTAAACAAGAAACAGATCCTGCTAATAAACACTATGTGGATAGGTCAGTAGTGCCACGCACAAAACAAGGAGATTATGACTTTAAAGGAAAGCGGTTAACTCATGTAAAACATCCTCAAGTGTCTACAGACGTTACTACAAAAAAGGAAGTGGATAACAAGGTGTATGAGTTTTATGATAACGTGTCTCAGCTTACAGTGGATGGCTATAGCGCTAATCATCACCGCATTATTCACGTGGAAGACCCACAAGAAGATAATGATGTCTGTACCAAGCGATACGTGACCTATGAAATGAAAAGGCTTTATAAATTTATCCCATCTGTATTTTTAGTGCATCTGACAAATGTAAAACCTGTGAATGAGAGAAACCATATACCGCTAGTTCATGACCAGCACTTGACCTATGTGCTTGCTTCGGGTTTAAGCCACTATCGACTACACTATAATGGAACCATTCACATCAAATATGCCATACCTGATGAGAACCATTTACAAATAGATAAATGGTCATAGGATGTTGGTCCATAACCATGAAATGGTCAATGCAGGAGACGAATTATCCTTTCATCTCCTGTTGACATGGAATGAAAAGCAAGCTGGAAAAACCATAAATGATTTCCCACTTTATGTAGAATTGGAATATATAGCCATGAAATAACAATCTGACGTTAGTTGTGACTTAAACTTTCTTGTGAAAGGTTGTTGGTCATCATCATCATGGTAAAACAAAGATATGTGGTGAGAAAGACAAAAAATATGAGCCTGTCCTTGGCAAAGCCTGGGCTTATGACATTCGTGGACAAGCCCTTACGAAAGAAATAAAGAAAAAATTATGTGTTGACCATAAGGAAAGCTCTTCGAGTAGCACAGAGACATGTCATTCCAAAACGTCAGCGACAGGGTTCAAAACAAGGGCGAGTGATCCCCGTCCCCAAAAGTGCGGGATTTTTACCTGCATTATTCGCCGGTCTGGCTGCTCTAGGTTCACTTTTAGGCGGCGCCAGTGCAGTGGCAAAAACCATTAAAGCCGTGCAACAGGACAAGCAACAACTCAATGAAAGTCAGCGACACAATGAAACAATGGAGGCCATTGCTATGGGGGCTAGAAATGTCAATTTGAAGCCAGCCTTTTATCAACAAGGATTTGGAATTTCACCTTTTCGAAATAAAAAAAACATCTTTAACCTCAACCATAGCAAGACATGCCCTGACGCATCAGCAAGTGGAAAGCTATGCTAAACAACTGAAGCTTTCTCATTTTCGAGGTGTGTTTATGCGAAACCAATTACCCTCACAACCCGGGAAACATGAATGTGCTGTTGTCAATTTGGATGATCACCGAGGACCTGGAACACATTATGTAGCTTATGTCAAAGAGGGATCTACTGTATGGTACTTTGACAGTTTTGGGAATTTGCCCCCGCCCATGGAACTAGTGGCCTATTTTGGAAACAGGATCAAAATATATTATAATGTGAAACGTGAGCAAACGTTCAACAGCCAACAGTGTGGACGTTTGTATTTAATTTTTTTATATAAGACGCAACATAAGCAAAAACGTCAACAGTATGTCGGCGGAAAGTAAGACGTTTACACTGCATGGACGTGGACCTGAAGTGAGTCTAGACTTTTACCCACCTATCGAATTGAGTGAAAAACCTTATGGTTTAGGACTTGTTTCTCTTGAAACGTACAATCGAATATACAACATACGTGAAAATGTGAACAACAAGTTTTACTATGATGATTCTGTGCTCACCCTGAACTCTGGTGGATATACGATAGATGACATTTATGAACACATTTATGTGCTGTTGATCAATGAATATGGTTTAAAGTCATTTCTCGATGGAACGCGCAAGTTTGAACTTGTAGGAAATACCAACACTCATCGCTGCAGTATTTTTTCTACATTCAAAATTGACTTTAAAACTCACCCCGATTCCATTGGTCCATTACTAGGATTTAAACCACGTATGTTAGAGCCCAACAAAAAACATGAATCAGACCATGAAGTGAAATTCATTGAGGATCATCATGTGTCGGTGACGTGTAATATTATTAGTCAAGTGTACACCAATCAAGAACCGTCGCATTCGCTTTATGACTTTATTATAACATCGCCCAATGGCTATATTATTCGTGAAAACCCTCCAGTGGTGCTTTTTCATTCTGTGGCTGTCGATGGTATTAGTAACATAACATTAAGACTGATCAATAGAGAGCAACAACTCATTGATCTAGATTCTACCACACCAGTGACTTACAAGTTGGTGCTAAAACCACTATGAAGTTTGTATATAAAGCAACAGCACCGTCTAGGAATGGTGTTAGTTGTTTACCACGTGAATACACGTTAACATCTCAGAACAAGCAGATTTTACAGCATTTGGGTTACCACATTAACCCCAGTGATGAATTCTATTCTAGAGGTAGCGAACCACATCGAGGAGCAACCAGGAGTGGTAAGAATTGATCTGCATTCTTATCAAGCTCAAACACCTGGACTCAATAACAATGATGAAATTCAATTTGTTATCAACAACCAAGATATTTACACCCTACCGCATGAAAGTGTTATTCAGATTGAAGGTCGACTCACCAAAGCCGATGGTTCTACACCCACTACATCCAAGTTAGCCAACCATGCTTTCGCCTTCCTGTTTTCTGAAGTACGATATGTCATTAACGATATCGTGGTGGATAGCACTCGAAATGTGGGTATTTCCAGTGTCATGAAACTATATCCCTCTTATAGTGAGGAAGAAGCTAAAACACTTTGCATGGCGGGTTGGTGCCCTGACTCGACCAATGACTGGATGGTACACACCGATGGCACCTTCACTGGATATTTACCTCTTAAACTGATTTTAGGCTTTGCTGAAGATCACCAGCGCATTGTGGTCAACGCAAGGCAAGTGCTTTATCTAGTGAGAGACAGGAGTGATAATAATGCACTCAAGGGAGTCGACAATGCCCCCATTGATTCAAAAATTCAACTACAACGCCTGCTATGGAAAGTGCCTCATGTGACCCTTAAGGATAGCAAAAAACTGGACATACTCAAAATGGTAAAGAGAGATATACCTCTACCCATGGAATTTAGAAGCTGGGCACTCCATGAGTACCCGTTATTGCCCACCACCAACACACACAGTTGGTCTATAAAAACAGCCCGCTATACAGAGAGACCTCTCTACATGATTGTGGGTTTTCAAACGAATCGCAAGTATCAACAAACCAAAGATGTCACGCAATTTGATCACCTGCAATTGAGAAATGCACGTCTTTTCCTCAACGGTGCTGTGTTTCCCTATGAAGGGCTGGATTTAGATTTTTCATAAAATAAGATTGCCCCCCTGTACGACTTGTTTTCTAAATTTAGATGGTCGTATTATCAAAAAGAGAATTGTCCAATGTTGTCACCCCAAGCTTTTAAGACAAGGGCGCCACTGATTGTCTTTGACTGTTCCTACTTGGAAGAGTCTGTCAAACCATCCAATATTGACATTCGACTAGATTTTGAAACGCATGACAATGTTCCAGCCAATACCACGGCCTACTGTTTGATTATTCATCACAAACAAGTCAACTATTATCCACTGTCCAACCAAGTGACAAGTGTATAAATAGCAGGTCAACACACATCAAACCACTCAGTCATGTCTTGCTTTCAAGCCTCAAGAGAAGTTACATCCATGAATTTAAGATCTGAGGAACAACGTTTCAAGACCTTTGCGACGTGGCCGGTGCCTTTTATAAACCCTCAAGCCTTAGCAGCCGCTGGATTCTACTATTTAAAAAGAAGAGATGAAGTGAAATGTGTGTTTTGTCCCATCATCTTGACCAATGGCAAGAGAGCGATGAACCCATGCAGGAACATCAGCGCTGGTCACCTGCCTGCGCCTACCTGTGCAGAATGGAGGTGGGTAATATACCCTGTCATTCAAGTTACCCCTCACTCATGCCTCTGAGTGATGAAAAAAGTTATGATACGTGTGGACTTTATGGTGCCGGCAGTGCTTCAGTGAGCAGCTCACAGTCAAAAACATCCAGTTTAGAGACATTGGGATATCATCGGTGTTATGGACACTATAAACACAAAATACTTTTTTGTTGTATGAGATGGTACCGCCTCTATCCTAGAATGAAAAAAGAATGTAAAACTTGTTATGCTAATAAAATAATGAAATAAAAAAATTGGTTGTTGTTGTTATATTATTATTTCTTATGCCCCCCTGTCATATCCTAACCTCTATAGTGACTACTCGATGTTTTTCTTTTCTTTTACTAGAATGGAATGTAAGTAAATGACATGGGTACACCTTACTGAACAATTGTCAGTCTGTAGTCAGTTGGACTTGATCCAGACAAGAGTGAACATGTTGCGTACACTGATTGTCGACTGTCAAGGGTTTAAAATTGGAGATAACAAATTTATATTTAAAGAAGTGGCCATCATCGATTGTTCCACTTTTTGGATATCACAAGCTACTCATTTGGTGTTTAAACCACCTTATGCGTTTGATTTGTTGTGTGATAAAGATCGTAAACAAACCCAGTGGATTGAAACTCATATGCAACTAGACTGGAAGCAGGGAACCATTTCATATAAGCACCTGGACATGGTCATGAAAGCCCACTTGTCTTCTGCCCATGTAATATTTGTGAAAGGTAGTGAAAAACGTCAATGGCTACAACCATTTTTAGCGTCTTACTGTCAATGTATCGATTTAATGGACATGGGCTGTCCATCGCTGCAAACACTCATGGATCGCTGCCCCTGTGACAATATTACCCATAAAGCCTTGGCACAGGTGTGGCAATTGTTTCATTGGCTATCCACCAATGCCTGCTGGGAGTTGTTAAATAAAATTAAAACTTAAGGTTTACCTGTGAATGACACCAGTGAGATTTCTACAAGCGACGTGTAAACATCAACGTAATACCATGGAGAAAGGGGATGCTACCGATAAAGCGATTGGAAAGTTCTTTGTGTGTAAAAAGAAACTAGACAGTTTTACTAAAGAAGAATTATTGGCTCTTCCAAAATCATTCATTTATTATGTCGCAGCAAATGCAGTGAAAGAAATCTGGCAACGTGTACCAAAATCATGGACTCAAGACCCTGTGTTAAGTGAATTGCAACCATGTGCGTATTATGATCACCATAAGCAAGTGGCTATGGCAAAAATACCCTCTATGCGACAGTGTGCTACTTGTCAGCTAGTCAAACTGTATCATGGTCATAAAAGTCAGTGTAAAGACTTTGTTTCCTCATACCACGGGAGTAATGAAGAAAAAAAGCAACAACAACAAACATCACCCACAGAGGAGGAGGGGGAAGATCAAACCTTTTTACCATCGATGGAAAAGGATATGCCAGACCTGTACTGGCAATGGCGTCATTAACAAAGTAATTCAATACTTGATTTTCGAAATCTACCTACCTGGTTATTATTTGTGTAGTCCTGGAACTTGTCTTGAAGAACCTTTACAGAATAGTGATATACATATTAATCCTTTGGATCAAGCATGCACCTTTCTTATCACCACAGTCATTCTGCATTAAGACGTGTAGCGGGTAAAGTATCGTTGAAAAGCTAAACAACTTTTAACATTCTGTGATGTCTCAGTGGGTGAGAGGTTGGCAGTCGTCATTGTGATTAGTGTTATAAAAGGAAAGTTAATAATGAGTGGACATGGACATTGAAAAGGATTGAGGAATTGGTATTTCTTTGTATTCTATTTTTGTAAAGCTCTATTTGTTGTGAAATAAAAACAAGGTTTACAAGATCACAATGTCTTTTATTTTAAAAAATGGTGATAGCCATTTCATTTTTTTCACACATGAATATTTACAATTTCCACTTCACATTTTTTTTTACATTCCCCTTGTTTAGTTTAAACATTCTGTACATTTTTGTTGTTGTGAAATAAAAAACAAGGTTTACCAGATCACAATGTCTTTTAATTCTAAAAATGGTGATAGTCATTTCTTCATTTTCATTTTTTCAAACATGAATATTTACAATTTCCACTTTACATTTTTTTACATTCCCCTTGTTTAGTTCACATATTCTGTACATTTTTTTTGTGAAATATAAATAAGGTTCACTAAATCACTATATATTTTAATTTTTAAAAAATGGTGATAGCCATTTGATTTTTCACACATGAATATTTACAATTTCCACTTTTCATTTTTTACATTCCCTTGTTTGGTTTACACATTCTATACATTTTAGTTGTTGTGAAATAAAAAACAAGGTTTACCAGATTACAATGTCTTTTTAATTTTAAAATGGTGATAGCCATTTCACTTTTTCACACATGGATATTTACAATTACCACTTTACATTTTTTACATTCCCCTTGTTTAGTTCACACATTCAGTAAATTTTTTAAAATCATTTTTGTAATATACAAAAGCAAACATTTTACACTAAAATGTATTACTTATCTTATTCATAATGTTGAATTTTGGGCTTATGCCGTGTTTTATTATATTGCAATTCGACGCGTTTCGAAAGAAACCATGTCTTTCATCGTCAGGAATAATCTGGAATACGACAATGTTGCTAAGAGAAAGCAACGAAGAACATATAGAAGGTGCCCAAAGATGGACGCCATTATAGCCCCATGTTAGGGACAACGGAAAGCAGCAGTGAATTACTTTCTCAGGGTTCTGATAATAGGTAGCCAGGATTCACTGAGATTGTAGCCGGTGTCGCGGTTGAAATTATCTGGGTGTTTACGTATTTCAACCGCCTCCCTGATGATTCTGGGACGATATTGCTTTATACGGGCAAGAACATCCACCCCTTGGAACATGACATCATGGCCAGGTGTTAAAGCATGATCGGCAACAGCTGATTTATCGGGTTGAATGAGCCTGATACATCTATTATGTTCCTTAATGCGAGTGCATATTGTTCTCGAAGTCTGCCCGATGTAAACCTTGCCACAAGTACAGGGAACTCTGTAGATACCCGGTTGTTGCAATTTAGGCAAACTGTCCTTAGTTGGTCGCAGGAGTTGCCTAATCTTAACAGAAGTTCCAAATACAGTCCATATGTTGTATCGACGTAGGATTTTAGCAATACGATCCGTTGTGTTATGTATGTACGGAAGGTAAGCAGTTCCTCTTACATCTCTTTTCTCAACTGACGTCCTATTATTATTTGTTGGTTTCAGAACCGTAGAAATCAAAGCCTTGCTATAACCGTTGCTCTCAAAGGTGGTTCGCAGGGTGTTAATTTCTTCTTGTAAAGAAGACACTTCACAAATCCTCCTAGCCCTGGTAGTTAGAGTTGTAAGGATACCATGTTTCTGGGCAGGGTGATGGTGAGAACTTGCGTGGAGATATCTATTGGTGTGTGTTGGCTTACGAAAAACGCTGTGTCCTAAAGATCCATCCTCTTTCTTGGTGACGAGAACATCTAAAAAAGGTATTTTGCCGTCAGATTCCTTTTCCATGGTGAAACAAATAGAAGGGTGCTGGAGATTAAGGTGATCCAGGAAATGGCTAAGATTTTCCTCACCTTCCGTCCAAACAACGAACGTGTCATCCACATAACGCCACCAGATCTTCGGTTTGAAAGGAGCCGACGACAAAGCTTTCTCTTCAAAGTTCTCCATGAAGAAATTAGCCACAACAGGAGAGAGAGGACTACCCATGGCCACACCATCAGTCTGCTCATAAAAATTCCCATTCCATAGAAAGTAGGAGGAGGTCATGCAGTGATAAAAAAGTCTTGTGATGTCTTCAGGAAAAAAGCCATTAATGAGAGACATAACACCATCAATAGGTACTCTCGTAAACAGAGACACCACGTCGAGACTCACTAGAATATCACCCGGCTGAAGTGTTATAGCTTTTAACTTTTCCACGAAGTGTGTGGAATCCTTAATGTACGAAGGCGTGTTACCCAGAAGCGGCTGAAGTAGTCTACCTAAGTATTTGGAAAGGGCATATGTGGGAGAACCAATCGTACTAACAATAGGTCTAAGAGGAACATCTTCCTTATGTATTTTAGGAAGACCATAGAGTCTCGGAGGAATAGCATCCCCTGGAAGGAGAGTCTTCGCTGCATCCGCTGGAATAGATGATTGCTTGATCAATTTGACGGTGACATTTGAGTAGCGAGTAGTAGGATCACGACTATTAATCCTATATACAGGATCTGATAACAAAGACGAGATCTTGGAATCATAATCAACCTTATCCAATACCACTGTCGCGTTACCCTTGTCAGCGGGGAGAACGATAATATCAGAATTGTCCCTTAGATCTTTAAGTGCCCGGCTTTCGCCTTGTTTTAAGTTGGTGTTAGGTGGCTTAGCGGTCTTGAGAACTCGGGAACATTCTTGCCTGGCTTCCTCGGCCTCTTCAGGTGTGAGGTGATGTACTGAGGATTCTACGGATGTAATAAGTTCTTCAATAGGAATTCTTCTAGGCGCTACAGCAAAATTGAGACCTTTAGCGAGAACTGCCTGTTGGGTATCACTTAGGGGCTTGCTGGACAAATTTACGACAACCTTGTTAGCATCAAGTCTAATGGCTTGAGATTTCTGCAACTGACATAACCTATCATATTTGGAAATATGTCTGTCCCTCACCTGATCTAGAACGCTGTTAGCTTGCACTGAAGAAATACGATCAAAGATCTTCCATAATTCCTCACTTACGAAGTTTGAGAGGCGTAGATGTAGCTGTAGTAACTCCCTCGAAATAAAATCCAACTGCTTACGAGTATGCTGTAACCTCTCTATTAATAACGCCTTGCTTGCACGACGATAGATTCTCGTTGCCTTAGGTGTTCTGAAGGAATGCTTCAACATAACAAAATTCGGTAGAATATCATGATCCCGGCATCTTAGGAGAAAAGCGAGTGAAGAGATTAGACACACCTTCTTGCGTCGTAACCTACTAAATCTAGACATCAGTCGGAAAATATCCTCCCCATAGAGGTTTCTAATATTGTCATTTAGACTTTCACGGCCCGTGTTATTATTCATAATGTTGAATTTTGGGCTTATGCCGTGTTTTATTATATTGCAATTCGACGCGTTTCGAAAGAAACCATGTCTTTCATCGTCAGGAATAGTCTGGAATACGACAATGTTGCTAAGAGAAAGCAACGAAGAACATATAGAAGGTGCCCAAAGATGGACGCCATTATAGCCCCATGTTAGGGACAACGGAAAGCAGCAGTGAATTACTTTCTCAGGGTTCTGATAATAGGTAGCCAGGATTCACTGAGATTGTAGCCGGTGTCGCGGTTGAAATTATCTGGGTGTTTACGTATTTCAACCGCCTCCCTGATGATTCTGGGACGATATTGCTTTATACGGGCAAGAACATCCACCCCTTGGAACATGACATCATGGCCAGGTGTTAAAGCATGATCGGCAACAGCTGATTTATCGGGTTGAATGAGCCTGATACATCTATTATGTTCCTTAATGCGAGTGCATATTGTTCTCGAAGTCTGCCCGATGTAAACCTTGCCACAAGTACAGGGAACTCTGTAGATACCCGGTTGTTGCAATTTAGGCAAACTGTCCTTAGTTGGTCGCAGGAGTTGCCTAATCTTAACAGAAGTTCCAAATACAGTCCATATGTTGTATCGACGTAGGATTTTAGCAATACGATCCGTTGTGTTATGTATGTACGGAAGGTAAGCAGTTCCTCTTACATCTCTTTTCTCAACTGACGTCCTATTATTATTTGTTGGTTTCAGAACCGCAAGTTCTCACCATCACCCTGCCCAGAAACATGGTATCCTTACAACTCTAACTACCAGGGCTAGGAGGATTTGTGAAGTGTCTTCTTTACAAGAAGAAATTAACACCCTGCGAACCACCTTTGAGAGCAACGGTTATAGCAAGGCTTTGATTTCTACGGTTCTGAAACCAACAAATAATAATAGGACGTCAGTTGAGAAAAGAGATGTAAGAGGAACTGCTTACCTTCCGTACATACATAACACAACGGATCGTATTGCTAAAATCCTACGTCGATACAACATATGGACTGTATTTGGAACTTCTGTTAAGATTAGGCAACTCCTGCGACCAACTAAGGACAGTTTGCCTAAATTGCAACAACCGGGTATCTACAGAGTTCCCTGTACTTGTGGCAAGGTTTACATCGGGCAGACTTCGAGAACAATATGCACTCGCATTAAGGAACATAATAGATGTATCAGGCTCATTCAACCCGATAAATCAGCTGTTGCCGATCATGCTTTAACACCTGGCCATGATGTCATGTTCCAAGGGGTGGATGTTCTTGCCCGTATAAAGCAATATCGTCCCAGAATCATCAGGGAGGCGGTTGAAATACGTAAACACCCAGATAATTTCAACCGCGACACCGGCTACAATCTCAGTGAATCCTGGCTACCTATTATCAGAACCCTGAGAAAGTAATTCACTGCTGCTTTCCGTTGTCCCTAACATGGGGCTATAATGGCGTCCATCTTTGGGCACCTTCTATATGTTCTTCGTTGCTTTCTCTTAGCAACATTGTCGTATTCCAGATTATTCCTGACGATGAAAGACATGGTTTCTTTCGAAACGCGTCGAATTGCAATATAATAAAACACGGCATAAGCCCAAAATTCAACATTATGAATAATAACACGGGCCGTGAAAGTCTAAATGACAATATTACTTATCTTATTTTTACTAAACTACTGTAGCCTAACATTATACATTCTACTTACAGTTTTTACAAAAAAAAAATATTACAATATAAAACACACTACAAATATTACAATATAGTGATCATTAGACTTAAGTAAAGTAATAGTCGTCAATACGACTGTTTCCCCAAGCAAGAGTATTAAATGTGTTGGGTATAATGAATCGTTTGTTGTCTTCATTACTTAAAGCAACTTTGTTCAACAAATTGGTATGTAGCTGATGATTTTTACTTCAAAATACACACATTTTCTTATATAATACAGGTGGGTTACTAACTATACAGTTCTTATAATCACTTATATCTAACTCTTTACTAACAACATTCTTTTTCATTCCTTTTAATTTTTTTACTACTACATCATCAATTGTCATATAGCTGTATGATTTAGATTTTGTGCCTACAAAGGTGTCTATAATAACACCAGCACATTCATCCTTAAATTTCCCAAGAACCTTTTTGTTTACTAGAGGTAAATGGTAAATATTATCCTCTGGATAGTCACTTGTATCAAACCTATTTAGCTCAGTTTTGATATCATCATAAAAATCATCAGTTTTAAACTCATAAATAAAAGAATCTGTGTCTGTGTAGAGTAATTTAGCATTATCAAGATAGTTTTTCTTTACATAATCATAGTGAAATTCATACATAAGTGTTTTTGACAATTCCAGAATGGTGTAACCCACATATATGGGTTTGTTGTAAGTTACTTTAAGACGATTCATTTGTATTACAACTAAATCCTCATGAATAATTGAACAGCTATGAAAGTTAGGCTTGCTTATTAAGTTGCTCGCACCATACCTTTTACCATCATTCTCCCACTTTGTTATCAGCTTTACATCAACTCGTTTATCAACATTCTCCATAGTCTTTCCAAAAACACTATTATTCATGAGTTTATAAAAATCCTTTTCAAACGCGTTTGTTGACTGTGTTCTTAAATTATTGTTTAGATCAATATACGGTTTGAGCCATGCTGACTGATGAAATTGCAATACGCGATGAATTTTAGTTAATTTTAATCCATGCTGTAGACACTGTTTCAAGTTTTGATAATGTATTACATATTTACATTTATCATTTACATTAGCAATTAACATTTTTGTTCGTGATGAAATGTATGGAGATTTCATATTCTCAGGACAAAGTGGTAAATCATTATGATCATCATGTAACTCTTTAGGGTACTCAAGATTTACCTCTAAAATATATCCTTTATCATCGTTATCATTAAGAGTGTCAACATGTAAGACATCAATTTCAGGTTGTGTCAGCCAGCGAAAATCTTTCAGTGGTAGATATTGACTCATAGCCCAACCATATTGGTTATTTGCATCGAGGTAGACAATATACTTTGACTCTTCACAAGGGTTGTAGCTAGGCATGTATTTATTATTCGCTTTAGAGTACCGTCCACTACATTGGCTTAATCCACCTCGAATTGATGATTTTATAAAATTGATCATGTCTATATCAGTCATTAATTCTAAATTTACTTTCGTTTTTTTTCAACATTGAACTGAAACTTAACCCAGGAGCAGTGAAATACTGACAAGGATCAAGGTCATAAGTTTTCATACAAACATTTCGAAAATTTTCAAAAACATCTGCTAATAATAACACATCTGTCTTCAAATATATGTCTGAAAATTCTCCTAAAGTTTGAATGTGGAACTGTGTCCATACACGTTGTGCATGTAAATATTACTGATCACTGATATGACTTGTATTTAAGGAACTGTAAAATGCATCTTTCGGTGGTAAACAACACTCCTCAAGACGTTCCACACAGTTAATATATTCATAAGGGAATATACCCTTTTGACGAATCAAATTAAAATCATCTTCTTTAGGAAAGACACGATGAATTTCATGAAACTGATCTGATTTTAAATTACTAGCCAGCTTATCAAGACTACTCGGCATAAAGCGGAATGAATCTAAAAATCGCAGTTTAATGGTTTTTTTATTGCTAGTTTTGATGTATTTTGTGAACGATATGTATTGTTCCTTATTATTCGCAATCACATCAATTTTCACATCTGAAGCTCCAAATTCTTTAACGATAAAGTGGTTATCGTATTTGCTACCGTTGTGTAGAATGACCGGAATGAATTTACTTACTGTATAATTTAAATTACATTCTTGGTGAGCAGCACCACGATATTTTCCTGTTAAATGGTCATGATCGCGAACCCTGTCTGAATATAAACATTCACCACATATAAAACAATTAGTTTCAGTTTCAAAATTCATTTGCTCTGAGGAAGTTAGTGACTCCATTGGAATGATCGTATTTAAAATAGAGGATATACGAATGGCATCTTTCTCAAGCCTTTCCATAAAAACTTTAGGTGCATCAGGTCCTCTATAGAGCTCAAACTTATTTAAAGAGTCATCATAACTACATTTAATATAATATGCAAAGCTAAAAGGTTCATGAATGTGAGTTGTGTTGGTGAAAGGTTGGGCTGGATTTGATGAACATGTATTAAATGGTTTTAGCAAAGCCTCGAAGTTAGCATATATAACAAATGGTACTCGAAGCTGTTTCTCATAATCCTTAAATTTTAGAATGTTATTTTTAGGAGTCGGTAATACCGTACGAAGATGATTACACCCCCATTTTTGATGTTGAGTTAGTTGGTCCTCTTTTCTGAAATATAGCAAACAGCCATCACACAACCACTTCTTAGATTCACCTTTTGATAGCTGACTACCAACAAGTCTACTGAAATGTTTTATCCAACAATAGTGGGCGTTTTCACCTTCGGTTATGTATAGTAAATTTACATGAGCATCCTTTTTTTCCTGAGTATAATATAGAGGGCCTACTATACTCTTATTTTCAATTTCATAAACATTAATACTTACATTGTTCAGCTCTTCAAAGCGTTGAATGTCTTTTATCGCCATAGGAAATTCTATTTCTTTTAAATCTAACACTGAAGAATAGTAAGGATAAGATGACGTTCTCTCCAAATGTCCCACTGCTGGATGGAGAGCTGAGGTTACAGCCCATGCAAAGCATGCGTCATCATTATTCATAACGTTTACACAAGCGTGCTTACGTTTGATCCATCCTGGCAAATCAACGTATGATGATGCTCGAAGGGGATTATATTTATTCATGTTGGTTTCTAAATAAAGTATTTCAACTAACGCCCAGCCTGACTCCCTTTCCTGGAACTCTTCACTCTTCACAATGATAGCACTTGAAATATTTTGGTATATATCACTAATATTAGTTGATTCGCTAACAATTATGTTTTTGTATTAAAGGATTTGATATCTGTAATTTCACCTTCGCTCCCAGTTTTTACATAGAGGCCAAAAAGTTCAAAATTCATTTTAATTGTTTTATGCTCTAATAAAACATTTTCTACTAAGCCAAACACAGTAGGTTGAACATTTTTTAAAAATGATTCAATACTTTGAGTTTTTTCTTCACTATGAAGTCTATAACTAGCAATTCGACTTTTAAATGCACTACCAATTTGTTGAACATTTCCAGAATTTCTTTCATGGCAAGTGTTATTTTTATGTTGAATACTGCGTAAATGTCCATGAATGATTGAAGAAGGTATATCAATATTACATACATCACAATGTGTTATTGAAGGTTCACCATTCTTTTTTCTTTTTGTTGCACAACTATTTTCACAATCTTGAGAACGTTTACGCTTTTGAGCATCACATTCATTTAAAGGTTCCGTGCTAGTTGATGGTTTTACATATTTCAATTCCTGTTGTTCTCCATGCAATTCAACCTTGTGGGATTGATATCGCTTTACAGCAGAAAAACCAAGTTCGCAAACTGAACACGAAAATGGTGCTGAACTGACATGCATTAAATTTACATGTCGTGTAAGACTATCTTGCCTGTTAAATGTGGTAGCACAATGACTGCACACAAACATTTTCTGATTATGTTTTGTACTTGCATGACGTTGAAGGTTGTCAGGTCTTGAGAACTGTTTCTTACAGTCACCACACTTGAACATGATGATTACTTTCCAAGTTATCTATAAAAGAAAGAAATAATCAATGTTAGTAAAAGATAAAACAAAATTTACAATATAAATAGTTTAATTATATTCCAGTCAATGGTTATAGCAGGGTATTTAAATCGATCTGTGAACTCTTAGCAAGTCTAACTTTATGTAGTTCTAACTGAGGGTTACTATATATACCACTGTCACTGACACCCAGCAGTGAACATTAGAACTTGATAGAGTGGTAGAAACCAGCGGTCGCCAGTTAAGTGAGCTAAGTGTGGCGTCATAGCCAGTCTTAAAACAAGTCTAAACTTGTAGAACATATCACGTGATTGAAACCGGCGATCGTTAGTTAAGTGAGCTAAGTGTGACGTCATAGCCAGTCTTAAAACAAGTCTAAACTTGTAGAACATGTCACGTGATAGAAACCAGCGATCGCCAGTTAAGTGAGCTAAGTGTGACGTCATAGCCAGTCTTAAAACAAGTTTAAAATTGTAAAACATGTCACATGATAAGGTTAAGTTAGGTAAAGTTAGGTTATGTTAGGTGAACTGAGGTTAAGTCTTTAAATATTCCCTCTGACACTGACACCTAGCAATGAACATTTAGACTTAATAGAGCGGTAATCAAAATCTAACCTACAAAATTAGCTTTACACACCATGGTCAAGTAGTTCCAACGTTTGACTGCCAAATATACCATTTTCACTGACATGTAGTGGTGAACATTGGAAAATATCACTCTAACTGTTTAAAAGTTAATAGAGGGGGGCACTTACCTTTTTATAATTGATCAACTGATGCCACTGAATGAACAAATTGTAGGAATCTGGTAACCTACAGGTACCCAATTATCTGCAAACAAATCAATCAATCAATCAATCAATCAATCAATAAATACATTCCAATCAATAACTTCAACATCAATTAGTAATAAAAGACTACAATCCATTAATAATAAGTACTTACTTTGCAAAATAATTTAATGATTTTGTACCAAAACGGCTTTTTTTTACAACTCTTGAGCAGTAATAGAGCACTGTTCACTCAAAGCGAGTAATAAAGACTGACAGTAGGGAGATATATGACACCCCTCTTATATAAACTCTCATCGCTCGTGTCAGCAGTTTTTTGCAGATCATTGCAATTCCTTTCCCAATACAGTTGAGAGTCCAAAGTACACTAGGAACACCTGTGTGGTATTCAATGACTGCTGACTTTGCATGATCATCACCCATTGTCTTAATCAACATATGGGGTTTCAAATTACTGCAGCGTCAGTCATAGCAACAGCAGTGTGCACTCTCTGGTATGTCAGCAACATGACACCGGAAGGAACACCTGTGTAATATCCAATAACTGCTAACTTTGCATGATCATCATCCATTGTCTTAATGAACACTTGCGGTTTCAAATTACTGCAGTGTTAGTCATAGCAACAGATCTGCGCGCTCTCTGTCATGTCTGTAATATGACACAGGAAGTAACAAGACGTCTTACTGCACGTGCCATCTCCTCAGTTTTAACATCTTAAGAACATGTATTATTCTCTTTCAACTACAAATGACTTGTTAGAACACATCCATCCACCAAGTTAGATCCCTTGTATGTTCACATGTATTTCGCCACTTTCCTTTCATATCGTTATCCCATTATAGTAGTGGTGAACAACGTCAATTCAACACACACACAAATGTAGTTAGGCCCTTTGACATAATTTAAATAAATTCATGGGCTAGTCCGTAGGAACCAGGCCAAAGGGACCCGTCCAAAGGGATCAGTCCAAAGGAACAAGGACTCGTCCACAAGGACTTGTCCACAAGGACCTGTCCACACAGACCTGTCCACAAGGACTCGTCCACAAGGACCTGTCCACAAGGACCTGTCCACAAGGACTTTTCCACAAGGACTCGTCCACAAGGACCTGTCAACAATAACCCATCAACACGGGCCCGACAGCAGGGGGCTCGTCAACAATAACAGGGGCTCTCGCCTCAAGGCCTAACATGCCCCTCTTTGATTATTGGTTTGCAGAACAACGTTACATTCCATATCGGCATTCAAACTCTCACATGTTGCAATTGGAAAGAGAGATTCTCTAAAAAATTCAATTTCACCCATTAGTAGGGTAGGTTTTATTTTTGGGGTGGAAATATGTTGTCCATTGGAAAGGGGGTGTCAGCCCAAGTTCAATGACACCTCATTTGTTAAAATCCAACCATAAGTTCGAGAGATATCGCACCGCCGCCATCTTGTGTGGAGAGTGTGGAGGTGGAGGGTTTTGAACCGATCAAAACACACTACTACGGACTCCTGGAAATTAAACTTAAGTATTATTATCTACATATATGTGTGCCAAATTTGGAATAGCTCCCATGGATACCTTCTGAGTTATCCAACATGGAGCTGAAACTTCAATTGCGATATTCCAGCAGTTGGTAGTACTGACATTATTTTCAAATATGACATTGAGCTATTCAAATATAGATCTTGACTCATACCAAATTTGGGTTCGATTGCTGCAGCCGTTTAGGAGTTGATAGGGGGACACACACACAGCCAGACAGACATTTTCCCGGATCGATCTCATAAGTCTAGTTTTCCTCATTTTTGCAAAATGTGAAAAGTAGGCTAAAAATGGACTAATTTATACATTGATCAGGTTTTTCCTTGATAATTTCTACAAAACTTCACATTTCTGGAAGATTATTGTCTCAGAATGTTCATAGTACTTTACTTTACTTTCCGTGTCCGGGAGACACACTAAATTCTTGCTTTCCAGAATTCTGCAGCTCTTATCCCTCGGTCTGTGGCCAACATAAGGTCTTCCTGGCTGCAGGTTTCATTAAGATCTTTGCACGTGAGCAGGTGTTGTGGAGTCTGGATTTCTCCACAGGCACATCGTGGATCTTCTGCATAACCCCACTTCACAAGGTTGCTACGACACTTAGGCACTCCTGTTCTCATCCGGTTTAAGGACCTCCAGGTGGTATAAGGCAAATGACTACCACTGCTCAGTTCTTCTTTAGGGGTAAACCCCTCTGGTACTATTTGTTTCCAGAGTGACATACGCCGGACGTCTGGCTTGGTATGGAGGGGTACTGTTCTCTTAATAAAACTCTTCCTGGATCTTAGTCGAGGAGTGGTCACCTTGTGGTTGAACATAGAATGTCTGGGATCTGTTTCAAGATTTTGTCTCTCTTTCTCTGCTGCCACCCTGCGTCGAATAACTGGAGGTGCAATGCCATCGAGAGGGTAGATCTTCTGCACTGGAGTAGGTCTCAGACTTCCAGTGACAATACGTGTGGACTCGTTGAGAGCTATGTCCACTTGCTTGGTATGGGCAGATGCTCCCCACACTGATGATCCGTACTCTCCTGCTGCGAAGCAAAGTCCCAATGCTGTTGAACGTAGAACCTGAGGGTTCGCTCCCCATGTTGAACCTATGAACTTCCACATTATGCTATTTCTTGAGCTGATCTTGCACTTCAATTCTCTACAATGTTTCCTGAAGCTGAGGGTACGATCAAGCTTGATTCCCAAATATCGAGGCGTTTCACAGCTTTCGAGTGTCACTCCTTTCCAGACAACATTCAACTTTCTCCGGGCCTCTTTGTTGCGAAGATGAAATGCGCATACTTGTGTATTTCCAGGGTTAGGTTTCAGGTGATTCTGGGTGTAATAATTGTCTAATCTCTCAAGAGCATTGGACAGTTTTCCCTCCACCACCTCAAAGCTCCTACCCTGTACAGCAATAGCGGTGTCATCCGCATAAATAAATCGCCTGGCCTCTAAATATTCTGGCTGGTCATTTGTATAAATGTTGAATAATAATGGGGATAACACACTGCCTTGAGGTAACCCGTTTTTCTGGTTCCTCCATCGACTTTTATTCCCTTGAAGTGTAACATAGAACCTTCTGTTCTGGAGCATCCCACGTATGCCATTTGTTAGATTCATGTCCTTAGTGATGTTGTACAGCTTGGCTATGAGCTTCTTATGGTTCACTGTATCATATGCAGCACTGAGATCTATAAAGACGACACCAGTGATAAGTTTATTCTCATAGCCATCCTCGATATGCTGTGTCAGGTTCAGAATTTGGCTGGAACATGATTTCCCTGGTCTAAATCCAGCTTGATCTTGAATTAGCCGGTTATCAATGAATGTTGCAATTCTTTCAAGGATCAACCTTTCAAATGCCTTGTATAGGTGGCAAAGAAGAGAGACAGGACGGAAGTTCATAGTGCTTTGTTAACAATGAGAACTAACATATTTTGCCTATCTTTTGAATTAATATTTTTTCTCTCTTTTTATAAGAGTAGATTTACCACATACCATGTTGATATGTTTACTAATAGAATGCATGTTTGTGGGAAAGTGTCAGGAAGTAGCTTTAGGAATAAGCAATGAACATAATAATAATACTAATATCTTATGGCCTCGGGTGTCGGGTGCAAGCTTTGTTATTTGACACCCAGAGGACAGCTTGTATGTCAAATTTTGTCGTTCCTTGAAACGCTATGAAAGTCAAGGAGGTTAGGTATCTAAGCTCCTTGACACTATAACGCTTTCTAGTGGAGAAATGAGGAACTTTGTGTTGGTGGACAATTCCGAGATTTATTTTGCCTTTATGAACACGGCCTACTGAATTCAAATGGGTTCTTTAACATGCCAACAGCGTATGAAATGTGTGCCGTGATTATTGTCGGCTTTCAAAAATCACTTATCACGGCCAGGAGTGAAACTGCAAGCTTGGAGTTGGTAGTTGGACACGATAACCACTCGCTCACCGTGGCATGCATATGTGTTACTGTGATGTGAATAATTCAGATGAGGGTGGGGAAGGATGCAGCCGAAGCCTTAAGTTAGGAACCATCCCGATATTTGCCTGGTGTGGAATAAAGCACTGACCCTATGAGTAGGACCTTCCACAGTACACTCAGGCACTATTGAAAAATCAATGCAACCAAAAACAAAATGTTAGTGTCCACAAAAAAAAAGTGACAGTCTGAAAGACTAGACTTTGTATCATTTTAAATGCTACAAATGCTGAAAAATGCTAAAAAAAAAAGGCTGGAGGCTTCCCGCTTCGCTCGAAGCCAAAGACTCTTGACATGTTAGAAAATTATCTGCATAATACTTCTCTTGCTTATCTTGTTTCAAATTACTCGCGAACGGCAAGTGCAAACCAAGGGCAAAGCAAGGTCCAGCGCGGGGAATGCCGCACGCTCACCAGAGCGTGCGGGGACTTGCCCCTTCCATCCAGTCTAAAACACTTACAGTGGGCGATGTATTGAAGATAGAGATATGCTCTCGCGGACTTTTTTGTAGAACTTTTCATCCTGACCAATTCTTACGCTCATAGTATATTGATATTTTTAACAGTTTGCCCAGCGTAAGCTTAAGAAGCGCAAGTTTGTTTTCGACATTTTCACTGAAATCCTTACTGCTCGGCTTCCTTTGATCATACATAAATTATGTTCTACGGAATCTTTCCTTGAGATATCCTTTATAGAATGGTAGAAACCGCATCAAAATCCATCCAGTGGTTCTCGAGATTACCCGTGACATCCAAGAATCGGGGATTTTGTCTTATACTAACGAAGTAGAGATTGTCGGGGTACACATGCACCGAGCGGTACTATGACGTCACACACCTCAGTGCATCTGTCCGTCCGTCACCGCAACATAACGCCAGACCCCAGCGTAACGACGAAGTCGACAAGATCATTTATAATGATAATATCCCTAAAGATACTACTAAATTTCTTTGAAAGTTTAATTTGTTAAAAGTTTATTTCATTCCATGTGTGTAGAATACTCGTAAGTTAATTTAAACTGTCCCAGATACATGTTGACCAACTTAATAGCATTTTATATAGGACATTTTCTAGATTGATTACATGCGTTACAAGTTTGGGGTTGGTACTATTATTTAAACTAGTTTCCATGATGGTTCCGTATTGACGTACTTAATAGTTTTTAACAACAATTATACATTATTCATTGGTTGTGTACATATGGTGAAGTATTGTGGTCTCATTTTTGCCAATTCAAGCTTTGACCTGTGTTTTGGAGCGGATATGTGAATGAACTGTCCACTGGTTCTCTACGTTTATCTTCGCTTGAGTTTGATGGTTGAATATCATCACCGTTTCGTATTTTTTAGTTTTGCTCAATATTTTTCTGTGACCTACTTATATGGTGCACCATATTAAGTCAAATAGCCATTTGTTTTTTTGAGTGCTACGCTATTTTATAACTTTCTTCCGATATTAATCTTAGCTAATGAAGGGGATGAAAGCAATTAATCCCAGAAACATGTACCAGGAGCAAATCTAATTATTTTGTTTATGTACTGACTAAGGCGGATGTATAATTGTTGTTAAAAACTATTGGGGTTGGTAGTCTGACACGATAACCACTCACCCACCGAGGCAAGCAGCAATGAACAAAAATATACCTGTAGAAAGTTAAGGGTCCATAGATTAATATGGTTCAAAAACAATTATGAGAAAAAATTGAGTTTATCGGCATTCTGGAGTCCCTTAATGATAGTTGCTGTTGTTGATTGATTTAAGGGCTTTGCGACATCTGGTCATGTAGCCCTGTGTACTTGGATGTGAGTGCGTGTGTAGAATTTGTATGATAACCTGTTTCATTGTGATGGCTGCAGTATTGCGTGTATGCATATGAGGTTTGGGAAGGAGACCGTAACCCTACTTAGGAACCATCCCAAAATTTGCCTGGAGTAGAAGTGGGAAACTACGGAAAACCACTTGTAGGATGGCTGTGGTAGGAATAGAACCCACCTCTTCTCAGTTTTGCTTCATAGCCCTCAAACCAGAATTAAATTTCTTGGCACAGCCAGGAATCAAACCCGGACCTCCGGGGCGTCAGCCAAGAATGTTATTCGCTACACCAAGATGTATTTTATTTAGCGTATGGCGTTTAGCGCCGGGAGTGTCCGAGGACATGTTCGGATCGCCAGAGACTGTAGCTGCTTCAAGTGGACACCCATGGGGTGAGCTATAAGTTCCGTTCAATTTCAAGTAGTTCCAACTTTCACTATCAGATGTCAATAACACCTAGCGGTGAACGTTAGAACTTTGATAGAGAATGTTAACGAAATGTAACCTAGAAATTTAGCTTCACACAAGTTTAGTTAGTGGAAGGATCTTTTACATGCCATATATCTATGGCATGGGACCGCCAGCATTACTTCCCCTCCGAAGGAAAGCATACTGAAGGATTTTAACGCTCTTAAAAAATCCGACGACTTCGGCCAGGTTTGAACCCGCGATCTTGGGAACAGCAGTTCAGCATGCTACCAACTGCGCCACCGAAGTCGCTACACCAAGAGGTGGTCAACCATGAATGTAGGAAGGTGACCAGAGTACGTAATGTGGAGAAGTTGTTTTGTTTCCCCAGCTGAAACTTTTCAAGTAGAGCGAACGCACGAAGCTTACTGAGGACAGACCATTGTTTTGGAGTTGAAGAGTTCTGGTACTGCAGCTTGTGGCGAGTCCACAGTTCTAGGGAAGCACTTAACTTACTCCAAGGCAATACACTTCACAAGTTTCCAGATGAGATCCCCTCCGGTAGCTTCTAGTAAGTTTCCTAACAAACACGAAGGTAATGGTCTGGCTGCTCGTTCTCAATTCCCCCGCAGCGTAGTCGTGTGTACGCAACTCAACTGCCAGGAGGAGCTGGAAGTCCGGTGATCAAAGGTTTGAA